>OX465282.1:9063286-9663286 GCA_949987705.1 Thereva unica
TGTTTTATGTTTTATGTTTATGTTTTATGTTTTATGTTTTATGTTTTATGTTTTATGTTTTATGTTTTATGTTTTATGTTTTATGTTTTATGTTTTATGTTTATGTTTTATGTTTTATGTTTTATGTTTTATGTTTTATGTTTATGTTTTATGTTTTATGTTTTATGTTTTATGTTTTATGTTTTATGTTTTATGTTTATGTTTTATGTTTTATGTTTTATGTTTTATGTTTTATGTTTTATGTTATGTTTATGTTTTATGTTTAAGTTTTATGTTTTATGTTTTATGTTTTATGTTTTATGTTTATGTTTTATGTTTTTATGTTTTATGTTTATGTTTTATGTTTTATGTTTTATGTTTTATGTTTTATGTTTTATGTTTTATGTTTTATGTTTTAATGTTTATGTTTTATGTTTTATGTTTTATGTTTTATGTTTATGTTTTATGTTTTATGTTTTATGTTTATGTTTTATGTTTTATGTTTTATGTTTATGTTTTATGTTTTATGTTTTATGTTTTTGTTTTATGTTTTATGTTTTATGTTTTATGTTTATGTTTTATGTTTTATGTTTTATGTTTTATGTTTTATGTTTTATGTTTTATGTTTTATGTTTTATGTTTTATGTTTTATGTTTTATGTTTTATGTTTTATGTTTTATGTTTATGTTTTATGTTTTATGTTTTATGTTTGTTATGTTTTATGTTTATGTTTTATGTTTTATGTTTATGTTTTATGTTTTATGTTTTATGTTTATGTTTTATGTTTTATGTTTTATGTTTGTTTATGTTTTATGTTTTATGTTTTATGTTTTATGTTTTATGTTTTATGTTTTATGTTTTATGTTTTATGTTTTATGTTTTATGTTTTATGTTTTATGTTTTATGTTTTATGTTTTATGTTTATGTTTTATGTTTTATGTTTTATGTTTTATGTTATGTTTTATGTTTTATGTTTTATGTTTTATGTTTTATGTTTTATGTTTTATGTTTTATGTTTTATGTTTTATGTTTTATGTTTGTATGTTTTATGTTATGTTTGTATGTTTATGTTTTATGTTTTATGTTTATGTTTTATGTTTATGTTTTATGTTTTATGTTTTATGTTTTATGTTTTATGTTTTATGTTTTATGTTTTGTTATGTTTTATGTTTTATGTTTTATGTTTTATGTTTTATGTTTTATGTTTTATGTTTTATGTTTTATGTTTTATGTTTATGTTTTATGTTTTATGTTTTATGTTTATGTTTATGTTTTATGTTTTATGTTTTATGTTTTATGTTTTATGTTTTATGTTTTATGTTTTATGTTTTATGTTTTATGTTTTATGTTTTATGTTTTATGTTTTATGTTTTATGTTTTATGTTTATGTTTATGTTTTATGTTTTATGTTTATGTTTATGTTTATGTTTATGTTTTATGTTTTATGTTTTATGTTTTATGTTTTATGTTTTATGTTTTATGTTTTATGTTTTATGTTTTATGTTTTATGTTTTATGTTTTATGTTTTATGTTTTATGTTTTATGTTTTATGTTTTATGTTTTATGTTTTATGTTTTATGTTTATGTTTTATGTTTTATGTTTTATGTTTTATGTTTTATGTTTTAGTTTTATGTTTTATGTTTTATGTTTTATGTTTTATGTTTATGTTTTATGTTTTATGTTTTATGTTTTATGTTTTATGTTTTATGTTTTATGTTTTATGTTTTATGTTTTATGTTTTATGTTTATGTTTTATGTTTTATGTTTTAGTTTTATGTTTTATGTTTTATGTTTTATGTTTATGTTTTATGTTTTATGTTTATGTTTTATGTTTATGTTTTATGTTTTATGTTTTATGTTTATGTTTTATGTTTTTGTTTATGTTTTATGTTTTATGTTTTATGTTTTATGTTTTATGTTTTATGTTTTATGTTTTATGTTTTATGTTTTTGTTTTATGTTTTATGTTTTATGTTTATGTTTTATGTTTTATGTTTTATGTTTTATGTTTTATGTTTTATGTTTTATGTTTTATGTTTTATGTTTTATGTTTTATGTTTATGTTTTATGTTTTATGTTTTATGTTTTATGTTTTATGTTTTATGTTTTATGTTTTATGTTTATGTTTATGTTTTATGTTTTATGTTTTATGTTTTTGTTTTATGTTTTATGTTTTATGTTTTATGTTTTATGTTTTATGTTTTATGTTTTATGTTTTATGTTTTATGTTTTATGTTTTATGTTTTATGTTTTATGTTTGTTATGTTTTATGTTTTATGTTTATGTTTTATGTTTTATGTTTGTATGTTTTATGTTTTATGTTTATGTTTTATGTTTTATGTTTTATGTTTGTTATGTTTTATGTTTTATGTTTTATGTTTATGTTTTATGTTTATGTTTTATGTTTTATGTTTTATGTTTTATGTTTTATGTTTTATGTTTTATGTTTTATGTTTTATGTTTTATGTTTTATGTTTTATGTTTTATGTTTTATGTTTATGTTTTATGTTTTATGTTTTTGTTTTATGTTTTATGTTTTATGTTTTATGTTTTATGTTTTATGTTTTATGTTTTATGTTTGTTGTTATGTTATGTTTATGTTTTATGTGTTTATGTTTATGTTTTATGTTTTATGTTTTATGTTTTATGTTTTATGTTTTATGTTTTATGTTTTATGTTTTATGTTTTATGTTTTATGTTTTGTTATGTTTTATGTTTTATGTTTTATGTTTTATGTTTTATGTTTTATGTTTTATGTTTATGTTTATGTTTATGTTTTATGTTTTATGTTTTATGTTTTATGTTTTATGTTTTATGTTTTATGTTTTATGTTTTATGTTTTATGTTTTATGTTTATGTTTTATGTTTTATGTTTTATGTTATGTTTTATGTTTTATGTTTATGTTTTATGTTTTATGTTTTATGTTTTATGTTTTATGTTTATGTTTATGTTATGTTTTATGTTTTATGTTTATGTTTTATGTTTTATGTTTTATGTTTTATGTTTTATGTTTTATGTTTTATGTTTTATGTTTTATGTTTTATGTTTTATGTTTTATGTTTTATGTTTTATGTTTTATGTTTTATGTTTTATGTTTTATGTTTTATGTTTTATGTTTTATGTTTTATGTTTTATGTTTTATGTTTTATGTTTTATGTTTTATGTTTTATGTTTTATGTTTTATGTTTTATGTTTTATGTTTTATGTTTTATGTTTTATGTTTTATGTTTTATGTTTTATGTTTTATGTTTTATTTATGTTTTATGTTTTATGTTTTATGTTTTATGTTTTATGTTTTATGTTTTATGTTTTATGTTTTATGTTTTATGTTTTATGTTTTATGTTTTATGTCAAGCTGGAAGGTGCCTCAATAGCCGGCTCTGGTCCAATGAATGCAATATCAGAACCCTGTTCAGCCAGGGTATCCGCACTTTCGTTGCCTTTGCAGCACCGGTGACTCGGGACCCAGGCAAAGGTAATTTGATTGAGAACACCCAACTCATGAAGAGCACGTTGGCAGTCCCAAACTATTTTCGACTTGGTCCTACGGGACCTTATCGCTCTAATTGCTGCTTGGCTATCAGAGAAGATAAAAATTCGTTTATTGTGGTAGGCCCTTCTTAAGTTCTCATGAGTGCATGCCAGAATAGCGTACACTTCTGCTTGAAAGAGATTTGCTAGAGATCCTAGGCTTATCGCCCTGCTAAATCTGGGGCTTTCGCTCCAGATTCCGGTGCCTACACCTGTCTCTGTTTTAGAGCCATCCGTGTACCATACTAGTCCGCCCCGCAATACTTTAGGAAAAGTCTAGGTTAGCCTGTATGTGCACAGAAGGTTGCTCAAGTTTTGAAATTTTAAAGGGCATGCTGTCCGATAGCATCTCCTGTTCTCTGAACATACTCCTTTGAAATAAAATTTGTCAACCCCTTCATTTCTTGAATTATTGAATATTTGTTTCTACATTCGCGAATTTTAATACAATGAAAATTCCTACTTAGATCATACAATTGATTTGCAGGAAACCAGGACGCACTTTATCAATTTATTTTAACAATTCACCATTCTTTAAATTAACAGAAAATTCCAAAGTGGTCTCGGTTCCCTTCAAATTGAAAAGATGTGGTTTTAATCCATCATTTTGGCACAGTGCAATCGCCAGTTAAAAGCTACTTCTCTCTACTTATTTTCACTTCATCTCGTTTCTCGTCCTGCTCTTCACTCATGCCCATTTTAGATTGTCTCCTTCAATTGACTAAAATTCCTAATCTTCAAGATTTACAAAAGCATTTACTTTCTTCCTTCGAGATGGTTTTCAAGTGGGCCGTTTGACGTTGAATAGTAACAGAGATACTTGAAATGTCCTCGATCGAACCTTTTGACGTGGAATAGTCACCGAAGACACTCGAGAATATCCTCGATAAGCTTCTTCAAATTCCTTCTGTAAGTGAAAAGTAAACTGAAGCCGGAGGAACCATGTTGATTGAAGACCATTCAGTGCCATCTAGAAAATAACCCTCAATTTTCTGACAACAACTGTTTTCTTATGATGACAAGCGTTCATCCTAATAATAACAGAAAAGTCCTGTCACAGCCAGATATATACCCGAAAACTTTATTCTCAAGACATATTCAACTCCTCTTCCGTACGCACACACACACAAAAAGAAACGGAAAATAAATTGAAGTTCGAAGCCGTACTTAAAATTACTTTCAGGGCCGATTTCAATCTAAGAAGGCAAAATTTCGACCCTTCGGCTCCCAAAATCCTCAAATGTTACGGACTTGTCTTGTCACATTTTTGGGGAAAGTGTGATGGCGCATTGTTCTCCAACAACACCTCCTCCACAGAGAGATCGGGGAAAGCATCAGCTAGAGAGTAGGGCTGGGGCCAATGTGTACAACAACAAAAGTTAATTTTCGTCCTCAAGTGATTTTCTGTTTTGTTTACTCTTGATCCCTGCTGCTCTCACTGTTGGACATTTAGAAGAGGAGGTTTTGGTCCTGACGGTTCCGTTTTTGGATTATTGAAATTAAATTAAAAAATAACAAATCGGCCGTCAGGCTCCGCTATGTCAGGGCGAAAAGGACACACTTCAAAAAGCTTCAAAGTGGCTACGCGTGTTTTAAGTGCTGAAGCTCTTAATCCTATTTTATGTCCCCAAAGGACTAACCCATGGCCCCTCATGGACTGGCAGCTAGGATGTTTTTGTTTTTAATTGGAATTACCACGTCAGTGCCGCAACAGCTGTTACAGTTTTTCCAATAATCTTTTTTTTTTGTTTCTGTTTTGTAATCCCGGCGATTTTAATTCTGATTTGCGTAATTTATGGGCATTCATTAAAAGCGAAGAGATTGAGAAAAAATTACAATGTTTTTAAGTTTTAAGATCAGCACTGAGTGGAATCCAAGGTTTAAATCGGGATTATGTTTATATCCATAATCAGAGGAGCCTTTATAACTTCTCGTAATTTTTTGGCTTTAATTTGTTTGTGACAATGTAATGGTAAAGATTATATGGCTAGCGAGAGTTTTCACCCATATTCGTTTTTCAAAAATTGTATAAGTAAATTAAGGCGAGAATAATAAAGGCCAGTTTACATCCCAGACTCAAAGTGGAAGGGCAAATCTGACCTCCTTTATCCCATAGAAGATATTATGGTTCTGTCTCCGTTTCACCCAAGTGGCAACGGCAAACGACGTTCTACTCTACTTAATGGTTTCTTGTGGTTTTGTTGCATATTTATCTTGTTATCGACAGTTTGAAAAATCCATTAATTTTTGTTATTTCAAAAACGAAATTAGATCAGTGCAAAAGCGCTTTTGAAAAGTCAAAAACTAGAAAAATACTTAGCAGTATATGGAAGGCGGGAAAATTTAGGGGAAATACTACAAAAACAAGGAAAAATCGAGAGCACCGCAACAGATGCCCGGCAGGGGTGGGAGTGAATGAGGGGTTTGGGGAGTAAAACGTGTTTTTTACGATTTCTAAGAAAAGTAGACCTCCTATCGAAAAACGTTAAATGTAAAAGTTGTAAATAATTAAAAAATATAGAGTTTTTATTCAAACCATTTTTCGACATAACCTCAAAACATGGAGAAAAACGTCAAAACCGTTTTCATTTATTATTTTTAACTTTCACAAAAACGATCCGATTTTAATGAAATTTCGTAAATATGTAGATTTTCATGTTTAGAAAAGCCGCACTTTTTTTTAAAGCGATTGATTGTTTAGTTTTGTTTTTATGACTTTAATTAATTTAGAACAAGGCACTATTTTTAACTAAGAAAGTTGACGAACAAAATTTTTAAACGGCTTTTTTTCGTTGAATCCTGTACTTTTAGATCTTGTAAAAAAATGATAGTGTCACAATAGAAAAAAGTCGATAAAAATTAAAAAAAAACCAAAAACATCTTTTTTCAAATATCGATTTTTCCGAAAACTTCACTAATTCTTTATCTCTCTTTGAAATAATGCTTTTAAAGCCATGTAAAACTACAAAATTAATATAATATATTATAAGGTTTTAGATGTGAAAAAAAAATTGTTTAGTACTTGTAGGGGTCCCACAAGGTTCAATCATCGGTTCTCTGCTTTTCTCTTTGTATGTTAATGATGTTACCTCCGTTATTCAATGAAGTTCATTTCATCTGTATGCTGATGACCTTCATTGGCTTGTCCTCCTAGTAAAATTAGATCTTCAGAAATCAGATATACTCTAAACTATTCTTTCTTTTTTTTCTTTTGTGTTGCCACATTTTCTATATGGTGTAAACAAATCTTTTGACTCATCCTGCCGCCAACGATGGATAGCATTTAATGATTGCTTGCAGTATATTTTTCACTTCAGACGTTCGAATCACGTATCTGATAGCTCTTGTACAGACCCTGAGTTCAATTAAATTCTTTATACCTGCTGATTTGTCTCTACTTGGTAGTCGCTTCCTTTTGTGCATACAATTAGACTTTGGAACAGCCTTGCCAACGCAATACAAAGGATAGGCACAGCAGAAGCTTTCAGAAAGCAAGTATCATATACTCGCAGAACCAGTTAAGCTGACTCGGCTCATTCGTTCTGCCTACAGCTCCCCTTTTTCCTGAACTTTACAATCTAGGAATTCGTTCATAAACAGAGCAACTCGACTATGGAACAATCTTTCATATAGTCAGTATTTCCGAATCGAACTTAAGAGCTTGAAGAAACGTATGACCATCTTGTATGAACCTCTGAATAAAGAAAAATGTTAATTTAGATTTTTAATGGTAGAACAGCAGGAAAAGAAAGGCAGGACGATCAAGAATAGGTGGATGAATGGAATGTATTGTAATGGCACAATGGCGCGACGGTGCTGAGAAAGCAATCTGAGGCACCATTGTGTTTGTTCATGCCCCAGAGCCAGAAGCCCTGAAGAACCTGACTCTAGGAACATGCACCTACATAAAAAAAATTCCAAAAAAAAAATTCACTCTCCCTAAACCACCGAAATAACCGTTACAGTATTAGAAGTTATATGAAAAGCAATTAAAGATAAATAGCAAAATGCAGATGCGACTGGGGTACTTCTTCGGAAGGAGCTAACGGGAGACGGGCGAATGGCGAACTCTCTGCGCCACAAAACAGAGTTTTAAGTCAGTTGGGCTGAGGGTTAGCAACCCGCTCCCATAAAAAACACCATTGCTACGAATCGGCAAATAATGCCTCGGAACCGGATGGACAACACGACGACGACCTTTGCTTTTCCAGCCCAGCGATGGAAATGAAAACTTGGAAGCTGGTGGAGTGTCCAGTAGGAATGAAGCCGATCACTTGTCGTTGGGTACTTCGAGAGAAGGCAGACGGAAGACTCAAGGCCAAACTAGTGGCAAGAGGATTTGAACAGAAGGAGGTAGTGGACTACGCGGAAACCTTCAGCCCAGTAGCCCGCCATGCATCGATTGGACTACTTCTAAGCCACGCAGCGTCAGAGAAAATGAAGCTGGTATCGTTTGATGTGAAAACGGCATTCTTGTATGGAAACCTGGAGCAGGAAATTTATATGAACCAGTCTGAAGGGTTCAACGACGGATCAGGGAAAGTATGCAAGTTGAATAAGAGTCTCTACGGGCTCAAACAAGCTCCAAGGATGTGGAACGAGAGGGTCACTACACACTTTGAAAAGAAGATAGGCCTGATCAACACAGATGACGACCCATGTATCTATTATAGCAAGGACAAGAGCATTATGCTCTCACTCTTCGTGGATGATGGATTGGTAGCTGGGAAAGATGAAGATGAAATATACAAACTGTTACGTGAGATAAGCATGGAA
Source organism: Thereva unica (assembly GCA_949987705.1). Taxonomy (NCBI): domain Eukaryota; kingdom Metazoa; phylum Arthropoda; class Insecta; order Diptera; family Therevidae; genus Thereva; species Thereva unica. The sequence goes on from OX465282.1 coordinate 9,071,574, forward strand.
TTTCAGATCACATTCAGCAAGAAAGCACAGAACAAGTTAACGTATTTTGGCATGGAAATCAAGATCGACAAAGATGGTATCTCCGTGAATCAACCTCGTTATACGGAGAAGATCTTGAGAAAGATGCAACTCGAACAATGCAATCCAGCACCCATAGCCAAGGAGCAAGGAATGATCACCAAGAAGACAGATTTCAAGAACGACGAGCCACTTCCGGCGAACAACAATTATCGCGAGGCGATAGGGAGTTTACTGTACTTAGCTACAATCACCAAGCCACTTAACAGAAGAGTCTTCGAGACGCTCCGCTGTAAATTGATCAAGGAGGAGTGTTGAGAATTGATCAATTGTTTATTTATTCGGAAAGTGTACACAAGATACAAATCTTTTAGAGTACAATACAGTTGTTTTTTATTTAGCACGAAGGTAAGGTGCCCGCATAACCTCCTAGCTTCAGTGTAGTAAGATTAAAATTTGGAGGAGATAATGGCATTTACTTAACGTCAGCCTACAAGCAGAAAACTGGAGAGTATCAGATCAAGTGTCGTTTTCAGAATACCGGTGGATACGATTCAGGATGAACGTTAAGATTCAAGCTCCTCAACCGTATAGAAACAAAAGATTATTTGCTCAGTTCCGAAGAAAGACACTTTAAAAATTTACTAAGAATTTTTAAATCTCTACATAAAATCCACCCATGCCAGTTGTAGTTGAGTAGTTGAGAAGAGTAGTTACTCTCATTAAACTGCACTAAACTGTCGTTTACAATAAACAAGATCTGCATCTTCATCGCAAAGTTCTTAGACATCGTTTTTTTCTATATTACGATACCAGAAAAATGAAGTTCCAGGAGAAAGTAAGCATTTCTTTTGTAATTTAGAGTCAAGAAGTTCTGCTGTATCTATTGGTAGTCCTAAATGACAAATCTGGTCAAACAACTGAAACGTTGAAATTAATAGAACGCAGCCCAAACAATTTCAGGACACTAGTATTAATTAAGTACTAGCTGGAACCCGGTTCGCCTTGCTGCCCCCATAAGCCAATAGTATGGCGTGAGCCAAAACAATTGGGAATTTACAAAATGCGTTTTCCATGGCCAGTGAGAGTCTCAAATCCTACCACGAAACGTGTGAAAAGTGTCACTTCGTTAAACGAAATCCCGCGCTCGTTTATAGTCCCAATCAAAATTCAACGGTCTCAATGCTACGCTTGCCGCGAGAGAACCGCGTCCTTCGCGAAAAATCCGCTTTCTTCAACAAAATTGTACGATGACTATCTGTAAATCACCTCCGATCAATCTGAAACTTTGGGAATCATATTTTTTTTCGGAAAAAACTAAAACAAAATGGATCTGAGTTCTTTAGCAGTAATTTGAAGAGTACCTGCCATACAAAAGTTACGGATTTTGCTATATCAGTACAGTATAACTACCCGAAAGATTCGAGATAGAGGAACAAATTATAGCCTATATGCTATTCTGATGTATGAGCTATATTGTTGAAAAGTTTCATTAAAATCCATTCAGTAGTTTTTGCGTGAAAGAGTAACAAACATCCATACAAACATTCGCGTTTATAATATTAGTAAGATTTGTATATTTGAAAAAGCTTATGACCTCCTGAGTGGAATTTAATTCCACTAATAGGAATAAACTAGAAACTGACAGAAAACGAAAAGGATACAAGAAGATAAATTCAATAAAAGGAAATGTTTTACAGAAGCAACTCCTTAACATTTTAGTTACTACCGACAGATCCTTATTAATCTCATTACAAACATTCGCTTCCACCCCAAAAAATTGAAACGTCCTTTATTTCAGAGATTTACTAACTCACAATAAACTCGTCGGCTGCACAGCGTTCTCCTTCTCACTAATCCCACCGAAGGCGCCCATTATTGCGCGTGACACCTCATAAATCATCCTAAGCAGTTATTGTTAATCCAATTAAGGCGAAGATTTAACTTAAATAAGACTTTAATAAACAGCATTAAAATCACGTGTTGGAAAATCTGTACCGGCGGACTAGACACCGTAATTCACTTGTCCGGGCACCCCCTACCGCCGCCGCCAGGAGCAGCCAACCAGCTCCATCATCCTCATCTGGTGGACTTCATTCTGGTGGAAATAATATTTCCCAGAGCAGTTTTCATCTTTCGGAAATTTTAATGGCTCCTTGTTGACACATTGATTCGTTTAAATATTTAATTTCACCAGTGGAGCGGGAGTGTTTCGACTGCTATGGCAGCCATTGACAGCTTTATGAGCCGAATTCTGGGCTGTGTTGCTTCTCACATGGAGCGCACTGCTCTGAGGTCATGGTGGCGTGCGATATATGGAAAAAATATAAACCATCAGGAGAAAATTTTAAAAAATTATTTCGAGTAATGGCGGTAAACATGTGCACAATTGCAGCCATTACAGATCGAAAGATGAGAGGTCTTTGGTCTTCATTGAAATTTGTTTATAAAATTGCTGAAAAAGTGAGTGAGTAAATTAGTTTTTATTGCTTCGGATTGTTAAGGATCGGTGTTCTGCAATTTTGAAGTCTAATCAACACGTCAATGTTAAAGTCCTTCTTTTTTTAAATTGAAGTTTGTTCAAGGATCATGGCTGTTATCGAAAAGATAAATTTTTGTACGAATCGCACTCACAAATGTTGACCAAATGAGGACCTGGGCATTTTATGAGGCTAATTCAAAATTAAAATTGCATTTTTATTTTTATTTTTATCCATCGACAGAAAACAAACAAAAACGGAGCAAACGCCAGGGCCTCCACCAGCATCTCCTCGGAAAACAAGATTTGTTATACGGAATCGAAAACTTAGACTCCGCAACAGTCAGAATTTACGGCAAGGACCTCAGAAACGTTTCAGGACTAAGGGTTTAAGGACTAACGATATAAAACTTGACCTGGAGCGACGACAGAAATGAGATGAGATGAGCTTTTATTTCGTTCGGAACCTTTCTACAATGTATAAAATTTGGCGGAACCCAACGATGAAAGCTTTCTTGTCTGTCTGTTTGTCCGGTACATATCTTGCAATCAATTTTTTGAATACTTCCGGTTACCCGATCATCCTGAAATTTTGCACACAACTTCCACTCCGATGACACAATGCAAAATGGTATACTCATTATACCGTTAGATCCATGGCGGCCGTCTCAAGAGGACGGATTACTGCTTTCTTCATGGAACAAATTTTGCAATCAATTTTTCAAATACTTACGGATATCCTATCATGCTATTATCAGCTTTAGCTCCGATGACAATGCAAAATGGCATACTCAATATACCTTGAGATCCATGGCGGCAGTCTCAGGAGGGCGGATTGAAATATTCTTCACAACCCCTTCGACATGGGTATCAAATGAAACGGTATGATAAGTAGAATACCATAAGTGTAGTATACTCGATATATCGTTTGGCCCATGGCGGCCATCTCAAGAGGGCAGATTACCATTTTCTTCACAGCCTCCTTGATATGGGAATATGGAATGGCCGCCAAAATGTTACGCGGCGTGACGTAGACCAAATTTCAAGGAAGAAGGGCCCCTCGCAATTTCTGATTAGCAAGAACGCGTTAAAGGGCAGGCGCAGCGTCAGTGAGTCTGCGAATGTATCTGCGCTTCGGCGCTGGTGACACGGAGCCCTACAATTTTTTCGTGGAACCGAAACCGGGGGATTTCGACAAATATCATTTAATTTTTTTCCTCAAGAAACAGCAGAAAGTTCAGAGAAAACTGGAATAATAATATAGTTTCCCTTCTTATGCAGAAGGTGCACTTCTCAGCTAGGCTGAGAAACATTTACCACGACCACGTGGGCTCGGCTGAGACATGCAAACATATATAAAAAATATACATAAGTACTAAAACACTCTAACAAGGAAGCGTGCTGCAACAAAGAGGGAGTGGGTACACCAAGGACTCACGTCACATTAAGAAGTCTAAACATAAAAGATCAAAAACATCAAACAGAGAAGCATGCAAAACTAAAAAGGGGCGTGAGGCACGCAGAGAGTCACGCCACATTGAGAAGGGTCCTTTTAAGGACAACTTCACTAGTTAGCAAGCTAAACACACTCCTATTGTTGTTAGTATTTATAAACATGCGATTAACGGGTTCGAACATGCCATAATTGGTGTTAGAGCAATTAATGTGCAAGAGAGGTTCACCTCTCAGGTTGTAGTTATTCACTCTAAATGACGCGCGGCTTCTTAAGAAACCAGAGTCCACCTTGTCATTCATCAGTCGATGAACGAATATAACGTCAGCGACCTCACGGCGCTTATGGAGAGAGCTTAAGTTGAGCAATTTAAGTCTGTTCTCATAAGGCGGAAGAGCTAGTGGGTCATCCCAACGGGAGGTCGAAATTCCTTTGAACCGATTCGATTCTACTAACATGGGAGGAGTAGTAAGGAGACCATTTCGGGAAGCGTAGTCAAGCAAAGGCCTAACCTAAGATACGTACAGGTGTTTAGTGACGAGGGGGTTGTTGAACTCTCTGGACCATCTTTTTATAAATCCCAGGACTGAATTGCCCTTGGAGGAGATATAATTGATGTGGGTGGAGAAGTCCAACTTACTATCTAACCTAACCCCAAGATTGATTACAGATTCAGTACGGGAGACCTTTTTGTCAAGGAAAGTATAGTCATAAGTTATAACACCACGTTTCCAACAAAAAGTCATGATCTCGCATTTACTAATATTAAGCACAAGGTTGTTGTGGAACACCAAGAATAGAAGGTGTTTAGATCTGCTTGCAGAAGTTTGCAATACTCTATACTCCTTATGTGGCGATACAGTTTGATGTCATCAGCGTAAATAAAGATTTTACAGTGCCTTAGCAGGGTAACAATATCGTCAATTGATAAAATAAAAAGAAGAGGGCCAAGATGACTGCCTTGCGGAACTCCAGAGGACGCTTCGATGTTCTTAGATTTGACTCCGCGGAATAGAACCTGGTAGGTTCTATCGGCTAAGTACGACTGGAACCATACCACAAGGGCATTCGGAAAGCCTAATTTCTTTAGTTTAAGAACTATAATAGAGTGGGAGAGCTTGTCGAAAGCCTTACTAAAGTCTGTATAGACGCAGTCAGTTTGGCAGCCAGTGACAAAGCCTCTAATTGTGTGTGAAGAGAACTCCATTAAATTAGTAGTAGTGGAACGGGCTGCAAGAAAACTATGTTGGTTTGTTGAGATAAGCCTCTTGCAGATAGGGGCGATAGCAGAATAAATAATAGATTCGAAGAGTTTTGGTATAGACGATAACTTCGCAATGGGCCTATAATTAGATATTTCGTTTTTACAGCCTTTTTAAGGACAGGTATTATAAAAGAGTTCTTCCATAAGGTTGGGAAGCGCCCTTTATTTAGGGATTTTTGAAATAAACGTAGAAGAGGAGACAGTAGAGCCCCTGCACAGGATTTTATAACAGCTGGAGGGACTCCATCAGGGCGGGCCGAAAAATCTTGTGGAAGTTCATTTATATGTTTCGTGATATCATCCCTGGTTATAGACAGGGAAAAGTTTTAAGCCGTTTGGATTGCATAATAAATTAAGTAAAACATATTTCTCCACTCATTTATGGGCCGCCGGCAGGCAGCAGCCTTTCAGACCAAGTCGTCAGGCACGGCCCGATGAAGGCCACAGACACTCAGTCTGACTGAGGGATGAGGACTTCAGGAATCCGCTTAACAGGGCGTGCCATTCTCAGGTGAAGTCATGATTGTGGGGAACACGCAGGCGAAAACAACAGTTTAACATATATGGTTGTTAATTCAAGTACAAATACATATGTTCATGGCCTCAACGAAAACTTCAAGGCAGCTCCAGACTTTGATGGTGCCGGTACGTCAAAGAGATAAATCCTGGGTAACGCCACCTGCGATCTAAGGTCTTCATGTTCTACGATTTTCCGATATGCTACCGAATCCTACCTCAACCTCCACGAAGATGTAGATTTTACATCGGGTGTCCTCTGGATGCTCTTGTCTACACAAGAGTAACAGACTGAGGAGGGTGAAAGGCGAGTGTTTCGCGCCTCAAAACGAAGCAAATACCGGACTGGTCCTCCAGGTTGGGGATTGGGCGGCAGGCTGACAACCTTCCACCGTAAAAACCTACCCGTCACGAATCTTCAAGGCAGGCCTCGGACAGGACGGACTCAACGGCAACGACTCAGGCAACGGAATATGGAATTCGATTTTGGTACATGGAACGTCAGGACGCTCAACAGAACGGGCGCTATGCGTTCGCTTTTATTACTCCTCAAAAAATACAACATAAAGATTACAGCCCTTCAAGAAACAAAATGCAGTGGGCAGCAGAAGAGGCACTAGGCAGGGCCCCCAGATAGACTAGAATTGATTGGTTTGACCAAAACTGTAGAGCCGCAATTGAAGGAAGAAACCAGAGCCACCGAGAGTACATAGCAAGGCCAACAAGAGCAAGGATGGAAGTCTTCAAGGAAAAAAGAAAAATCGCAGACAAGCTGTGCAGAAAGAAGAAGAGGGAATATCTAAGTAGGAAAATCTTACAGATACAGGAAGACTTCAATGAAGTGAGAATTAGACAAACGTACAAAGGAATTCGCCAGATCACCAATAAGTTTCAACCAAGAACGGACATCTGCAAGGACATAAATGGGACCTTGTTGGCAGATTCTGATAGGATAAAGGAAAGGTGGAGAGAGTATTTTCAGAACCTATTGAATCCTATCTCCATATTAAACGAGAATGCAGAGACAGAGGCATTTGAAATTACCCAAGATAACATCTCAATAGATCCACCAACACTGGATGAGGTGCGGGAAGTTGTAAAAAGGCAGAGCAGTAACAAATCTGAGCTGAGCTGCTAAAGGAAGGAGGACCCCAACTATTACGAACCTTACATGAACTCATATGCACCATCTGGGAGGAAGAAGTTATACCAAAGGACCGGAAGAAAGCGATTATATGTCCAATATACAAGAAAGGAGATAAAGTAAACTGCAACAACTACAGAGGCATCTCACTCCTCAGCACCAGCTACAAAATCTTCACAATCCTTGTGAAACAAAAACTGGAACCTATGGCGGAAAGCCTTATAGGAGAATATCAAGCTGGTTTTAGGACAAACAGTTCAACATCGGACCAACTGCTGGCCTTAAGGAAAATTCTGAGAAACCTGAGAAAGGAATGTAGATGTATACCAGATATTTGTCGACTTTCAACAGGCATCTTCTTCTTCTTTAACGGCTCTACAACCGGGATCCGGTCCTGGCCTCGCGCAACTGTTCTCTCCACCGGTCCCGATTCTGAGCCGATGTCATCCAGTTTGGCATCCCTAAACTCTGAGCGTCCTGGTCCACGCCATCCTTCCAGCGAAGGTTGGGCCTCCCTCGCTGTCGCACCCCATAGGTCTTACCGCAGTGAACTTTACGAGCAGGCTCATCTTCACTCATACGAGCTAGATGCCCTGCCCACCGGGGCCTACCGAGCTTTATTTTCTTCACAACATCTATGTCGCGATAGCGCTCGTAGATCTCGTCATTGTAGAGTTTCCGGAATCGTCCTTCCTCACATACGGGGCCAACAATCCTCCGAAGTATTTTCCTCTCAAACACGCCCAAGAGGTTTGAGTGCTTTTTGCTAAGCACCCCCGTTTCGGATGCATATGTGAGAACGGGTAAGACCATCGTCTTATATAGTAAAAGTTTAGACGTTATGGTTAGATATTTGGATTTGAAGAGCCTTGACAGACTATAGTAGGCTTTGTTGGCTTTTAGCAGTCGTGCGCGTATTTCTGGTTCCATGCTATTGTCGGCTGCTACTATTGACCCAAGGTAGGTAAATGATTTTACCACGTCAAACTCGTGTTCAACAGGCATATGACTCAATAAACAGAGAGAGGATATACGAGATCTTATCGGAAATAGGAGTCCCCCCAAAGTTGATACAACTAATCAAATGCGCCACAAATAGCTCACGGGCGAAAGTAAGGATCCAAAATATTGTAACAGATTATTTCGAAGTACGTCAAGGGCTCAGACAAGGAGATGGACTGGCCCCCATGCTTTTCAACCTGGCCCTAGAATGGGTGATAAGGAAAACGTCAGTCCAGCGAAGTGCATCAATAGCTACCCAGTCGGTACAATTACTTGGATATGCGGATGACGTAATCATCGTGGGAAGGTCCTTTTTGGCAGCAAAAGAAGTCTATGTTTATTTATTTATTTATTTATTTATTTATTTATTTATTTATTTATTTATTTATTTATTATTAGTGAAGTACATCAAGATAATAAAGATCTTATAACGTTAAAACGCATGCACTTACAAGTTACAATGGAAAAATAAAAATGTAAAGCATATTACTAAGAGTTAACTGATATATTAATTAAAACAAAAGAAGAAAATAAAATAATGTGGATGTAAGAGAAGAGAAAAAAAAGGGAGAGTAAAGAAAGCTAAGTTAAAGGAATATTATTGGTGAGATAGTTGAGAGCACGTTTCCTGAATACATTCAATGACCCCGACCTCTGTGTGTCTGAGGGTAAGCTGTTCCACAATTGCAGCGAGTGAACAAAAAAAGATCTTTGCCCAACCAAGTGGTAGAAACTAGGGAGTATAAGCAGTGTTCTTCTAGGCGTACGCCCAAATTGAAGATACTCGTAAAGATATGATGGACGCTTAGATTGAAGTAGTTTATAGATAAATATCATGGCTTTGAGGGATAGGTATATATCCAGCGAGCATCCCAAAACAGCAGAGCGATATGGGCTGATATGATCAAACCGACGAAGATTATAGACAAACCTAGTGCAGTCATTGAAAGCTACACGAAATTTATCGCGACAAGAGGCATCAAGGGACGGAAAAACCAAGCTGGCTTAAGTGAAATGTGGTAAAATTAGCGTTTTAATTAACTTTGAACGAGTGTCTAGAGGCAAAATAGAGGCATATAGCCAGAGGCGGCGCAAGTTACCATAGATTTTAGATAGCGTAGTAGCCGTATGATCACAGCAGGTTAATTGAGAATTTAGATAGACACCGAGGTTTTTAACTCGTGATTGGTAGGGTAAGCAAGTGTTCATGAGAGAGATTGTTGGAAGAAATGAGGTATCCAATTCCGTCCTGTACATTGAGATACAGCAGGATTTAGAGGCATTTAGGAGAAGGTGGTTTGAAAGAGACCATTTATAAATACGCTCTAGATCTGCGTTAATGTTATACACACAATTCTCTACAAGCCCAAGAGGACTGTTTAAATAAATTTGCACATCGTCTGCGTACATGTGGAGTTTGCAATTGGTTACGACACTGGTGAGATCATTTATATAAATGCTAAAAAGCAATGGCCCTAGTATAGAGCCTTGGGGAACACCACACGTAGTTGGCAAGGGATCGGAAATTGAGTTTTGTAACCAAACTTTTTGGGATCGATTGTGTAGGTAGTCTCGAATTAAGGAAGCAGCTGAGGAGGAAAAATGCATATGAGTTATTAATTTTGTTTCTAGAAGCTTATGACAAACACTGTCAAAAGCCTTACTAAAGTCAAGAAGTACTAGAAAGGCGATATCGCCCGAATCAAGAGCCGCTCGAAGATCAGTGGTCACTTTCAGTAATGCAGTTTCGCAGCTGCAATTTTTGCGGAAGCCTGACTGCGTACGTGACAATAAAGACAGCATTTCACAGTGCCCCTCAATTTGCCAAGTCATTAGTTTTTCGAGCACCTTGCCTAAGAAGCATAAGATGCTAATAGGACGATAGTCCGCGAGAATATTTGGGGATTTGCATTTCGGAAGTGCGATAACTTTCGCTTTTTTCCACTGAAGCGGGAAACGTGATTTCGTAAGACAGGTGTTGAAAATGTACGTGATATAGGGGAGAATGAACGGAAAAATAAGCTTAAGGAAAACGGGTGGAATATTGTCGGGACCAACTGCTTCGGATTTAATGGAGTAAAAAGCTTTCTTGACTTCCACTTGATCCACATTACGAAAACTAAAACTTTCGGAATTCGAGAAAATTGGGCTTGGGCAATGAGGGTCTCCATGTAAGTTGGATCCGGAGGTGAAATATTTATTTAACTCATTAGCATTAAGCGATGGCTGGGCTTCATAGTCATCTCCGTAAATGCCAAGTCGCTTGATATTAGCCCAAAATTTCCTGGCAGGAATATTGGGACTAAGTTTAGATGACAGATACTGCTGTTTTGCTTTGCGAATGGAGGAAGTAACTAAATTTCTAATTTTTCTGTAAGATTTTAAATTCACTTCAGTTTTATTCATTTTGTATTTTTTAAACAAGAAATCTCTTTCGGATATAAGTCGGAATATTTTAGCGGAAAACCAAGGTGATGTAGAGGAAGACGGAATGCACTTTGTCTTGACTGGAGCAAAAGACTCGTGCAGGTGGTGACATAGTGAGTTGAAATGTTCTACTTGATCGTCAATATCGAAGAGCCCATATAGTTGATCCCATGGCAGTGAGGGACATTCGTGCAGTAGCGATGGAATGTTAATGGACTTGTAGTCGCGGTAGGAGAATATTTTTGGTATATTATTCCTCACTGCGAAATTCAGGGAGAGGTAAAGAATGTCGTGATCAAGATAACTAGGCGGGCTGATCTGATTGTGAAATAAAACTTTATCTACATTCGACACAAAAAAGAGATCAAGTAAAGACGGATTGTTAGTGTTGAAGTATGTCGGAAGGTGATTTACGGGCTTCAAGTCAAATGTATGAAAGAAATCTAGGAAGCTTTTGGAAAAGGAATTATTTAATAAAATATTTACATTAAAATCTCCCCCGATTACAATGTTCTCATACTTGTGAGTCATTTCTGAGAGGAACACTTCCAACTCGCACGCTTCACTGATCGAGAAAATTCTTGGGGGACAATAAACCACAGTCGCCAGACACTTGCTGTTCCCACAACTTATTTCAATGCTAAGATACTCCAAGGCATTGGTGATAGATTCTCTGACTTTGAAAGAACGAAGAGTATTCTTTACATAGATGGCTACTCCACCACCAGCACGGTTTTTCCTGTCATTACGATACAGATAGTAGCCTTCTAGTGATACAAATTTAGAGGGAACATGTTCGCGCAAAGAGGCCTCAGATACTAAAATGACGTGAACATTAGAGCCCCGAAAAATTTCTTGTAGTTCGTCTATTTTGTTACATAGACTCCGTGCATTAATGTGACAGAAGTTCAAGCCCTGAGCTCTACCATGGAAGATATTGAGCAGAGCTCTGATCTTGCTCATACTGCAGACAACCAGCTACGAAACAGAACCAGAATTAAAAGAGGCGGCAAAGGACATAGGCCTGAAGATTAACGAAGAAAAAACGAAGGGGATGCAACAATCCAGAGCAGGACGATTTAGAATGGGAAGAAATATAACCATCGACGAACATAACCTAGAAGTAGTCGATAAAACAGTCTACCTTGGGTCTACTATCACAAAAAGAAATGAAGAAAAAGAAGAAATAACTAGACGAATACTACTGGCTAATAGAGCCTTTTATGCCCAAAAACAAATCCTGCACTCAAGATTTGTGCACAGGAAAACGAAACTCTCACTCTACAAAACAGTAACACGACCAGTACTGTGTTATGGTAGCGAAACTTGGATTATGACCCAGGACATAGAGGAACGAGTCAACAGGTTTGAGAGGAAAATTCTCAGATGCATAATAGGTCCAATCAGAGAGGATGGAATATGGCGAAGAAGATACAACAACGAGTTGTATGAAATTTTTGACGACCCACAACTCTCAACTTTCATAAAAATCGACAGATTGAGACTAGCCGGCCACGTGATCAGGATGGAGGACAATCCCATCCCAAAACGGCTTATGGCATCAGAAATTTCGGGAAGTAGGCCAGTAGGTAGACCCAGGAGGAGATGGATAGACTCTGTGACGGCTGACGCAGAGTCAATGCTCAACATCCGGAACTGGAGACATGCTGCAAGGGACCGTCAAACTTGGAGAAATGCCCTAGAGGAGGCCAAGGCTCGATTTGGGCTGTAGCGCCATTGGATGTATGGATATAAATACTCCAGGTCGCATCCAGTCGGTTTCCGGTGAGTGCGCTGTGATACTTGCCCTCGGGCATGTGTCCATTTTAGTTTTAATTTTTTCTCTTATTTTTTTGGGTCGGAATGATTTCAAATATAGTAATCTAAGACCCAATGAACGGCAAATAGTACATATTTCAACAAACCTCTAATTTTGCGCAGTTACTCTCTTATACTTACTGTATCGATTTGATCTAAATAGATGTTGCGATGTTTCTTATTATTAAAAAGTATAACATAGCGAGCGTCGTTACTGACAAGGTGAGGAATCCAAGGATCATATAAGTTTCGTTATTGGAATAGATTGCTGTTATCCCCATTTAGACGCATAGAAAAGTGCACAATTCTCAAAGGAAGGAAAGGAAACACTCTCTACTATCTTGATGAAATTATTGAAAATTATCTGAAGGCCTGCTCATTGTCTGGTCTGTATACCTAAGTCTTGCTGTTGTTTAAATGGGCGAAGACACTACCCTGAATGTTCATAGCCACCGTACGTTTTCCATGACCTTCATATCCTTACACCTTAACCTAAGCGGATTATTTCTCTAAACCTACTAATGTATAGTATTTATTAAAATTTCCATTATTTTAGCGGCAATATCCCATTGGAATTCCCCAATACTCTGAAACTGATTACATGATAGCATCATCATCAACATCATCATCGTTATAAATTTTGTAAGCTTGTATGGCTCCGCCAGTTCGCACCCGATTGAATGATTAATGATGCAATAAATTTTGGTTTCAGGTCGTAGGCAATCATGCGTTCGAATCAATACACAACTGGAGGTCAATCGGATGCAATTGGCTCCAATATACACAAATTGGAATTCGAATTCGGGTTGGTGGAAGATGATTCTCGAGGAATTTCATTAGTCCGAATCAAAATGCAGACTTATTTTGGATTTAAAAATTAAACTTTGTGCGCTGTATTTCGACACATGCATTCCAATGACGAATGTCGAATTGGCTGTAATGCTTTTTTAAGTGTGCTTTTTTGGGATTTAATAGGAATTAAATTGGTATCGTAATGGCGAGAGAACATATGTTATGTGGCTAAACATGGGGAATTGGCTTGGTGGTTTATATTTGGGCGGGTGTGTGAATCAATTGCCGAAACAGGATATTGGCTAATTGGTTTGAATTACATATAGCACTAAAGAGGATTAATTGAAAGGATGATTTTGTATTGTAATTTTCGATTCTATTCAATTCGATCATTGATTTTAGTCAACAAACTGTCTAGAGACATTGAAAGAAAAGTAAAAAAAATGCATTAAAAGATGACATCGTGATCCTCTTGTTGGAGAGTTTTTAAAAATGAATCCGTGGTTAGGAAGTGGTAATTTCTTTCCGAAGATACATATTTTGCACGTAGTCGTCATAACCCTATTCCGGATAGAAAAACAGTTTTCAACTATAAACAAATATTGTCGGTAAACTGGCATAACCTCCGACAGTAAATGCGGTGACCAGTTTACTCTCCTTATCTAATGACGCTTGCCAATAATCCGAGTACAGGTGGAGTGTGGTTATATATCTTGCCTCTCTTAATCGGTCTAGAATATGTTTGATTTGAGGCAACGGGTAAGCATCTCTAATTGGGATCTCATTGATCTTCCGGAAGTCAATGCAGAATCGGTATTAGCCATTCTTTTTCCTTGCCAGAATTACCGAACAGTTCACCTGTAAGGGCTGCTGGATGGTTCAATGATTTTTTCAGCCAACATACAGTCTATTTCGGCGTTGATTACTTGTTGCATTGCTGGATTTCTAAGGAAGTATCGATGTTTTATAGGCTGGCCGGTTTTGAGTCTTATCTGAGGGGTAGTTTTCCCTAATCTGTCAAATTTGGCTAGTTTTCAGGAATATTTCTAGTTCGTTCTCTTCGTATGTGGTGATGGTTAGGACTGGGTCGGTTTCAGGGGTATTTGTACTGTTTACCTCCTGTTGGCTTGTGAATGTGAACTTCATTTCTAGTCCAAAACGATTTAATAGGTCCATGCCGATATTTGGCTTTAAACTGGGAAATATGTGGAATGAGTGAGTGTTCAACTAGTTCATTATCGTGTCGACATGAGTTGAATGACTTCGGTCACTTTATCGGGGATGCAGTTGGCAAGTTGCTCTTTCAGTCTGTGCGTTGGTACCCTAGTGCTGGCAGCATGGTTTTCTTCACAAATGTTAGCTATTTCTTGTTCTATGTATGAGAGGGTTGTTCCGGTATCTAGTAAGGCTTTACGGGTCTGGTTGATATTTCGATGGATTCTGAGTTTTTGTTGTGGTCCATGCTGGTTCCAACCGGGTGGACCCTGTTGTTTTCTTGTCTATTGTGTTGGCGTTTCCCAGACATCTACAATTTAAGTTTAGGGTGCCCCCATTTTAGGATTCTATCCATGATTTCTACGCCTAGGCTGGGTTTTTCGTTGACTGTTCCGAATGTTCTTACTGGTATCTGGCCTACTGGTGTCATCGCCGGGTTGGGGGGGGGGTGGACTTTCACCTGGTGCACTTTGCTGAAGTAGGCGTTCCCAGTTTCTATTAGTATGGCGAAGCAACTACCTACCGGATCGTACACCTCGAAACGATATACATATGTATGTAGCACTGGAGAAGATGACCTCTACAGAACGAGCCTGGTAAAAGCCTAATTTTTGCGTGTTGAAGCGGGTTCTTTTATAGCTAAAAAAGCGCGCCGGGGTATGAAGCTTTAAAGCTTCGAAGTGAAGCTGGATGCATACTGTAAAGTTTGAATGGCGACGGAATGTGTGTGTGGACGATGTCGATTTAATGTTTGTGCGCATTTTGTCCAGCGGCTTATCAGTCGCTTACCTTTGTTTCACAGATAAAATTCTATTAGCGCGAACAATAGGTCCCCATACACTACAAGGTTTTATGCGTACAAACATGTCCCACAATCTTTCTGACAAACTTGTTTGAACGCCGAGCTTACCCATACACTATTATGGTTTTCATTTTCCTTTAAAGATTTCAAATCGAAATGAGTTCTTTCACTAGGAATAAGTTGTAATCAATAGCCTTTGAAATTTTATGTTATGCACAGAACTGTCAGATAAAACCACGAAAAAATCAAACCATTTTGATATTTGGGACAAACTTGTGACAAACATAAAACCAAAAACCAAATTCACCACACACTGTCAGTCTTTGTTTGAACGCCTTGTTTGTACGCATAAAACCTTGTAGTGTATGGGCCCCTAATGTTTGTGTCGGGATGATGGTCATTGTGCTTTTGCTACACCCCCTACTCGGGCCACAAAAGACCTACGAGTATGTAAAAAAGGAAGGTCCGTCCTAACAAAGCGTCGATATCAGGATAAGACATTATAGCATTGGCAGCTTAAATGGCAATGCAAAAACTACCTTTCGCCACGATAATTTGCATTTTGGCCCGACAAAATTGGCATTTTGGCCCATCTCGTTCAGGACCGCTTCACCCTCGAATTGATGGTTTAAATAGAAGCTGGAGGTGCGAGATCGGTAATAGCCTGAACCCGATCATAGGATAGAAGTATTCCATCGTTGGAGATTCGGTGGCTTTGGAAGTGGATTTGTGCTACACCAAAAACTCACTTTTCCTACCTCAAGCTGAAGTGGAACGCGTTTAAAGAGCTGTTAGAGATGTGTCAGAAGCTCTGGCACTGAATTATTGGCGATGGGCATATCGTCTAAGAAGATATAAGATAAAACCAGATCTTTTGGGACTTCGTTTAAGAAATCTTTGGAAAGTTTAGGATGCATTTTGTAAGCTGAATGGCATATGAGCGAATCCATATGAACCGAACATTAAAGCAGTCTTATGAACGTCCTCCGGAGCGATGGTTTACTGGTGGTACACGCGCACCATATTCACGTTAGAGAAAAACAGATGTGTAACGGCAGAAGTTATATAAATCTGAATACGTATCATAAAAGCCTGCTTAAAAAGCATATCAATTGCGAAACAATCTTTCAATTATGTATATTTTAAATACTATTTTAAATGGCATCTTCCAACCTCGACGTTATTTCTGCCTACGCTGGCAAATTCAGCCAATATACAAAATCGACCCAGTGGCGTCAAATAATCCCCATTTATCAAACAATTCCAAGAAAATGCTGGGGTAGTTTTCCCCCAAAAAAAGGAAAATAATTTTTAATAGCTTCCATTCTCGTGACTGCAATAAATGTGCCATAAAATCTCTGGACCAGTCAAAGAAATTCCAAACAAAGAGCGACCGTAAAACATTTCTAGATCATAAAACGAGTGTTAATGTCTCAATGGTCCTTAGTATGTGCGCCTCCACTATGGCATAGTCCTGGAAGATTGGGGTAGTATAGGAAACCAGAATAGTTCCATCCAATAAATGTGGTTCCATTTCTTGCCGGATAAAGGCAGTCCTGTGACCAATAATTAAATCATCTAAATTGTCTCTAAATCGTGGAGCCATTCCGTGGTTCCAAGGGGAAGGAAGCATAAGACTTCATGTGTTTACACAACAAAAACATCCAAACAAGTAGAATCGAGAATAGCACAGCATCTCCAGCATCCGACATCCATGAGGTCGTCAACAAGTGATAATTCGAAACTCATTAAAAGATTTATGTCTAGTTAAGCAGCCTTGTTTACGGTATGCATTGACATCATAGTTGCTCTCTTGTGCTGGCCACGTGCTCGTCGAGATCTAGTAATCACGGGCCATATTTAAATAAACATTAAATTAAAAAGCAGACAATCCAGGAGGGGATGTGTCGTGTCGTGTAGCCCGCTGTTAATTCCACGGAAATTTATAAATTTTATGTACCAATTTATGAATACTGTGCGCCATTAAAAAGTGTTTTAGGGCAGCATAAAAACGCGATTCTAATTATAAATCATCGGGAATGGATTTTAATATCTGTGGAGGGCTGCGCGGTGTGGATGCGAATTGATGCAGTTTTTAAAACAGTCTTGATAAGAAAAATAATTGTTTATTTTGGTGCGAATGGTTTTAGGAAGAAGTAAAATGCTTTAATTTACACAGAGGGACTTTCCGTTTCAATTCAAGGGTTAATTGCGATTTTTGAAATATGGTTCGAAGAAAGGCTGAAAAATATCATCTGAGAAAACATGAAATAAAATGAAAACCCATTTAAAATTTAATACAATTAGAAATGGACATAGCCATCCAGTTTTCTCAAGAAAATTTCAGGAAAGGGAAGGGTAATAAATTTTTGATATTATGTAATTTTTTATCAATATTACCTTCAATTCTTACAAACAACTGCATATTGACAATACAACAATTCTTGATTGCTTATCGATTTTTAGACATCTAATCGGAAGGGGTATAAAAAAATGGACCAACGAAGTTTTTGGCAACATCAAGGATTCTCATGTGTTAACCTTTCTGAGATCAAAACAATTAATAAAAGGCGGTCCTCACATTATATATGTACCTCCCGAGTAAAAATAAACAATGGGCTTATGACGGGCGAATCATGGCCGCTTGGCTTTTTCAGGGAGATATGACGGCCGTAGAATTTTTACCCATTTTTAATGGGGGCACATTCAGCCTTTCGACGGCCAAACTTGACCAAAAGATTTAAATAGCCAAGAACCAAGCCGTACCCGCGGGCATTCCACGGGCAAATTTAGGCCAAAAAAAGAATATGCCCCAAATGTATTGTTGAATTTGTTTTATGGGAACTTGAACATTTTCCTTATGTACAATGAATGGCCCTTTCGATTTATCCTACAAGATTATCGATAAGAGCTCGCCAGTGGCCCCAGTCAGTTTGTTGTAAGGGAAGTGTGTAGTGCGTGTTGATTTATATTTTAGTGGAAAATTTTGTTATTAAATCGATAAAAGAAAAAAAAAACAGTGTGTTGATGATGTTTTTCTCAATAAATACGCCGTGAGTTTTGTATCTCTACATAGACGAATATTAAAAATATTTTTTTTAATCGCATAATATACAAACGTATACCCGTCGCTATGTGTGTACGTGTGTGGTGTCGTATGCCCTTAATAGCAATCACACGGCCGCCGTACCACCGTCGTATGCGCTTAATTGAAACCATACGGCTGCCGTACCACCGTCGTATGGCCGTTTATGGTACTGCAAGGCCGTCATTCCACCGTCAGTCCTGCATGGCTGCACTGTCCTACAACTGGCCTTCTGATGCCCTCCATATGGCCGAGAGCTATAACGCCCGCTGTAAGGCCATAATTTATTTTTACTCGGGCTATTACTATTACGGGCCGGTACACACATATCCGAACCGCATGATAGCCGTGTGTCGGATGACACACGGAGAGAAAGTAAACAAGTACAATTTTACCAATCAGACCCCACCTTTCCGTGTCCGCACCGCGTCAAATTACTTCAGTTTAGTTTATACACGGACATGGTGCGGATGCGGTGCGGAAATGTGTGTTCCGACCCTAACCCTGTAGTATGTTTTTGAAAATACCTAAAACTTCAAGTATCGATATCTCAAAAACGAAGCGGGATATCGAAGAAATTATTTTAGGTTACGTTAGGTTGAAATGGCGACTATCTCCACTTAGGAGCACACTATTGGGCCCATTGTGATACCATTCTAGGGTTGGGACAAAATTCAGGCCATTTGAAGCTATTAATAAAGTGTTTTGCAGCTCACTCAATCCATCAAGGAAAGGTGGGCCGAGGAAGGTTCCTCTTTTCCTCGCAATGGTAAGACATGTACAGAGAAGATGGGGACAGTTTATCATCATCTCATCTTCATTACCACAACTTCTGCATAAGTCGCTGTGGGGGAGTCCCAATCTTTCGGCGTAAGGGCCTAAGGGACAGTGACCAGTCAGCACCTTCACTACATGGCTTATCTCTTTTTCGTTCAACTGAACAAGAGATTTCGAACGGTTTGCGTCAAAAGTCGGCCACATTGTCTGAAGAATGCAGTACACTGTTGCTGCGGTCCATCTCAGCCCGGATCGAGATATTTCTCACAGCTAGTTTATAGGTGGCTAAGGGCATTCCCATCTGGGTTAAGTGGGGTGTCCTTTCCAATTCAGTTCCCTGTCTAGCAAGCTCATCTGCCAGTTTCCCCTAATACCCTTGCTTCCAAGAACCCAACACATCACACAAAGACCTGCGGTAATTCAGACCAGTCGTAGATCTATCCGATAGGATACATATATTTTTATTAGATATATTATTTATCTTCTGTCATTCGAGAGCCTCCCATATCTCAGTGACTTCCGCCTGTAAAACGCTGCATTGGTCTATATTCAATACCACCGCTGTTCCCAATTTTAGAGCCATCTGTATAGATACATAATGACCGTTGTTATCGCTGGATAACACCATCTGTCCAGTCATCTCTGGCCGGAATGATGGTGTTGAAATCTTTCTCCAAGGTCCACGTAATGTAATCTAGGTTGTTCGCAGCGGAGGCGAACCTCCTCTGGATGGATGAGTGGCCATATGAATATGGAGCTCATCCAAGAAAAGCCTTTGTCCTGGCAGCCGTCCAGGCTACCATTTGCTCGGCGTGTATGTCCAAAGGAGTAAGATGCAATAAGACATCTAGCGCAGCTGTTGGGGTGCTTCTCCTTGCACCACTGATACACAGCTCAGCTATTCTTTGGACCCTTTCCAGTATCTTACGATACGGAAGCTTCTGTAATGCAGTCCACCATACCGATAAGCATGCATAATTACAGGTCTGCTGATTACGGCTGTATATAACCAGTGGACGATGCGGAGTTTAAGGCCCCAATTCACTCCGATCGTTCTTTGGCATAAGAAGGGAACTGTTTTAGCTTTATTAGCTCTTTCTAAAAGATTCACTTTAGTTTCCTATCTAATATAAGAACTAGAAATTTCGCATGCTCCTTAAGTTGCAGTTTTTCATTGCAGTCTTGGAGACGGAAAATCGGGAAGTTTGTGCTTCCTTGTAAAGAGCACTACTCCAGTCTTACCTGGGTTATCGCCTATAAGTACATATCCTACCTACTTGTTATCTCTGGATGCGGTATGCAGCTACCTACTTAATACGTTCCTCTGTATGTGTGTTATAGTTAGTTAGTATTGCGGTCTAAGGGGATATTTGTGTATGTAATGTGGTCGTGTTCTATATATTGTCGGTGTTTGGTGATTGGCCAGGAACACTGTCGGATCGTAAACTTCGCCAATGCCTGGGCGACATCTCACAGGTATTCGGTAATGACTGGTATAGGGTTTGTATGTGGTCTGACCGTGCCGCATCGTACACCTCGACATGGTACAGGAAGTGCTGCCAGGAACATTGTCGGATCACATATCTCAACAAAATCTTACAGATATTCGATAGGTGGTAGCTGTGTGTTTCCACCGCGCCGGATCGTACACCTCGACACGGTATAGGACAGAAGAAGATGACCTCTCCGGAGCGAGTCTGGGGAAAAAGATTCGTAGGCCTGGTGTAGCGGGCTGTTTTATGCTGTAAACATGCTAAGGGCGACGGCGACGGTGCACACAAATTAAAAAGCACACACAAGAATAATCATCTTCGACATCCGAATGCTACACACGCGCACAGGAACATACGAGAATAGCAACACAATCGAATGTCACACCGCCCAGGCAACTTTGAGGAGCGACGGCTACGAAATAGAACTTGGATTGATTGAGTCGCCACTCTCGGCGACCTCATCGTCGAGTGGTCTGCATATTGTGCTGCACCCTTCATACTCATAGAAAAGCTGTGTGTTCTATTCGTTTTTGCCAGACGCTGTGGAAACTATTTTCGCCCTTAGCATGTTTACAGCATTATAGCTGGAAAGCTCAGCGTGGTAAGAAGCTTTAAAACTTCGAAGTGAAGCTTTAAAAGCCAGAATCACTTGGCCTGCTGGGTGATTATTTATTTTTCTAAAACTTTGTTGGGTAAGGGGTTATTAGTTATGAGTCGCGGTTCGATACAGTTTCGTGTCAGAGGGACCTTTACTATAAGATTATATAGGAAAATGGTGGCGATACTGTAATTTATACAACGAAACACTGAGATATCAGTGAGTAGCAATCAATATTGATGAGAGAAAGAAGACAATGGACCAAGATATCGTTTAATATAAATCCATTAACGTTGAGAGCAGCTGAATTGTTCAAATCCAACTTTGAAGGAATATCAGCGATATTACATCCTATATGAGACCAGATTCAGATATGGAACGAATAAAGACTGCAAAATAAATGGAAGGAGGAAATAATTATTATTTGCTTGTCAAAAAAGCAGATTTGAAAGCATGCGGATAGATTGCCAGCTAAGAGAAAAGCTAGAAGGATTTAAGAAAGGCCACAAATGTATAGACAACTTAAACACCCTAACAACTATATAATGGAAGTTAGATTTCGAGCAAGTATTTGACACAACCCATACGGGAGCTATTTTGGAAGCTTTAAAAAATAATAAAATACACACAAAATTAATTCAAATGATCTTGATGCTATACAATCAAGTGGAATCCTTCATAGTGGGCACATACTAAGTGATCCAATTACCATAACAACTAGAGTCAAACAAGGTTGCCTCCTTTTACCATTACTTTTCATTACTGTAATTGAGAAATAATAAGGAAGTCACCAGAGAAGCAAGGCGAATGAGATGGTGGAAGGGCTAAAAGATGATATGGCACTTCACTTTGAAAATTTTGAGAAAACCTGTATTGATACCTAGAGATTAGCTCAAAATAGAGTTCGATGGAGAAACTCAAAATCCCAAAATCCCTATGATCAAGGATTCTAACAAAAATATATTTAGGTGTACCACAAGGAACAGACTTAATGGGAAGATAGATGGAAATTCGAGGCCCTACATAGACAACGCCGGGAATTTAATAGTCGGTTGGGCCGTTATTGTTGATAATCTAAACAAATCAAATTTTCAAAATATACCTTTCTAAATGTAAAAATAATTTTCCTAATAGATTTACAAATTAATTAAAACCCAAACCATCAACAAAAAAGGAGACTAAAAACACAACAGCCAACATCTTAATTGTTATCAAAATGCAAACTAGGATCCTTTGAAAAGCCAAAAAAAAAATTCCAAATAAATGCAATTTCATACCGCCCGCAAATCTACATTTAAAGGCTTCATGCATATGTAACGCAACCCACAATTATCCCACTCAAGTAACTGGCAATCGCATGTCCTTTGGGAAAACGTTGTCGATAGAATAAATTTGCATCGCTTTTCCTTTAGCCAGGAATTGAGAAGAGTTGGCTGCAAATTAAATGAAAGTTGTGACGAGTCGATTATCGGGGCGCTGCAAAGTGAAGTAAGGAAAATGCATACAACATGGAGGAGCAAAATCCTCCATTTTCCCGGAGGGCACCATTTTGAGTGTATTTGTTCAATTTTTTTGCATTTCTTTTTACATTTATGTATATATGCAATTGCACTTTGCTTCATGAGACAGCACCAAGGCAAACTTGAGGAAAACTTATTTGTACCCTGAAGCAATACAATTTCCTTTCCACACTTTTATCAAGGATTTTTTTGTTGCATTTCTTTAAGGTAGACTCTAAGGATGCCATTATCAAGGAGGTTATTGCAAGATGCAATTGTGAGGTTTTTTATTAGAAGTCGTTTGTTTTTGTATTTAAATAAGACATTTTTGCGGTCGCAATTCATTTTGCCTCATTAGTCAGTGTTTATTATTTATTTTGTATGTGGGTTTATAGTGTAGGTCAGATTTTTGATCCTAACATGGTGATTGGCAATCCAAACTTCAGTAATCAGTACTATTCACTATGAAACTAATAATGCCCGAATTGAGTGATTTGACCTATCGGGTGAAGTTTTAAGATTCTAGAAACAGAAAATATTGATCAATTCAGGTGCGCACATCGTCTATTTTTTCGTATACAATGCTGAACAGCAGCCCTAGCCGGAAGATAGAGAGAAGAGAAGGAAGGAACTGTCACAACCTAGCCGCGATATTTTATTCCACCTACTCGCAACCATTTCGCGACTCTGACATCGAGAACAACTCGCTGGAGTGATGTCCCCTGAAACGAGTTGAATTTCATCAACCAACCGTTGGCATGTGCTTGGTAGAGCGGAGAAGGACTAGGGAAGCCTATGTCAGGAGGAATCAGGAATATAAAGAGGGAAGAAGAGAGAAGGGAAGTTTTGTAGGTGGGTAAGTGGAAAAGGCGAAGTACCGTTGGTCTGGCCGGAATTCGGACCCGTGACCTCTGGGATAGCAGTCAGGCGCCTGACCCCTATATTACTTGGCTTAACCCCTCAATTTCTTCTTCTGTGGTTGCAATTAATGGTTTTAAATTATTCCGCAATGATCGTCTAGGACCGATCGGTGGTGGTGGTGTAGCTATTTACGTGCGCGAACATCTCAAATGTAAAATCGTCGGATTCTCTAAGTGCCCGGCAATCGAATTCATTTGCATCGACATCTCTAATACCGCGGACAAGCTTCTTCTTGTTTGTGTATATTCTCCTCCCCCGCCTCTGGACGAAGACCTCAAGCTGATACTATTGCCAATGGTGGCTTGGCGATTGCGACTATTATTATTTTTATTTTTAATTTTTCGATTTTTGCATCGCGGCTTACATCCTGGCGTGGTTGGGTTAATGACATCTTGATTGAGGATGACATCAACCAAGGGAGGAGCATCCGTGGAGCTATTCGAGGAAGGAGGCTGCTCCCCAACCCGCAGTGCGCCAACAGAGGGAGGGGGATATCTAGCTATTACAGACGCCTCCAAATTTGGATGCCAGAGAGCTCAAGGCGTTATGATTTTGAACCACTATTGAAGACAGCGATTCCAATATCAGCTCGAACGCGCTTCGTACTCCTTTTAATGTCATCCAATACAGGATGAAGAGAAACTGAGGAGTTGGAAGAGCAGGAAGAAGTGGCAACAGGATTTAAGATTAACGACTGCATGTCGTCAATCGAGTCTAAGGCCGTTGCAACCCGGGAAGAAATTTCCTGGAATTTACTCAATAAGGAGCCGGAGTTAGTCGCAGCAAGATTTAGGGTGTCGGACAATGAGTCGAGTCGGACGTTGATGGATCATCCGACAGCATCTGGAGATGCGAGATGTTGCCGGAGAAGGAACTAAGACGGCCCATGACTAATTCTTGACCGTCGAGAAAAGCGTTATAAATGTCCTTCGCCAGTCTGAGGACATGGCAGGGCTTGATGTCTGAACACTCCCTACAAGTTGTCACTCTAAGAGCCGAAGTGTTGGAACTGACTCCTGCGTTAAGGCAAGTGAGGTGAAAAACGCCACCACAAACACCATCGCAAGGAATCAAATCTCGGACAATCTCCGAAAGGCATAACTTGCAAGCCTGATGAGACGCCATGTAAAATTGATCTGATGAGACGCCATGTGACACCCTTGATTACTTATCTCGTGTTAACAAAAACATCCTGATGATTTTAACGTGAACTTGAAGTCCTCCTTGCAAATCTTTTTTTGGTGCACACCATGAATTCCCTGAGTTTGGGAGCTATTAACGTTCACCTCACACACTTCAATTGCAGGGAACCCTCCCTGCTCGTCATGTTTCTTTCCAATGATATGAACTCTACCACCTTTCTAAACCAAATCTCTCCTCCTAGTTATTTGGATCACGTTATTTTATTCTTGAGCCACATCTTTTCTGTTGAGTCCCTCAAGTGACAACTCTAATTTATCGTGATTTCTCCAATTTTGATGGTGTTGAACTCGTTCGCAGATTTTCTTGCCTAGCGTGGGGTATAATTTTCACCACGATTGTATTTGCTGAATTTGATAGATTACTGCTCGGCTTATATGGTGAGTACGTACCTTTGAAGTGCAAAATTCTTACCGCTAAATCTAAACCTTGCGGAAATAAAATCGCTTTTTGCTGAACGCTAGTCCAAAAAAGTTGAAAGTGCAAGCGTATCCGGAACATTGTCGCTTCAAAAATTAAGGAGACTAAGAGAAGTTAAGTTCTTGTAAGCTTGATCCTTCGCTTCCTGCCAAAATTATCTGGAATAACTTACGCTCTCTAGACGTGCATTCTAAAAAGCGACCTGTAGTGACAACCTATCTCCTAGATATTCTTGATATGCTTATACATTGTCTCTTGCCGGTTCTAACTCACATACTTGAGATTTGTGTACGAATTCAACTCATTAACAAATGGCAATCCAGCTTTCGCAAACGCCATAGCTGTGACACTGCCCTACTTAAAGTGACGTCTGATACATATACGAAAGTCGCTTGACCAACATCACATTTGCTGCTTATTGTTGCTCGATTTCTCAAAAGCTTTTGATAGTGTTAATCGCGGTTTGTTTCTGAAAAAACTCGCCTCCCAAGCTAGTTCTTCTGTTCCTGCTCTTAAACTGATACATAGTTTCTTAACCAAACGTTCTTAGAAAGTTCTGCTCGGTGACAATTCTTCCTCAGTTGCTGCTCTTCACGCTGGCGTACCTCAAAGCTCTATCTTTGGTCCGCTTCTATTCGGGATTTCAATTAATGATCTTCCTTTTGTAGTTAAAGATTCCAAGATTCACATGTACGCAGGTAACTCAAATCAAATTTTACAAAAATATCTTTATTCTCGTTGTATTTCCTGTAGAATAAGGTGTATCCTGTAGAAATAAGGTATACATGAAATATTTTTGGGTGTAGATTTCCCCACCCAAAGCGAACGTGCGTGTGCACTTTTCCTTCCATCCTTCCATTTTCCTTCCGTCGCCCCTGGAGCGGACCAGAGACTGCCAGTGGATTATCTGACTAGCAATGTAGGGCAATAGGCCAAATTTGGCCGCAGTGTTCACCATGTGAGTTACACCCTCACTGCTTAAAACAAAGCCGTTTGCTTGTCGTCCAATATTTGGTTGTATTTCTTCTTATTATTGTCTCCATAATTTTGGAGAGAATAGAAGTAATTGCTATTGGGTGGTAGTTAGCAGAGTCAGTAGCTTCACCTTTTTTAGGTATAAGCTGAACATGAGCCTTTTTCCAAGATATAGGATAAACAGGATAAACTCCGGGGAAATATGAAAGTGCGAAAAGTTTGAGGCCCATTTTTTAATAACCATAGGGGGCATTTTGTCAGGGACAGTGGCTTTGTTGTAGCCAAAATCTTTGAGACACCTATACACTTCTTGCGTCCTGAAGAATACTCTATGCATTGATTGGGTGGGACACTCGATGGTGGGGGGCTACATATCAGTAAGGAGAGGTAAGGAAGAATTTTCGGCAAACAGAGATGCAAGTAGGTCGGCCTTGGGTTTGGTCTGGAGACTCTCTTCAATCTGGGACCACTCTACTTTGACGTAGAAAAATCCGCCATAAAAGCAGCGCTGCGGCTACAAACTCTAGGATCAGATCCAAAAATTTCATATTGGATGACAGTGTGAGGGTTCTCCCATCTAACCTGGGGAGGTCGAGGGTGGCATTTTTGTTTTCGCAGTGAATAACTCAACTTAGCTCAACTTTACCTGCGCGGACTACCAGTCCTCTGCCTGCTTACAGCTGCTAATTCTGTTCCGGAATCCTTCCATGCTTTCTTTAATCATGGTTGGAAAGATCCCTGTCACCATTATCACTATGTCGTCTGCGTATGCTACTATTTAGATCCACTTTTATCTACCTTAATTGCAGTATGCTCTTGTTGAGTTAGGAACCTCTGCCATTTTTTACTAGTCTTAATACCAATTGTCTCAAAATACTTTTGAGGGATAAGAGAATTTATTGGTCGAGAATAGTTTACAAAGGTAAAAACAGACTCTCTTAACCGACTTCAAAAAAAGAGGAGGTTACTCAATTCGACGTGTAGGTATTTTGTAGTCCTGTTCACGCATAACTTTGAAACCCAATAACTTTTTTGCTTTTTTTTTTGGTTCATTTGAACTGGGAGTTTCCCACGGTGCACAGTGGGGCTCGCTCTTAGAAGGTTCTGCTCCTCACCGATGTATCTACACCTTGACGTGGTGGTGAGGCTTGTGTGGTCCCGTTAGGACGCCCTGACTAAGATAGATACTTAAAAGCAATGGATACAACAATGGAAATTTGTACCCCAGGTGGTAAACCTGCAAGCCAGGGAAATCCACCCTCTACGGAGGCCGGCCTCATGGATTCTGGGGGAGGCCATCTATTGCTTACGAGGAACAGGGAAGTGGACGACTCGCATGTCAACGCAGTCACGCAGGAAAGCGTAGAAGCGGCGGCGAGCGAGCTAGTGAAGCTGAACCTGGAGGTATGCTCAGAGAAGGTGGACAATGCGATGCAGCAATGTGTCAAGAGGTCAGCCGGCTCTGGGCCTACGTTAGCGCAGGAATCCGACTCGGAAGTGAGGCTGCGAAAGCAGCTGAAGCAGAAGAGGAAGAGGGAGCGCAGAAGACAGAAGAAGGCAACTTCATCTGTTGGGGGATCACGTCGTCAAAATGCCTGTGTGACGGACACTTCTAAGTGGAGGGTCAGTCGCATAGGCAGATATGGTGACGCGAAAAACGGCGGTACCATTCTCACCGTATGGTGTCCGAAGGAGGAGGCGGAGGCGGTCAGGCGTGCAGGGGGGAAACTCAACTGCGGGCTGGACCTTGCCTACGTGCGATTCCAGAAGGACAAGCCGGAGGAAATGGTAGAGCCGGCCGGAAAGGCAGCTGAACAAGGGGACCAGTGAAATGGAATCCTCGTCAGCTGGGCGGGAGGTGGGCCAGTTCCGGCAATTAAAGGTTTGCCAGTTGAATCTACACCATAGCAGAGCAGCATCAGCAATGATGACGCGAGGCTTCGGTGAGATGAAGCTGGATATTGCTCTCATACAGGAACCCTGGATCTACAACGGTAGGATTAGGGGACTATCTGGGAGCTTTGACACTCTGTACGTTCCCAATGCGAATGAAAGAGTGAGGACGTGTGTGCTGGTGAAACACGGAGTGCAGGCGGTTTTACTGCCGCACTTGTGCACACCAGATCTCACAGCAGTACGCGTAGGTACTGGAAGTGGGGCTTTCATTCTAGCCTCAGCCTACCTTCCGTACGATTCGCCAGATCCTCCGCCCACCAGGGAGTTGGAAATTCTGGTTATTACCTGTGGCGAAAAAGGCACAGGGTTAATAGTTGGTTGCGACGCAAATGCACACAACACGGTGTGGGGAAGCACCAACGACAACCATAGAGGAGAGGCTTTGCTCGAATTTGTGGAATGCAACAATCTAGTTATTGCAAATAGAGGGGTAGAACCAACCTTCGTCGATGCTAGACGAAGGGAGGTCATAGATATAACTCTATGCAGCAACCGGATGTTGACAAGATTGACCAACTGGGAGGTGATGGATCGGACGACTATGTCAGATCACAGAGCCATTTCATTTGAGATAGAGTACGGAACCCCGGGCAGGGGAGACGGAATTAGAACAACGAGAATTCCCCGCAACACGGACACGTCTAGATATACTGAAATGTTGCGCAGGAATCTCGGGGAGCGCGTGCCAAGGGCACCGAAAACCACAAGAGAAGCAGAGTCTCAGTTGCATGTCCTGCAGACAGCGATAGAGAACGCTTTTCGAGTGGCGTGTCCTCTTACGTCAGTGGATGACCATGATCCCACACCCTGGTGGTGCAGGGAGCTGGAGAAACTGAAGAAAGAGGTCAGAAGGGCTTTCAACCAAGCGATGAGGTGCAATGACCCGGTTGCCTGGGAGAATTACAAAGCCAAGAAAAGAGAAATGAAACAAACTCTGCGACGACGGAAAAGGGAGTCGTGGAGGGATTTCTGCTCGAGCATGGAGAGCATATCTGAGGCCAGCAGACTTCAGAAAATGATCTCCAGGGACCCGGTCTCCAAAGTCGGACTCGTTCGTGACCCGTCGGGGAGGATGACGGAGACGCTGGAGGAAACCAACAAGATCCTGATGGAAGTTCACTTTCCTGGCAGCTATATCTCGGGTAAATCTTGGACTATTCGTAACAGAATGGCTACAAGGATGAACCGAGAGGAGGCTAACGGGGTGGTGACGGAGGAAGGGGTGAGACGTGCAATAGACACATTCTCTCCCTTCAAGACATCGGGGCGTGACGGAATATTCCCTGCGCTGCTTCAATGGGGCAAAGATATCATTGCACCCAGGCTTAGGGGAATATTCGTTACCTGTCTAGCAACAGGATACATTCCGGCGGTGTGGAGGGAAACCAAAGTGGTATTTCTCCCTAAGCCAGGCAAGAAGGACTACACCGAGGCGAAGTCCTCCAGGCCAGTCAGCCTAACATCCTTTCTGTTGAAAACAATGGAAAGAGTGGTGGCAGACCACCTGGAGAGTACTATGCTAAGGAGGCACCCTTTAAGTAGAAGCCAGCACGCTTACCAGGCTGGCAGATCTACAGAAACGGCACTTCACCAACTGGTGCGAGTAGCCGAGGGGGAACTGTATACCGGAGGCATAGCGATGGCCGTTATTATGGACATCGAAGGCGCCTTCGACAAGATACAGTTCAACAAACTCAAAGACGCTCTGGTGAGGCGCGAGGTCAGCCCCATGATTGTAAGGTGGGTGGACAGCATGCTGAAAAACAGAGCGGTAAGGATTCAGACAGGAGACTCGCGGCTTCGAGGGAGGGTCAGCAAGGGATGCCCACAGGGCGGGGTCCTATCGCCCCTCCTGTGGAACATCACTGTGGACACTCTGCTCAGACGGCTAGAGGTAATGGGCGTGCATACCGTTGGGTATGCAGATGATGTAGCGATTGTGGCACGTGGCAAGTTTATGAGCACTACGGCAGATATCATGAGGAATGCACTCCAAGTGGTTGAGCAGTGGTGTACGGAACAGGGCCTCACCATAAATGCCAATAAGACAGACGCGATAATCTTCACTAGGAAGATTAAAGATCTGGATTTTCAGCCCCTCATGCTTTTTGGATCGAGGATCAAGGTGTCTGGGATGGTCAAGTATCTGGGTGTATACTTGGACTCGCGACTAACCTGGAAATACCACGTTGAAGAGAAGATTAAGAAGGCGACAAGGGTGCTTCACCAGTGCAGAAGAGTATGTGGACTAAGGTGGGGTATCTCACCAAGGTTAGCATACTGGACATACACCATGATGGTGAGACCCATCATAACTTATGCCTCGGTGGTCTGGTGGACTAAAGCCACACAGAAAACCGTCAAGAGGCATTTGGACAAGGTGCAAAGAATGGCCTGCGTAGGTGTGAGCCCGCCGCGGCATTGGAGGCGCTGTTAGGTCTGCTGCCGTTAGATCTCCAGGTGATGAAGACTGCGGCAGCCTCAGCGATTCGGATGAGACGTGATGCCGCATGGCAGGCGTCAGGAACCTTATATGGGCACATGAAGATCCTGGATCGCATTAAAGGGATTAGGGAGCTCATGATGCCCATGGAAGGGATCACAAAAATGAGGGTGACCGAAAGGTATCATAAAACCCTCATAGGGAACGGAACGCTCCCCGAAGGGAGACCGGAAGACATATATATCTTCACGGACGGATCCAAGATTGACGGCAGAGCAGGTGCGGGAGTCTTCTCGGAGGACTTAAATCTGACCTGCTCTCTGGCTTTGGGGAATTACACCTCAGTCTACCAGGCGGAAATGCTTGCTCTGCTGCACGCGCTGGATCACATAAGTGAGGGTCAGGTGCAGGGAAGAAGTATCCTTATAGCACTGGACAATCAGGCTGTGATTAAGCGCATGAATCAGACAGAGATTAATGCGTCTCTGGCGTTGGAATGTGTCCAAAAACTGAACAGGTGTGCGAAACAAAACAACGTGACGCTAGCTTGGGTTAGAGGACATACAGGCATCGATGGGAACGAAAAGGCTGACAACCTGGCAAAACAGGGGTCAACCTCGGAATTCTGGGGACCGGAGCCATACTCTGCCATTGGCAGAGGATTGGTGAGGAACTGCATCGAGAAATGGGTCGCTGAGGAACACCGGAGACGGTGGGACGCTATGACCACGTGTAGGCAGGCTAAGATGGTGCTTACGTTGCCGATTACCGCAGCCAGAAGAAGGATCCTGCATATGCAAAGGAGAACCCTCAGATGGTTGGTGGCACTGATTACAGGACACGGATGTTTCAGGTATCACCTAAAAAGAATGGGAATTCTGGAGGATGACACCTGTCGGATGTGCCTGGAGGAACCTGAGACGGCCACACACATAGTGTGTCACTGTCCGGCGGTGGCGAGGAAAAGGGCTGCCATAACTGGACTCCATTGGATGGAGAACATGAGGCAGACTCCCTTCAATCAGCTGCTTGCGATAACTAGGGGAGTCGAAGTAAGGGAGCAATGGGACAACCCACTGCAACCCCAATAAGATGACTCTAGGCAGAGGGACGAAAAGGGACCCGCAGATAGTGGTCTGATTCGGTATCCCTCGAAAATCTATATATATAGAAGGTTCTGCTCAAAACTCAATTTTCTAAATATGGATATAGGTATATCAAAAAAATTGTATCATCGTAGTTGTAATAATGTATCAGATGACGTGTAAAAATATTAAGTCGCTGACTGCTATTAGTCATCAAGCATAAAGCATGAGCATAAAGTTCATAGTTTAGGCAAAATAATACTTCTGCGAAAAAGGAATGCCAGTTAAATTTTTTCGAAATTCTGATAAAGGAGTTCGAAGTTAGGCATAAAAAACTGTTAAAATTAGTTCAACCTAAACATTTCATAGGCACCGAACAAATTACTTTATTGTGGCAAAACTGGTAGAAGGCCGGTGGGAGAGTGCGTAGCGCGTTGGATTCTCGATCCAGCTGCGCGTAGCGTTGCAGGTTCAAGCAGTGGTCGGTCGGGGCGGATTGTTTTCTTTTTCTCTTTTTATTCTTTCTGAAATGATTTATTAACATATTAGTCAACCACCGATAGTATCTGCCATGGCGCAGAGGGCTAGGAAGAAGTACCCTCATCGGGGAATCTGTCGATTCTTCGGCTCGCGGTGCTTTTTTTTTCGTCATAATAATTTTATTTTAATTTCCTTCGGGGAATTTTGTTTCATATGAGACAAATTTTTGACATGAATACGACTCTAAATTTGCTTCCAGAACTAAAACCGATGGTAACGAAATTATGGCATATAGTTTTGATTTGCAGCTCAAAAACGATTGTTTATATTGAATAAAGAAATATACCATGATGTGGGTGAAGAATCAAAGAATTTTATTGTTTACATTTGATTTCCCCGACATCAATGGCAATTAAGCTTATAGTACAGGAAAAATAGTAAAAATAGCGGAAATGATTGGGTACAGGCTGAAAATTGGCACGGAGCTTCCTTTTAGGGTTCTTAATAAGGGGTTATAAAGTCTACAGATTTTCTACCCCGGGAACCTTTCTTTCTAGGGGGTTTTAGGGTCAAAATATCTGTTTTTTGCAAATGCATCTGAAACCGTAAGTCCTATCATAAAAAAATGTTCACAAAGTTTGTAGCTCATACGATTTTCTACAAAAAATGTTATTATACATTTTCCCGCACGTATTGCCATTCATGAGATATCACCGTTTTAAAGATTTAAAATATTCATATGAACTCATTCACGACTTGTATAGGTTTTCCGACGTTCAAGTTGGACTACTTTTCTAATTTTTTCAGGGGTCATTCCTGGATGTATTTGGAGGAAAAATGTGTTCTAGATAGGGGGCTAACCACTAAGATACAGGGTGTTCGCGAAAAAACAATGTCTTTTTTTGTCATTTATTTAGAGTTGAATAACTCCTAGACCAATTATCGTAAACCAATATACTTAGACTGGGTATCAAATGGAATGGTGTGACAAGTAGAACACACTTCGCTATGTGGCGTCATTCAAAATCCAAAATGGCGGCCAACACAAAATGGCGGCTTACTTTTTCTTTACAACGTCCTTGTTATGGGTATCAAATGAAAGTGTGTGACGAGTATAGTACAGTAAGCTATCGACTTCACAATAAATATTTCTTTTAATTTCCCCGGAGAATTTTGTTTCGTATTAAAGAAGTTTTTTTTTTAAATTCGTCCGAAAATATGCAAATACATTACTGCAAAAACTATTTAGCTACTGCTTAGATTTTTCGATGGCGCGGCGACGTGTTATACTTCTCAGAATGGATTTAAATAGAAGAATCATTCTCGCAATACGTACGCTGCATCGTCGGTTAAACGATACTACGACAGCGTGTCATACTTATCGTAAACGTAGGTTCATACGCAACGATTTAGTTATTTAAATTGGTTGGCACAAGTCGAATTGTGTAAATAAACTGAGTGCAAATGACGAGTGAAAATTATCTCCATTAGTTATTGCGCATTATATTTATACTTATCTGCGCGTTATATTATGTTACATTGATTGTGATAAGGTCGGAGGAGCAAGTGGTCGAACATAACCGAGACATATTTGGTACAGTACAATCCAAACCTTTTAGATTGTGCAAGCCGAACAGTTGAGTTCACACGCAACGATCTATTTGTGCCGTGTAGACTTACCTTAATAATTTTTTTTTATATTGCCCCCGAAAAAAAATGAATGGACTAAAAAGTACGAAATAAAAAAAATTTTAAAAACCGACTTCAGAAAAACCGCACAAAATGCACAAAAAAGGATGAAATATTGTTTTGTAATTCTTAACAACATTAATCCAATCAGAATGGATCTAGAAAGAAGAATCACTTTTGAAGACGGTGCCAGGTAGTAGTTGAGTTTGATTGCACTAACTCTTGCTTCGGGAATTGTTTTCATTTCTTTGTTATGCTTACGCCCTTAATACCTACATCACCCACATGTGTTAGCACCGTCTTCAAAAGTGATTCTTCTTTCTAGATCCATTCTGATTGGATTAATGTTGTTAAGAATTACAAACAATATAAGAATTACAAATCCTTTTTTGTGCATTTTGTGCGGTTTTTTTTCTGAAGTCGGTTTTTAAAATTTTTTTTCAATGTGTCCTTTCGCTAAAAAAAACGTTGCGGTCCCGTAAATAACTACCTCATTACCGCTGCATTTGTGTCAATAAAATAATCAATACTGCTTTACTGCCATAAGGAAATATATGTCGCACTAATTGCAACCTTTTAAGTATCATCAGTTCACGGTTTATGTTCTCCCGCAGCGCAAACGAGATCTTGCCTTTCAGATAAAGCTATCAAAGGAACTTTATTCAAAAGCATCCTTCCTTTATCCAGCAAAACTATAATTATCCTCAACACCACAGTTAGTAACTCCAAATCGGGGATAGAGTGAGCTCGTATATTTCTGTGTACGATTGAGGCCTCAAGCATATGCGAAAAATTCCTTTGAGACTTTAGAGTTTGAGCAAAGACAAAAGTGGAATCCATTTCAGCGTGCAATCAGCGCTTTCTGAACTGAAGCGGATTGCAACCACTTGTGCCATCGTCAGTTGAGTACAGGGGAAAAGGCCCTATAAAAAGTTCGCTGCAAGTCGACTCCTCTGACAAACTGTTGCGCCCTCAAAGAAACCCTCATTTTAATTGGTTTTTTGTCGGCAAAGCTGTTGGCTTATTAAACTTTTATAATTGTGTTCTCTAGTTTTGATTGCTGCTATGTAGCAGCATCATTCGGAAGCATCAAAGTCACTTCGGGCGAGTTATAGGAAAGCTTCTGCCGAGACGATGACGACGGCGGGCTCTTCCTTTCGTCGAATCCTTTGAAGCCTTCTTCCCTCTTACCTGGAGCTTCTTGTTGAATATATTTTTGTGTTTTTTTTTTTTTTTTCTGCGAGTGAATATCCGCGAAAGTCACGATTACAAGCTTTTCTAATTAATCTGAAGAGGAAATTGCGAAACCTTTTCCTTGGCTACAAGTAGAGTGAGAGAATGATTTCTACATAAATTATTAAGGTGACTTTTCAGCTGAGTACTTTATGCAGAGCCAAGCGGGGATTTTTCGTTGCTTTGAACAACCTACTCCGTCTGTGAATCGCTTTTAGAGATAACAATAAACACATGACAGAGAAGTCTTTGACACAAAAATAGGTTTTGTCAGTAAAAGAGGATGATACTCAAGTAATACAATGATTCCTTTACCTCGCAAAGGAATTGTTTGACAACTTGTGATATTGCAAATACATTGAACGTGTGTAGCTGTCGTACTACATGCATGTCGAGAATTCGCAATTCTTCCTAGATTTCTAATTGGTTGAAGAGAAACCAAC
Organism: Thereva unica; assembly: GCA_949987705.1. Classification (NCBI taxonomy): domain Eukaryota; kingdom Metazoa; phylum Arthropoda; class Insecta; order Diptera; family Therevidae; genus Thereva; species Thereva unica. The sequence goes on from OX465282.1 coordinate 9,106,801, forward strand.
AAAGGCCTTTGTTGCGAGAAAGAATTACAGAGTCTTTGTGGCTCTAAATTCAGCAAGTGATGATGTTTGAATCTTTGTAGATTATTTATAAACCATTTTTAATGATCTCAAGCCAAACTGATATTATATCAGCTATTTCTAGGTAAGTCCCTCGATAGAGTTCGTAATTTGTTGTATTATTATTTCAATCATACAAAAAACGATATTTTTAAAACCTGTTGTTTGTGTTTGTTCATTTAGAATCACATCTTGCATATGTACCCTGGGCAATGCAATCTGACCATTTTGTAAAAAATAAAAATAGCGGTTGGAAGATGGCGGTCCATTTTTGCATTTGTGTATCAAATGAAAGGCCATGACAGATAGAATATAATTAGCTGTGTAGTCTAAAACACGCTTGTTATATCAACTTAGACTTTCGTTGAGAAGTTAATACTATGTTGTTGCATTTTTTATTGTTCTATGTTTTATATTTTGTTTTTTGAAACTCAATTTAAATTCAAATAAAACTTGTCGCGTCGTCGTAACATTAAGAATTTTATAAACATTTTTTTGTGCCGAATCCTGGGATAATTGATTCTCACCCGCAACTGGACGAAGTACCTACCAAAATAGTTCCGTTCAGCATCGCTTCTTATTTTAATTTTGCCGCGTAATTAGAAAATTAAGGTGGCAAATACAATATTATGACCTTCAAAAAATCGTTGTTTTTTTTCTTTTTGTTTTTGCTTGTATAACATCTCAAGAATGTGGAAAAAAAAATTTATAAAGATACATTGAATAATAAGAAAGTTATAGCACGTTTTAGTAGAGTAACTGAGTATACCGCTTGAGACGTATAATACAGAATTTATTACAGGCCCCTCTTTTTTATATTGTACGTTAATTCCAACTGCTGAAACCGATATTTTAGAGTAGGGGTACATTCCATAATATATTTCTCATACATAATATTGAACACGTGTAGTATTCATTTTGATTTTGTGCGGTGAAGTTATTACTTTTTTTAAAAAAGAAAAATGAATTCTTTCAGCAAAACTTTAAACACGTTTTTATCAAAAGTACGTTTTTTGGGTTTGCGGGACGTCTAACTCAAACAATAATAAAGATATCATTCTATAATTTTGACTATAGCTTTATAATACAATTCCTCATGAGATTGATGAAAATGTTTTTCAAAATAATGTGCCAAAATTGATTTATTGCTAAAAAACGCATGCAAAAAATGACTGTTTTTTAAAAAATTTGAATAATTTTCTTACAAATCATTTTTTTAAAATTCGAAGCCATCAATTTAATGTTAAATATTTATAACAAATTTTTTTTTTCAAAATTTAGCCTGTTTCACATAAACGTGGTGGCCGGAATTTATCCCGCAATGAAAAATAAGTACTAACTTCAAGTAGTAATACTCGGCGTCATATTGGAAAAAACCCATAATTTTTTTTTTTCGTGTATATTAATAAATAATATTTTAAATCACAAAATTTAGACCATTTAAATTATTTTCTTCTACCTAAAAACTTGTCCACAAGAAAAGTTGTTTTTTGGCTTTGTAATTGTATTTGCCACCTTAAAGAAATAACACCCGCCGCTTTCATCCCCGCATTTGGATCATAATGACCTTCAGGAATTTGGATTATAATGACCTAAACGAATTTCTATTACTGAGACAACAGAGAGTTCTATTACTGAGACAACGACAAAAATCAGGGCCGTAACTAGGCAGGGGCAATAGGGGCACTTGCCCAGGGCCCTGGGCCCAGGGGGGCCCCAGAGGGGCCCAGGAAACCCCGATAAAAAATTATCTCAATTATTTTCATTCGTATTTTAATGAATATTCCAAATCACATATGGGTAATTCCATGCCAACTCAGCATGAGTGTCCACCCGCCCATCACGGATTTTAAATTCAACTTCACTGGCGTTTTCTGCACTTAAAAACAACAAATTTTGCCAAATATAAGATTTTTTCGTTGATTCTATTGATTTTTATAATCGATTTTTTATTTTATGTTTTTATCGAAGTCAGAATTCACAATAGTTGAATTTTCTTCTAAATTTGCAAATAGTGAACAGTAAAAAATGTAAAAATACACTATTCTGATAGGAAATTTTATGTAATCGATTTATGACATTGTCGAAGCGAAATTTTTAGATCTAATAGTTCAAATGGCGTTTAAAAAAAAAACAGCTTTTTTCAACTTAAAATATCTCAAAATGTGTATACCTCAAAAAAATTTGTTTTACATGAAATCGCAAGGGTTTTAATTGAACTTTACGAATATATCATGATCTTTTGTCCTTTTGGCCAACCAAGTTTATTTTCAGGCTATTTTAGTTCAAACTCTGAATTTTCACCAAATGAAGTGATTTTTAATATGTTCTATCACTATATTTTGCAAATACCGGGAAAAAGGCTAGTAACAAACATTTTCACCCTCTATCCCTCTATCATTAACCCTCTATCTTGGTAGACACAAATGAAGTCTAAGTCTCTTGTGACTTCATTCATAAATCTTCTTCATTCAAAAATCGTGCATCCGTGAAGGTTCACAGAGAAATTGTGAAGATTTTTCTTTTCTTTTTGGCTCGTCATTAGAATCAATGAGCGTTGTTGAATTACAAAAGGCGGCGGCAGATTTATCCAGAAAATATGATAAAGATTTGAATAGTCACGAATTAAGCTGTGAGAATGAAAGTTTTAAATTTCAAGTATGTGGGCTGGTGGAAAATTTGAAAGAAACCACTCCTCTAAATATATTACAAGACTATACATGATTTCGAATTAGTCGAATCGTACCAAAACATGGTGGCTGCTTTAAGAATATTTCTAACCCTACCAGTCACCACCGCTTCTTGCGAGAGAAGTTTTAGTAAACTGAAGTTAATTAAAAACTATTTAAGATCGTCGCTCTCACAACAGCGTTTGTCGAACCTGTCTATTATATCAATTGAATCTAACATAGTGCAAGAAATAGATTTTAATAATATAATTGATGAGTTTGCGGAGAAAAAAGCAAGAAGAATGCAATTTAAATAAATTTTTAATTCGTTTTTCTTCATAAATATAAAATAAAAAAAATTTACAAAAAATATGGACAGGACCAATTTAAAGATTCCTTATTTTGTGTTTATTTATTAAGTGACATACCTACTAAACTTTAAAAATGTGAAAGAACAGGAACTATAGCCATGGTAAGTTTTTTCTCAATTTTTTTTATTGAGGGGGGCCCAATTTGAAGGTCTTGCCCAGGGCCCACAAAATCCACGTTACGGCCCTGGACAAAATTATTGCATTTTACGGAGAAAATGATCACGGTTGCTAGCAATATGGTCGTCAGGAATTCAGAGTCAAGTAGTGTCGATGGTGAATTTAGATTGCCTTAAATTGATGAGCCTACCTTTAGTGGAAACTTCAAAGATTGGCCATCATTTAAGGATTTATTTTATGCGTCTATTGATCGGAAATCATCCCTATCAGATTCTCAAAAATTGCAGTTTAGGTACGGGAGCACTAACTGATGAAGCCACTACAATGGTGAAACATTTTCAATTACCAGATACCAGTTATCCAGAAGCGTGGAAAAAACTCGTTGTGAGGTTCGAGAATATGAAACAGATTCTCTCACGGATTTATTTGATGTGATAATCCGGAGTATAAAATCGTTAGATTTGAAGGCCCACAAGAAGACCCATGGATAATATTTATAACCTTCACCAAATGAGATAGCGAGACACGACAAGCATAAGCCGAAGAATCGACGGAAAGTGAATTTCCTGCTTTTAACGATTTCGGTGCGGTGCTTCGGACAAAAGGCCGTATCAGATCAAATTTTTGAGCAGCGACAGCAGCAGCGGAAGAGGCAGCATGCTGCTTCTTGTATCAGATTCGTTGTAGCAGCAGCAGGCAGCAAACGCTTTTTCATCTTAAATAAAAAACTGAAATGTCAAAAAAGCTGCCTTGATTGGCAGCAAAATTAGGATTAGGAATGAAAATGCAGCGGCAGCATTCAGTGCTGCTTCTGTGGTCATGTGACCCGCTTTGACCAATAGAAACAGTTTGCTGCTGATATTTTTGTTGCGCTGCTTTGGATCTGATACAGCCTAAAGTCCCCTTGAAAAGAGGCCTGAACAGTCCCAGTCCCAAATTTATTCGCAATCACAATTTAGATGCCAAACAATCTTTAAGATGTAAATAACCCCATAAATTCGTTGCATATATTTAGTTTCAGAAAACGGGCGTTGAGGAAAGACGAAGATTCATATAAATGGAGTATGTCTCAACTGTATGGGAGAAGATCATATGATCATGAAATGTAAAAGCAAGTCCCGCTGCAATAGTTGTTCGAAATCACATCATTCGCTGCTACATTTGGATTTTTTTTATGTGAAAGACTGGAGGCTCAGGAAAGACCGTTTATACTGTCGACAATCTGCAGAAACTGCTCAATTAAGCCGTGATATTTAATCAGGAATTATTAAACCAGCAAACCGTTTCTGACGACACAAATATTGAAGAGCTATGGAGTACGACAAGGGGTGCAATATTGACAGTTTCGGAAACGAGCATCGGTTATTTCCAAAAAAACCAGCAACACTGGATCTCAGACACAACCTAGCAAAAAACAGAACGCAGGAGAGCCCTAAAAAATAACGTAAACTCTACAAGCGACCCCGAAAGACGTTACCAACTTGAACGGGAATACTCCCAATTACACCGGGAGGTTAAGAGAAGTGTCCGGCGTGATAAAAGGCAGCAGATAAACGAGCTCGCAGAAAAAGCGGAAAACGCGGCAAACACAGGCAACAGTAAGGTGCTGTACCAAATCACTAAACAGCTCTCGGGAAAGCACTCTACTAAAAAGCATGCCGTTAAGAGTGCGGATGGAAGGCTGCTGTGCAGCGACGAAGAGCAACTCCAAAGATGGAGAGATTATTTCTTCGCCGCCCTGAATGGTACACTTACACAGGAACCTCAGGAAAACAGCAACAATGCACAGCCAATAAGAATCACCACCCGGGCCCCATCCAAGACGGAAATAGTAACCACAATTCATGCGATGGCCAATGGTAAAGCAGCTGGGAAAGATGGCATCCCGCCAGAATTGTTGAAAGCCGAACGCTTAGGAGGCAGCAGGCCGGATTCGGATTTTTTTAACAATTTGTCAGCAAAAAAATTCGATTTTCAGTACCTTTTTTTTCACAAGTCCACAAAATTAATAAATTATCAAAAAAATAAATGTTTCAGCGGTTCAGCATCTAGCTATATGTATCTAGAATAACGAGTTAAATTTTCAGCCAAATCGGTTAAATAGTATCTAGTGAGTGCTTCCCCGAAACCGCTCGACGTTCCTTCGAGGACTCCACTTCAACACAAAGAATTATGAATAAATCAATGTAAAATTTATTAAAAAAAATTTTTTTTGTACGCTTGAAAGTAGTAATAACAACATGTAAAAATTACAAAACGATCGCATATTATTTTCCTGCTGAAAAAAATTCACGAAAAAACGTCGAAATTTCGGCCGTCACACCGGGCTACTACCTTAAGTGATTTGCCACCAAGATTTTTTTTAAAAACGTTCTGTCTCTTTGCAGAAACCATACCGAAAGCCAAAACTGTTCTCAATGTTCCTTAAGCATTGCGACAACTTGTGTCTATGGAAGATTTCAATAACGAATTGTTCAACAAATGATTACTGCAAGAACATCGTCTTGCGTGAATTGCTACTTTCATCAGATGACATACCTCTTTCAAATCAGACGCCATCACCGAGCAAATATCTTTTCCGATTCCAAAAAAATATTTTAGGTCCAAATCGAATTTCTCACACAGATCAATGACGATATATGCCACTGCCACTCCAGTTAAACGACGCTCCTTTAGTTCTTCCTCAGAACGAATTACTTGGTATGCATCGAAAAATGTGATGAAAGCTTCTCTGATTGCTCTGTTGCAGTAGTAGCGATAGGACAAGCTAAGGTGGTCTATATAGGAATTGTCGGTCGTCTCATCAAATACAACTGCGCAAAACTTTGCCACTCTAACACTATCCAGAATGGCTTTTTGACTTTCTTCTTTGCAGGGTTCTATAAGTTGATTTTGGGTGGTTTTACTGACGGATGTCGCGTTTGAACCCGCGGTTTCCAAATGATGATGAAGAGTAAAGACACCAAATTCAACTCTATAGCGAAGAAGTGCCCTAAAATTCGTATCATTTGCCACCAGACTATCTACTTTACCGACAGTGTCACGATTATAGAGAGGTTCTACATCACTAAAAATGTCCACGTAAAAAAATATTCTGCTGGCTACGATCTCGATTTTCTTTTACTTATGCGTCGCGTCGTTCACAGACATGGTTGACACCTTCAGATGATGAATTATGGAAAGTCTTCTCAGCTTCTGATGATATTGGTTCCGTTGGTGAAATGAAAGCTTAACCATCTAATGCTTTCAGTGGTTCTCTTTCTTGATTTACTTTTAATTCCGTGACCCCCTCCAAAACAAAATTCTAGATCCGCGCCTGACCCGGGACCTCTGAAGTGGTAACCAGACGCCTTACTTCCTAGGCTTCCGAGGACTTTGGAATCTTTTGACTTAGTTTTTTTTTGCATATTTATTTTTTGGCACTGGTAAGCTTTCTCTCCAAATCTTGAGTGGTACTAGCAAAGTTTCGCTTCCTTTGATGTTTACTGGAGTCTCTACCTATCACCGCTGAATCTTCGTTACCACTGCAGGCTTATTTTCGATCCCAAGAAAAGTGTCCTTATTTAACTTACATACTTACTTGGCTTATTTTAAAATTCTTGTATATAGCATACCGAACTGGTCACCTTAGTCAAGATTGACCAATAAACAAACCACAACTAAAATATTACGACATTCAAAGTTATTCCGGCCATAAATTAAAAATTATTTTAATAAAACGTTTAGTCCTCAGCAGCAGGAGCGTGATTGTTTTTCAACAATAAACACCGAAAATCTTAATCCAAGGTGAACGGCCGTAATTAATAAAATAAATCCATCACTTTCAAGAAAATTGTGAAAATTATGTGCTGCCTACAGAGAAAAATATTTTCACAATTTCCAAGCCTCAACTCATAAATCCCGGAGGAAGCAGATTTCAAGCCTCTAATAATTCATTGTCGCTGGCTGCTCCTGACATCCAGTCCTGGTAATCGCTGTTTCTGTCATCTTTACAACGATATTCTGGTCCCGCGAAACAGATGTCAGCCAGTTGCTTATCCATCCACATGGTGGGGGGCGCACGGGGCCAAAGTCGTCAACACCTAATTTGACAAATAGCTGCCACGACTTCTGCGGCTTAACGCCTGTCCAATTTCATTATGGCGACATAATTTCTTTCGAGATGGGACACACTATGAGGGAAAAACCACACAATTTTCCGTAGCTTAAATGCAGAACAAAAAAGTCAAGAGGATCAAAGATTAAACAACAACTCACCCAACACAAGATGTCATCTTCGTTTTGTTCTAGATATTTGGGAGTCGAGTGAAATGTGGAATTTTCATTGTTGAATTCTTCGTAATTTTTTGATGAAAATATTCAAGAAGAAATTGGTCGCCATTCCCCACCAATAACAGCCATAAATCCTGCTATTTTCATCGCACAATCCTTTAACACTTGTGATATAGTTGGCATGCTGTGGCGTAGCTTAGTGACTCACGAAGATTGAATTGCGCCATTGCGGAGTTGAGATTATGTTCCCGAAAATACCAAGAAGCACTAATCACAACCCGAGGAAAAGAAATATTCCATCAAAGAAAACAATGATTTCCACACACCTCAGTCTCTGGGGTGGATCGAATTTCATCTCCTTTGTCTGTAATTGAATTTTGACGGGGGAAATAAAATTTTGTGCTATTTCGGCAATATCTCAGCGTTATAAGCACGTACACACCGCCCTTCAAGGCAGGGCCACAGCATTCTAGAAATAGAAACGTAAAAGTGACAATAAACTTGTCACAGCAGCGCCTTCTGCCTCTGGGAATGCATGCTGAGGTGAAGCAGAGTCAATTGATTCCCAATAAAATGCTCCATTCTTCCTCCTAATCCGATTTCGTTTTTCTTTCAAGTGTCAGGAAACTATTTCTGACCAGTCCCTAAACTAACTACCTCTACCTACTAGCGTACGTGTCGCCACGGAGTGGATGATGTTCTCGACGAGATTGTATCGCCGCGTTGGCCCTTTCCCTTCGAGTACATGTATTTTTTGTAAACGCTTTCTATTGACCAACTTTTTACCTGGGGAGATTTGAGTCGTCAGACCACCGGAAACTTCCTTGTCAAAACAATTTTAAAGGTTATGTTACCTGCACTCGGACCGACCCTGCTGCTGTATATAGGCTGTAAGGATGGATTTTTTTTTTTCAAATCGGATGATGAATAAGAGCTGTCAAAGCTGGTTACAATTGGGAATTGTAGAGGTTTATCGAGGCTGTTTTTGTTGGAAGTGCTGCTGTCATATGAATTTTAAAGGTAAAGAAAGGAGATGTTATTTGATTAGAACATTTTTGAGGGACAACTAACGAGAACATCGTAAAAAGTGTTATATTACAGGGCAAGTCCAGCAGTTGGTTTATCTTTTATTGAAGGATGAACACATTGATGAGAATATGTTTGGAATTGGTGATGACGATCAAGATAAGTTGTTTACAAAACCTCAAATCGTAGTGTTCTTTCTGCAGATTTGGCAGTGGCGTAGCGTGGATTTGTGCCACCCGGGGCGAACCATAAATTTGCTGCCCCCTACTTTCGAATTGATTCTTTTAATCAATGAATCAAAACCCAACTTGAATTTCAAGTAATTTTCAATTCAAGAATTCAAGGCATCATGTAAACGCAATGAATTATATGTAACTAATGAATGTTCGGTATAGTGCGCGCCAAAATAAATGGGAATTTTACGCGCAGGTGAGGAAATGACAACTCCACATACATTAACATTCCGTGTATGGATAAAATTCAAGCGCATATTCATTTTAATTTCCCTTTTGAAACTCGTTTACCGGGAACAACACTCCACCATAGCATCTGACCAGGACAAGAGTCGCGTAGTGAGACGGATTGAATTGTGATTGAAAATATAAATGAGCGGGTGATTTGGGGCTTTAAACGAACGGAATGACGAGGTGCACTTTTCTTTTCGAATCTATTTTCGTGGTGAGGATTTGAGACTTTCACTGCGCATTAAAAAATCGATTTTGAGATTTCCAAGTGTTTTGGCGCAGGCTATATCCGTGCTTCAAGGTTGGCCTAAATTATAAACTTTAACACACCCAGAGAGCTGGAATCAGTAATTTCTCTCTGTAATTTATTTCAGTCTGTCTTTAGATAGAAAGCCTCGTAGACGCGCGAGCTTAAGCTTAAACTCTTCTCTGTTCCAATATCTGGAGGTTTCATTGCCCATCATCGTAACACAATACTATTACAGGCGATTTTAACGACAAATGCGGCAGCTGTTGGAGCCCTTCTCAAACTTAAACATTTACAGCCCGCGTCATAAAAGAAGGGAATCTTAATATCGCTGTTTCCGTGCACATTGAGAGTCTCATACAAGAGAGCAACGTCACTCTGTTTGTATAAAAACGAACGAACGAACTTACAACAAAACTACAATTCAACTGAAAATAAACAATTGAATCAATTTTTCACCACAATCTAACCGACTGATTTATTCACAATTTGGCAATCCGCTGTCAGCTGCCAATGCACACCTATCGTGTTTCATATGCGCTAGTCCAGAAATAAGGTTCATATTTATAGTCCAGAAATAAGACCAACCCAAATGAAAAGTAACGCAGAAGTAAAGTAGACGTAACTTCCACTGAAGCAGATGTAACATCCACTTACTTCCAAATTGGTCACTCTCATACAGGGCCGGCGTTTGGCTTTTTTGCGCCCGGTGCAGCATGCCATATACATATTGCGCCCCCTTCATTGTTGTTCATTTTTTTGATGGCAGTAAAGGAAAATGAAAGACGACACAAACACTCATTGAGAATGAAGGCACGGAATTTTTCTTTCACTTTTTTTTGAAATTGCGCCCTGTCCAATTGCGCCCAGTGCAAATACACCAGTTGCACCTATGAAAGCGCGCCCTTGCCTTTGTCCAATCAGGATTTGCTTCGCGATCTTACTTTTGTGCTGAGTTTACTTACGCTTTAAGTTCACAAAACTCTCCCGCTAATGCTGAGTAATGCTCTCCGATGATTTTCATTATGAGCTGCACTTCCTTAACTATTTCCAGCACTAATAATACTATAAACTCGAATCTCCATAACGGAGGTCTCTATGTCGTTCTCCAATCCTTTATATTTCGAAGGATAATAGATGGTCACTGCACTGCATGTATTGGTTTCTACGGTAGAGTCTTACATAACAAAGCAGTCCACTTAACAGCCTTACTGGACATAGAAGCCGCTTTCCAAAACTTCAGAACAGAGGCGATCCAGGTGTTTCTCGCCGAAGTAGTGATCTATAATTGTACGACTAATTTGAATTACAAATCATGACCTATGGCACCGTGGCCAGCCAAGAAAGGATAGACGACAAAATCAGGCGAACTAAATGAAATTGCATTGGTCACACCTTGCAGAAGACAATGGTAAAACTCACAGAAGGTGCATTTCAAGTAATATATGACAATGGGATCACTTTTTCAATTTTTTCAATTTTTTTTGTAAATCTTAATTTCTGAAATTTCGCCCGGTGCAAGTGTACCATTTTCACCTATGAAAGCGCCGCCCTTGCTCTCATACATTTATATGGAATGGTACCTAACTTCACCTCACTTCACTTCCCTTCCCATTTGGGACACCATCAGCCAGGACATCGTGCTGGATGTGGCAATGGTTAGGGCTTCATGTTGCCGGCAAGATCTCTAGCTCTGTCCAGTTTGGCCGCCGCCCCCAACAACTACGCCGCCCGGGGCAATGGCCCCCTCGGCACCCCCACGCTACGCCACTGAGATTTGGTAAGCGAACCATATCAAGTGAACAGTAGTATCTGCGATATCGAACGATATTATTTTATAAAAACACACCTTGAGCAAAAAAATTCCTATTCACTCCACTAGTAAAATAACAAGGATTTAAGGGGTGCATCAACATGCATTTATCGCATGTCGGTTTTTCAATTGATATATGTGAATACGAAAGATTAGACCCAAAACTCTGGCTACAAACTTTGAAACTACTTCAATTCAGACGAAAAGTTACAAAATAATTCACGTTTTCTACTAACTCATTAGACGTACGTACTCATGATGATATAAAGTAACGAACTCATGATAAAGTGAAATAGCAAAATATGTTGCTTAATTACAACCGTTGACGTTTTTTTTATGTGCAAAACTTAGTTCTCAGGTCATCCTTTGAGATTGGTTAGTCAGCCATTGGTTGTGTTATTGGTGAGCACGGTGCAACTACATAATAAATGCCAGAGGAAGTAGAGCTCTAAAAAAATTAGCCTAATCCGTATTTTAAAAGCTGTCATGTCACTATGCAATCACAAGTGTATGGTGAATCTCAATTTGGTAGATATTCTAATTTTCCAGTTTAATGTTGACAATCCGCAAACAGTTGCAATGACAATGACTTTGCTTTATATCATTGCAGAAATACAATGGCTTGGTGCTTAGAAAAGCAAAACAGCTGGTAGTCACAAGAATAGTCACAAACTCCAATGGCAAGCAAGAATCTTGTGACTAATGACTGGTCACAATTTATAATAGTGGGGGTAAGAGATGCTTTTGGAGAAAGTAGTAAGTTCGGCTGTCAATCAAGTCAGAAAATACACATAGCCGCACTGCTAATTAGGGGGGGGGGGGGCGAAGTGCGATCAAAGCCTCCTCGTGGTGGCTGGCCACTGGAAGTTCAGTGCATTAGCGGGAGCATCCGTGAAAAAATTATCGGTACGATATTAGTTCCATGCAAACAAATTCAAAAAGGGGCGACATGAACATCTGATGCAGTGGGGCACCGACGATCGACGCAATGGGGCACCGCCATACTCTACAGGCGAAAAAAATACGTTGCCACCGATATTTTTATTTTATCCCAGATGTGAAACAAATAATTTTTAAATACGACGGAAAATTTTATAAGAATTCAATTTAGGTACCTACAGTTTATTTGATATACACTGAAACTTGCTTCTGTGCAACCACTTCTCGAAGGGTTGACTTGGGTCGAGCCCACTCTCTCCACGCGATCCAAATTTCTGTCCACTGTCCAAATTTCAAAACTAAAATGTCAGATGCCATTTAACATTGAACACTGATACGAAAAAAGTGCGGAAAGACACTGACACGGAAAGCATCGGCACCGTGGCGTTACGGATATGTGTGGATCGACCTTTATCCGTACTCGTCGCACTGTCCAAGGCGATTTAGTCTCCTTTTAGTTTGGCCCCCTGGGTGCTGCGCACGATGTTAACTTTGGCCGAGCACGGTCCTGCCTGGTATACACTTCTCTTATGCTTTTATACATTGAAAAGGAACTTATGTATGCTTAAGATTATTATTAACGGTTCACAGTTCAAAGCACAAGTTTGAACAATTTTTTTAGGACATTTTTTAGGACACGTCCAAAACTAGAAAAAAATTGATATAATTCTTTGAAATTTGGTGTCCGGGAGTTTTTGAGGTAGTTTATTATCGGTTATTAGCTTTTCGTAAAACAAAATGGCGGCTATAAATATTAAAAATTCCAATTTTTTTTAATGTAAATGAACATCTGGGATTTTCGAGGTATCAAACCCCCAATACGGTATCATTTATTTTATCAAAATTATTGTGCCAGTCTATATAGACGCCTCCAATGTACCAATCACATAAAGATAAAGTAAATGTTAAGAATAGGGCCTTCGGACAAAATACATACCTACATAAATAACGCTCCTTGAGTGCCTCATGGGACATAGGGCGGAAACAGTTTGCCTTCCAGCAGACTCTGTTTTATGCGACAGTTTTGACCAGGATCACCCAGTTGCTGCGGCTTCTGCTTAAAGGGTTCTTCTCCACGTTGTTCTAGGTCTTCCTACTCAAGTTGATCCTTGAGGATTCCAGTCAAGGGCCAGTTCGGCTAGATTCTTGTTTTCGTGTCGAAGGTGTGGCCAATCCAATTCTATTTCGTTCGCCTGGTTTGGTCGTCTATCCTTTCCCAGCTCTTCATTTGAAATTCTATCTTCCCAGCGAATTTTTAGGACACGACGTAGACATGTGTTGATGAAAACTTGTAGGCACCTTGTGATGGAAAAAATCACTCCAAAAAAAAGTCAGATATTCAGAGTGATTTTTGAGTGCTGACAAATTGAATGTTATTAATTTTAGTATTGCGCCCAGTCGGACGGCAGCGGTGATGGGTAGAGAATACATCACTCAAAATATCTAAACAATTTTGTGAAGCAATTTTGGCCTAGAATCCCAATTCGCAACCGGTAAATTACGATTGGGTCACTCAATATGATATACACGTTCTGTCAGTATGAATCTTTCCTGCTTGCCATATTCATGGGGCTTTTATGGATCAATTCAGAATTTACTTAAATGATACTTTCGCCACTTTTTAGAGTGATCAAAGCTGCCTGGACAGAAAAATGCTTCCAATCACGAAGCTATTAGAGAGGCGATTAGATCGTTGAAAGCATCCGGCCTAATCATTCCCTTATTACGCAAACTATTCAGGCAGCCCGAGTAAAAATAACCCACAACTAACACACATTGCGACAAATGCGCCTGCCACACAGGTATGCCCGCTTCCGCTAGAGGCATTTAAATTTAAAAATCCGCCAGTCAGATTTATACACGCCTCTCTTACAGATATATGAATGTATATGTAATAGACCATTGCAAAGGCGAATGTTGTTTTACCAAATGGTCTATATACAAACCATGTGCAATGCTGCTTGACCCTCTAAAACTATAAGCATACCATGCTTCGTTTGTACCGTTGTAGGCTAAGAACGATCGAGTTTTATTTTTACTCAGAACATAGCATTTATTCCCCACTCAGGACCTTCGATAGCTAAATCGTTCACGCCGATCGTGGGAGCCTTCGATTTGTTAGCTAGGGCTAGTTTAAGTAACATATTCTGTGGATGGATCGGCTATCTTCTCGGAAGGACACTATAGCAAAAGGATGTGCACAGGGAGGAGTTTTATCTCCACTTCTGAGGAGCCTTTTTGTACATGAGCTCCAAAAGCTACCCAATGGCCAAAACTACCATTTCACCCAAGTTTACGTAGAGGATATTGCCATCGTGGTAAACAGATGAATCAACATGTACTATATCAAGACGTCTGCATCAAGCACTTGATGTGGTCTCTAGCTTGTGCACCAATCCTTCCAAAACGATTCTGGTTGAGTTTGCCAGAGTATAGTCTTCTCACATGAAGCCAAGAGTGACGCTTGATGCTAAGCTCGACTGTATCCATATATAGTGTGATAAGCAGCATGACATGTAGATTTCTCTGGACCTACCGTAGAGGTTGTGGATCCATAGGCTTTAACCTTATCTGTAGGCATGCATCGTTGTACAACAGGCAAGCTCTGTCTGAAGTCACTAGACAAGAACACTGTAACACCCATAAGTTGGTTGTGGCCCTTAATGTCCTGGAGTGTCCTGTTTTGAGCCTCCATACCTTTCTTGTGAAGCATGGTGCACTCATTCCACACTATAACACTATATAACACTTGAGTCAAGTCACTATTTTGTCAATTGTGTTCCGATTCCGAATCTCATCACAACCTGTTTGTAAATAAAACATAAACAAAGGATTTAGAAAATAAATTCACAAGTTTCCGAATTTCCCAAGTACTTGAAGAAATCCGGATCCGTGTTGAAAAAAATTAAAATAAATAAGGTTACAGCCTTATTTTCCAGACAAAACCCCGGTTTTTTAACGTATGGGTCAGCTGTATGTAGATTGTTCAAAAGTTGGAATATTTGAAAATCTTCACATCCTAGTTTCAAATGGAAAAACATTGAACATAGTGTATCTTGGAATCTTCAGTTAAGTCTAGGATTCTGAAATATAAGACCCGGAAGGGCCTGACATCTAAGGAACAAACTAATAAATCCTCCCTCCTTCCAAAGCCATCGTTTCTTTCATATTCTATGAAGCGCTCATTCAGGTAGTCACCAGTATCCTTTGCAGGTACTGCGGAAGTCCGAAGTTGTGCTCCCTCACCCCAAGCGCCCTGTCCCACCGAACGGAGTTAAAGGCGTTCTTTACATCTAGAGTTACTAACAGGCACACAAGTCGAGAAAAGTGGTTTCCTTGTTCGGTAGACCTGGCAGTCTCAATAGCCTGTTGAGAAGCCAAACTGTCTGCTGGCCAGGTCTCCCACCGCCTCTGTACGGACTTGTGAAGTCGTGGCCTCAATACGATCTACAATAGCTTCCCCGACATGTCCAACATACACAAGGGTCTGTAAGACCACACTGTGTCTGTCGGCCTCTTTCCGATCAGTATTAGTCTCGCGACCTTCCAGCGAGCAGGGAAATTGCCCGCCTTTAGGCAATATTTGTACATTTCCAGCAAGAAAGAAGGGTCGCTGGATGCTACTGCCTTCAATATTTCTGCTGGAAGGCCGTCTGGACCTGGACACTTCCAGTTACGCATCGAGCGAGTGGCCACTATCATCTCCTCTTCATTGAAGGGGGGACTTCAAGGGCAGTGGTCGCTCGAACGGTCGCCGCAGATGGGTTGGGTAAAGGGGATCCACGATATCGCCCAAAGTGGCTGGATACCTGGGGACCCTTAAGCAAGGCTCCCAGCCTGTTCGTAACGATCCTGTACCCTAGTCCACACGGATCACGGTCCACATCCTTCATGACCCCATTTATGGTAAGGACCACACTACTGTCCATTTTCGACAATAGGGACCAGGTTTTATATAGTGATGAGCTTAGACTTTCACAAAAGAATAAACAGTGCCTTCCGATTTGGAAACCGATGTGCAACTAAAATTATTAGAGGTTATTCCTTAAGAAGATTTTAAAGTGGAAAACACTTCAGGTATATATTTCTACCTTCTTGTTTTATAGGAAACAAGCGAGTCCAACTCTTTATTTGATCACTTCAACCGCTGTAATACCATTAAAACGAGCGAACAGGATTATGGTAGTTAGGTTCAATAAATTCTAGTAATCCAAACTAATCCAAATTAAATCGATGAATTTTGCGCAAAACTCTGTAATCCTCATCAATTTAAGTCTACTTCCTAGATAAGCGGAAATCAGCCAATAAATAAATTGAACAACAAACAATGCTCCTCCATTCGTATGCTGCCGCGATCATCTTTCAAACTACTAGCCCCAAAACAGGCAGTGTACATATAATAGCAATCAATATGCAACGCAAACATACGGATATGAACATCATTTCATCGCAAGTGAACTGCACTCTCTATACTGGTTCGACACTCACCGATGCCCCGACATCCTGCAGCACTAGCACCACCGACCACTATCCTCCTTCGACACAAAATCAAAATTGCAAATTAATATTTATTTAACATATTCGAAGCGTGTAAAATGAATAAATTATTACCAACGCTGCGGAATAGAGCAGAGATGAAATATCCTCGCTTGGATATGGTCAAGTAAACATATGCCCGGTGCCGCCATCTATCGGTGTCAGGGCAATATATTCGCGATTTGTTTATTTGTTTGAACTTGACTGGATTCGCTTTTGTTATTTAATGGAAAATTAAAATAAAGCAATATAAAATAATAATAAAAAACATACAAAACACTGCGGGCGTTGAAAACTTGAAACATATTTGCCGAAACGAAAACATATATTTCACACATAAATCGGGCCCATGGGTCGAGGAGGGCTGGCTGGTTGGGCCTGGTTGATATGTCGTATTGATACATCGAACTGGAATAGTCCCTTTTTTCCGGTTCCATTTTTAATCGAACTTGAATAAATAATTCGCGCTAACAATTAATGTGGCAGGCCGAATTGTAACTTTGTGTTTGCCAACGTTGTGTTTTTGTGCCTTTCGCATGGTGCAGTTTACATTCCAGACGATTTATGTGATTTGGCAATTTTCCGGCTTCTAATAGTCAGCGGCAGCAGCAGCAGCAACAACAACTCCACCACCATCACCACCATATTCGCCCAGATAGAGGAGCTCAAGTAAAGTAAACACATGTGTGGCATTTTGCTTGTTAATACTGCAATAAAACCTCTCAACTAAGTCCGGATAAAAGTCCATGACGTACCGGAATTTTATGGAAATTTCCCTCTGATATCTGGGGGTAATAATTGCTTACAAGAGCGCGGAGGAATATTTGAATATCCTCCCGAAACCAGCCCATAAACTATAAAAAGGTACTGCGGTCAAATTGCAGCAGAAGATAAATGGTCAAGGTAGGCGGGATTAAGCGAGAAGTAGCAGAAGATAACAATGGAAACTTGAGAAATTTTCCAGACTCTTTCTAGAACGGCAGAAGGGATAGAATTGAAGCTGTCAAAAATCCTTTCTCCTTTCGATGCCAATTTTTATGATTTATGGGGAAAGTTTTTCCTTGAACATCATTTCTTAAGCTAAAGGGTTTTTCTTGAGATTTCAAGGTAATGAAGGAAAGTTTCTTTTTCGGGGGAAATCTATGCGATAAGTTGTCGACATTAATAGATGAAAGGGCATATTGGCAGTTATGCGAACTCATCTAGAGAATAACAAACCTTGGGGTAGCTATCGATGACTGCTCCACAAAAATACCACTAGTCTAGGCAGTATTTCAGGACTCCCAACAGAAAAGATGTTATTCATGGCTCGATCCCATCATACCATCTTGTGGAAATGCGTTTCAAAATCAGCTCTCGTATGTTGTGTATGACAGCAGAATTCTAGAAAAGAATGGTCGAGTTTTCCCATAGCTTATTTGAAATTTTTATTGTACAAAATACCGGTAATTTTGATGTCCTTGTTATTCAAAAATGGTAGACAGTCATCAGTGACATGCTGGTAATTATCTAATAACAAGGGATAGGCTATAATCGGAGTAGACCCTTCCAAGTAAGGTTGGTGTGAGGCTACTAACCTCACCCGGAAAAAATTCCACTGGATGGACTCCATATTCATATGGTCCCTCATCCAACCTTAGGAGGTTCGCCAGCGCTGCGGACAACTCTATTCTACATGTGCGTAAGCTGGGGTCAGTGGTATCGCTGGTGCGGTCTAGGAGGATATGTGTGTAATGCAGTCTTCGGAATGTTTTCGGTCTTATATCTGGTCATACCGCGACACTGGTATAGGAAATGCTGCCGGGAACAGCGTCGTATCGTACACCACGACACTGGTCCAGGAAACACTCCTCAGGTATTCGGTATGCGGTCGGTAGGTGTTATGTATGTTTTATGTCTGCGGTCTAACCGTGCCGGATCGTACACCACGACACGGTATAGGAATCACTGTTTCGGCACATTGTGGGATCGTACACCACGACAAGGCCTACGCAGCATTCCTCAGGTAATGTGTGTAATATGTGTAATGTGTAATGTGTATAGTGCATAGTGTAACCGTGCCGGATCGTACACCACGACACGGTATAGGACTGGAGAAGGTGACCTCTCCGGAATGAGCCTGGTTAAAGACTGAATTTTGGCCTGTTGAAGCGGTTTATTTTATAGCTAGAAAGCTCGTCGGCGTAGGAAGCTTTAAAGCTTTGAAATGAAGCTTTCAAAGGAGAATCACCCAGCCTGCTGACTTTGTTAGTAGAAGGACTGTTAGTAACGAATTGTGGTTCGTTACAACACCACACCTACGTTAACCTTGGAGAAAGGTTTCAATACCATCATTCCGGGCAGAGATGACTGAACAGATGGTGTCATCCCGACTAGGTCATTATGTATCTCCACATCATTATTGTCATCATTGGCGCTACAGCTCCCTGTGAACCTTGGCTTCCTCAAGAATTTTCTTCCAACGTTCTCGGTTTTGCGTCTCTCTCTTCCCAATTGTGCGTAAATTCATGTCGATGTTGCCTGTTGATGTCCTAGGTCTTCCTTGTCATCTTCTTCCCTCTGTCGTATCGCTTTACACAATATTGCCGGCTTTAGCCGTACAAGGTTCGAAATATCTTGACCAAAAACGAAATAAGCTATGTAGTGAAGATGCTGACTGGTCACCGTCCGTTCGGCCCACACGTCGAAAGATTGGGACTCCCCCACAACGACTTAAGAAGTTGTGGTAATGAAGATGAGGAAGAAACTGCTATTCTGTACATGCCCGGCCCTCGCGAGTAAAAGAGGGACCTTCGTTGGCTCACCTTTCCTTGATGGATTATGTGAGCTGCAAAACACTGGTATTCCTGACCTCTGTCGCTTGAATTTTGTCACAATGGGCGCAATGTTGTTCCCAAGAAGGCTCCCTAATGGAAAACAGCCGTTTCAACCTACTCTAATCTAACATTCCTCTGATACAGGAAGCTGGACGACGACCACGGCAACGAAAAAGGCAAAGCGATTTTACAATTTTCTCATAGAACGTTAGAACATTTTTATACTAGAAAACACAGGTGTACCAGATCTGGGCCGGTGCCAAGTGCTTCGCACCCCACCTTTTATACGTTTATAATAATAATAATAATAACTACTACTACACCGATTATGGTAGAGCAACACAATTCTGCTTGTTTTTTAGGCAATTGTGTATTCTTTAATTACGCGCGTATACTTTTTCGGGGAAACGTATCATAGTATCCATATTATTCGCAACACTGCTCGGAACGTTATCTTGTTGATATGGTGGTCCGAGAGCCCATTACAACGTTGAAAAGTTGTGTATCGGCTGATCGGTCTCGAATCAATACAGTTGCATTACGCAATGAAATGGCCAGAAACAACTACTGCCTACACGCGCTAGTAGTCAGTTACTGCAGTGCAGCTACTTGCACCGTGTGACCGCATCATTCGAGTTACTGTCATGTGCGTGTCGATCAGTACCTCACATCCGAGTTACTACAACATTTTTTTTACTCGCCTCTCACCTTCCCCACCACGCATGCGACTCGGAAATCAACTTGCGTAGTATATCATAAGTATATATCTACTGAAATCTTTAAAAGATACTGACATGCGAGTGCACAAGTGCAGTAGCTGCCCACTGTCAGGCCAGTGACTCGCACTTGTGTGACCGGGCGGGCGAGGCGTGTCATGCACAGGTGCAGTAGCTATCCACTGTCCAGTCAGCATCTCGTGTATCTACGCCTTTAGTCCTGGAGACGAGATGCTAGGCTTCGACGACAGTTAAACAAGACTTAAAAATACTGCCATTAGTACTGCGGACTCCATCATAGGCAGAAGTCGTAGAGATTGGTGCGATTACTGGTTCGATAATGAATGTAAGCTGGCAACTAAACGTAAAAATGCTGCGTACCGAGTAATGTAGAGTTTTTTTTATTACAATGCCGATTAAATGACCTCCATTCAATACGCAAAAACCACCTGCTTTCAATCGCTTTAGCAGCTACTTCGACTCGTATGTTAGCTTTGAGTTCATCAATGGTCTTCAGCTTGCTGGCATAAACTTTATTTTGCAAGAACCTGATCGTATCCAGTGTGGCAAGGTGAAAATATGTTCGTCAGATCTTTTTCACGCGTTTTTGGACACACAAAGTGCACCAATATCCAACGATAGCTTCTGCCGTCAAGATTGTATTACCGTAACCGTATCATCGACGCCGTTTACTTAACATAAACTGTAATACCCAGGCTTCACCGGTTTCAGTTCAATAAAATTCAGTTCAATCCGCATAAGGGGCTTCACCGGCATGTTCAGTTCGTGCTATCTTTTGAGAAAGCTTCTAATGAAGTGAGGCTAAAATTGAAATTCAGTACGTCAATTTGCTTGAACTTGCGCAGTTGAAACTTAAATACAATTATGTGATATAAAAGCGTCGACCAGCAGACACCGAAAGACAATCTTGTCCTACTCTGATCAAGGGCTGCGTATTACGTACCCGACGTATTTCCAATGCTGGCTTAGGACTATAGGAGGTGCATTGTCTAAGTGCAGTGGATTTATTAAAAAAGGGCTTGATGTTACAGAAAGGCCAAAGAGGCATCAACGAATAGAAAGAAAATCAATGACCTTTCAATAGTGCTCGACAAGTTTTGCAAGGAAGAGGCTTCTGTCATTATCAAAGACTAATATAAATGGAGCTATGGAGCTATAAACGACAAGTTGTTAATCAGACTGGTGACCCGTTCCAGTAGACAGGAGCGGGTCACCAGTCTGATTAACAGCTTGTCGCTTAGACTTGACTGTTCCAAGGGTAATATTTTTCTCCTCAACGCAAAGCTTGTAATTGGGGCTCTATGCCCTTAATATCCTTTATAAATGGTAATTCAGGTGTCAACAAGTGTCCTGATATCCTTCCTATTACCCTCCAACATTTCCTTAGCTGCGTTAAGAAATGGTACAGGAAGGAACCGGTTCGAGTTGGCCAATCTACGCACGGATCTCCTGTTTTCGGTGTTTCATCCAAGTGGCTGCCCAAATAGCCGATGTTCTGGACCGATGAATACAATGTAATTGGTTCATAGAAGTCCCATTAGTTAGGTAGGTAAGTGTTGAGACATCCTGACAGAACCTCCATATCAAGATAAGGATTATATAACAATTGGGTGTGCCCGCTGCCCAGAGATCATTAAACGAGACAGTGCAAAAACTACCCACTGCCATGTAGCCATGATAACTTTACTTTTTGTGTTGGTAGGCTTTTAAGGGTGTGTTTCCTATCCTACTGCCGTCGTTAGTTTTTGTAGTTTTGTATTTATGATGTCATACTTAGTTTTATTACATTACGCACATTTCCTAATATTTCATAGCCCCAAAAGTGGATTTTTATTTGATAATAAACCAAAACCAAATTCCACTTTTAGTAATAAAATCCACATAATAGCATGCAAATCCATAAAATCACACACGTTCATTAAGACTCGTAACTAAAATCGCTTTTAGAATCCATCGTAATAATTAATTTTGTGCAATTTAATTGGGAAAAACAACAAATCACAAAAGACCACCTCCTAGTTATTATGAAGGACCACTTAGGGTTTTAGTCCATTGCCATGTGAGTGAGTGCACATTCTCATTTCATTTCATTGCGCCGGGGCACCCTCCACCATATATGGCAACAAATTTTTCAATGCCTACATCAAATTGCACTCTGGACACATCCCCGCAATGCTAATAAACAGTCGCCCATTCTGATCGTAATATGCTAGCCAAGGCTATCATAACTTGTAAAAGAGCAACCGCACAACATAAGTAATAATTTGCGATTCGTGGATGAACTAATAAATTCGATTTTGTTCGCCCCCGTTCCATTCTGAAAGTCATGATTTATGGCATTTTAACTTTTAGGAGGACGAGGTGAAGATCGAGAGTGAATTCTGATTGTTGCTTGGTGCGCTAGTCTGTTGTTGTTGGAGTTATGTTGCGGTGGAATACGATATGTTGTCTCTTTAAGGTTGTAGGATGGCAAATGGTACTGTAAAGAAGCTTAATTGACGGACAACAACAACTTTGCCCAATATTTGATTTTTTTTTTCAGAAAGTTATCCAACAAGTTGATAATACTTGAAAAGCTATTAACGAGACATTGACCATCGACCACTGAAGAGAGTGATAAATTTGGGCAATAAAATTCATTTTTTTAATAATGCTCAAAAATGTAACTTTTTATGATGCGAAATGACAGTAAAGGTCAAAGGTAGCCTCCTTAAAATTTACCTATTACATTTCAGCCGCAAAGTTGGGCACCTGGTTTTTTGACCGTTCTGTGGCCGATCCTGTGGAGTTTAGCTTTTTTGCCAGGAGATAATAAGCTCATGCTGCTACCACGACGTCTTCTTCTTCTTCTTTAACGGTTCTACAACCAAGATCCGGTCTGGCCCCTCGCAACTGTTCTCTCCACCGGTCCCGATTTTGAGCCGATGTCATCCAGTCTGGCACCCCTAAGCTCTGAGCGTCCTGGTCTACGCCATCCTTCCAGCTAAGGTTGGGTTTCCCTCGCTGTCGCACCCCATAGGTCTTACCGCAGAGACTTATGCGCCCATTACTGGCCGATCCCGCTTGGAGGTTATGTTGGACTCTTACCTTTATGTATACTGTCTTCTTCTTCTTTCTTCTTTAAACTCCTTTAATCCCTCATGGGACATAGGGCGGAAACAGTTGCCCTCCAGCGGACTCTGTTTTGCGCGACAGCTCTCAGCTCCGACCAGGATCTCCCAGTTGTTGCGGCTTCTTCTAGTAGGGTTCTCCTCCACGTTGTTCTAGGTCTTCCTACTCGACGGGAACCTTGCGGATTCCAGTCAAGGGCCTGTTTGGCTAGGTTTTCGTTTTCGCGTCGCAAGGTGTGGCCAACCCAATTCCATTTCCTTCGCCTGATTTGGTCGTCTATCCTTTCTTGGCCGGCACGGCGCCAAAGTTCTTCGTTTGAAATTCTATCTTGCCAGCGGATTTTTAGGATACGACGAAGGCATCTGTTGATGAAGACTTGTAGGCGCCCTGTGATGAATTGGGTGACTTTCCATGTTTCGCAACCGTACAAAAGAACTGCCTTAACGTTGGAGTTGAACAGCCGCAATTTGGTGTTAGTTGAGATCTCCGTTGATCTCCATATGCGGAACAGGCATGCATATGCGCCTCGTGCTTTGTTTATTCTGGAACTTCCGTCTTCTTCTGCCCCACCATTTTCGGTAATAACACTACCGAGGTAGCAGAATTTATTTACCAGTTCCACGTCACGGTTATTCAGCGCTGTCCGTTCAATGGTGTTTGCATTTATCCGCATTTCTTTAGTTTTAGTCGGATTTAGCCTTAAGCCTGCTGGACTACTTTCTGTTGCCAAATTGTTCAACATGTTTTTGAGGTCCTGGTGTCTGTGGGCCAGCAAACAGATATCATCGGCGTAGTCGAGGTCCTTAAGGCGGTCTACCAAACCCCATTGTATGCCGCCTGTTCGATTATCTAGAGCGCCGACAAGGATGTCATTTATTACTATAAGAAATAGTAAAGGCGAAAGTAGGCATCCTCGTAACCAATATATCCATGTGAAAAATAAATCTGTGAGTCCAATAGCTTTTGACGTGTCGCTTGCCAGAAAGTCTATGGGGATTATCCCCACTATCACGTATGCCGCTTCGTGGGACGATGCACAGCACGCGCGAAGTGCACTTACCTTGTATACGGCCCTCCACTTCCTACTATTTGCAATCCTGCTCAACGCTGCTGCCCCCACGGGCCCTGCGTATAGAAGGACCGAGCTAGCGATCTACCCTAAAGGTAGTCACTCACTACGCGCACTAGCTACTTTGGTGTGCCTAGCTTGATCAACGCCTCAGCCATTTTGTTTCCCCTCGCTGAGTTGCAAGAATTTTTTACCTCGAGGGCTATCAGTGCGCAGCAGTGATTTTTCTCTATGGCGGCTCTTGCTATGCCTACCATGATGTTGACTGCATTAGTCGTCGACTTTGCCTTTATCCAGCCGAATTGTTTGTCAGACAGAGTTTGCCTTTGCAACTATGGAGACATATCGGTCTATAGGACAATGGGTCCCCTAAAGGCTTTTTCGTCTTCTCTAGAAGCACGAGTTTCTGCTGTTTCCATCGCTCTGGAAGATCCTCCCTTTCAGGCACGCTGCAAAGATCTCAGCGAACCTGTCTGGCGCTATCATAGCTGCTAGAGTACCCGTTTTGCATGCCATCCATGCCGGGGACCTTATCGATAGATACCTTTTTTGTTTCGGCCTCCAGAATTCCCTTTGCGGTTTCCACGAGTACTTCTTCCACCTCAAGGGTGGTGCGTACGTTCTGTGGAAACAGGACGTACACTATGCTCTGGAGCAGGTGATCGGTGGAGAGTGCTTGCACTTGACCGCTGACATGACCATTTTATAGGCTCCACCCTATGGGTCCGAGTCTGCTTCTCTCTACAACCTTTTGAAGTGCTCGGATTTACTTCTAGCGATGGCCTTGTTTAGCCATTTCGTCGCTTCCTTATATCTCTTAAGGAGTTCATCGAATTTCGAAAGGTTCAGATTTCTCTGAGTTTTCCTGTTTTTTTTTTTTTTATGTGACAGACTAGAGGCTTAGGGAAAGGTCCCTTTGTACTGTCGACTGTCTATTTTTTCGTATAGAGTGAATGTCGAACAGCGGCTCTAGCCGGAAGACAGAGAGAAGAGAAGGAAGTAACTGTCACAACCTAGCCGCGATATTTTATTCCACCTACTCACAACCATTTCACGACTCTGACATCGGGGCGTCGAGAACAACTCGCTGGAGTGTTATGCCTCCTGAAACGAGTTGAATCTCATCAACCAACCGATGGCATGCGCTTGGTGGAGCGGGGAAGGACTAGGGAAGGCTATGTATGACAGGGGAATCAGGAATGTAAAGAGGGAAGAAGAAAGAAGGAAAGTTAGGTGGGGAAGGCAAAGACCGTGGCGCCGCCGGGATTCGAACCCGGGACCTCTGGGAATAGTAGTCAGGCGCCTTACCTCTAGACTACCGAGGTCCGGTCCTTCAGACAGGCCCTTCGGCATTCATCGATTTCGGTATCCCACCAGAAATTTAGTGAGTGTCGACGACTGATGGCGCCCCGCGGCATGGACGTGTCGCATGCCTATTTCACTGAATCTTTATTTCGTTCTTCCTATTACCTGGAACCTTCTGCCGACCTCGCATCATGCAGGAATAGTTCCTCAAATACCTCTGCGTCGAGTTTTTTAACGGCCTATCGTCTAGCCGTTCCGCACCTAGGTTTACTCACTCTTATACCTTGACCCACCTCTAAGACGATGGCTTGGTGGTCGGCTTGCGTGTACAGATCATCCGCTACTCCAGGTCCTTCGCCACTGAATCGCTCACGTAGTCGGTCACAGAAGTTCTCACACCACTTTAGAAGAGGATTACGCTTCCGGTGTTGACTAACAATACTTTCAATCGAGAGAATCCTTCTAGGAATATGTGCCCACATACGTTTGTCGACTGCTCCCTTCGACAGACCTAACATTGAAGTCGTCTGCTATTATTATCGGGCAACGGCGACTCGTGTCGGCGACTAACCTTTTCAACATGGACTCGTACTCGTTTAGTGAAGCCATTCTCTGGGCTTCTTATGGTATCTTTCATGGTTCGGCTCTCGCTGCTATCCATTACTCAGACCTCATTGTGTAGATTTCTATACTGCTCCCAGACGATTGCAATGTCGATTTTCCTTTCGAGGACTTTCTGTGCGAGCAGATTTTGTGCCTGACCTGACAGTGGTTCAGGCTTACCTGTAAGAACCTCAATTCGTCTCCTTTTGAGTGCCTCCCTGTACTTTACGATATGTCCCCCCCTCCCCGCATCTCCGGCATAGCCCCTTCATGTCCTAAGTTTTGGTGAATTTCTTAGAATTATTTCCTATCCCAAAACATTTAAAGCAACTACTTAGTGCTGTTTGCCCCCGTATCCGGCAGACATCTCATGCGATGTGGACCTTGCCCTTGGAGCTCTTCTTTTCGGGAGCCCATCCTTCCAATGAAGCGCCCTCCGTTTCGGTAGACGGCTATCTTTTTTCTTGGGGTTTTTTTCTCGCTCTATTTCACTTTGGGACGCTATGTGCAAGTTGTACCTCTTTGTTATTATCCCGTTGGCGTTTTTGGGATTACACTGTTTTATCGGTAGGTTTTTAGTTTCCCCATTCTTCTCTCTTAACACTTTTCTTGTTGTAGGAGCTCCCTCGCCATCTTCACAGCCTCCTCTTCTGCCTTCAAATAGTCGGTTCTGAGGTCCTTTATGTAGTCCTTTACCACTTTGTCTACATTACTCCTGCTATCAATATAACCCGAGAAGGTCCTTATCGTCGTTCCTAGCTATGCTAGGCACCTTGGCAAGAACTGTTCCCTGACCGGAGCGTTGGTAGTAGTGGCGCTATATTAAGGATGGGAAGGCAAGGTTATGACGACTGTCCGCTACGTTTTAGGTTTTATGTAGACAGGCCCTTGTGCTTAGCTCTTATCTCATCTTTCTTTTGGCAAAATCAATCCAGAAGTTATCCCAGCGGTAAAAGATCGAAACGCTACTAAGAGGAGTGCTGTTAATAATGTCTTTGGCTGTCTTTCAGACTGTAGTTTACTGCTTGCCATTAGAACGGAGGGATATGGCAGTTTTGGCCTTTTGAGTTTCTAGCTAGTTTCGGGGCCCCTAGCTGATTAGTACGCAGGAATGTGGGGTTTTCACTTTTTAGGTTTAACTCTATTTTCAGGCCCCCCTCTGGCTTGGGGCCCGGAGCAAATCGTCCCAGTTGCCCCTTCTTTTTTGGCAGACCTGGTTTGG
The DNA here is from genome assembly GCA_949987705.1 of Thereva unica. Taxonomy (NCBI): domain Eukaryota; kingdom Metazoa; phylum Arthropoda; class Insecta; order Diptera; family Therevidae; genus Thereva; species Thereva unica. The sequence continues at coordinate 9,134,175 of OX465282.1, forward strand.
TCAAGCCTACTAGGAGGTCATCGTCGCTCAGTCCGAATTTATGAAGCTTATCCGCCCGTATATTGACAAAAAACTGATGTGATCTTTGCATTTATCTTTCAGTCCAATCTTTACGTTGTTCAACCTATCTTATCAAGGATTCAACTTAAGTTTTTATCAGACGAATTCGTTGTCGTTTTCTTGAAAACCAGGTAAAAGAAATTCTACGTCTCTTCCATCAGTGCAGGCAGAGTAGTCCAGGTCGAAGGCTGGGACACAATTGGCGTTGAGTGCACCGTTTTGTAGCCGCACTTGTGAAAAACTTTTGCATGAAAGGAGCAGTAAACTAGGGATTTAGATCCATCCCGTCAAACATAGGTACCGGATCAAATCTCTTATTTTAAGTTTCGAAACATCTCCCAAATCATTTCGTCCCCATTAATCAGCTCTACTTGTACCATGGGTAGATGTAGATCATCGGAGTTAGAGTTAGGGCATAGATAAACAAAGAAACAGATGATTTAGGCTTACCACTGTCAGTTTTTTCATTAAAGATGACGCTACCACCACCGCCTGGCTGTTGCTGCGACTGCTGCTGAGGTAGCGGAGGTTCCGACTACATTGTCAAGCGCTGCATCTGAGCTTGTAAATGCTAACTCCCTCTCAGCCTCGATAACTGTTAATTCATCCAAGCGCTCACTAAGCTCTTCATCGGAGTCAGCCTCTTCGTTAGATGACGCCGTTTTAAAAACCATGACTGCGTTAGTCCAAAATGGAGTTTATAGTCAACTCTTTCGAGCGCTTCTAGGCATTCGTCGTGGATTAGCAGTACCAGTGTTCTACTATTTCACTGGGTTCTTTGGAACCTTCCAGTTGTCCATAAGGATGTTCTTGTTGTGGCGAGGAACATAGTCGAACAATTTGTCTGGCTCTGCTTTTAGTTTTTGGAGTCAGATCCTCGCTCTTGGCTTTTTGGAAACGCATTTTACCAGGAACTCCTTCGAAAAGTAATTCCTACACCTGATTACTCGGAACCCTCTGATTACCTGCGAGGGATCGAAATATGATAGCGGCCTTTCAGACGGCTATTGTCCATCACGAACTTCATGACCATCTCTGATATTTTGGCCTCGGTTTCAGCTCAGACAAAGTCCGGTAGCCTGTCGAAAATAGAAACTTCCCCGACTGTGGTTTGTCTTGAGAGCTTTTTCTTTTTGGCGCTGAACTATCTCCCCGGGATCTCTCCCTTTAGTGCGGGAGGCACTAGTTCTGGAGCGCTTTCGACACGTCAACTCCTGCTTGATATTTTACTTTTCTGGTTTTGTCCTTCTTCGAGATGGCACCAGCGGCCTCATTCCCTGCAATTTTGACGAGAACGAAGAGGTGTCATTAAATACCTTCTCTTGCGGATGGACGCTCGGTGATCTCTGTTTCTCAGATGTGGTGTCGTTACTGTTGCTGCCCAGCAAACCACATGTAATGCATAGAACAAAGAATTGCATTCGCCGTACATTACAAGTAAGCTATTTGAAAGCTATCAATCAGCGACTGCTTACAAGTGCCTTACAAATACATTACAAGCAATGTATTAAATTATGTTTGGATTCTGGGGATTCATACTCGTATGAATATATCAAATCAGGCAGTAGCACCGTTATCTTTTCGAGGCACTTTCCGCCGCTAGTAGAAAATTTTTGCTCATTTGTAAGTGTTTGCACCAAGTGCCGTGCGCATTTTATCCAGTATTGTATTTCAACTATAACGGGGGGAGTAAAGTATATATTATGTTTTATACTTTCTTTACCTAAGATTTAATACATATATCAAATTGTGTAAAGATAATCTTTCGAGGCAGATAAATCAAATCGTTTAAAATCAATGCATTTCATCCTAGAGCATCCTTAATGCTATACAATACATTTTGTTAGCTTTATGAAATGTCTTTTGTAATGCATTTGCAACATTTATAAAATGTATTTGTAATTTATAATGTATGCATTACATATTTCTATATGAAATATATTGTTAATGCATTACAAGCAATGCATTTCATCCTAGGACATGCCTAATGTTTTTTAATGCATTCCGTATTACTTACAAAATGCTTTCTGTAATGCATTTCATTCATTTCTGGAATGTATTGTGAATTCATTTTGTATGCATTCGTGGTTTACTGGGTGGTGACTCCTGGCACGCCTGTGGCCATGTTTCCTGACTTGGGAGTACTGCGGTTAGTACTCTCAAATCCAGACCTTTCGATTGTCCCACTTGAAGCAAGCAACTCCCCCGAAGCGGAAGGGTTCATAGTCCTTGGTTCTTGTACATTACTGTGTCGTTCGGGTTGTCTGGGCATCTCTTTGTTTTTTGTTTTTTTTTTTCATGCTTATTTTCGCATGTGGGTTTTGAAGTTTGGAGTGAGGCAGGGATATGTAGCAAGGAAGAGTGTATGTGGAATGTACTTAGCTTAGTCTGGCTTCTTTACTTTGACCTGTGCGATAAGCCTCGCCGACATAGCCCAGCGTTTCATTAGGAAAAGCAAGCCTCAGCACCATCAGTGTAGGTATCAAATAAATCTGTGTTCACTAGAAAATACGGCAGCTATTAGCTATTACAAAACAAACTCCTACCACATGGAAATTAAAATCTTCAAATGGAAATAGTAGATAGCTTTCACTGCAGCGCCTTTTTTGCATTATATAAAAAACTGCTCTAATTTAATCAAAATACTGCAAAATGCTTTTAACCCGACCAGCAAGAGCCGCCTTAACCACTTGTAAATGAATTAAAAACGGTCGTCCCTACTTTCGCAACATCTCAACCGACCATAGTACAAATTTCCGCCTTACTGTCTGTCATTAATTTTCTCCTGTCAAAAAAGGAAATTCGAGTTTGCAAATTTCAGCAAAAAAAAAAATGGATTTATAAGTGCGACTAATTACATCGAACATAAAAGCAGGCGCCCCATTACCGTGTGTTTTACTTCTAATTGAAAGACCGCACCATCGTCCGAATTTGCATAAGTCTTAATTAGTCCATATTCGAAATAGGCCATAATCGTCTACTTGTCGGCAAGTTGCTGACTTATCACAGATTTTTTCTATAAATCAACTCGAAAATTACCATACTTGCAGGCCACGATAGTCTACTAACCTCGCCATATCCTATAATTATCGCTCAATTACCGCGCGGCAATCCCGGGTGGTTTCTTGCAGAAAAGCCCATTAGTGCGTGGCTGGTTAGGTTAGTCCAGAAACAGTTCCCGACAGGCTAGAGAAAAAATACGTTCGCACTAACTTAATATAGCCGTAAGGATGTTCCCGTGGCCTACAGAGAGGCTTCTTCTTACACTTCAGCAGTCTAAACAAGGAGGAAATAATTTCCATTGGGGCAATCATCGCTGGTAATAGAGCGAAAGTGGAGCTCCGGTGGAGAATAAACAAGCAAAACTGTCATCAGCGCGATGAAATTAAATGATAAAACCTGACAAATACCGCCCCTGAGTAAACTATCAACAAAAGGTTGGATCGCATGAACAGGTGTAATCTGCCCGGGTTTAATGCCAATTTTCTGGCCTCGCATATTATCATCCAATTATGAAAATTACGTCAGGTTAGCGCGGCTGTGTGAGCTCTGATGTTGCGATGATTCCATCCTGTCCAGGCACACATTATATATAGTGGCAGAGGGGTAGAGGGTTAACTTTATATACACACTCTGTGTGAGCTTGCTAAAAACACGATGACAGAGTAATTGTTGGCCAATTTAGAAAATGTTAATTTAATTAACAGCGAGAATTAAAATGGAAATTTTATGAAGGATAAATGATTTTTGAAGAGCAGATCCAATTTGGGATCCAATTTGGGCATTGGTCGGCAGTTCAAATGGGAAAAGTTGGAAAACTCAAGGGCTTTACACAAGTGGACCCTTGTGTGCGCATACAACATTTTTTTTAATTAATTTTAATCCCGAAAAATCAAAAACTAATTCAACAAAATCCCACTAATTACTACTACACAGGTGGAGTGGGGGACAGCAACATATTTCCCCTTGGTTTATCGTGCTTTTGACAACATTTCCGTAAGTGGTTTTACACCGATCCAGTGGAAAACTTGAAACTGTGTGAGCATAATTCCGAACATAACGACACTTGAAAAACGAGGTATGACTTTCACACTAAGCAAATGAAGGACTCTTAAAAATATTAAAAACTGTCAGTCGCCATGGGAGTAAAAGGTTGCAAAACGAATAGAAAAACCCTTTTGGCTTTGCGAGTATGTGCAGATTGGGGAGGTGTGTATATGGATGGATGGATGTTTTGGGCATTGAAACAAAGTGAGAAAATATTTGTGTTTTTGTTTTTGTTTTAACTTTTGCTATTTTCCTTTATACTTTTCACCTGGATGCAACTGAAGGCGATGATTAAGAGGGGAGCATAAAGTTTTAGGGTGTTGATATGGGATAAGAGTGGATTTGTTGCAGCAGAAACAAAATGGATTATAAGGGTTTTTTATGGGTTTTAATAGTATATGTAACACTAAATTAAAAATGCCAACATTAATCTATTATCTTCGAAGATACAATAAAAAAGGCAAGTCTACTACCACCAATCTTCTTGAGTTCACTTCTCATGCCATCAAGGGCTTTGTTCCTGGTTGTCAAACTGATTGTGTTTACACTGATTTTAGTAAGGCATTTGACAAGCTCTCCCATTCCATTATAATTCTTAAACTAAGAATGCTTGGCCTTCCGCAAGCCCTTCTAGTATGGTTCCAGTCTTACTTAGCTGACAGGACCTACCAAGTTCTTTTTCGTTTCGGTTCCAAATCAGTAACCATTGAACCGACATCCGGTGTCCCGCAAGGTAGTCATCTTGGCCCTCTTCTGTTTATCTTATCAATTGATGACATTGTTTCCTTGCTAAGACACTGTAGAATACTGATTTACGCTGATGACATCAAATTGTACCGTCACATAAAGAGTATTGAGGATTGCAAACTTTTGCAAGATGACCTTGACACCATTTACTCTTGGTGTGCTAACAACAACCTGGTTCTTAATAGGTATTAGTAAATGTGAAGTCATGACTTTTAGTAGGAGACGTGGTCCTATAATTTTCAACTACACCTTTTCTAATGAGGGTATACCACGTGTTAAATTTGTTAAAGATCTTGGGATCAGATTTGATAGTAAGCTGGAGTTTTCCACTCACGTCAACTATATCTCTTCTAGAGGTAGTTTAGTCCTGGGTTTTATATAAAAGGTGGTCCAAAGAATTTAATAACCCCTTGATCACTAAACACCTTTACATTTCTCTTGTCAGACCATTACTAGAATATGTGTTCCAGGTTTGGTTTCCTCATTACAATTCGCATGTCAGAACTATTGAATCGGTTGAACGAAGGTTTGTTCGATTCGCACTGCATCTTCTTCCTTGGGAAAACCCATTAGTTCTTGCATCATATGAATCTCGGCCTAAGTTACTTAATTTAAGCTCTCTTTACAAGCGTCGTGAGGTGGCCGATGTTGTATTTGTTCATCAGCTCCTTAATGGAAAGGTTGACCCTGGTTTTCTAAGTTGCCGTGCGTCGTTTAGAGAGAGTCGTTATAATCTGAGAGGACCACCTCTTTTACAAATCAACTCTTCTAACACGAACCACGGCAGATTTGAACTTGTCAATCGCATGTTCATTAACGTGAACAACAATATTAATATGTTTAGCGTGAAAATTAGTAAAGATGTCCTTAAAAGGAGTCTTTTTAATCTCTTGTGACCGTTTAGATATGTTTCCTTTTGGTTGCGTGGGTTACATGTAATTTGGATGTTTTTTTAAATTTATTATTGCATGCTTTGTTGTCCACATCAGAGCCTCATCTCAGCGCTTGGTTGTGCTGAGTAGGTACATTTTTCTTGGCCCAGCTGAGAAGTGCGCCTTCTGTTCTAGAAGGGATTACTCTATTATTATTATATTTTATAAGTCAACGCACCATTTAATGGAAAATTAGGAGCGGTTATCTCAAGGATGTCGTGGCATGGGCGGTAGTTGTTTGAGTCACTATTTTCGTTATGGGCTAAACATGAGGAAGTTTTCAAGACTCTGGATAAACTTCGGAGAATTATGCCAAATCAAAAAATATACACAGTTTTAGCTTAAAGTGAGGCACACGTCTTTGCAACAATAAGGGTTAACACGTCAGTACCAGTGGATTTGGTGACATGAACCCCATGTCCTCACTGGATACCTACACCTTGCCGTGGTGGTGGGGCTTGCGCTTCTCGTAGAAGCATTAGCTTATGTCGGGGGTGGACTAGGACCTAGCCAGACTAAGCAAGGTACATCCACTTCCTTTCCCTTTTCTCTTTTTTCTTTATCCTTTCCCCTTTCCTTCCCCCATCTCCTTCTAAGCTAAGGTGTTTATTGTACTGATGGCTACGTGGCCAGCCAGTGGTTAAAGAGTGCTAGAGTATAAGTGCCTTATGCTGGTGTGCGGCTCTGGCAGGATGGGCCCCTTTTTCCGCACTGCTCATGAGACCTTTTATGGAAAAATCCACACAAAATGGTTGTCTCCGGGCAAAAGGGCAAAAGGGATCTTGAGACTCTAATCCGAAGCTCCCCAATCCCTCCAAGCCAGTTGCTTTGACAGAAGCAGGCTCGTCAACTGCTTCCGTGTAGTTTCCCAGTGCCTCCAAAGAGGCTAACAAAAACACAATACCTTCTGGCTTTAAAGGAGCTCCACCATCAAAGGTGAAGTTCTAAGAACAACGTAGCGTCAAAAGAATCCTTGCCCGATGGGAAGGAGTTGCGAAGAATGAAATCACCGAGAAGCCACAATCTTCAATATGATGGGCGACGCGGGTCGTCAGCGAGCATACTTCGCAGACTGGTAACCCATCATTAAAGCGTCAGAGGTCCCTTGAGGAACTTAATCATCCAGAGGCTAAGAGTAGTAGGAAAAATATCATTCTACTTCTCACTACTACTAAGACCTAGCCAAGTGCTAAAAGGTCAGATCGCGATCGCCGTAATCGACGAAAGCGATCCAGATGACACCATTCTGCCTGAGAAATAGAGGAAATTTGAGGTCAGGCTCGCGACGATTTTCTCCCAACCCGTCAGTCAACTAGTCGCGATGGCAGATGGCATCAGGGCCACGTGAAGCTCATCGCAGGCTTGTTCTAGCCTTCCCCAGCCCTTCCCCGTTCTACCAAGCGCATGTCATCGGTTGGTTGATGAGATTCAACTCGTTCCAGGAGGCATAACATCCCAACGAGCTGTTCTCGATGCCCCCCTGTCAGAGTCGCGATAGTAATAGTTGGGAGTAGGTGGAATAAAATATCGGGGCTAGATTATCGACAGTACAAAGGGCCTTTCCTTAAGCTTTTAGTCTATCGAAGAAGGTTTTCCAGAGACTATTCTTTTGATTTTTTACATACTTCAGCTCATTAATGTACCAATGTGGATATGAATTGGGCAATTTCGCAATTGTTGGCCTTATTTGGTGCTTATTTGGTACTTTTCGACAGAACTCAGGTGAAAAAGTACTAAAAAAGGACGAAATAGAGCCAATTTCACCATTAAAATTGCTAATAACTTCAAAACTAAAGGTCGTAGCATAATAGTTGTTAGACATTATTCATAGGAAATTGTCCAAGCTTTCCAATTTTCTAAAACAACATATTGGTTAATTACGTATTTTTTGGAGAAAAACGTGGTTGAAGTGGAAATTTTAGTGAAAAAAAAAAACAAAATTTTGTCTTTGATGACTCATAACTCTGGATGTTGGTGGGTTGACCCCTTGACTTTTACAGACTTAGATAGGTGGGAGTATTCTGCGTAGATTGATGTCTTATTCATTAAAATATCTAATAAGGTGACAAAAATACAGGGTAATATGTAAACCTCTACCAAAAAAACTTCAAAACGCCCTAGCAGGTAAACCGTTACGATTCCCCCTTCCCCCCCCCCCCCCCACCCCATCCATACGATTTTTTGTTCGTCTATCCAAGGCCTATCCACAGCCAAGCGGTTGGACACTTTAGCTGATACACCCTGTATGTATTTCGTTTTAAAATGGCTTCAAGCTCTTGGTTCGTTCTAATATGCCATTACTTTACGCCTTACAGGAGCATTATATTCTTCTTAGTATTTTCCTTTCGAATATTTTGTCAAAAGACTACAGAGTAAATTATGGATAGGTACCCTGATTTTTTAAAAGTGAGCACCACTTGCAGCTTTGCCAACTTAGTGTTTTTACCACCAGTACTGGTGGTTTAGCCCTGCCTTTAGTGGGAAAAATTCGTTTCTAGTGGCTAGTGGGTTTTTTAGGGGGTAAGAGGAACAACTATACAAAAGTTCCTCCTCCAGCCATCGGCCCGTGCTGTTATTTACAAATCCTACATTCGGCCTCTTCTCGAATACAACTCCCTCGTTTGGGGCGGCGCTCCAATAACCACCTTGGCATGGTTAGATAAGGTCCAAAAAAAGGCCCTTAAATTAATTGACGACGATACCGCTTGCTCCACCATCGACCCCCTCAGCCACCGTAGGAATGTAGCAGCATTGACAAAATTTTATCGCTACTATCATAGTGACTGTTCCTCCGAGCTAAACGCTCTCCTGCCTCCACGGCATTCTTATACCCGCAACACCAGATTAGCCCACTCGTCTCATTCCCTCCACCTGCAACTCCCCCTTTCACGCACTCAACAAGATATGAATTCGTTTGTTAATAGAACAACTCGGCTGTGGAATAATCTCTCGCAGTCAGTATTTCCGAGCTCCTACAACATCCAAGAGTTCAAACGCAGGGTTCATCACCACCTTCTTCAATTCCCTCCCGTTCCTTTATAACCCCTCCAACCCCCCCCCCCCCCCCCCCCGTACTAAGCTTACTGCTAGACATTGCACCATGACGTGACAAATGACATGACGGACTAGTAGTACAAAGGGTGATTCCTGAGCTTAGCACTGCCACATAAAAAAAAAAAAAAAAAAAAAATGAGTGTTGGTCATGCACTAAACCATAATAAAACAGCAATTACTACTGACCTAATGATTCACTTAAATAAAAGCCATGAGTTTATTGCCAAAGTTTATAAACAGCGGCGTCAAATCCATCTTCTGAAGTGGAATGGCACTCTGTCATTCTGCAGTTTATAAAAACATCCGGAGTAACTCGATTTGAATAACTGACCGGCCACTTTTGATTTTTCATTACTAATTTTGCCGCATTCGTACACCGATGTTGAAAGACTTGAGCAGCATGAATATTGTCAAAAATAAGTAAATGTCTATCCTCAGGTGTCACCCTTTATACATATTAACGTCGTTCATGTCATGGAGCAATGTCTCTTAGGAAGCTTAGTTCGAAGAAAAGAAAAAGGATAGGATTGGTTAAGGAAGTCTAGGGATGCCTGAGGAGGTGGCGGTGAACCTCTTGATGTGTTATGCGTTCAGAGGCAACGGTCCGGGTTAGTGGAAGATATTCTCGTTTGAAGTCTTACGCCTCCTAAAAATGGTGGATCCCGCTAACCAACTGGCAAGGGCTCTGACGCCGGCAGCGCCGGACTACCAGGCGGAATAAGGAGGTATGTCGTCCGCTAGGTAAAAACCCAACCTTAGTGGAACTTTGGTACACCGATTAACCAGCTAAGCCGACAAGATGCATTATTAGAGCCGTGTATATCCTTAGAGTGTCGGCTAATGCCCCCGGCTTCACCAGCCCTAACTCAATAATATTCAGTTCAATCAGCATAAGGGGTTTGACCGGCTGAAGTCCAGTTCAAGTTCAGTTCGTGCTTGAAATGGTTGCTGCTTTTTCATTAGAAATGCAAAAGCTCACTGGAATGGCATTCCATTATTCCAGTTGATAACTCTCTTTTGAGCGAGCTTTTACGTTTAACTTCAGTTCGAGTCCAGTTGGGCGAATTGAGGTCTGTTTTATTCTTAGTTGAATATGTGGAAATTTTATACGAACTGAGATTATTTTAAAGTTCAATTTGCTCGAATTTGCGCAGTTCGGCCAGCGAAGCTAGGGTAAAATTAATGATAATTGGTCAAGTTGGTTCTATTATTAAAATTTATTATATTTTATTTTATAGCATTTAATGGAATCAATTTTTTTTTTTGAATCAGTGTAATTATTTCCGCCCTAACAGCGCTTTTCAATCATTAAGTTTGAGGAACTTTAGATTTAGTGGAATATCTAGTTACTTTTGGCGAAGAGGAAAATATTTTAGTAGTTTTCTGCTGGTTTTTAAAGTCGAATCTGGAGGTCTCACGAGGAAAGAGTTGGCAACGTTGACCACTTGATCAGTTGGAGTCAGCACTTCCTTTAGTAAGGTCTTTGATTCGGGCTATCTTTCGTCTTTTTTCTATTCAGTCACATCGATGAGACATAGCTCTCAGGGTTAACATTTTCTGTTTGCTCTATGGCTTGACAATCTCTTTCTTATTTGCTGTTGGTCACTTTGCTGAGTAGGTGTTGTATTTCGGATCGGGCCGAACGTTTTGGCGCGGTCTAACTCTTAATTCCTTTCGGTTCTCCTCTATAAATCTCGGTAAGTTCTTTTTTTATTTATTACTTAAACATTTTTCTAATTTTGCAAATTAAATTTTAATTTTATTTCGATTATTATTTTTATTTCTTTTTATTTTTTAAAGTCGACATTGCTTAGAAACCCAGTAATAAAATACTAATCCCAGAACTTATTTTTCATAAATTCCGTAATTCGATAATTTTTGCTCATTTTCCTAAATGTTAACGAAACAATTCCACCTTATTATTTTCTATAAATATGGATATCCATAAAATTAATTTTCCCTACATACCTGCTTTAACAGCTTCTCAAGTGCTAGTCTCTGCAGGAATATATGTACATAAACATATAATAGTGGCAGTTATCAAAGCGCATCTCGCAGCAACTAATTATTAATATTTTTACTGCTTAGCAATTTATTTTATATTGTAATTCCTCTGCAAGTTCCTCATTACCTTTCACAAGTTTTCAAAATGACACAAGTTCTCTTCTTGAAGTCACCTGAAAATTATTATTATTATTAGCTGCATCAAACTCAACTGCCTTAGCTAGTGAGTGGTTGTTTTCATGTTGATGTCTTTCATTTTGTTTGTCTTAATTAATTAATATTATTAATGGGCTCCATATATTTCGAAATGGATCCTGTAGTGTGTTTGCAACTGAGCAGGTTTCTGAGAACTTTGTCCTGGTAGGCTAATGTTGTGTTTGGGGTTTTAAGCATCTCGACAATTTCAATGTAGAAATTATTCGTAATTATGATAAACCGAAATTGCCTTCATATTGTTGAACTTTCCTACTTTCATTATTAATCCCTTCACAAATTCTTCTAACATTTCTCTATTTAGGTGTTTGACACAATGGACCAGCACCTTTCTTTCTTTCAAGTTAAGCGTAAACGGACTATAGATCCAAAAGGCGCCGAGACTTGAAGATACTTAAATTGAGTCAGTGATGTCAAGAGATCTGAGAAGTCTAAAAAGAAGACTATTATGGTTCTGACCGAAGTCTAGCAAGGATGAAAGTGCGGGAAATTTACCGAAAATGTTTGCAGTTTTTAGGCATTCACTTTAAACATGTCTGACTGTGAGCGGGCAATTGTTGCAGGTGCGGGGAGAGGAAACAGAGGTCCATGGGAGAAAAATGTATGACCTAGTCTGATCTTACAGAGCATAGCTGCCTTAGGTCTGGGAAGATCTGGATTATAGTGAGCCGGTAAGGTCGTATGGAAACGTAAGAAGGACGGGTAAGCATTCCATTTTGAAAGTGTTTCCGTGTGAACGGCGTTAAGTGCATAAAGGCGAAAGCAGGTTTCTGAAGGAGGTATGATGAGTGAGTGATTGTCGGAGAGTGGGACATTTTTGGCCAAGCTGAATGGGCTTTCAGGTGACTGACCCTGATTGGCCTTAGAGCCTAACACTGGAGTGCATGGAGGTAGTACTTGCCCACCAGTCCAACAAGAGGAACAAAGGTCTGGCAAACAGGATTTTCCGTGCGGGTAAGATTCAGTGGGCCATTTGCACTTTCAAGCCTTTCAAGGCTGCTGGAAAGGACCACATCTTCCCAGATCTCTTTCAGAGGGGTTTGGACGAGATCTTACCAATCCTCTAAACCTATTTCGGGGTAACTTTGCGCTGGCACATATTCCGAGGTTTTGGGGAAAGGCTAAGACAGTATTTATCCCTAAATCGGGGAGAAGATCATATAGCGGAGCAAAATCCTATCGACTCATCAGCCTCTCTGCCTTTTTCCTGAAAATGTTGGAGAAAGGCATATTAGAGAGGGTCTTACAGCGAACCAGCTTCACTAGGTGATATTGTTGTGATTACGAAGGACGCGGTGGAATTAAACTGTCGATGCCTTCACATCTATCGAGGAAAATGTCACTTTACACGCCACCTTGCAATAATTAAATACGAATTTAGTCGATATGCTTGCCAGAAATCTGTTTTATTGGCACTGAGAATACTAACTTAAGGTAGAAGTGACACACCTGTCACGTCACTCGACAACAAGAATAAGGCTGAATGCCTGCAATTTCCCTACCGGCCGGGCAGATCTACAGAGACTGCCATTTATGTGCTAGTGAAATATATTTAGAAGTCCCTCAGGACCCAGGAAATCTCTCTCAGCGACTTTGCAGACATTGAGGGTGCGTTTGACAACGACAAAGCTTCACTTCACTTCCTTTGAAACCTGCACTTCGAAACTTTAAAGCTTCCTACCACGACGAGCTTTTTAGCTATAAAATAAACCGCTTCCACAGGCCAAAATCAATCTTTCAACAGTCGAGGTGTATGATCCAGCATGGTAAGAAAACACACACACAAACATATCCGCACCGCATACTGACTACTAACAAATACTTGGTGAATGTTGCTTGGGCCTTGCTGAGATGTACAATCCGACAGTTTTTCTGGGAACATTTTCTATACGAGGGTCACGGTATGACCCGACCCAACACCGATAATATACCGAACGCCTCGTTATACTCACGCCCCCGTAACACCCAGCTAGAGAAAACTAATATGTAGGTAGCTGCTTACCGATACCTAGATAAAAACAAGTATGTAGTCGCTTAGCCATACTAGTAGAAACATGTAGCCAGAAATAAAAGTACATTGTTACTTAGAGTTAAGCCATTAAAATTATTAGTAGATATAGCCCAGTCAATGCACGGAAAAAATGTCCAAACCTAGAAATCCTGCACCAATTTGGACCAAAATTTGGATTTGGGTTCTGCTTACTCTCTATTTCAAAGTTATCAATGAGCCGAGAGTTACTTTTTATTTTTTAGGGGTGTAAACTACCCCTATTCGAAAATCATTGTAGATTTGTAGATTCAAGCGTTTAATCGATAGAAATTATCATTGCATCATGAATTACTAGTTGCAACTTGCAACCCTTTTGAAAATAACCCCTATAAAAATAACCCCTATAAAAACAACCCCTACGGCATAAAATTTGATTTAAAAAATTATGGGTCTTAAGCTTTAATAATTAAAAATCATGTTTTTCATCCACATTCCTTCCCAAAAGTCTGCCTCATCCTCTTCTTCCTCCTCGCTTTCCTCTTGATCTATAATTGGAGCACTATTAAGACAGGTTGTCTCCTGCATGTTGAACAAGTTGAATTGCAGAAGAGTTCTACTCTTCGGCAATCGCAGGTTGAACCACATCCCTTTTTGTAGTTGCAAAAATCATTTTTGTGTGTGTATGCGTGTATGTCTCACAAGGTGTAAAAAGATGAAGGTATTCAGCGAGAAAAGGATTGCTCCAAGAGCCATCTTGGAGCGCACCAAAAGGAGCATAGAGTTCTCCCGTTGCCATACCCGTTCTATATTCTTTTTAACATTGCATGCCATTGCGAGGGAGCATACGTTTTTATGCTCCCAAAAACTCGTTGTTGGAGCATTATAAAAAAGCTTTTTAAAAAAGAAATATTCATGGGCGCCTGTGGGTATGTAATCCGGTATCGAAAAGCTTTTATTTTGTTTATCTTTCGCAATTTTGCCTTTTTCTTTCCAAGCCCGAGAGTGGCTTTACCAAAGCAGTCCCCCAACTAAACTCTATCAACTTCCAAAGCTGCTTGTCCTCCGTATCGAACGAGAGCCGGGCTATTGAGTTTGCTAATGTCACATTTTATGGGCATGAGGATAATTGCCCGTTTTCTTTTTTTATATAAAATTTATGTAAACTCCAAGAAAGCTCCCTTGAGAGCGCTCCAAGTGAACTCCTCTGTGCATCGCTCCCAATTTTTCCCACTGGGATCTTCTTCAACAGGGTTGTAATATACGTGTTTTGATAACTTTGTTATTCGGTATTTTTACCATAACTCGCTTAGTTTTTAAGCTATCAAGTTCAACAAAAAACCATTTTGTACGTTTTTTCAAGAGATATAATAAGCTTTAAGCTAATGTGTTTTTTGAAGCTCTTATTTTTCAAAAGGTTTGAGCTGAAACAGCTTCAAAACGTTAGTATTTGTGAACATATGCAAACTTGAAACGGCCATATCTTCCTCAATTTTTATCGTGCAGAGAAAGTAGCAAAACCAAAAGTTTTAGAAAAGACCCTACATTTGTTTACACTCTACCAAATTTTGCGTAACTTTCATAGTTTTTGAGTTATTTTTAAAGAAAGACAATTTTTTGCAAACTAGCAAAAAAGCTCTCTTCATTTCAAGCTCAAATTTTTCAAAAACTAAGCTCTAACTTATAGAGCATATTACAAGTGCCCAAATAAAGTAAATTGTAAAGTGGTAACAATCATTTTAAATTGGGGTGGTAATTAGGGGGTGGTTTTCACAATTTTTTGCCGCCAACAAAATAAGAATCAATTATGTTTCTGTCATAACTCGCTTAATTTCGATACTAAGAACTTCCATAAAAAAACAAAGTAAAGGTTTTTTTAAGCACTTCAAAAAAGTTTCGTTAGTTTTCCCCGAAAAATGCATTGTTTTTGGGATATTTCACGTTGAAACTTACGAATTTGGCGTTTGCCGAAAAATAAATAACCTTTAACAAGCTATTACTCCGTTAGTATTGGGTCTAGTGATATTTTGAACCCAATATTCTTTTTTGTTTTTTTATAAGCTACATTTTTAGTCCGATTTATTTTTTCATAAAATACTTATTTTCAGAGTTATTCATGAAAAACCGTCTGAAAATAGGTTTTTTTTTTGTTAAAAAATTGACATTTCCACTCCCGAATAAGTCGAAAAGTATTGACTTACAGTAAAAACTTTATATAACAAAAGTTGCTTAGAATAAGTCAATTTATCCATTCCCATACTTATTTTTAATAAAAAAATGTTCACCCCGGAGAAGGGGTGGCGTCCACCCCCAGGGTAAAAGCAACCCCCGACATATTGACAACTTTGAAGAAGAGTGTAAGTAGAACCTACATCCAAATTTTGGTGCAAATCGGTGCTGTTTGGTAGAATTTCCAGCGAAATTGTGCATTGACTGGACTAAAAGGATGTTTGGATAAATAAAGAAATATGTTTTGTAAGAAGGTGTTTGTTCTCACAAGATCTTAGACTACTCCAGAGTTTCCGGCAACTCTCCCTTAAAAAATGAGGTTTAGAAAACAACCGGACAAAGGACCATTACAAAAGTTGGGCTATGGAACTATGGTTTGGTTTAATTTCTCATGGTAATTTATGGTTACCGGTATGGGACCTGCTAGGAGTTTTGTTGCAAGCACGAAAAATTCAATATTAAATTAGTTTAATAGGTATGTACCTTTTCGAAATCACAAAGAAAAAAAAGCAAATGAAAAAATAAACCACTAAAAAATCGAGTGAGTGTCAACAAAACAAAAAAATCCAAGCAAACTGGAATGGATGCCGTAAACAATACCGAAATACTTGGATCAATCACTGTTCACTGCAAGAGGTCATAGGCGACTGTTCACATAAAAATATTGTATTGAAAATTGATTGGTAGAATTATCACACAAACCCAGAAAAATGCAATCTATTCTCAGATAATTCCCCCCAAGAATAACAACTCTAACACGAATTCAATTAAAACCTATTCAAGAGCTTTACTGTAATTAGAAATGAGGACCTTATTTTCATAATAAGATTATGGTTCACACAGCGCCTCTCAAAATCAAAAATAAACAGGATTCACGCGAGAAATGAATCCTGAATCTGCTTATAAATGTTTCTCCAGCGAGAATACTCCTCGGGAGACTCGGAAGAAAGGGGCGACACCATCCCCCGTTTTACCCTCTTCAAATTCACTTTCATTTATGCCAAAGCAAAAAAAAAAGAAAAGAAAAGGTTCCAGGTCCACGCAGTCCATTTCAAAATCAATTACTCGAAAAATTCTCCAAAATTAATCGCAAAGGCCCACAACAAAGGAAATTAATGCGACGTAGAAGGACGTTTGTGGGGGTCACCGCCTCCAACGGAAAGGTCCTTCGAGGAGTAAGTCTTGTAAACCAGGAGGTTTCCAAATGAAAGGCGACGACAACTTGAATCCAATTAAAATCTTCCATTGTCGGATTAATTCTTGGAGAAAGTTTCCTTTTTTTTTATTATTTTGCATTTAAAACAAAACACAAGAAAAAAGTCATCCCGTGTGTCCCCCCTGAGGTCAAGAAGATGTGCTTCAATGGGCCGCCCCCCCCCCCGATTCACCCTACCTTTCGGATCGTTTAGGTAGACCAAGTCCTGCGGATAAGTTTTCCTCGAAAGTAAAAAAATCTCCTTGAGTGAGGAAATTTTTTGAAAGAGAAACCGGAAAAAAATGTCGAGGAAAACAAAAGTTTTCAAACCAACCCCCCACCCCCTCTCCGTCATCCTACTACATACCTTTACTTGGGGACATTTCCTACCGCCGAGGATTTTTCGCCGGGGTTTTCACACTTAATGGAGGAAATGAACAACCGCAAGGAATCCAGCCAGGTCCTCATTAATTATGAATTTTGGACGCGCTACGAGAAATTTTTCATTTGGCAGCTTTTTTTCGGGAACTTGTTTTTCTAATTGTGCATAGAAAAATGAATTTTCTTCGTGAAGAAAAAAAGATGGAGTACGCAGTAACGGTGAGAAAACGGTGAGGCTGGAGAGGGGGGAAATTAAAATAAGTTTAAGGAATTACAACACTTTTCGGGAAGGTAAAGGAAGGAAGATCGTTATTTATGACCAGAACCATTTCTTGCTCCTCATTTTCTGTGTAGGTTAATAGCGCCGTGAACACAATCAAGATGTAATTAGACGGGGAGTGGGGGGTGGTTGTTATGGGGTCCATCTTTTCGGATCACAATGGAAAACATTTTATCATAATTAAAAAGTGAAGCGCAATTTATTTGAAAATATTACGTGTTATGGAAATGTTCAACTTTGATACTACAAAAAAAGCTGGCTATGATACAAATTCATCACGGTTTTTTTACTTGAGTGTTCACATAATAAGATATCAAATTTAAGCAACATTTTACTGCTGAAGTTACAGAGACGTGACCCAGTTGGGAAAGGAAGAACTCATTCCGGAAGAACTGATTCAGAGTGCATTCCGAGGGAACCAGTTGATACCTTTTATGATTCTGTAGAATGTAGAAGGAAATTGATTGTATACGAACTAGGGGGTCAAATGGTAGTAACGGCCTCAGGGACCTTTGGTGGTGCCGGTACACCAAAGAGACAAGTCCTGAGAAACGCCATCTGCGATCTAAGGTCTTCACGACCTAAGTCCTTCCGATATATTACCGAATCCTACCTCCACCTCCACGAAGATGTTGACTTTACATCGGGTGACCCCTGGATGTTCTTGCCTATGCCCACTGAATACAAGACGGATGAGGTGAAAGAGGAATTCTACCAGGAGTTAACAAACGCCATCAAATTAATACCGTCAAACGATATGAAAATGGCGCTTGGAGACATGAACGCCAAAGCAGGAAAAAAAGAGGAATTGCTAGGAAAGCACAGCCTACATAACGCTACCAATGACAACGGTAGTAAATTGATCGATCTCGCTAGCTCGAACTCAATGGTAGTAAGTTCAACAATGTTCCCGCACAAAAATATTCATAGGCCATTCATACACGAGGGAGCATGGTTCCGGAGCAAAAGCTTTTTTTGGGAAAGGGAGGCGTGCGAAGATGAAATATGTGGAGATTTTCGTGCTCCGGTGGAGACTTTTGTGCTCCTGCTTTCGACCTGCGAACACGGAAAGCACGCACTCACACAAATAAGAATAAATACGTTGCCATGGAGTTAAAAATAATAAACTTCCCAACTGTCAACAATTAAAACTGAAAAAATATGCTACCGCTGCAGCTGCAGCTGAAATCACCAACGCACTACTATTTTTATCCATTATGACCCATTATATAATTATTAATTATTATTAGTAATGAACTGATTTAAAGAAATGCCCGACCAGAGTCAAAATATTTGACATCTCACTAATACAAACAATCATTGCGTAGCAACACAAAAGCTGCTTCCTTTGCTATTGCTCCGTGTATTTTGAGGAAACTTGGAGCAAAGCTTTTGGTTCCAGAACCATGATCCCTCGTGTATGAATGGCCATAAGATGACGTGGCAGTCACCAGGCGGGGTAACAAATAATCAAATAGACCACGTCCTAATTGAGAGAATAGGGGTCACGACACGAGTATACTGAATGCGAGAACTATGAAGGAAGCGTGCTGTGGCTCGGACCACTATCTCGTCAAAGTGAAATATAGAGCCCAGATAACGACCAAAACTTGTAGAGGGCACAAAACTAAGGTACGATATAGAAAAGCTAAAACTTGAAGAAAGAAGAGATGCCTATCAGAATGCTATCGTACAAAACGTGAGAGAAAGGGATCAACAACAAATGGGAAAAACTGGAAAACAGCGTAAAGGAGGCAGCAGAAGAAGCCTTAGGCTGGGCCCCCAGAGAGACTAGAATTGACTGGTTTGATCAGGTTTGTAGAGCTGAAATAGAAGAACGAAACCAAAGCTACTGGGAGTACATCGCAAGGCCCACAAGAGCAAGGATGGAAGTCTTTAAGCTAAAAATAAGAACTGCAGACACGCTTTGCAGAAAGAAGAAGAGAGAGTATCTAAACAGGAGGATCCTACAGATATAGGAAGACTTGAACGAAGGGAGAATTAGACAAGCCTATTAGCCTATGAGCTGTATGAAATTTTGACGACCCAGAACTCTCAAAGTTTATAAAAAACAGACTAAGACTAGCCGGCCACGAAATCCGGATGGACGATAACTGTATTTCAAAACGGCTTATAGTGGCATAAATTCCAGGAAATAGACCAGTAGGTAGACTCAGGAGGAGGTGGGTGGACTCTGTGACGGTTGACGCAGAGACAATGCTCAACATTTGGAACTGGAGAACTGCTGCAAGAAACCGTGAAACTTGGAGAATTGCTCTAGAGGAGGCCAAGGCTCGATTTGGGCTGTAGCGCCATTGGATGGATGGAACGCATTCTCCCGAATCAGAAAAGGAATCAATTGGTTCCTTCGAAATGCATTCTGAATCAATTCTTCTTCTTCTTTTTTAGTGTATCAAAACAGCTGCTTGCATCTACGGTACTGTCTAAAATATTCCGCTTACCTCTTCTTTTGGAGGTGGATCACAAGATGAAACCGGTTCTTCATGGATATAATTATTTTCTCTTGCTGATGAGTGAATTTCGTCTTAACATTCTTCCGGAGGAATCGACGTTCTTTCAAAAAGCAGTTTTTTACATCTTTTTCGCGTTCTGTAGACTTGATTTCTTTCTTTAAAAAGTTTTTATTTAGACTTCCCATTTTACCAGGTCGTCCTTTTTCTCTTCTTTAATTTTTATCATATGAAGAGGATTAGCATGCGCAATAACAAAAACGTCATCTATAGCCATTTACCAGTCTTTTTCTTTCTGCTTCAAACTTTCTGAGCGCTTGTCATTTTTCAGATTTTACCATTTTTAAACAGATCTTCAATTTTATCAACTAACATGTTTTTGAAGTGATAACTTCTTTAGGCACGACTGGCACTTTTGGTCCTGGGACTCGCGTCACGCGCACTTTTATTGCGCACCCTTTTCTCGTCACTTGTAGCTGGCTAAAGCATGACCGAAAGCACTTAATCCAAGCAAAATATTTAGGGGTGGGTGCTTTGGCCGCCACCACGACCTATTTTATTTGGTCTACTGTGCCTCCCCGAATTTAAAAACCATCGAGGTTGAGGCTTTTAAATAGCCTAAAACTGATTTAGAAATCCTGCTCCAAATCTCCCTGGGAGTAAGGAAGTCGCTGGAGGAGACTCAATCTCTTCCTCGACCTCATAGTCGCACAGTAAGTGCTCCGCAGTTTCGGGAGCTGCCCCGCAGAACCGACAACTACAATCGGCTACCAGTCCTGTTTTATTTAGATGATAGTTAAGCGAACAGTGGCACCTTCTGAGATTTAAAAGTTTGTCCGCTTTAGCTTTATCGATTTAGATGAATCTTTTAGCTTGACGAGCACCCTGGGTCTTTGTCCAGCTATGGGGAAACAGCTGGTCGACCCAATCCTCCCTCGCAGCGCTGTTAATGAATACATTAATTATTTCTGAGGATATGCATATTCTAGTGTAAGGCTACATAATATGGTCCTCTTTTATTCATAGGTGAGTAAGGTACCTATTTTGAGGCAACGGGATGTTTTTGATTGAAAGGCATGTCTGTGTTGGCAATCGATCCGTGGTTTAGACGCGTAGTTGTCTATAAAAGAGGCCGTAGTTGTCTTTAAAAGAATTAAGGCTTAGAGCCTTACTAACATTATCGATCGGATTGCCCTGCACTAAGCAGTTAATCTCTTCTGAGATATATATCTCTTGCTCATATCGTGGTCATAACAATCGCGCTTCATTTAGCTGAGCTAGACTAATAGTGGTCTGTCATCAGCGGAATAGGGAGAATAACATGTGGCATAACATGCACGTGCCGCAACTATTTCGGAATATTGCAAGTGCGATCATAACCTAATAGTGGTGGCCACTGGTAACTATCGTATGAGAAATGATAGGCTAATATGATCGGGATAGTCTCTTCCAAGTTAGGCATGAGGCTAATAACCTCACTCGAAAAAATAATTATTACGGAACGAGCAATATTTTTGTCGTTCAATGTAGGGGTGGTGTGGGTCCGTATTTTAGAGTATTGGAGGTTGATTTGCTTTGGAGTCGCATTGCGACACACTTGTTGCGAGAGGCCAGGACCGGATCCCGTTTGTAGAGCCTTTAGAAAGGAAGAAGACTCTAATAATTAGTATACAATCCTTTTTTGTCCAATGGCGCTACAAACGGGCTCCTCCAAACTTTTCCCTCAGTTTTTTCGATTTCTGGCCAATCTCTACAGTTATCTTCTTCTTTACGCTCTTTTAATCCTTCATGGGACATAGGGCGGAAACAGTTGCCCTCCAGAGGACTCTGTTTTGCGTGACAGCTCTCAGCTCCCTCCGACTAGGATCTCCCAGTTGTTGCGGCTTTTTCTAGTAGGGTTGTCCTCCACGTTTTTCTAGGTCTTCCAACTCGACGGGATCTTTCCGGATTCCAGGCAAGGGCCTGTTTAGCTAGATGGGTCAAAATTTTGCCCACAGCATATTGTTAGGTCCCCCTTTTTTGGTATTTTGACTATGATACCTTCCGTTCAATCCTCCGGAAAGGTACAGGTTCTCCATGCTATTTCCAGGATTAGCTGAAGCGCATCTGCTATGAGGCTTGAATCGGCTTTCAATAATTCTGGCGGGATGCCATCTTTTCCAGCTGGTTTACCATTGGCGGCTACCATTTTCGTCTTGGGTGGGGCCCGGGTGGTGATTCTTATTGGCTGTGCATTGTTGTTGTTTTCCTGAGGTTCCTGTGTAAGTGTACCATTCAGGGCGGCGAAGAAGTAATCTCTCCATCTTTGGAGTTGCTCCTCGTCGCTGCACAGCAGCCTTCCATCTGCACTCTTAACGGCATATTTTTTAGTACAGTGCTTTCCCGAGAGCTGTTTAGTGATTTGGTACAGCACCTTACTGTCGCCTGTGTTTGCCGGGTTTTACGCTTTTTCTGCGAGCTCATTTATCTGCTACCTTTTATCACGCCGGACACTTCTCTTTACCTCCCGGTGTAATTGGGAGTATCCCCGTTCAAGTTAGTAACGTCTTTCCGGGTCGCTTGTAGAGTTTGCGTTATTTTTGAGGGCCCTTCTGCGTTCTATTTTTTGCCAGGTTGTGTCCGAAATCCTGGTTTCTTGGGACATAACCGATGCTCGTTTTCTCAGCCGTCAATATAGCGCCCTTGGTCCTACTCCACAGCTCTTCAATATTTGTGTCGTCAGAAACGATTTGCTGGTTTAATATTTGTTGCAAGTTTCCAGCAAACTCTCGCTTTTTAACGCTCTCCCGCAGAAAGTCTACGTTAAACCGTTTACGGTTTATAGCATCGCGTTTAACGTTGCTGATTACGGCGATATTAAGGCGCATCGTTGCAACAACCAAATGGTGGTCGCCTGCAGTGCCTGCTCCCCTGAAACTCCTGTCATCCTCCAGAATAGTTCTCTATCGTGATCACGTGTCCGAGAAGTGTCTGGCGTGATCTATCTGATTTCTCGTTCTACCATCAGGCGATACCCAGGTCTCTTTGCGTATCTTCTTGTGACAAAAGTAAGTTCCACATACCATCAGTGGGTCGGAACTACTAAAGTCAACGAAAAGCTCACCATTGTTATTGGTAACTTGGCTTAGGCCTTGATTTCCAATTCTTTGTTCAAGGCCGGTGTTGTCACGGCCGATCTGTGCGTTTAAATCACCCATTAATACAATGATGTCTCTCCTTGTAATAGAGAGAAAAACCTCATTTAGTCACATGTAGAACTCGTCTTTGATGTCATCTTCTGCGTCTACAATTGGAGCATAGCATTGGACTACCGTAGTACTTCTAAGTCTGGTACGCAGGCGCACGGTAATAATCCTCTCAGAAACTGGTGAACAGCTAATGAGGCTGGACCTGGCTTCTTTGGTGAGAATCACGCAAACACCACTCCTACGGTTTCGGTACCGTTTGGGCAGATATGTTCGCCAGTATCAGGCCATCTGGTCTCGCTAAGTCCCATGATCTTGATTTTATATTGATTCATCTCGTTCTAGCCGTCCCTCAGCAAGCAGTATTCTCACATTCCATGATCCGATTCGTGTCCTTGTTCGAAAAGCAAAAGTCGTCGTCGTGTTGTCCATCCGGTTCCGAGGCATTGTTTGCCGATTCGTAGCAATGGTGTTTTTTATCGGAGCGGGTCGCTAACCCTCAGCCCAACCGACTTAAAACTCTGTTTTGTGGCGTAGAGAGCTAACAGGTCTGCTAGGTGTTCGTCTGCAGTGACTTTTCGCGGGTTTTTACAGAAGTGGCAAATCGGGTGCCAACACCTTCCGAGGTCTTTGTTTGCCGTTCGCCCTCCCCCCTATATAGCTATATAGGTGGAGTAATGTCTCCGCATCTACTACAGCCGCATCCTGCCATCTTTTTCTTCTTTGCTGCTCTGTTTTCCGATGTGCTCAGCCCAGCAAAGTCTATTGAATTTTATGAACGTCACTTAGTCTATTTCTTTTATAGATATGACATAACTCGCTATTTATATCTGATTCTCTGTTTTGCTTCTTCACAAATTGTGCCTATTATATTGAGGGAAGTGAAAAAATGAAAGCCCATGATGGGGAGTGTGGAATCGAACTACAGACCTCGGCGATGGTGGTCGGGGGCTATAACCCATAGGCAAACGAGACCTAAATATACAAGGATACTGTATGATTAACGAAAAAACTAAGTTCAGGCTTGTTTTATGAAAACCGGAGACAAATATACTTATATCCTTGATAGCTTCGCCGAAAAGGGACGAGTTCGAATTAAACATTCATTGGCAGAAGTAAGGATAAAAATAAACACCACTTTAAAACAACACACAAAGCGTCTGTCACTTGTAAAGTGAAAAACATCCCATGATTGTGTTCATCAATATTTCAAGCCTTGAAATATTTTTCCAGTAACGAAAGGGAATAAACACGGGCATTCGAATTACATACACACCGTTACCTAGTCCCATATAAGCCAACCCGAGAAACAAATAAACTTAATCACAAAAGTGCGACATCAAAAATTTATGCTTTGTTGATTTTCCTTAATCAACTTCGTCCATGAATTAAAATCGAGCTTACAAAAGTGAATATTAAATATTTCCATCCAAACCATCCAAAACACCTATATAACGTCTACCGGCTGTGGTTGGGGCACCTTGCCGTGAGACATCTCCATACTTTATTACAGTATACAATGCGGGGCCTAAGCGGCCGGCCCGGAGCGCCTCGTCAACGACCACATTTGATGGTAATGTTTATAAACAAACTGCTCGCGGAACTCGAACTGCGAGAGAGGATTGTGACGTGCCACATTCCCTGCACTTCCTTCAGATTATTTTCCGTTAATTCATGAGACAAAACTTCTGCGCGGAATTGTCAATTCGGGAAATTAATGGCACACCAGGGACTTAAGGTAACGAAGGTGTGCAGCAGGGCAGCGTGGATTGTGGCAACCAGTTCCCCCAGGTGGGGGCCGGTTTCTAAAATTAATTTTGCGTGTGTATAAAAGTAAATTTTTACAAGCTGGAGCCTTTTTGGTTAAGTTATGTTTATTTGATCGCGCACCGGAGAAGGTATGCCGAAAGGATTGCGGAGGGTTGTGGCGGCGAAATGGGGGAGGGAATGTTAGTTTGACTGGTTTCAAATGTGGGGGCTTCAAATGACGCGGTTTTAAGGAATTTTCGTGTTTTTGCAATAAAATCCGGGGTAAAAACGATATGGGAGTGTTTTTGTGGTATTAAATCTTGATTGGTTTTATTCTGCTTAAAAGTCGTAAAAAGTTTTGTTTAATTAAATCGCGTTTCTTTATTTATATTTGGTATTTTTATTTGGTATGACATGAGATTCTTGTTTTGTTAACAACTTGCCGCAAAAATTGTTTTTTATACCATATTGCTTTAGATATCAATATTCTTCTTATTTATATAGAAAAGGAGATGGTACAATTTTCAAATATTTGGTTAGTGTGAAGTGTAAACATAAGTTAGCTCTAAAGAAATTAATTTAAAATAATAAGTAATAATAATAATAGAATAAATGGACTTTAGATATACCCTGTCACCTCCGACGTCTTTGAGCCAAGCAAACCCAGTGAATAGCATTAGCATTAGCTCAGTTTTGCTATTACCTTAGCTCTGCCACTGTATAGCTTTTGTAGTATACTATTTATCATTACCAGCCATAGTTGGGGAGAGATTACTCCATCTTGGGGTGAACCTGTGTTGGCGTATTCGATTACTATCTTGATTCCCAAATCCGCTTGGACTATTTTCGAGCTTAGCGGCTATGCTAAGGTTGAATCTCTGAGGAGAGTAAAGTCACATCTTCCGATTGGCAGATAAAAGAGTCGATGACCCTTTACTATTAGAGATTGCACCATGACGTGAACACCATCCCCGACTGGGAGTATAAAGATTGACACATGAGCTTAGATTCTTTCACATAAAAAAATAAGAGAGAGCTAGGCTTTAATCTTTTTAATCGTCTTGTCCACGTTGTCGCCTCTCCAACTTCAATCTCTGCACGAATTCATCCAGGTTGGGAGGCTCCTCCTCTGGGCTAGTAATTTTGAATTTTTTTAGTTTGGCGTACTTGATGCCTAACCCTAGGCACCTTTTATTTCTACCCGATTAAAAATAATTTAATTTAATAATTTAATTTTCTTACAAGTACGTACACATCCGCAGCTAGCAAGGATAGCGAACTCATAGGCATGCAACAACAGTATGCACGCTAGTAATGAGCAAAACTGGTCTTGCACATTTAGCAAGATCAAAGTAGGAGCAAGCAAGACAGGACTGCAAGATCAAGATGGCAAGACTTTTGATCATCGTTAAGTGCCTGTGGTGCTAGGAGCGGGCGAGTTTTATTCCCGAGTAAAAATAAAATTCGCCCTAGGGTGAGATCACGACGATCTCCATGTATGCGTGACGAGTCCATCAAGCTGGTTCCAACCTTTCGTTCCTCGACTTGTAGTGCGAGCCGTGGCGATGATCAACTTGGCTGGGGATCCAGTTTTATAAAAAAAATAGCTCAGCCGGGTACTGCGGATCTCTACCGGGTGGACCTCATTTATCCACTACTCGTGGGAGTAAATATGGACAAATTCAAAAAACAAGTGACAAAAAGGGGGTCCGGTTCCCCTAAACGAAAACCGGAAAGGACCACAAATCCCCCGATGAGCCGCTAGCTCACCCCAAACTGTCTCTGCCCCTACTCGTAGAACTGTCGCTGCCGCGCATACACTTGCAGAGACGGGCGTTTCTGGGGATCAGGGGAGCAAGTGGTCTGCAGAAGAGCCAAATACTTAAAGAGACCAGACCCGGAAAACGTAGGTCACCAAGAACGCCACCTGGCCAGCAGAATCCTTCCCCTCTTGGCTATCAACCCGGTCAGGGACGACCAAGTCTCGAAGAAGGATTTTACCAAAATCCAGGATGACATTGCTTGGGCAAAGCAGTTCATTCCAAGCTTCACCTCAAAGATTTCAAGAGGTTAACAAGCCTCTAAACGCCAACGAACTGTGGGGGAACCAAGAACCCACAGTCCAGTTCCAAAAAAGTCGAAGACGCACGGAACCAAAGTGATATCCTTCCCAGAAGTTGCGACGCAAAACAGTCGGCATCCTAGACGAAAATGATGAGAATGGGAAGATCCTTAAGTATCAACAACGGTGGGAGCAAGTCGCCCGTACTAAAGATGCCATGGAGGTCAGGACCTTCCCCCTCATGGCTTGATGCCGGATGGTATCAAGGCAGTATTAAGCTAACGGCCTGCGACAACACTAGATTCGCAAAGATGTACAAAGCTACTGTAGCTAGAGTCGGGAAGGCTTACCGCGGTGCCCGGCTCAAAGAAGTAGACATTCCGTTACACCAAATAAAAACCGATATATGGAAGGTTATTAAAATGGAGCAGACTAACAGGGCCACAATGCAGGTTGTTGTTTCTAAATAAAGAGTGCCTAGAGCAGCTGGCGAAGCTAAAATACGTCGAATCTTCCAGAAGATAGAGCTAAAGGTCGGTAAAAAAGGCACCGACGCCCTGGTAAAACAGGCGGCCTGCACTAAGGCCTCAGGCGAAGAAGCCGAAGACATGGAAACAGAGGAAGACGGCGCAGCTTAGAGCGTCTGAGCTGGGCAGAGACATCGGTAGCATCTACACGAAGCCCCAGCTCGTTAACACAGACTTCGACGAGCACATCTCCAGCTACGAAGATGCGGAGGTGACTATCGCCCGTGATCAACAAACAACAAGGTCGAGGTCATCAAGAAACTCAGCATGGGCTCTTTCTATGTAGCCCACGAATATCAAAGCCCGAGATTCCGAACTACTGAAAGAGTACCTACCCGCATAGCACTGAATATGCTAGAAACGAGCCCGTCAGCAGGTGCTGTGTTAACTTCAACTTCTACCCGCCCTGTTTCTCTCCTTCTTTTAACATAAATGTCTGAATTCTTAGAAAATAGCTATACGCTTAGCACTATTGGGAAATTGACTTGTTCCAGAACTCGAAATGGTAAATCCACAAGATTTTTCTAGAAAGTTTTTTTTCTGAACGTTCCCGAGTAAAAATAAAAGGTGTCCTTACAACGGTCAAACACCGGCCGCTTGACTTTTTAAGAGGTATATGATGGCCCAAGAATATTTAACATACGGACCCACAACGGTCAAACATGACAAAAAGGTTTAAATGGCAAATTCGAGCCAAACAAAATCGGTAAAAATGTATTGTTGAATGTAGTTTTTGGGAACTTGATCATTTTCGTTATATACAACTGGCCTTTGGATCATGTAAGGCCATCGTACCACCGTCATATGCGGCCGTACAGTCCTCCAAACAACCTTCTGATGCCCGACACAAGGCCGAGGACCATTTTTAAATCACGGCCGGTGTTCGCCCGTTGTAAGTTATAAGTTATAAGGAGTGAGGGGGCAACCCATATGGTGAACACTGCGGCCAAGTTAGGCCTATTGTGTTACATACTCCACTAGCGGAACAGACTATCGGCCTTCCGAATGAAGGCGAGAAGGTCTTTAATTGATGAAGACCGGACTTGGGCAGGGCTCAAGAACTCTCTGATAAACGTTCTTCTTCTAAGCCAGATCAGAGCAGGACATTAACAAAGAATGTGTGTGGAAGTCTCGTCGCCTTCCAAGCAGAGTCGGCATTCTGTCTCATTCTCTCGCCCGTTGTAAGGCAATCTTTTATTTTTACTTCGGTTAGCAAACGAACGATTCCTTCGTACTTCGTTCGCTACACTAGAGCACGTGGTCAAATTCGTGTTGATGCGTCGCTGATAAACTGGGAAGCAAATCACTTCATTTGGAAATTTTTATTTATTTTATTTATTTATTTATTTATAAGATACAATGAGTTTGGAGCTAATTGCTCCGTATACATGGGAGTTTGCTACTAATCTTTTTACATTCAAAATTCCATCAATTTTTTGGTTTTAGTGTATTCTATGAAAAAAAAAGTATATATAATTTAATTTTTCAACCGTTAGGTTAGACAGTAGTGCGGGCAGCGAGCGTTCTCGTGTCATTAGATTGTTCAAATATCTTTGCCTCGACGATGAAAACATAGGGCAGTTGAAGAACATGTGTGACAAACTATTTGGTTCATTCGAGTTACAATATGGGCAAAGTTCGTTTTCGTCGAATTTGTGCTTTTCGGTCTCAAAATATAAAACTGTACATTGGCTTTTCGACATACGCAGTTGAGCTATCAGTCTGGTTCTAACTAAGTTACTTCGCAACTTTATATAATTGTTTAAGTTTGATTCTTGGTCTATAATTTGTTTGAACAGTAAGTTATACGAAGAATTTTCAATTCTTTCGACATCATTTAATTTCAGTTTCAATTTGATTTTCTCTAATACATTCTCTCTACATTTTTTGATTTCGTTTACATTTTGTAGTTGCCAGAGATCTTCCCTATCCATACTATGTAATTGTAGTTAATTTTTTTCGCCCAATTATCAGAGACTAAATTGTCGTCGGCGTGACTTTTTAAAACTTCATAATATTGGCGTGGCAACCTATCGAGTGGCATTTCCAGCAGCTTGATCCACCAATCGTACATACTTTTCCAGATGAAATTCTCTATAGGGAGTCTTTCTAGTTCCTTTCTCAAAAAATAGTGGGGTGTGGAATACGGTAGGTGGAGAAGTCGCTTGAAATACTTCGCTTGTATGGTTTCGAGTTCCTTGGCGAGGGGCAGAGCCCAGAATTCGCTTCCGTACAATAACATAGATTTCACCAAAGCGTCAAATAATACATTTTTTGCAGACCTCTCGTCAGACTTGGTCGCAGATAGTATTGACAGTGCCTTTCCTGCCGCGAGTTGTGCCCTTTTCATTGTTTCTTTCGCGTGTAGATTAAACTTCCCTGAATTAGAAAAATTTATGCCAAGATATTTTACTGTTTTCACATATTCAATTACCTTCCCTTGGCAATGAATAGGGCGCAAGGCTTTCGGCTCCCTTTATAAAAATTCATAATGCTAGTTTTTTCGGGGTTAATAATTAGATCGTTTATTTCGCAATAACAATTCAAGTCGTCGAGTTTTTGTTGGGCATCGGTTGGCGAATTTGCAAAAATCACAGTGTCATCCGCGAAGGTTATTAATAAAATATCAGCTTTTCCAGCTTTGATACCTTTATAGCCTTTGCTCATAAGATGTAATTTCAAGTCGCTTGTGTACAGTGTGTATAATCATTTAGATGCGAATATGGCCTCCAATAAAAGGCAGCAATTTTGTATTTTTCAGAGTTTATTTTTATATCAATAATAATATGCGATGCTTCAATTTTATTCACAGTTAGATTCTTTTCATGTTCATGTTTTACAAATAAGCTAATACCTCCTACTGCTCTTCCTTTTACACCTTGTTCTTTCTGAGCTAAGACATAAATATGTTTGTAACTTTGCAAAAATAAAGGAGTAGTAAATTTAGTATTAAATATCCAAGTCTCGACAAAACAGAGAATATCGTTTTTCAAAATAAAATCTTGTTGATTTTTATCACAATTAAAAATATTTTTAAATCCATTTATATTCCAGAAACCTATGTTTAAATAATTACAATCTAATGACCTTGGAGAGTCCGCCTCGGGTTCGAGTTGTCTTGGACCTCCATTGCCTGGGTAGGAACGTCCTCGCTGATAAGCTCCATTGAGTGCGAAGCAGACACCGTCGTCTCTCTCTCGTTTTCTGATGGGTGCTGCTCTCGCGTTGCTTCGGGATGGTGCCCTTTCGCAGATAGGTGGTTTCGCAATTCTGTGATCTCCTCCAGGGAGGTCACTCGGAGAGGTGCATCGGTCTCATTTTTCTTCATCCATATTTTCCCTTCCTTGTGCCAAACAAACTTAATCCCAAATTCGGTGCGAATTTTTCTGGCTTCGTAGAATATTTTGGCTATTTGTGGAGATAACGATTCGTTTATGAAGATGTTTACATCTGGATTCGAGTCGATTCCGATGTCCTTGCCTTTCAAACGGATTTGTTTAGCTCGCTTTATGATGTCTTCCTTATCTATGCGTCGGAGTAGTTTCACTATTATTTTGTCTTTTGTTTGGAGTCCACCGCTATCTCAGGAACTTGCAGTTGTAGCGCCGCCATGATTTTGCAGAAGATGCCAATGAGAAATTCGTTTTTCATCGGCAGGATTCCTCTGATCGTGATTTCATTATTTCTACCTGCCTCAATTTGTTTGTTTTGGGCCTTTTTCAGCAGCTCCATTTCGCGTCTCAGAAAATGATTTTCTTCACGTAAAATCTTAAGGGTTTCATCATGCCGCTCTGAATCCTTTGCAAGTGTATCCAGTTTTTTCTCCACTGATTTCATAGAGTCCAGCAATTTCTTCTGGTTGGAATTAGAGGTGTTCATCTGTTCACATAGGTTGGCCAGTTGTTTAGAAATGTCTGCCATTGTGGCGGGTTCCACGTGTTTTCACTCAAAGATCACAAATTCTCTATTCAATCCAAGAAATGGTCGAGAGCTTCGGTCACGCGGAGCACACGCCTGTTTATCTTTCACTTTTCAAAGAGTTTACACTAACTTTAGTCACTTTATCGCCGAATTCGAATTGATTTCGAGTTAATACCGAGAGCGCATCAAAAGCGCGTCCGTATCGGTCGGCGTCTCAAAACAAACTCTTCATTTGGAAATTAGAACGGTTTCAGAAAATATTATAACTAAACTAATCATTGTAAAGGGCTTGCCAGACTTGTCGTTTTGGTAAATTCTGGAAACTTCCGGGTGAGCTTCAATTTCCAGAAAATGTAGGATGTGGAAAACAATTCCATGTTCAAATAGTGCTAATTTAAGTTTTAAAAAATTCGTGATGTTTGTTAAGAAATTTTTCGGTTTCATTGTTGATTTGTGCGATATCGTGCAGGTACAAAAGTCACAAGTCGTTTAAACAAAAAAAAAAAACGTCTGAACCGAATTTTATTAAAATCTCTTCAGATCATAGCCATTATATCTTATCTAATGGTAATTATATTATTAATTAATTTCTATCTTTTGAATAAATTGGATTTTAACTGAATGTAGCGAACATTATCCTCAGAGACTTGAGCAGAAAATCTTTCAGAAGTTCAAAAAAAAAATATTTTATTATTTTATTCTTAGTCTATAAATAACTAACTCCTTCAAAAGTGTGTATACAGAACCTCAGACAACAAAAACAATCTTAAAATATTCTTTGGCAAACTTGCATCACTTTTCCAGCTTATTATTCACCATCTGGAATAAACATGAACCATCACCATAAACTTAATTTTTTTTGTGCTATGAAGATTTATGGTACATCATCCGGACAGATACATGTTTCTACTTCCTTTCGTATACGTCTCCAAAAACCATCTACGGATCCCCCTACACTGGATAATTTCACATAAAACTCCATCATATTTTACCATCTCCAAAATGGCTGTTTTTTGCGCTTTTACATCTCCAATTAATTACATCCAAAATGCATCTTAATTGCTCGATTTCCTTGGAAATTCACCAAAAATCCAGAACTCCGCTCTCGCAAAAGAGCATTAATAATAACGAGTTATTTTGAGGCCCGTACACCTCTAAGGTAAACAAATCGTTAAGATGTCATCCCGACATAAAAAGAAACTTCAATGCAGTCTGCCGCTCCCACAAAAGACGACGGCTTGTAGTGCAACAAGCCGCAATTAATAACTAACTCGAAAACTAGTGACCAAAAGACCTGTCCAGACAATAAAAGATGCCCATGCCATTAATTTAAATAATTTATGAATTTGCCTTTGGCGCAGACATGCAGTGCCGAACATAAGCAGGCGAGCGCGGCCCGGCCTGCCCTCCTCGGAGCCGGGGAAAATACCTGTTCTGTTCTGTTCTGTTCGCCAGAATGGAGTTATTGATTGGAGGCGCGATCTGAATGCATGATCGATGTTCGCATATTAAATTAAACTCACCTGAGAGTCGCCTGGGAGCTTTTTTAGTGTGCCTCCGCCGCGAGAGCAGGCCCCATCGCATTCCCAGAAATCTCATAAATTATATCCAGTTTTATCGGGGAGATGGGATTTTGACCATTGCCACTACTATAGTGGGAATTGACGAGAGCAGAACTAGACTCAGGTGAAGTTTTTATGGAATTTATTTTCTTGTGATTTTGAAAAAAATAATGGCGGGAATTGGAAATGAGGGAATTCTTCCGTTACTATTTTACTTTCATTAAGATGCGAGATAAAGGTGATAAGGAAACTTCACAAGAATGCGTTATTACTAGATTCATCCGAAATTATAAAGTGGGTGGCGGCTGATCTTAATCACATAAGCACTGATAAGAAGAAATTTTCTCCTTCTTTCTTTGAGGAGGAATCTTTAGAGGCACTGCGACCTGTAACAGGTCACCTGTTTGTTCTATTGTGCCAATTGACCATTATTTTCATGCGGTTTGTGCCAAAGGAGCGGTGTGAATAATATGTTAGGAAGGCGGTTAGATCTTGTATTCTTTTCCAAATAAGACAACATTAATGTTGAGCCTAGCTCAATTGTCTTGTCGCCTGTCGATAATTATCACCCTCCTCTCCTACTGTGCTATTGTTCTGCTTTTAACAATAAGCTAATCCCAGAGGAGTCAACCTTTACCTTTAACTTTAAAAAAGCCAACCTCGAAGAACTCTAAACCAAGCTCACTTCGGTTGATTTCAATCTGCTGCTCTCATCTAATGAGTTGGATGTTGATGTAGCAAGATTTTACTCCGTCCTGTATGAAACCTTCGCATCCTGTGTACCTGTTGAGCCGTTAAAGTCGTCCAGATCATCCTCACCGTGCTACAGCAATGAGTTGAGACGTACCAAAAACCTGAAGAATAAACTCTGGAAAACCTACCTAAAAAGGAAAGACACTCTGAGTTTCTATGCATTTCTCAATTGCTATGACCAATTTCATGCCCTCTCCGAAGCCCTCTATAAAGAGTACCTCAGGAACATGGAAGGTAAAGTGTATGGTGATCCCAGAGCATTCTTTCAATTTATCAACACTAAGAAAAAAGTTGATAACTACCCTTACAACATGCAATACGAGCTCTAATTCATCTGAGATTTGTGACAAGTAGTACGTATACATGAGGAGCGACAGAACAAAACATGATAATTCCATAATGTGCAACTTTTCACAAAAGCTCAAAAACCTGTAAATTCTTTGCCTTTGTAAAATTTAAAAAATTACGACTGCCAATAAATAACTAAGGGGAAAAACTAATATACATGTTTTTTTATTTTTATTTTATTTTTATTATTATGTAGTTATTTTTATGTAAAATATGGAAATATCATGTTCTAATCCGGTCTGATGAAAATATCATGTTTTGAAAAAATCAGGTTAGGCAAAAACATTTTATGTTCTTGAATTCTTTATTAAATAATTAAAGTAAGAAGTAATTAGTTAATTACATTGCAATAATTCATAATCAATAAAAAAAAAAAGTCATTGCACCTCACCAGGGGCTCTAATTACATCGATTTGTAGGTGCATCTTAAAATGCACTAAAAATACACTAAAATTTACCTCACTTTTGCCTCCCACGGCCCCAAAACAGGTCGTAGGAGGCTCCAAGACCCCGCAAAATTTTCGCAACGGTACCTACTATTAGTAAAAAATACCAGAAAAATCCCCCTTGCCTCTAAGGGGGCCAGGGAGCTCCCCAAAAGGCTAAAAACAAACAAAAATATCATTAGGAATTTTATCATGTTTTGTTCCAATTTGGAATTTTATCATGTTTTGTTCCAAATTGATTCTTTTAAACATGGAAATATCATGATCTGCATCAAACCTTCTATTTTAGAGGCTAATTACTACAGGAATAAACATGACTTTAACCACACCAATCTAAAGGATGATGTAATTCATGGTATTTTGTCCAATGTCACACGTAACTTTTTTTTTAATAAGTGGAATTATCATTTTTTGTTCCGTCGCTCCTCACATGAGAATTCGGAGCCTGCTTCAAGCCAGCTTGGATCCCAGAAAAAATCCATGTATACCCAGATCGAATCCAAATAGGATCCAACCGATTCGATCCAACATTTGGTGCTGGATCGAATCGAAATTTCGGCGTAGAGACGCGAATCCAAAAATCGGGAGACTGACATATTTTTCATTAAACATTAAAAATTGCTGTAAAACATTAAAATAACTACCACAAGCACTTAATAATATTTTTTCGCTTTTCGGCATTTTTATTTGTCAGAAAGCCCAGAGAAAAACGATAAACTGTAAATTTGTAGGTTATGTTCATTGATTTTCGATTACGTCTGAATCCATTTATAATTCGATTATTCGATCCGATGATGTCAAATACGCAGATCCACTTTCAATCTTTCGATCTCTGGATCGTTCGATTTGCTCATGTATACGTGGTAAAGTTTGCACCATTCTTCCTTAAATTTTTCTCGTCCCCCGACTTCCAACCAGATGAACATTTGACAATTTTCGACATATCAATGCAATCCAAACGGCTCAAAACTTTTCCCTGTCTATTCGAAACATATAAATGAACTTCCACAGGATTTTTCGTCCGGCCCTGATGGAGTTCCTCCTGCTGTTCTAAAATCCTGTGTAGGGGTCCTACCACAGACTTAAATATCTGTAATACAGATGTTCCGCTTCATACAAAATTTTGTCACCAGAAAATTTTCTAGGGGGATCTGTTAATATTCCCATCGCAAAGCTTTAGTCTACACATTCCACATAAGCTCTCCGCGCATTTCCCCAAGTTCTCTGTTGATAGACAAAGGAAGAGGCGAAGGGCAGAGTGGCTTCGGAACTTCATTCCACACGGACGAAATGTACTTTTTCGCCTTCTCCACCCCTCACACACTTTGCCCTATCAGCCAGGCAACAGACGACACAATTTTATGTGAATGGCCAAGGGCTCCTGCGCAGGATGGTTTTTTTAATTTCCATTGCGGCTGGTCATGATTTTGTTTTTTTTCTTGTTTTCAGGCATACGTATGTAAAATTTCTCGGAAGAAATGAAATATTCTTTTTAGGCAACTTTTCATGTTCAAGGCTATTTCGCTACATTTCAGGTGCGCGGAAAATAATCGATTTGAATTGTATTTGATTAGCCAAGGGGTCAGGCGCAGTGCACCGCAGGATGGAGTTTTTTTAAATTCCAATTTTTTATATGGGGAACTTTTGAATTGTGGCAGGTCATGATTTTGTTTTTTTCTTGTTTACAGGCATATATTTCTCCAATGAAATATTCGTATTTCCTGGCCATTGATAGATGTTCCCGGCCGAATATTTCAGGTGCGCGGGACACGATCTGTTATTGGGTGAACTTAATTTATGTACCGGTCGGTGGAAGTCGATCGCTCAGTTTTCGGATGATACATATTCGCATTTTCTTCCGTAAACAAGGATAAGAATTCAATTACCACATATTGTTTCTTACAAATTTTTAATGTCATAAAAATGCAAAGGGAAAAAGACGACATTTGCATGACGGCTCTGGGCGAAAGTGTCAGATAAGTAATATTACATTACGTCGCCTTTGGTATATATAACGGAGACACAATCGCACACATATGCAAAACTCGGCTGAGCCGGGCTGGTTAAAAAAACTTGACTCAATCTCCGTTACCCAGCTAAGGCACTGTAAAATTCTTATGTACGCTGATGACATCAAACTGTATCGCCACATAAGGAGTAGAGTAGATTGCAAACTTCTGCAAGCAGATCTAAACACCTTCTATTCTTGGTGTTCCGACAATAACCTTGTGCTTAATATTAGTAAATGTGAGATCCTGACTTTTTGTAGGAAGCGTGGTGTTATAACTTATGATTATACTTTCCTTGACCACAACGTCTGCCGTGCTGAATCTGTAATCGATCTTGGGGTTAGGTTAGAAGGTAAGTTGGATTTCTCCACCCGCATCAATTATATCTCCTCCAAGGGCAATTCAGTCCTGGGATTTATAAAAAGATGGTCCCATAAATTCAACAACCCCCTCATCACTAAACACCTGTACGTATCTTTGGTTAGGCCTTTGCTTGACTACGCTTCCCAGGTATGGTATCCTTACTACTCCTCCCAGGTTAGTAGAATCGAATCGATTCAAAGGAAATTCGTCCGGTTTGCACTCAGCCACCTCCCGTGGGATGACCCACTTGCTCTCCGCCTTATGAGAACAGACTTTAATTGCTCAACTTAAACTCTCTCCATAATCGCCGTGAGGTCGCTGACGTTATATTCGTTCATCGGCTGATGAATGACAAGGTGGACTCTGGTTTCTTAAGAAGCCGCACCTCATTTAGAATGAATAACTACAACCTGAGAGGTGAACCTCTGTTGCACATTAATTCCTCTAATATCAATTATGGCATGTTCGAACCGGTTAATCGCATGCTTATAAATACTAACAAATATAGAAGTGTGTTTAGCTTGCTAACTAGTGAAGTTGTCCTTAAAAGGACTCTTCTCAATGTGGCGTGACTCTCTGCTTACTCCCTTTTTGTTTTTGCACGCTTTTCTGTTTGAAGTTTTTGATCTTATAAGTTGTTTAATATTTTATGTTTGCATGTCTCAGCTGAGCTACGACTGCAGTGGTAAATGTTTCTCAGCCCTGCTGAGAAGTGCACCTTCTGAGTAAGAAGGGTAACTCTTTTGATATAGCCTAAAATCGGTTTGAGATAAATATACCAAGCCTCACTCCCAATCACGCTCCTCTGAATCAGGTGTTGGGTAGGACACGATTATAAAATGAATTTGTAAAAGGAGCCTCTTTTTAAATTCTTTTATTTAACTTACACTGTTTGTCGTCAAATCTTGGAAGTTAAATTTGACCCACTTCCCGGTTTCGGATAGAGCTGAAATTTTGCATACACGTTTAGTTTGGATGACAATGCAATCTGGCCATTTTGTAAAAATATCAAGATGGCGGTTCCAAAATGGCGCCCGATTTTTGAAATTGTGCTCCGCGGCCCTCTGACATGGGTATCAAATGAAAGGATATGACAGGTAGAACACAATAAGCTATGTGGCGTCATTCCAAATTCAAAATGGCGGCCAACACTAAATTGCGGAAAGCTTATAATAGACTAAAAAGTAGAAAATATAACCGATCAACTTCCAATTTTGCACACACTCGTAGTTCGGGTGGTTAATGTGTATGAATGATGAGATGAATAGTTGAGTTAAGGGTGAGTTGATAATAAAGAAGCAATACACGTTACAAAAAATCACAAACAAACACAGAGATGCTGCTGTCAACTAAATTCAACTACTCAAATACTGAACTCATGTCCGTATGCATAATTTCAACTAAACCCAGGTAGCAGAGCTGAGTCGAGTTCAGTCAACCTTAACCCAACTCGACTCCCGTTTACATGTAGTTAGACTTGGGTTCAACTTGAGTTCAACTCATCATGTATAAGTACTAAATGCAATCTGACCTTTTTGTAAAAAAATCAAGAAGACGGTTCCGAGATGGCGGCCGTTTTTGCAATTATGTTCCACCGAGCCCACGACATGGGTATCAAATGAATACAGTAAACTGTGTGACGTAATTTTAAATCTAATAGAATTGCCATCATAAAATGGCGGAATACATATAATAAACTAAAAAGTAGAAAATAAAATAAATGGTTAAAAAAAATTTTTAAAAAAAATTCTTTTCATTAACTAAAAAATGTACTGAAAAGTAAAAAATAAAAAATATTTTAAAGAAAGCGTGAAATTTCAATTTTAATGAAAAAGTTAATTAAAAGAATGGCGCATTTTTCATCAAAAAATTTTGTTAGAATTTGAAATTAACAAAGCAAAAAATTGAGGGTTATTGTAAATCTCACGCGATTTACAGTTATATTTTCAATTTTTGATGAAAAATGCGCTTTGGCTAAGCCATCTGCCACGTAAGATCGGCATTAAAAATTGGGTCGACTAGTTGTTTCACCATGTTAGACAAGGACCTGTGGCACTAGTCAAGCTAAAAGATTCATTCAAATCGACAAACGTAAGGAGTGCGAACTTTTAAATTTCAAGAGTGGTAGCTAAAAATAATACTAGACCTCCTGACGGGCCGCTGTTCGCTCAATTACCTTATAAGTAGAACAGGGCTGCTATTTGGTTGTAGCTGTCGGTTCTACAGAACAACACCCGAAACTGCGGACCATTTACAGAGTTGGCATAATAGATCAAATAGAATAGGCCGCAGTGGCCGCTAACATTCCCCTTTTAAGGAATGAACAGCTTGGCTTTTTGAATGAAACAAATTGGCATATTTTACGTAAAAATCTAGGGCTAAAAACATCTAAAATTCAAATCGTGCAGAAATTGAAGCTGGCTGTCCTTCCAAATTGCCACCGTGTTTCGGCTCTTGAAAAGCTTGAAGAAGATCCATTGTTTTTGAGCAAAAATTTTGTTCAACAATGAGGCACATTTCTGGCTTAGTTGCAGAATTTCCGAATTTGGGCTTATAACCATTTAAAGATGCTCAAGAGCTACCATTACATCCAGACAAAATAACAATTTGGTGTGGTTTATAGGCTGGTGGAAGGAAGTGTCTTATCGGACGCAGAGTCGACGACAGAGTTGACGAGAGTCGACGACAGTGTTGACGAGAGTCGACCAAGTTGACGACATAATCGACCGAGTTGACGACAGAGTCGACCGAGTTGACGAAAGAGTCAGAGAGAGAGAGAGCTGGCTGACTCTTTCGTCAACTCGGTCGACTTTGGCGTCAACTCGGTCGACTCTCGTTAACTCTGTCGTCGACTCTGCCTCCGATAAGACACTTCCCTGATGGAATCATCGCTCCATACTTCTGCAAAAATGAGGCCAGCCGGAAAGTAACTGTGAATAGCGCCTGTTATCGCGTCATGATAACTGACTATTTACTGCTCGACGACATTTGTTTCCAGCAATACCGGGCTACTTGCCATACAGTATCGGTTTTATTGCAATGATTTTCTTGCTTTCGACCGGTGAATTGGCCGTTTAGATCATGAGATATCACACCTCTAGACTTTTTCTAAATCTTAACTGATACCGAGTAATTGAAAATTGGAACTTCAAAATCGACCATGTTAGCCGGAGTTGAGACCAATATTTGAAAGAAATTATCTTTATAATATAAATCGTCGGTCTAGAACCAGAAGAACGTAACCACCAATTTTGAAATTTTACAGGAGAGCTATTAAAAGGTGAATTTTATGCATTATCGTTATGTGAAATGGAGATACGATAAAATGGAAACTACTACTATTATAAAATGTTATGGCCGAATTTATATAAAGACGGATAAAGTAACTCTTCTACAACCAGAAAATTCAAAAAAAGAATTATTTTTTTTTGGACATACGTTGTTCTGGTTCTAGACCGACGAAATGTAAAGAATGGTACTTTTGTATGATATTAAAGATCACTCGATGTAATTTAACTTTTTGATGGGTTTTATGTTGGAAAAAAGTACCTCTAAATGCTTGTATAATAATTCCTAGTAAAATCATGAATAATTTTATATATTTTTGTACGAATGGTGGCCATCCTTTGAAATTTTCCTCCTACACAAACAAATACATCTCAGAAATATCTTTCACTACACAGCGATTTATTTCATACATTAAATTCACATCATCATCAGATTCTTTCCCAAAAAGAAAACTCAATCCAACGAACGCATCCATTAAACCCTTATGGGGCATACCCTATAGTTCAAATGAATCCTGCCATTTTTTTTTTTGGAAATATTATGCCCCAAAGGAAAATTTCATAAATGTTAATAAAAATCTCCGAAGTGAAAATGCTCCTCACAAGGACTCGATTTCACTTTAAATAAAACGAAGAGAACAGATTTCTCGACCAACGGATCAATACCACCCACGAGAAATAACTTGAGGCTTCTCAGGGGCCATCGTACCTAATAACTTAAGGCATCTGCCTATGCCGAACTCCAAGGAGAAGGTCTGGTGCGTCTTTTCTCCATCCTCTGCCGTCGTCGCCAAGCTGTTTCTGATCACTTGAGCCACGCTTTATTAATTTATTCTGTGGCTTCACGGCAAAGTGAATTCTCTAAACTTCTCTGAAATTTGTTTGTAAAATGGTAATTAAATTGTTCCACAGATTTTGGTTATATTTGACATGTGGTGTGCTGGTGGCTTCACGGCATATGGGAAAGTTGTAACAGATTTCAAGACAAGTCTTAATGATGGCTGACGCGGTATTATTCTAGAGATTAACTAATTTTATAGGGTGTTTAAGGTGTTAGGTGTGCTACCTCCAGGTGGTTTC
Source organism: Thereva unica (assembly GCA_949987705.1). Classification (NCBI taxonomy): domain Eukaryota; kingdom Metazoa; phylum Arthropoda; class Insecta; order Diptera; family Therevidae; genus Thereva; species Thereva unica. Next base: position 9,175,067 of record OX465282.1, read on the forward strand.
GTATAATATATTTGTTTGAATCCGATTCAGCGTAATGAGGGACTTCTGTTCATGGTAACTTATTCTTACCGACTTTTAAGTAAATTTTCTTAATATAGAATCGCATCAAACTTGAAAAACTTTCACCCATTTGTGTCGAATATAAACCGCCATCGAGTTTAAGCATTTTGTTTTACTTTATCAATACGTGTCAAAGAATGGTTTCCTCTGCTTCAACCGATGGTTATATCAAGCATACTGTACTGTATCCTTATCTCTTCATTTTCGAGCCCTCCATCAAGTTGTTTAAAGCATTCTCTATAACTATCTCTCCAGGCACCGTCACTTGGAAACTTCTTTTTGACGTGACAACGTCTATTAAATCGGTTTAAGATAGGACGCGCGTGTGAAAATGTCCCGCACAATGTCCCGCACACAAAAAAAATCATATCTCCGCCCCCATACATGTTAGGGGGGTGGTTAATGGCTCAAAATTTTCGTTAATTTATCCTCTACACGGGAAAAATACATTCATTCACCTTATTGACGTGACAACGTCTATTAAATCGGTTTAAGATAGGACGCGCGTGTGAAAATGTCCCGCACACAAAAAAAAATTTGCTTCGAAATATATAATTTATTAATTGAGAAAATAATACAAAACGTAATAACAGACGTTGTCACGTTCAAATTAATAGACGTTGTCACGTTAAAATACGGACGTGATACTTCACATCCAAGACCATTAATTTTTTTTCAATTGAACTCCTATCATACAGCAATGGCCTCAGGACTTCGGTAGTCTAGAGGTAAGGCGCCCGACTACTATCCCAGAGGTCCCAGGTTCGAATCCCGCCCAGCCCCACGGTCCTTCGCTTTCTCACCCACATAACTTCCCTTCTGTCTATGTCAATAATGTCTTGCAATCGGGGCTGAACGTCATCACACAACCCATCGCACGATGTTCATATCGGGGAGCAATGGAGGCTTTTAGCAGTGCCAAAGTATCTGGCGCAGGGTTCAAAGTGGTTTGGCATTGGAACTACACCATTCCTTCTTTTTTTGGTATGACCGGAAAACCTCTGCTGCACCTGAAGGCAGAATATCAGTGAATGCGCAACATTTTCTTGTGGTAGTGAGGCAATGTCTGTTTTACTTTTGTACGATTAAGATAAATATTGCTTGTATCTCAAATCGTTCAGCCTAATCTCATGTCCTTTCCTACACAGAGTTATGAGAAACACGTGCTTTGCCAATCTTACATTAGAGTCTTCGAAAATATCACTGCCTGGTCGTTATTCTGCAGGCTCTTCAGAAATTCCTCCTGATCATACCAAGCAGAAATGGTGTCACAACTACTCATGTAGTGCAGGAATAATATATGGTCTGAAAAGGTTTTCCCAGCAGCAAGATGGAGATTCCAGGCGTTTTGAAAGAACGACGTTTACTTCTATTCCCTCCAAAACCATGGAGACGATAATCAACAATAAGCTTATAGGATATCTAGAATCCAACCGAGATATAAACGACAAACAGTATGGCTTCCGAGGGGGGCCCCCCAGGGATCAATTTTATCACCTGCTTTATTCCTTATCTTTATAAATGACGCACTTGTTAGTTTCGCTGACGACGGTACCCAGCGTTACTCTTACGGCTTCGATAAGCTAAGACAATCAGGCGCCAGATTCTGTCTTGATAATCGTGAACGAATGTCCAACTCCATAAATAAAGACATTGAACTCATTCTAGGTTGGGGAAGCCAGCAATCCCACCAAAACCAAGTAGTCTTATCTCCAAAAAAAGTCCAGCGCCTATCCATCCGTGTTAGTGGATCGCGTTGAACTAAAGGTCGACCAATCCTTTAACATCTTAGGGGTGATATTAGCCAAAGACTTGCGAAGGAATGACCACATAGTCCAAATCGCCAAACAAGCATCGCAGAGCTTGGGGTTTCTCAACAGGTGTAAGTTCCTACTCCATCGGCTCGTGCTGGAATATGCAAGTCCTACATTCGTCCGCGTCTCGAATACAACTCTCTCATTTGGGGCGGCGCTCCGATTGCCACCTTGGCGTGGTAAGATAAAGTACAAAAATGGGCGGTGACGACGCCGTTTGCTTCACCATCGACCCCTTGAGCCACTGTAGGAATGTAGCAGAACTGACAAAATTATATTATTACTATCATAGCGAGTGTTCCTCCGAAATAAACGATCTTCTGCCTCCACGGCAATCGTCTCATTGTCTCCACCTGCAAAACTAGCAGTTCGCATTCTACAAACTAGTAATTCGTTTCTAAATAGAACAACTCGACTGTGGAACAGACTTTCGCAGTCAGGATTTCCGAACTCCTACAACATCCAAGAGTTCAAATGCAGGATTCATCGCCACCTTCTTTAACACCCTTCCGAATCGTCATAACCCTTAATCTATTTCCCTCTCGTACTAAGCTTACTGATAGACATTGCACCATAACATAACAAACGACTTAACGGGCTGGTAGCACAAAGGGTGTTTCCTGAGCTTATAACTGCCACATAAAAAACAAAAAAACCAGTCGATATACAGGGTGTATCAGCTAAAATGTCGAAACGCCTGGCTGTGGAGAGATCTTGGATAGACGAACAAAAATCGTAGGGGTGGGGAAATCATAACGGTTTAGCCGCTAGGGCGTTTTGGAACTTTTTTGGTAGAGGTTACCCTGTATTTTTGTAACCCTATTAGATATTTTCATGAGTGAGGCAGCAGTCTACGCAGAATACTCCCACCTATCTAAAACTGTAAATGTCAAGGGGTCAACCCCGCCAACGTCCAAAGTTAAGAGTCAACGTAGCATAATAGTTGTTAGACATTTTTCATAGGAAATTGTCCAAGCTTTCCAATTAAGTAAAAAAAAATATTGGTTAGTTACGTATTTTTTGGAGAAAAATGTGGTTGAAGTGGAAGTTTTAGTGAAAAAAATACAAAATTTTGACTTTGAAGACTCATGACTTTGGACGTTGCGTTGGTGGGTTGACCCTGTGGCGTATTTACCCTAGGGCCATGGGGGCGGCAAGCTGTAAGAGGCGGCGCTAGCTGCTACCATGCTTACCACTAGAAGCCTTTAATAAGACATTAGTAGGAACAACTTCAGGAGGCTAAATATTTTTCTTTCAGTGTAAACTCAACCCTGATATAACAAATGTAGATCAACTTTCGCTAATTGTGAGATTTGCTCAAGATAATGCACAGCTAATTGAACGATTCCTCTGTTTTTTCCAAACACTGGTCATAAAGCAGGAGATATGTTGCTGGCCGTTAAAGACACCTTTGAAATTCTGAATATCGACATTAACAATAATTATAGAGGGCAATCTTATGACAACGCTAGCAAAATGGCTGGGCAGTATAATGGCTTACAGGCTAAAATTAAAGAGAAATGTTAGTATGCAACATGCGTGCCTTGCGCTGCACATTCGTTAAACTCAGAAACCCAGAAGCCACAAAGGTTTTCGGGTTGCTGCAAAATCTATACGTATTTTTTCAGCATCAACGGCGTACAAAATTACTGCAATCTTTTTTGACTAAGCCTAAAAATGTAACTGTGAAAAATTTGTCAGCTACCCGATGGTCAGCCAGGGACGATGCTTGTGCCAGTCTTAATAAAGATTAGAATGATATAATAGCCGCCCTTGAAGCTGTAAAAAGTGGGGCCCACCAAACAGCTTTGGTTAAAAATGAAGCGAAAGGACTATTATCGCAATTAATTTTTTTAGAAACGGCTATATTATCGGAATTTTGGGGATCTATACTAAAACAATTTAATATTGTCTCCAAAATTCTTCAAGGTGTCGACACGGACGTAGAGGTAGTTTCCAAGCGAATCCCTTATGTCTTTTATCGAAAGCAAGCGGGAATCTTTCCTTTTTAGGACGCTGGGAAGAAAAAATCCAACACAGAAGAATACAGGAGTGATCACAAGAGAATTGTAAAAAGGAAGAAACGACACGATGAATGTTGTGAGGGGGAAGTATTGCTACAAGGACGTGGCGATTTGAAGGTTAATACTTTTTTCCCAATATGCGACCAATTATTGTTGAACGAATTTAGGAGGCGCAAATCATCATATGACGTAGTAACTGCCTATTTTGCATTTTTATGCAAATTGGATGCAATGCCTGAAGCGAAAGTTAGAGTTAGCGCCATGTAGAATGTATTCTTTTAAAACAATTTTTAATGACTAATGAAAATAAAATGAGCTTAAGCCAACTCAACCTATTCATTAAGAACAAGGATTTGAAGAAAGCATTCCAATATATAAATATCGCATTGCGTATACTCCTCTGCACTGCAAATTGTAGTGCAGAATGTTCGTTTTCCATACTTAAACGAATAAAAAATTATCTTCGTTCCCGGATAAGCGAAGAGCGGTTAAACAATTTAGTCATTCTTAATATAGAAGTGGATTCAACCAAATCTTTAAATTATGATAGTGTTATTGATGAATTTGTGAACCAATTTTTCCATCGTAAAAAATGTCAAATATTTAATAAATGCTGTTTATTCTTCGGTACCGCGGATTTTTTCCATTATCAAAAAAATTTTAGGATTTTTTTTGTTAATATACGGGGCGGCAAATTTTATAGGCCCATGGCGCCAAATTTTAAAATACACCATTGAGTTGACCCCTTGACTTTGACTAGTTTCAAAACGCCCTAGCGGCTAAACCGCTATGATCCCCCTCCCTACCCCCCACCCAAACGATTTTTTGTTGGTCTATCCAAGACCTATCCACAGCCAGGCGTTTCGACATTTTAGCTGATACACCCTCTATGTACTAATTGGCGCTTGACTATTTTATGAGTTTGTAGGTGAAATGCGTGTTGTTGAAGGACTTCTAGAAAACCCTACTTGCTTGAATCGTTTGTGGAGGTCGTTTGGTGAAAAACTCGAAAATTGTGGTTTGAAGGATTAAAACTTGGTTACATAGAACGAGTCTCATTACCATTGTTATGCTTAGAAGCGATTGTAAGGGAAAAGGCAGGGATTTTTTTAAACAGGGGAGAAAAAACGAAAGTTATCTAGCTTGGAAAATTGGAAAGACGTCGGACTATGCCGCAGAGTTAATTTGAACTCCGAACTTCAGTTTTTCTGATAGTAATTGGCAGCTTTAACCCCTAATCTACCGGGGTCGGCTAACGAAATACTGCTCAAACCTTCCAAAGGGCTCCTCAACGAAGCTACAAGATATTGGTCTAGTCTACTAAGCCATTATACATATTTGCCTTTATTTAAAGAAAATAAAAAATGGTAAACAATATAGTATATGTGATTAATTTTGCACAATTATTTTCCTATATTTTTTTTGGTGGGTTTTCTTGTCCGATTATTTGTTTAAGCCACTTTAGATCCCGATTACATTTAAACGAACTGAAATGGTTCCTAATGTCGAACAGTCCAATCTTGGCACAAATATTTACATTTGTGTCCAAAGATAATTTCAAAACCAGTGAACCTTTCTAAATTTCCTACGAACACCCATTAAAACCCTCAATATGTAATTGTCCAAGTAATTCTTAACCTAAACCTCACCCAAAAGTATCTTTCTGTTTCCCCAGAACAAATTCTTTCATCTCCTCCAGAGCTACCTAAGTGGTAGCGCAAACAACAACATCCGACAAGCCCAATGGAACAAGTAGCCATTTCGTTTCGTTCCACCCCGGCCCCCGGATAATTAATAAATCCAACAAAACATTTAGCGCACCTCATTAAATTTCCAACGGCCCATTATCGAGCCAGGACTCCTGGAGGATCTGCCCCAAATCTAAATCCGAATTACGAGCATGCACCGGGCCCAGACAAGCTGCGGTCCCTCGAGCCTATGCACCACCGTAGGACCGTAAGCTCCCAGAGAAGACAGATAAAAGGCACCTCGAGGGCTCCATTGCATGTGGCTAGCCGCACTCAAGGTATTTACAGTCAGGCCCCAGGTAGGTGCCTCCGAAAGGAGGAAGGAAGTCAGGTGAGGTGTGATTACATATTTAAGAAGGAAATCTGATATCAGAACGTGAGTGAGCCTGCAAACTATCGTGAGGAAAGTGCCCGGTTATGCTGCGACGTTAACTACGCTGGCAGCCGGTCGGTTGCCATGATAGCAGCCAAGTTGGATGAAGTATATGACCTGGGACTGCGCAGGACTTGGGGATGTTGGGGCTACTCCCGCACACCAGGGTAGAGTTCTTTTTTTGTTGTTGCTGTGAAGGGGGGAATTGAAGGAAGTTGTTTGTGGTTGTTGCGCTTCTCTTGGCTCGATGTTCATCTCCACATAACCATAGTGTATCTTTGCGGAGATTCCCATTTTGTATCGTGGTTGCTGTTTCCATGTGGCAAGCAGGGAATTGTGACTTCAGGATCAGGGTTTACGAACTTAATTTCCGTTATTGCTGTAAGGAAACGTTCTCAAGTATATGTATGTAATGTGGGCTTGTCGTGGCTGGTATAGTTTCTTTTTGGTTTGTTTGGTTTTAAAGCCGCACTTAGAAATACTTTTGGCATAAATCTTATCCCTTATAAGAGTATCATTTGTTCATTTTTCAAGTAAGAGACGAAGAGTAAACTAAAAAATAAAAATGCATTTGGACTTCCGATGGGAGCCCCCGGTGGACACTCTGTTTTGGTTTATAGTCCAATGCCTCAAATGGTGCAAGTTGTTTTTGATTTAGCAAGGAAATACACATATACCTATCTGCAGAGGAGCTTCATCGTTCTTGAGTCTTCTAACAAAATAACGACCCAAAGCAAGCATAGTTGCGTACGTACTAAAACAGTTCATTCGATATAATAGTCGTTGAAGCTGAACCCCAATGAACATTTATGGAACCATTTATAGGGACAGCGAGCACTAATAACAAGAGTGATGAGCTAGAACAAATTTTTAAAAATGTTTCATTGCCCTTGAAATCAGCTGATAAAAATTTCAATAGGAGTGAAAAAGTCAAAATGAACAAAGAAGTAATATCTATGATAAAAGAAGGCAGAATTACTTAGCCACTAAACGCAGCGTATGTGAAAGAAAGATAAAAAATGAAGGGGAAGTGGCTGGAATGTATATTATAAGATTCCCGCCTTTTTTAATTGACAATACAAGTGCATTCGTACGCCCAAAACAACAATACATGTGCATTCGTAAGCCAAAATCGCTATACCAACACGAAATGTTTACCCATCAAATTACTGCTCTGTTCCAGTTTTGCTTCCATTTGAATGTAAACATTCCAGTAGGGGAATCAAGGAACATCTTCTGTTTCTTTCGTAATAATGTATTTTTTGCATAAGATGTATTTCCATCGCGCGTTTGTTATTATTTTTTTGACATTTTTGCTTAATGTTATTTCTAATCTCTTCTTTCATATGTTTAACTCTTTTACTTGTCCTTGAGCTCTACCTAATCACTCTTGTTATTAGTGCTCGCTGATAGGGATAGGATCGGAAAGACGACCTTTCCTGAGAGGTGATTTTGAAGAAAGTAATTTCCGAAGAATGCGAATTTCTCCCAATGTATTTCTCGTAACCTAGGTAAAACTATGATCGCCAAACTAGAGGAAGTTCTTAGAGTTTAAGACAAGAGTAGTAGTCGGTTCGGAGGCTGCAGAGCGTCTGCATCGAAGTATATGTTCTGTAAGGCACATTAAAGGATCGGCAGTGGTGTATTTAAAGCTGAACTCTTTAGTATTAAGGATCATCTCAAATTCTACACTTCCTGTAAGTTTTTAGTTGACGATCGTGTCCCTTATTTTGGAAAGAATGGAGGAAATTGCTATTGGGCGCAAGTTTTTTTTGTGGGAGTTCTAAGCTCAGGAGTCATCCTATTAGTCCGTTATGACGTTTGTCAAGTCATGGTGCAGTAAGCTTAGTAATAGGTTAAGGTTTATCCGGGTTCCGGGAGGGAGTAATAGGTTAAGGTTTATCCGGGTTCCGAGGGAGAGTAATAGGTTAAGGTTTATCCGGGTTCCGGGGGGGGGGAGTAATAGGTTAAGGTTTATCCGGGTTCCGGGGGGGAGTAATAGGTTAAGGTTTATCCGGGTTCCGAGGGGGAGTAATAGGTTAAGGTTTATCCGGGTTCCGGGGGGGGAGGGAGTAATAGGTTAAGGTTTATCCGGGTTCTGGGGGGGAGTAATAGGTTAAGGTTTATCCGGGTTCTAGAAGGTAGCGATGAACCTTGCGTTTGAGCTCTTGGATATTGTATCTGCTCGGAAATACTGACTGCGAAATACTAGTTTGTAGAGTGCGTGAAGGGGGGGTGGCAGGTAAGGTAAAGTGATGAGTGCGCTGATCTAGTGTTCAAGATTGCCGTGGAGGCAAGAGAGCGTTTATTTCGGTGGAACAGTTGCTATGCTAGTAGCGATAAATTTTTTTCATTGCTGCTACGTTCCTACAATGGTTCAAAAGGTCGATGGTGTAGCAAACGGCGTTGTCACCGATAAGTTTTAGGGCCCTTTTTGAAGTAAAACTTCTTAGCCCAAAAATTTACATGGCACTGAATTAGTTTTATTCGCATCACGCTCTCATATGTATGTACATTGAAAAATCGACAGATTTTTTTAATACGCTGGGAAATGGGAAGGACGGGACACCAGAGGCAAAGAAAGTCGAGGGTCTGCGTGCAACAGTTCACATGCGCTCTACCTTACTGCATAGATTTTCTGGGGTATGTTTGCTACGTTAAGTACTCATCTTTACTTTAGTGATGAGCAAAAATGGTCTTGTTCTTGCAGTCTTGTCTTGTTCTTGCACATTTAGCAAGACCAAGAACAAGACTTAGTTATACTTGCAATAACAAGAACAATACCGACTGAACAAGAACAAGACAAGACCAAGACTAGATTAGTCTTGTCTTGTTCTTGCGTTTGCTGTTCACTACTTTTCTTGCTGTGCCATCAGGAGTACCGCGGGCTCCATTCTCGGACCTTTGCGCTACACATTATTCACGAATTATATGTTTAGTGTCATCCGAAACTGCTGTTTTGACTTCTTTGCTGATGATACCCAAGTATACATATACCTCATCTTCATTTGATAAACTAGGTGAATGAATTGAAAGAGTGAATGGTGACTTGACCAATATTTCAAGCTGGCCGTCTAATAACTATCTTCGACTCAATACAAATAAGTCCGTGGCCGTCGCTCAGTTAATACTCATGAGCTAAATCGTATCACGATTGATAATACTCGACTATATATTGTGAATAAGGCTATGAACTTGGGGGGTATTGTGGTGAACTCTCCGATTCTTAGTACAGTTTATTGTTTCCTTCGTAGGTTATGGTTAATTGGTAAAATCCTACCTCAGTCATGCATAAGACTGGTAAAAAACCTCATCATGTCCCATTTTCTGTACGTAGCTTTTAATAACTACATTACTATGTAGCTTTTAATAACTACATTAGATTCTCTTTTGGCTTACGACGAAATGCCCATGCTTCCCCTAATTGCAAATTTCTGTGTACTTTACAAGCTTTTGTTGATTATCGTCTCCATGGTTTTGGAGAGAATAGAAGTATAATTGCTATTGTGCGAAAGTTGGAGGGAAGGCTGGAGTCAGCTTTTTTCCGGTATTGGCTGAACATGAGCAAGTTTCCAAGAGTCTGGATAAACTCCGGAGGAGTATGATAGGGAAAAAAGTTTGCGCAGAGGTTTAGCCAAAGGTGAGGCGCATTTTTTTAAGACGATAGGTGGTATAAAATCGGGTCCAGTAGATATGTTGGCATCGAGCTCCTTCAGGCACCTGTACACCTCACGAGTCCTGAAGAGTACCCTGTCCATTGAATGGGCGTTGTGCACGGAACAGGGGGTAACACATTTCAGTTTCGGGCAAAGAAGAATTTGAAGCGAACAGAGATGCTAATAAATTAGCGTTGGATTTGCTGTCTGCTATTACCTTCTCATCGTAGAATAGGAAGGGGTTGTGGATGTAGTTTGGTTCTTACTGATGGAACTGACCAAGGACCAGAAGTTTTTACTACCACCACTTGAACTAAGGAGTTTGCTTCTCAATTTGTTGTCAAATCAGGTTTTGACTTTCCTGATGGTGGATTTGCAGGAAATTCTTAGTTTTATGTTTTCTTGACGGAGCGATTCGCTCGAGGAACTCTCGTAAACTCTGAAGGGCAGCTTCTTTAATTTTGATTGCGTTCGTACACTACCGATTAAACCATCTGCTCGGTCTAGGCTTCACAGATTTAACGGAATGGGGAATTGATAGGCCCCAGCCGATTGGCTTTCACATGATGCCACACAGTTCTCTTAGCTGGTTTAGGTAGGGTGGGAAATTTGAATGGGAAGGTAGCGCTGATTCTGCAGTGGTCGCAATTGCCAAGAGTCGAATCAACTTTGACAGGGTATCGCGTTGGATAAGAAATAAGAAACAGGTCAACAGGTCAGGTGAACATTGAAATCACCCGCAATAATGATTTCACACTCAGGATTAAAGAGGTAAAATCCCCAGATTTGTTCGGATTTAGCATCAAATGATGATGAGAAGCTTCGTTATTTATGTTAAGACTTCTGTATAGGAAGCAGAAGAATATAACTTGGTTTCGGAAGATGGTTCTAATGCAGAGGTTGTTAAAATCAGAAAATGTGCTATTATATATTTTATGGTAAGCCACGTCATCCCGAACATAAATGGCAATAAACCTATGAAGTGAATGGTTTGTGCACTAAAGTGTACTCTGAAACCTGGTAATGTCAGTATCAGGTAATATTTGGGCTTCACTAAATGTGAAGATTGGGGGCTTAAAATTCGATAAGTGGCACTCAAAAGAAAAGTTCGCAAGAAGTGCACGAATGTTAACAAAAAACTGACACTTGTAACGGGACTTCAGTTACGCCTAATCTAATTGCCACATTTTCTCAGAGTCAATAAAATTTGTCCGCGTCAGAGTACTATGCCTCTTGAGACACGTTCGCACTCTTTGCTAGCCACTTGTAACATCTCTTTGGCGCTGTCCGCTCCCATATTCGCTAGACAATCCATCCTATGCGATCTTCCTTTCCTGCTTATTCCCTTTTTCAGATTCTTCTTTCTCTCTACATTGGTCCAGTCAAATCTCCTTGTAGAATTTTTTTGTGATGGTTATCTTCACTTATATTTCATTACATCAAAAATGTCGTCTAATTTTAAAACAAAATATAAAACAAGTTTAAAAATGTTTCTTTATTATTTAAAAATGGTTTACCTACCCTGAACTACCTGAATTGTCCAATAAATCATCCACCGTATGTCACCCTTCTGTCGAAACAAGGAGAACACCCGGCGCAGGCTCATTACCAACTGATCAAAATCGGACAATCCATTCTCCACTGGAAAACAAACATTCTCCATTCCCTCAAGCTGATTGCCATGCCGATGCCATAGAAGAAAGCTCCGCGAAACGCACCCACCGCCACTCTCTCCTCTACGCACAATAAGTAGAGATTCTTCAATTTCAATCATTCTCACAAACAAAAAAAGGAGAACTAAGTCGTCACCCCTCTTCTTTGCTTCTATTTAAACGTAGCGAGTAGACTCTCTCTCTCTCCTGGTGGTGTGAAATGTCTCCATTGGGAAAAAGACTTGTGATTTGCGATGTTGCGGATTTTCGTGAATGGATTTACCGGTGTGAAGCCACTTGTATTGTTCTACTCACACAACCGACCCGTTTGCTTGGGATTTGGTATGGCGACTGACGTTGAGAGAGAGATATAAAGATTGGTTGTCACACGCTTCGAGTCTCGAATATGACATTCTGTGGATATGGTATGGAATGGATACACACAACATTCGCCGGTGTGCGATGGTTGAATGAGAGTGAAGTGAAATGGCATGCAAGCCTCGAATGTTGGATTCAGTTTCCATTCCGTTTCTAGATACACACACGCACACTATATGACAGCGTTGTATCGGAACGAGTTTTCTTGCGCTCCATGGCTCCGCATACATCGATGCAGTGAGCATTTCGGAATCGGAACCAATGCAACGCGAGTAAACTGACGGAAAAATGGAAATTGATATCGATCGAAAACGAACCGAACAACAACGGAAACCAGATAAATCTTCGCTAATGTTCGTGCTCTGGGTTGTATATATGCACATTGTAGGGTACACAAAATTGTACTGGCACGGTACAAAACGACCGCACACACTTCCGTAAGACATTCCCCTCGCTGAAGAGTTGATATCGAAGTGCTGTATAGTATATATGTGGATAATAAAGCCAGTGGTGTAGAGACAGAGAGCTGGTGTGTTGGTTTGGTATAGTAAATCCATAGAAGACGAGTTTTTAGTGTACGCCGTATCGTGAATAAATCAGTTTATGGAGAACAGTAATTGAGATTAGAAGCGCGGCTTAAAAGCGATTCGACGGTCGGTTGTGTTTTAATTTTCGGATAATCGGTTGCAGTGTTTTTTGTCAGTCATTTTGCACTTGTTTCCCTGTGATAACTGGGGCAAGTGCGACTTTGGTGCATATCCGAATACGATAAAAGCCCGGTGTAAGTGATAAAAAACTTCATTCCTCAGTCTCGCACGAAACTGGGAATTAATCAATAAAATAAGAGCCCCGTGGAGACATATACAACTTTTGATGGGAGATAACAGTTTTAAGGACAGACGAGATATCCTTCAGTGCCGGCAGTGAAATTTGTGATTTTTGTGTTTTTACTCACCTTTCTTATCGGAATATAGTATATATCCTTCGAGAATTTGTACTGGATGAGGAACTGAAACTCTTCTTCGTACTACACAATCAACGTCCGTCTACCTAGCAAGGTTAATTTTGCTTGTGAAAATTGTTTATGCACCCGGTGTTTTCTTTGCCGGAGCATAAAGTTGTCCCTGGCGCTCCGTTCGCTCCGTTTACTACAGCACAGCAACAACAACAACAACAACACAAAGAAATCTTCCGAATATAAAACGAGGAACATTGGCGGCGGGGGGCGCCTAAGACTTTCTCTCCGAATTCTTTGGTGGCACAATCCGGCGTTTGTTTTTGTTTCTGTTCCGGTTCTGTTCGTGTTTTTGTTCTTAGTTCAATGAGCTCCTTTCTGAGCCGGGATTTATCTGCAACTCGAGTCCGGTACAAGTTTATTTCTTATTAATAAATCTCGAGAGGCCAAAATATTAAAAAAAAAATCATAAAAAAAAATTCTCCCATAGTACCCCAAAAACCACCCCCAAAAAAAACCTGGTGGGACAAATAATATCCTCTGTGTGGTGTTCAAATAAAAGTGTCAAAGTTTATTCATATTTTTTAGAAAAAAAAAAAAGAAAAAAGAATTCTTGTGAATTATATTAAGTGCAAAAAAAAATTCTTGATCCTTACAATTCCATAAAAGAAAAAAAAAATTGTGACAAGAAAAAGTGCTGTAGAGAAAGTGGTGTGTTCAAGGATTTATGCATTTCCAGCCGGGATTAATTTGACGCTCGATCTCCGCTTTAATCTTTCACTTCTTCTATTATCATCGGGTAAGTTTTATACACATACTATAATATATATGTATGTATATTGATAGATAGTGGATAGTCGAACACAGAAAGGAAACCCTTAATTTTAAGGGAAATCCCCAGAATTCATAATCCTTTTACTTGTGTTATTTCTCTCTCTCTCGGTTGGGTTTATCTTGTGTGTTGATAAATTCCAAGGATAAAACCCTTGTCAAATTTTTGCTAGGGGTGACAGCTTAGACTAGAGATTTTAGAGCGAACTAGTCGAGCGTCGATTGGGCCTATGTTATAGTTAAAGTTGAGTCTTTGTTTTTTTTTATTTATTATTTGTTCAAATATTTTTTATAACACTTTCCACAACTCAGACCCTGTTTATTTTTTTAGATATCTGTAGTTCGTTTCAGGGAAATTTTATCATTCAGTTCAAATATTTTTAATTGAATTTTATGCCAGAAGGAACACGTACAAATTCTATCAAAAATTTGTTAGTCTGCATGAATACGGAGTACGGTTTCAGATCCGAAACATCTACTGGTGACTGACTATCTCTACCGGACCACCTCAAGCGTTGGTTGGTCTAGTTGTTTTAGATACTTCGACTTTTGACAGAGTATGGCACCCTTCTTTGTTGACTAAACTGTAAGCTATTGGTATCGACTCAGTTCTTAGAAATTAGATTTAGAATTGTCATTTTGGCGATCAATCAAGATAGTTGTGGATGGCCTCGCATCTAAATCTCCACGGCATCTCAAACGATCCACAGGGGTCAATTCTATCACCCGCTCTTTTCCTTATCTTTATAAATGACCTGCTCTCAATCTCATTGAACTCACTTAACAGCCATGCAAATACCCGGCATTTCGACTTCCGATCTTCTAGGGAGTTTAAAAAAAAATCGATAAAGGTGATTGGTTAGACTACCCAGCTAACCACTTGATTAGGTTCCTGGGAAGTCCGAAACACTAATTTGGACTTATGCCACTTATCCAGTAGTTCAAACAAAGCAAGTCCATATCTTCAAACGCGCTTAAGTACGCTCACAGTATTTTATACTCAAAGAAGGTTTAAAAAATAAAGGGTGCCATTGAGCATAGTCAGTAGACCGGTTCTCGTTCGATTGCGTAGGTCAAGCAGTATTGGAAATTGTGATAACTTAGTTGGGGGACCGCTTGGTAAAGCGACTTTCGCGTTTGGAATGGACGATTACAAATAAATTCATATCTGCCGTGCTCGATTCGTGCATACCTCCGACTGCCGCATTTTTAGAATTTCTTGCCTTTAGCGGGAACAAGCGTAATTGTGCCAGGAGCATTTGTTCACTATGCGTGCTTTTACTTGGGGTGTAACCTACATAGGTATTTGTAAGCTAGTTCGCAGATCCCAAAAAAGTACCGATTCCGTTTCCCTAAACATGGTTCATCTCAACCTAAGGCTTTTATCTGATATCCCGGCACCCACAGTCAAAGCCATTTGTTTGCTGTACCTGTCTACCTTTCTTCCGGCGAAGGTTTGGTCTACCTCGCTATCGCCTCCCATAGGTCTTACCGCAGCGACCATAGGCCCTTATCATAGGTCTTACTTGTCCACCCTATATAATATTGTTCTTCCATCACAGTTGAATCTTTGTACAAGAAGGAAATCTGAGCACTCCCCTTCAGAGGTCCACATAGATGGTGAATGATGTGGACAGTGATATTCGTCACTCCAACGCCTTCGCTATCATAAGACAAGCACGTGCCAGACTTTGTCCTTTTGATCGTGAGCACATGTCTCAATCTCCCCTCCTAGTTTCTTGGTTTGACCACTGCGGCCCTGGTAGCCTAGGGAGTAAGGCATCTGGCTACCATGCTGAAGGTCCCGGGTTCGAATCCCGACAGCACCTCTGTCCTTCGCTTTTTTCCACTTTCCTACCTAAATAATTTTCCTTCTTTCTTCTTCCCTCTTTACATTCCTGATTCCTCCTGTCATAGCCTTCCTTGGTGCTTCTTGCTCCACCAAAGCGCATGTCATCTGTTGGTTGATGAGATTGAGCTCGTTTCAGGACGCATAATACTCCAGCGAGTTGGTTCGCGATGCCCCGATGTCAGTCGCAATAGCAATGGTTGGAAGTGAGTGGAATAAAACTATCGCGGCTAGGTGGTGGCAGTTCCTTCTCTCCCGACTAGGGCTGCTGTTTGACATTGCACTCTATACGAAGAAAATAGATTGTCGACAGCTTTTCCTGAGATTCTAGTCTTCCACATAAAAAAATACTATTCCTCTCCTCTCGTTTTGCTTTTCTTCGCCACTCCACTGCTGCAAGCAAGTACATATGCTTCGATGCATCCTGTCGCCAACGTCTCCAAGTTGCACTTAACGATTGTTTAAGGTTTATTTTCCACACAAGGTTTGATCCATGTGTCTGATGAGCAAAACTCCTGGCTGGGTTGTGACTTTTTTCGCTTTTTTGATGTCATGGCATTGGTCCTCGTTCATAAAGTTCTCCGTACTGAAAGCCTGTCTTATCTTTTTGACTTCCTCATGTATCTCCAATCCATGCATTCCCACCAATGGTTCCTTAACTGGTATTCTTTCCTGCTTTCTGGATTCGCTCAGACTGCGGAATATGTACATAAAATAAGCACAGCCACAGCCGTCAGAAAGCAAGTATCTCTATCATCCTCTTCTTCTTCTCTCTAGTATTTCTAATCTCCCTTTCCCGTAGTTCCAGACATCTGTCTCTCTTAGTTAAGGCTTAGTTAAGATCCCTAAAGATGTAAATCTTGTGTACTATACTAATACATTGTTATTATTATTATTATCATGCCAAACTCTATCAACAAAGGCATTCAACTCATTTTTGTTTGGGGCCCCAATAATTGTGTCATGTAGTTGTCATTGACTCGCTATTATCCAACCTAATCAATATCAGAGTCCTTAACAGCCGTATTCTTCGTGAAAATCCGGAACCATCGAGCAAGTTTTTCAGTTTGGACGACAACTTAAGTATTGATGTATGACGGGCCTATAGTTAGTACCAGCTGGGCTCTGCCTTTGTACCTTGTGCAGCTTCTGTACTTGGACTCTCTTGTCTGATGTGGTGATGAGCAAGACTGGTCTTGCACATTTAGCAAGAAAAGCAAGACCAAGACAATACAGTACAAGGACAAGACAAGACTGCAAAATGAAGATAGCAAGACTCTATGCTCATCACTAAGTGCCAAAAGTCTTACAATGATGAGCGTGTTGCACATTTAGCAAGACCAAGAGAAGACTGCAAGACTTTCTGACAGACTTTTTGCAAGAATTCTTGCAAGACTTTTTGTAGGACCTTTTGCTCATCACTGCAAGACTTTTGGCACTTAGTCATGAGCCAAAAGTCTTTCTATCTTGATCTTTCACTCTTCTGCAGTCCTGTCTTGTCTTGGTCTAGCTGTGGTTTTGCTAATTGTGCAAGCAAAGGCAAAACTGCAAGACCAGTCTTGCTCGTCACTAGTCACTAGTCTGGCACTGCTCCATGCCTTCTAGCACCAACAAATTCTCCACTGCAAACTCCCATTCCTGGAAGTTTACAGTCCTATCAATTTTGGAACATTCGTCAGAAAAGAACTAGTAGCCATCTTCGTTAATTTTACGCAGCCGAGTTATCTAGAAAATAACCATCTTTAGCTTTAGGCAGCCAGTTTATTTAAAAGTTTATTTTGTGTTACTAATATTTCATTCAGACGAAAACTATATTTTCCAAATTTGCATATCATATTTAATTTTCCTCCCTCCATTAACAGCTTAGGAATGCATGAACTGTATCAATCCATCATACTCATGAGCTATAATTTATTTTGATAAGGTTTTATATCAGTGAAATAATTGCTTTAATGTTTTCCGTAATCGTAATTTTACGTTCAATTAAAAATAATAATTATAACAAGCTTCGACTGAAGTGTAGCTAAATTCTTGTATGTAAAATCATCGATTAAAAATTTCTATGAACTCTGGGCTTTTTAAAACAGGCAACTAAATTGATATGATATCGTGGTGATAAGATCCTTATAAAGGCATAATCAGTCAATAATTCACATAGTATAATGGCTTCTTAAAATCTATCTATTAATAATAGGGTACCAAATCGGACGATACACCCAGGCCCTCCACATAACTTTGTGAAGTCTGGGGCTAAAATAGAAGCCCTCTCTGTCTGTCTCTGTTTAAATTTCTGGCAGGACATCGTCTTTTTTCATTGCTTTGTCTATTCCTGACCACCAACTTGGCTGGTCGGTGGCGGCTAAACAATCGAGGGGCTACCATGTTACTTTCTGTAGTTGGCATAACCACGCAAAAATTTTGGTGTAAGATTTAGCCATATCTGAAGGCCCCATTTGCACACAGGTCGTCAGCAGGCCATGGCCTGAAAGTTTTCGCCTTGAGGCCAAGTATCACAGCACACTCATCGGCCGTCAACTGTATGGGGTCTGCAGTTCAAGAAAACAGTCCAAGAAATCTTTATGTGTTGGGGCATTTATCTTCAGTTCGTCCCTGAAGATTTAAACTTCTATTCACTCTCAAGCCGTGAATTTGCGGCAAGAAGTTACGATGTATCCATTTGGAACGGAAAGCAAGGCGCGAGCTAGGTGCGAAAACCATTCGCACTCGCGTTCGCGCTTGTTCTCGGATATTCACGGCGTGAGTCTGGACCCGCCTTGAAGTGTTCGTTGAGGCCATGAACATTTTTGCCCTTGAATTAACAACCTGCTATGCTAAGCTGTCGTTTTCGCCTGTGTGTCTGTAGGAAATCATGACTACCTGCATACCACGGCCTGACAGGCGGATGCCTGAAGTTACATCCCTCAGTCAGATTAAGTATTTTGTGGCCTTCAAGGGGGTCCAGCAGGCCTTGAATGGGGATCTTTAGGGGAGAAACATGTTTTACTTTATTTAACCTAGTTTTCTCGCAATCTTACACTGTTTCGTGAAAAAAAAATTACGTCATATTTGCCAAGACCCCACCTCTCCCTGACGTAAGATTGGGTGAGATACGGCTCGACCTACTCTCCCTTCCCCTCCCCCTAAACACATCACCTAACTAATGGACGACTCTTTTCGAACATGCGCGCTCATTTCCCTTCTTTTATGGTGCCAACTCTGGCACAGGTACTTTACATTCAGGGCGTCCTCAACCCTGAAAGGCACAAAGCCGTTAATAAAGAGATTAGCGATACATATGTCGCCCTTCCTTCACATTATCATTAAGGCATCACCTATACATTTCTTGTCACAAAGAAGGATACCAAAGACTTCCGACCATGTGGGGACCACCGAGAGGCTCAATTCCGGCACATTTTTCGACAAATACCGTTCACCGAATATGCAAGATTTCACAATGAATTTTAAGAAGATTGTGCACCCGATCTTTTCGAAAATCTACCACATCAGCCATAAAATTCCCGTAGGTCCAGGTACTGGGTCCAAAAGTACTGCGCCCACTCGCATGGCTTATTGAACTATACTTGTATTACCTCATTTTTGCAGGCTAAACCGATTGAACAGGTTCAGCAGGTCTGCGTAATCGCTAGTCGCTTAAGCCGTGGTTGTGCAGTGCGAGTAAGCATGCGAGCTGTCCTTGTCGGTTACTGCATAGTGTAGCTACTCTCACCGTGTTACCGCATCATACGAGTTACTGTCATGTGCGTGTTGGTCAGTACCTTGCATCCGAGTTACTACAACATTTTTGTTTTTACTCGCTTCCCGCCTTCCCCAAACACGCCACAAGCAGCAGCTCGCATGCAACTCGGACCTCAACTTGCACGGTATTTGCCAAATGACAGTAGCTCGTAAAGTTACTGAAATCTTTGAAAGCTACTGACATGCGAGTACACAAGTGCAGTAAATGTCTACTGTCAGGCCACCAGCTCGCAAGTGTCTGAGCACTAGAGGCGAGTCGAGCTACTGTCACGCGAGTACACAGGTGCAGTACCTATCCATAGTCAGGTCAACAACGGGTATTGTGTATCCACGCCTTTAGACTTGACTGTTCGAGCAAGGTCTCGTCTTGTCTGGTTAACCCTTACAGAACCAAACCTCAGACCCCTAGCATAAGGTGTGCTAATGTTTTTTTTTATATTCTCACTTTGCATTCTCTTAAGATTTCTTGGTTAATAAAATCCACCTACACTTACAAAATCTTAAACAATCCCCAAAAAATCTTAAACAAAACCCCCAAAAACTGCCTTCAGGTGAAAAGACTGCATTCATTTTTTATAATTCCCTATAAAAACCTTAATTTTCAACTAAAGCAGTCTCATACTTCACTTGTGTTCATTTTATCGCTTTACCTGCCCTTTAATAAGGGAATCTCCCTCCCCCGAAAAGCGGCAGTTCCGAAAACGTACTTGCGCCGACCCAGACCCAAAGAAGTAGTTGGATTCCCTTAATATCCACTGTGAAAAGAAAAACAACCCTCCAGTTAGCCGCTCCAAGGAAACCCATCTTTCGGGGATAGAAGCAGCCTCGTCGACTCGCACCTTCGTGCATTTCAGAACAGCAGTAGCAGCAGGCGAATTATACGTTCTCAGCACAGCAACGTTTCCAGAGGGGGTGCAGCTCAAGCTGCCTAAACTGAAATTCACCCCAAGTTTTCCCAACGGGTAAGAAAATGCTGCCCCCTTCACGGCCCTGCTTCTTCTTCGCCCCTGGTGCGCACTCTTATATCCTGAGCTTTGGTTATTCCCCGTCTTTGTGTGTGCGTTTTTATATGATGGAAATTAATTTAAATTGCAATTTTCCTACCCCTCGGAGCGCTGCCATCAGTTTCGAGGTTTTGGGACTCATCTACCACTTTGCCGGCTCGGGTGCCGCTGCCGCCTCTTACCCTGCGTCTTCTACACGAAATTTTCATATTTTTCGGTTGAAATGAAACCCGACATAACGACTGCAGGAAATGTAGACGAAGGTGTTGAATGGAAAGGGTGAGAGTGTTGGGCTGTTCTGTGTGGGCCCCGAGGATGAGGAAGACAGGATATATCTTCCATAAGGTATGGCCCCAGTGTGTCAGGTCTTTGACGATGGAAAAATTGGACTGGCGGGGGTGTGTGGATGATCTCTCGCACTGCCAACAAACACTACCCTGTGTGCGCTTCTAGAGACTATATAGAAAAAGTGACGCACCGCGACAAGATGGATGAGAGTGTGCTTGGATCTCGGATGAAAAGATGGAAAAGTGGGAAAAATTAATTTTCGTTGTGGTACCTGTCAATCGTCGGTGGATGGAACGGGAAAAATCCTTCCGGGATACGTCTTCTTTTTCTCCCTGTTGGGAAGCGGCAAAAAGGTGGCGGTTTTAATCTTTTTATATATCTTAAGGATACACTAAGAAAATGAAAAATGTAAGAAATATAAGGGCGAGACATTTAAGGTAATGAAAAGTGGTGGGGGCGCATATTGAAAGGATGAATTCTGCAATATGAATGGAATTTAATATCAATATTCATTTTTATATGGCCTCTGTGAAGCAACAATTGGATTTGAGATCTACTTTTGTGAATTTAGCTCCAATTTAGTTCGTTTTTGGTTATTCGATTTGGTTTTTTGGTTATTGTTATTTTTAGCATATTTTAACCGATTTCTGTAAAAATGATTCTTTTAAGAAAAATGTAATTAACGAGGGTTTATACTAAGTCCAGTCCAAGTAGGTCTTCATTGTAGATAACATGACCTTGACTGATCTCCTGAATCTGATACTCTGGCAATAAAGTCTGAGATTTTTATTATATGTATGTACCTTGAACACGGACTTCCGACAGCTTAAGTATACAAGCAAAGCAATATTTCCAGCTCTCTAATATATTAATCTATCTGACCATTGATGGATTTATAATATGGCACACAACAAAATGATATTACTTTTTTGTTAAAGATAGTCTTATGAACGTTCTTTTCCAGTAGATTTAACAGATTATCGTCCTATCAGTATTCTTCCCTTTCTTGCCAAAGTCTTTGAGAAAATTCTCTTCGGTCAGATCACGCGCTATATTGAATCTAATAATTTCCTTTCTAAACTACAATCTGTCTTCCATAAAAACCATAGCTGCGAAACTGCTGTATTGAAGGAAACTTCAGATCTTTGTTCAGTCCTCGATCAGGGTGATGTAGGATTACGTGTTCTTCTTGATTTCTCCAAAGCGTTTGACTCTGTAGTTCACTCGCGTTTGCTTTCCAAACTTAGGACATTCTATAATTTTTCTTCTTCTGCCTAATAGGTTACAGTGTGTTCGTCATAACGGGGTTGCGTCTTCATTCCTACCAGTATTATAGGGGTTCCACAAGGCTCAATTCTCGGTCCTCTCCTTTTCTCCCTGTATGTCAACGATGTTACCTCCGTCATTCAACGCTGCTCATTTCATCTATATGCTGATGATCTCCAGTTGTACACCTCGTGTCCTCCTAGTAAAATCAGATCTGCATCTTAAATCTTAATGATATTCTGTCCCAAATAAATGAGTGGAGTTCTTCCAATTTTCTCAAATTAAATCCTAATAAGTCCAAAGCACTCATCCTTAAACGTCCCTATAGGTCCCTGGACAATATTCCAAATATCGTCCTTGATAATATTCCTCTTCCCTTTGCTGGATGTGTCAATAATCTCGGTATTATTATTAATGACCGACTATCCTGCTGCGATCATGTCTCACTTATACTCTCCAAGATCTATGGCACATTGCGTAACCTTTGGCTCTATAGTAATCTCTTACCACAATCTATTCGTGCCAAGCTAGTTAAAACTCTCGTGGTGCCACAATTTCTTTATGGTGCCCTTTTTTACATTTATTTTGATTCATCCTGTCGCCAACGTCTTAAGGTAGCATTTAATGAACATTTATTTACCATCGTATAAGGGACAAATGTACTGCATCATGTAGGTCCGGGTCAACTCTAGATGACACTAACAAAAATTTAGACGAAGTGGGATTTTCAATAACAATGGCTTCTGAAATGAGAGATCAAGAAGAAAATCCTATCGAAATTGTGGAAAATTAAGAATTATTTTGTGGGAACATTGACCCACTACTCGCCAATTGCTTGACTGTACAACACTTTGCACAAAAACATAGCCGACTTGCATCAAATAATGCAAAACAATTTATTTATTTAGTTATCAGTTCATTTGGCGGGCGAGATTTCGGTTTTAACTTTTTTATTCCTTTGGACCTTTTAGATTTCTAGTCTGGCTTAGCTTCGCATTTCTTGTCTTTCAGCATCGAATGGTCTACTGCACGACCACATAAGGAATGATCAAACAGGCTGAAAATTTTGAGAATTTAGGCATGGATATGTGAGTTACCAGCCGTCGCCCAACTGAGTACTAATCACGACCAAAGCTCCTTGACTTCCGTAATCGAACGAGAACCGACCTATTGAGTATGCTAAATAACTCCTTTCACGGTCACCAACATAACTGCCTGAAATATGAAGTGAGGCAATAAAAACTAAACCTTGGTATGAATAAAACTAAACTTTAAAGATAAAAAGCTTTTCGAATGCTTCAAGCAGATATTGGCGGACCCGACTAATACCCCTTTCTCTCCCTCATCTGATGACTTCAGCTTTCGTTGTGTGGACTGCCCGACGTGCCTAGCCTACTGTCCTATAAATCCTGTTAAATACATACAAAGCGACTAGTAGTGATAACATCTCGCTTAGATTTCTAAATATGCTCATTCTATGTCTGTTGACCATCTTAATTCCTGCTTCATAGTATTGGAAACTTGCTTTAATTACCCAATGCATATATCCTGCTTTTCCTTCTGGTTTTTGGCCTATCAGTATTCTTCCATTTCTCGCAAAAGGTCTTGAAAAGCTGATAGCAACTGAAATCCTTGAGTAATGCGATCGACTTCGACTCATAAATGTGTGACAGCCTGGATTTCTTAAGCATCGGAGCTGCGAAACTGCGCTCCCCAAAGTTACAACTGGTGTCCGAATCTCTCTTGACGTTCTCCTCGTTTGCTGCCTATTGCTGCTTGACCTCTATAAAGCCTTTTATAGCGTCAATCACTCTCTGCTTTTGCCGAAATTCTCCTCTCGTGTCCATTTTTCTCCTTCTGCTATCAAAGTCTTGCGAAGCTTTTTAACGAACCGCTCTTAGAAAGTTATACTTGATGATTGTAGTTCCTCGTACCGCGAGGTTCTATTCTGGGTCCTCTATTATTCAGAATCTTTATCAACGATCTTCCTTCGGTAGTAATAAATTCTAAGAGTCATATGTATGCGGATAATGTGCAACTTTATATCGCACTGCCCAATGAGCAAATTCCAAGATGTGTACAGGAGTTTGCTGCTGATCTACGCTGTGTTTTTCCTGGTCTACTTCAAACTTACTTCAACTTAATTCTTCGAAGTCTCATTGTTACCGCTTTAAATGGGGAGGAGTTTTCTTGAATACCAAAATGACCTACTGCGATCATGTCAGTTCAATAATTCGTAAAACATACGGGCAACTGTTGAAACTTAGGTTTCGTTACGGTTTTCTCAGTAGGACTGTTCATATGTACTTAGTGAAGGCATTTACCTCTTCGAATGCATGTCTATTTTTCCTGCTCTTAACTGCTCCTGCGCCCGTAAACGACTGTGTTCGTTTTGCCTTTAACGACTGTGTTCGTTTTGTTTCCAAGTTACACCGTTTTGACCATATCACGCCCTATTATAATTGTGTGCTCTCTTAGTGACTACCGTGAGTATAGACTTCTGCGTCTGTTTCATGATATCGTCCAGCACCGCAAAACATCTTATCTCAATCATATCTTATCGTCATAAGTGACTAATTTTAAAGATATTGTCATTAACTAATTTGGATTACTATTGGGTTACCTTTGAGATTCGCCAAAAACTTGACTTCCAAAGCCTTAGATCATATCGTCCTGATCTACCACCTGACAAGTTGCTTTGATCACAGTAGGGATATTCAAGAAATATTTAATTTTCAACCAAAAATCCCAAAAGGTTTAAATTTGTAAAAAAAGTAATGGCCCTCCTAGAAAAATGGTAAAAAATACAGGTCGTTACACCAGCTGATATTATCGCACCTCACTGTCGACGCATGAGTGAACTAGAGTAGGTAACTACGAGTAGATCGGGGAGCCGCAGACAGATAACGTGAAAATGAACCTTGTTTTGACTGTGGAATTTATTCGAATGACCGTGGACTGTGTTTGGCAGTTACACATTAAAAGCAGGTAACAAAGTAGCCATAACCTTCGCGATCAAGTGCCTCTTGGATCTACCTAAATTACCCCTCGCCTGCTTAATTGCTAAAGCAAATGGAAAAACACAAATTAATGTTTAACAAAGACTGTGGTTGTGGATGATGCAAAAGATTCAAGTTATGCTGTAGTAGGTATCTCGTATAGTAGATCTACTATTTTATTCTTTCTGCAAAAAAATAGATTTTTATAGTAAAAATTCCTTTTTAAAAACCTATACAACATTAAGAACACTACAAAATCCAATCAAATGCACTTTAAAAAACATATACCCATCAAGTGCTCCCTCAACATTACTCCGTATGTATTTTTCATATAATTCAACAGATTCATTTTTGTTGATTTGAACGAGAACTCGACTCTAGCCGTAACCCTTTGGCTCCTGTTTAAGTTCGCCGGGGTTGATTGTATTTGCATTCATGATTTCTCATCATATGTAAGTGCAGCTGCAGTCCGGGGCAGCAGTTAACGAAATGCACATTCCCGGCACGAGGGCTGCACAGATATAGAAAAAAAAGCGCTCTGACGTGGATGGAAACTTTATAGTGTGAAGGAATTGGATTTTAAATTGGTTCAAGTGAACTGTTTATTGTATCTATTCTAGATTAGCTGCTGTTGAGGAGAGTATGGAAGTTTGGTAAATTAGATACTTTATTTTTAAAGAGAGTAAGGGTGGAATTTTCGATTGTTGGATGGTGGAAGAAGATTGGTAAAGTATGGGGTTTCTGTGGGTTTCTAGACATTTTCAGCGCTATGCCATGATGATTTTGTAGGCATGATTTTACAATTGCTTGACTACAGAGAACTTATCGGACCCCATTTACACGATTCAGTAAAGAATACCCCATTAAACTACTTCCGCTGTAAATACTTATACATTTTGGTGAGAGAATAAGAGGCGTGAAAGAATGAAGAGAAATTAATATCATGATGAGATGGTAGCAAGCACAACTTACTCCTAGGCTATCGAGACCAGTGATAGACTTTGCTGACCCCAGTCCATATTAACCAGTTTTATTCAATGTGGGTCCAATATAGGACTTGTAAATTACAGCCCGAATGGGTTGGCCACACCTTGCGATGCGAAAACGAAAATCTAGCCAAACCGGCCCTTGATTGGAATCCGCAAGGATTCCGCCGAGTCGGAAGACCTAGAACAACGTGGAGGAGAACCCTACTAGCAGAAGCCGCAACAACTGGGAGATCCTAGTCGGAGCTGATAGCTGTCGCGCAAAAGAGAGTCCGCTGAAGGGGAACTGTTTCCGCCCTATGTCCCATGAGGGATTAAAGGAGCGTTAAGAAGAAGAAGAAGAAATTACAGCCCGAGCCGATCGCTGCATGGTGAAATCTCCAAGCATCAATAAATACCATTAAGTGGTTTTCTCAATTTGCGATTTGAAATATATCAGCCGGGCTCGATAGTTTGAGGGTTAGGAACGACACGAAAACGAAATTCTAGCCAAACAGGCGCTTGATTGGCATCTGTAAGGAACCAGCCGAGCCGAGTTGGAAAATCTAGAAAAACGAGGAAGAGAACCTTATTAACAGGGGCCGCAACAACTGGGAGATCCTGGTGCAACTGAGAACCGTCACGCAAAACATGTCTCACTAAGGATTACAGGAGGGGGAGCAGAAGGAGGCGTCCTACTACAATCACACAGGTCCCCGGTACGGCCTTACCCCTTTCCATGACTGACCTTCGAATGGCTCTTGATTGTGATGATATTGCATTTCTGGTGCCCCTCGACTTCAATAAGGCTTTTCATAATACCAGTCATAAGCTTCTTGATACTAAACACAGCGATCTCCTTAATTCGGAATTACTTAAGAAATCATTGCTAAAATGTGTAGGCTCAAGTTTCTATCTCTGATCCATCAAAAATTTCATGTGGGGTTCCACAGGGCTCCATTCTAGGGCCATTACTTTTCAGCATCTACATTAATGATATCTGTAACACTGTCAAGTATTGCAAAGCTCACATGTATGCGGATGATGTTCAGATTTATTTAAGTAGTCATCGCTGGCCTTGAGCGAATACATCAATGGCCGTTATCCCATCAGTTGCATATAATTGCCTCTAAGTCTAGCTGCATGACAATATACAGGAGGGATTAAGACACCTTTTATTACCACCAATTATTATCATGAAACCAACATTACCCTATCAGCTACGAGTCAAGAACGAATTTGCGCCGCCTCTGGCTGTTCGCGTCCATTCTGCCTGCAGGTGCTCGTCAAAGCTAACCTTACTTCTTTCTCACTTTACTTACGCTAGCTCAGTCTTTCCGCCATCTGATTCCTCGTGCCGGGTTAAACTTAACATGCCCTTAATTATTGTACCATGTTTGTATATAACGTTTGCAGATTTTACCATATCTCTTTCAATCCTGGGGTGCACGCTCGAAGTATAATTTCTTCTCAAGAGAGCATAATTTATCTATAAACTTCAGCGCAATGAACCTTCGTCCTACCTACTTGAGTATCTTCATCGCGGTGGTACAGCAAGGAAAATACTTCTCATCCCGCCAAGACTCCATCACCTAGTTGTGCAAAGGTCCTTTTTCAAGTAAAACTACTTTAGGCATGCTTTAGCATAAAAAATCACGCTAACATACATTGAAAATTTGTCATATTTTTCGTATAACGCTAGGAAATGGGAAGGACGGGGCGCAAGAGGCGAGCCTCGTTCACAAATACACTCTGCCTTACTGCATAGATCCTCAGCGGGGAATTGAAGCGTTTTTGAACAGATTCTGAAGCGCTGAAAAGGAATGTCAACGCGTTTCTTATTCATATCCTAATTCCTTTCCTTTTAACACAGGCATGTCATCAGAGCGAAGCGCCTATATTTTGTTGGCCGAACGGTGCCTAGGCTCGAGTAAATTGGTGAACTGAACTTCTATCGTAGTTCTCATACAATTTTCATATATTCAACTAAGGTTAAAACATACCTCAGTTCGCCCAACTGAACTCGAACTGAAGTTAAACGTAAAATCTCACTCAAAAGAGAGTAATCAACTGGAATAATGAAATGTCATTCCAGTAAGCTTTTAAATTTTTAACTCTTGGTGAAAAAGGAACAACCATTTCAAGCACGAACTGAACATGAACTGGACTTTAGCCGGTGACGTTATGTGGATTTAACTGAACATGATTGAGCTGAGATAGGGAAAACCGGGGCTTTAGCCGGTACTCTAAGGCTATACACGGCTCTAATAACGCATCTTGTCGGTTTAAACGATTAATAGGGGTACCATAGTTCCACTAAGATTAGGGCTTCACCTAGCGGACGACACACCTCCTTGTTCCGCCTGGAAGTCTGGCACCTCCGGCTTCAAAGCCCTTGTCAGCTGGTAAGCGCGGTTCACCATTTTCAGCTAACCCTGACGGTTGCCTCTGAACTCATACAACAGCTCAGAGCTTAAACTCGAGGTTAAGCGACACTTCCTCATGCATCCCTAGACTTTCTTCAACCTATCATGCTTTTTTTCAAATTAAGCTTTCTATTAGGCGTTGAACGACGTTAATATAAAGGGTGACACCTGAGGTGACACTTTCACTTATCCTTGACAACGTTCATGCTGCTAAAGCCTTTCAAAATCGATGTTCGAATGTGGCAAAATAATAGCAAAAGAAGACGGACAATTATTCAAATCGATTCGCTCCTGATGTGTCTTTAAACTGCAGAACTTTATACTTAAAATTGTTGGTATTTTTGGTTTCATTGTGAAAAAGATGCATTTGTCGCCACTGTGTAGCAAAATTTGGCAATAAACTCTTGGTTTTTATTCAAGTGAACCACTCGGTCAATAGTACCTAATTGATGTCTTATTATGTTTTTTAGTGTATGGCCAACACTATTTTTTTTTATACTTGTATGCTTTTATCTTACCACAATAAAACCCTCTAGCCACTAAATACGATTTTTTCCGACTAAAGGCCATTCTAAAACACCAGTTTTAGGGGTAAAACCATTAAGTTGGCAACGCTGACTAGCACGTAGGCGGCAATATACTTAGGCACGGCCCTGTATATTGAGGTATATTATAATATATCAGGCGAGTAAAACTTTTAGGCTTCACCAAAAGAAAAAAAGAAACTAAAGAAAGCATATTTTTGAAAAATATACATTATCAAAACCAAAACAAATTGTGAAAAATCTGGGTAAAATATTCCAAAGCAAATATCACACCGCTAAGGAATTTAAATTAAGATAAGATAATCTGCTTAGTAAAGCAGTTATTACCAAAAAAAATGGAATTTATATTATATTTAAAAAAAAATAATAATAAATATGTGTTTCAAAATTTCACTTGAGTTTTCTTCAAAATATCATAAATATTTTCATCGATCGAAAAAAACTATATACACTTTAATAAAAGTAGTAACTGGACTTTAATCTTTCCTTTAATCCCAAATCCATGAACGTGTTTCTTTTTTTTATAACCAAGAAAAAAAACAAATCCAAAGATTTTATAAACACCACCAACTTTCCTTATTATCACCTGCCACTTAACATACCCACAAAATATTAACCAAAGAAAAAAAAAGAACAACCTCCGAATACTTAATAGGATTACCGCGCGCGTTTGTTATTCACGCATTATGAATTAATCTCGAAACACCTTAATCTCGGTGATAACAATCAACAGAACGCCGCTTACCGTTTTATCCACACAATAATAATCCTCCATAATACAAAATCTCCATTGAAATTTCTACACACACATGTGGCACCACAAAAAGATGCCATATATTTTTTAAGCCCTTTAAACTCGATAATTTTTTTTTTTTTAGTTTTTGCTGTGATGATGTTGCTGGTTTGGTATCTTTTTGGAGAGTATATAGTAGTTTATTAATTGGAATTGGGACTAAAAACGCTTCATCAGACACGAATTCGGACATAATCAAAACGTGTGTGTGTTTTATTTTAAGAAGGGAAAATTTAAATTTTACGCAACATTAATTCATTATGATTGTAGCTTCAACAAATAACCCAACAGCATCAACCAGTTCCGCAATATGCCATTGGAGAGCATGTGGATTGTGGATGGTATATATGGAGATGCATCCGCCATCTGAAAAGATCAGCAATCCCTTGTCTTGGCTGGCTGACTACTCTTCTTCCACTGACCCCAATTTTCTGTATGGCATTAATCTCAATAAGAAGTTATGAGCACTTGACATTGGTGGTTGTTGCTGAGTCTTGTTGATAATAAAAAAATATTGCCGTATTAAAAGCGTGCTTTTTCACACCTTTAATATTTTTGTTTTTTTTTTTTTGTAGCTGACCTCAAGTAAACTTTTTGTTATTTAAAATACAACAACAACGAAAAAAAGAGATTCCCATTAGTATCGTGGGCAGAAATACGATGAGCGTCAAGAGAGAAGAAAACTTGAAAGATCCGTTCACTTAGAGATTCCGAGGTGGAGAAGGTACCACCGAAACGATTCACCTGAAGAATAGTGAAGTGTTCGTCTTGTGATGACTACATCGTCGAAATATCTTCAATTCTACTTTACCCACTAGTATGTAGCACCTCATGACGGTGACGGCTAACAACACTTCGTCTTGAACGAAGAAGTCAGTCCCCAATTTGTCTCACACGTTATAAACAGAGTGTTGTTGTGATTGTTATACCTTTTGAAATACCGTCAGGTACTTATCTCGCTCCTGTGTTATTTCAGTGACCTTTCTTCGTCTTCTTCTGCCCCACAAATCATTAGTCATGTTTTTGATTTTTTATTAATGAGATTTTTTTGATGTTGTAGGTATGTTGCCGAAACAAGAATCTCAACATTTTCACACCCAAATTTAAAGTAATTGATCCCAATTAAAATTCCACCAAATTGAATCTGTCATCAGCACGTATTTTGTCTCTGACTACGCGCTAGACTACAATCTTGCTTGTCCCAACCAGAAAATATTCCGCCCCAGGAGAAATCTCTACTACTTAACCCATGAGTCCTCTTCTCTGCATAATGCATGTACTCATGTGTCCACATTAGACATTTATCCGCGATTTAAAATCCAAACAAACCGCGACTAACCTGAAATCATAATTTTAGCATTAATTTATGGGCGATGTTGCTCTTGTACATAGTTGAAATCTGTCCAACTCTCTCGCAATCATTTATATACATAGAAAACGTCCAAAACGAAATCCATGATTCCTATAAAGTTGCTATAGTAGCTTCCGTCCCGGAAAGTTGTTGGCCACTATACACTCGTGTGGAGGAGACGCCACGCCACGGCCACACCACTTTTCGCATATTATAAATGTGCAAAATATTTTCTATGCTCGTTTTATGCTGTCGTCTTCTGGGTTTAAGAGATACCCGGCATTCCTTCAGGTTGGAACTTGTTGCCACTATTGGGTCTTTTGCGTTTTGCATCGCCCCGAATGACAGACGGCAGACGACCTGCAATGATTAATAGCGAAAGATTTTTGAAATTTTTAAGATTTATGCTGCGGACATGAGCATAATTTTATGTGCGGAGGAAGGTGTGATTTGACAGACTATTTTTGGTACGAAATTAATTTATACCGATGCTACTGTAGGCTTTAATTTGCGGCTTCGTTTAGTGAGTGATAAATTGGGTGAAATTTTATGTTATTAGGTAGGCGGACGTGATTATGGGGTAAATGGGATTTATTTTATTTATTGCGGTAGGTGGTGACGATAGACAAGTCCAGATAGATACGACAAAAGTAATTGAAAGTTTTGTGTAACTTAAAAACAGCAACAATTGATTGAGGCAGGTAGGGGTTTGGCCAAGAAGCTGACCCCTGAAAGTTCAAGAACTGATTTAGGTCTGTCGCAAGACGGACCGGAAATTCGTCATCGGCTGTGATATAAATGCTCACCACTCGATTTGGTGGAGAACCGATGTAAACGAAAAGGTTGAGTGTCTTTTAGAATTTCTTGTTATGAATAACATTGAAAATAAGGTACCTTATCTAGCTAGTGTAATGTCGATTGCCGGAGTTATCCACTTATGAAGACGTCGTAATCACAGTTCCTGCACCGGATGAACGTACAATCACTCTGGGTGAAGAACTCAGAGATGATCAACTGGTCAACATTGGCTCAACCCACCGCAGCACCAGCAAATTAGCGGATTACAACAATAATTTTACCCTTTTATTGTGGTCTAGTCCGACGGGTCGTTCAAGTCATGATACAATGCATAGCAGCAATCTTGATCTGACCCTTAGTGCTCCAAACTTCACGTCGAGTAATCTGTAGTCCCAAACAGTTTCAACGCCTTCAATCACCTTACCTTACCACCATATTCCATATTCAAAATCGGGTCCAATTGGTCACAGGAAGAATGGGACAATCGTCTGAAGAAATTAAATGCAAACAAGGCGAAATCAACGAATAAAAAGAAAGTGGCGAAGCAATCTCAAAGTGCGTTAAAAAAATCTCCGGGAAACTTTCAGTACTTCGGTGTCTAATAATAGAGTAACAGCTTACTTTCTCAGGGCCGCAACGGCAGAAACAGATGTAACCTGAGTTTACGACTTCTTCGCCAAGAACTTCTCAATCCCCATTACAAAATATGAGAGAAAAAACAAGAAAGCTGTGTGAACTTCAACCTGCTCATGCCGACTAAATATGAGTAGCTACTTCTAAACTGCGAATCTGACATCTTCAGGTGGAGAAATTTAACGATCAGCCGTTGGAAAAAACATGCAGCTGTCGCCAGCAGACGTGAAGGTGTAGCGAGAACGGATGTCCCCAGACGGAATACTCCTGCCATGAGACATCACAGCAGTAGAATCAACGCCGATCACGAAAGATCATCACATGTTTATCGACTTCAGAAGAGCCACGTTGTAGTGGAGAGATATTAGAGATCAGTGATCATCAAAACATTTTTAAATAATACTTTTCTAAATGAGGAGATATTGGGCCATAACTGTAAAATCATTCGATGCGATAAAGACTACGGCGCTATCGGGCACTCGAGAGGAGGAGGTGTTCTTATAGTCATCAAAGACCATCTAAATAGGTCTCGAACCCGTCGAGGACGGAGGAACCTCTTGAGGAAATGGTCTAAGACGCTAGTCTAGGGCCTTGAACTGCTCTGTCTCATCTCATGGTCCATCTTCAAGTCCCTTCAGTCATTTGGTCGGTATTACCTTCACAAACTAGGACTGTCTCAGGAAACATAATCGATAACACAGGTCAACAATTTAAAATAAAAAAAAGAAAAAAAATTTTTTAAGAAACTCTTTTCTTTACCTTAATATATTGATCAGTTGTGAACACAAAATTAATATAAATACTAAAAAAATCGACTAAAAGATAAAAAATAAGAAGATTTTAAACAATATAAACTTTTAAATCAAAATGGAAAAAATCTCACACATTCCTTAAAGAAAAGCGTGGGGTGCGTTTCTATGAAACAAAATGCTCAATTAGTGAAAATTCGTAGCTATCTGAAATGTTAAAATGTACTCACGGCCAGTCATGTTTTTTTTAAGTTCAGGTTGGTATGGGCGCCCCACGCTTTTCTTTAAGGAATGTGTGAGATTTTTTCCATTTTGATTTAAAAGTTTATATTGTTTAAAATCTTCTTATTTTTTATCTTTTAGTCGATTTTTTTAGTATTTATATTAATTTTGTGTTCACAACTGATCAATATATTAAGGTAAAGAAAAGAGTTTCTTAAAAAATTTTTTTTCTTTTTTTTATTTTTTACTTTTTAGTAACGAATAGCGTTAATTAATACATTACAATTTCCAAACTTT
This sequence comes from Thereva unica, assembly GCA_949987705.1. Classification (NCBI taxonomy): domain Eukaryota; kingdom Metazoa; phylum Arthropoda; class Insecta; order Diptera; family Therevidae; genus Thereva; species Thereva unica. The sequence continues at coordinate 9,208,499 of OX465282.1, forward strand.
TAATTAGATTATCATGTTAAATAAGGAAACTTTTTACATGATTTGTATTTGTTTCTTTACAACAGCTCGCGTATACTGGCTGGAGCAATAAAAACTAAAAACTGGAAACATATTTTTTTGCATCTTTTTAAATCATATTTTTATTTGCTATTGGTAGCTATGTTATGTCTTCCGCCATTTTTTAGTGAACGCCATATTTGATTTAAAACGACGTCATACAGTTTACTTTCTTACTCACTTTAATACACTTTCATTTGATATCCATACCGAGAGCGAAGTAAATAAAAGGGTAAACCGCCATTTTGTGTTGGCCGCCATTTTGAATTGAAATGACGGGACACACACAACAGTATTCTAATTGTCACTCCCTTCCATTTGATACCCATGCCGAGCGCGTTGTAAAGAAAAATTGATCCTCTGTTTTGTGTTGGCCGCCACTTTTATGCCGCCATTTTTCTACCGCCATTTTGAATTTAGGATGACGCTAATTGTATTCAACTTGTTATAACTTTTCATTTGATACCCATATCGAACGAGTGGCTTGTAAAGAAAAATGTAATCCGTCATATTTTTTTGGCCGCCATTTTTAATTTTGAACTATCATTTTCGTGTGTTTTCGTCGGAAATACACATGTCTGTTAATTTTTACCAATTTTTATTGAATGGAAGTGAATTTTAAGACTCTACATTGAGTAGAACGAATAATTCCAAGCATTTTTTATTAAAAATCGTTTTTTGTTACTCAACAACAAAATCAACAACAAAAAATGTAACAAAATGTCATATTCGTGTATTGTCATCGGGAATATGTATGCCTGCAAAGTTTCATCCATTTGCATTGAGTAAAAGGCGGTTAAGTTAACGTTACAAGATTTGATGCTCCGAAGTGAAAGTAAAGAAAAGAGTTTAAAAATAATGTTTGGTGCCGAAATATCTTTAGTAGTTTTGTATTAGGTGTACATTGGCAGCACTAAGAGTATTTTTCCTTTTGCGAAGGACCGTGGATCTGACCGGGAGTCGAACCAGGGACCTCTGGGATGGTAGCCAAACGCCTTACTCCCTAGGCAATCGAGGCTCCACTACTATGAAATTGTAGAGGACATGCTAGACAACTTTATAGTGCCCATCAAAGTGCACTACCTTCACAATCATCTTGACGAATTGCCAGGCAATTTTGGTTCCTAAGTGAAGAACATGAAGAGCGGTTTCATCACGACCTAAAAACAATGGAAGAAATGTACCAAGACCGGATCGGCATATGATGGCTGACTATTGCTGGGGGATGCAACGTCATAGTGCCACTGCACCTCATTATTTATATAATAAGTAGTAAATGCTGTGTTTTTTTTATTTATATTTGCTTTTTTTTATGTACAAGACAAAATCTAGAAAATTACACGTAGGATATCAAAATTTTTGCTATTAATGTAATGGTCAATGGGGGCCTCGGTAGTCTAGGGGTAAGGCGCCTGACTACTATCCCAAGAGGTCCCGGGTTCGAATCCCGGTGGTGCCACGGTCCTAGCCTTTCCCAATTTCCCGCCTACATAACTTTCCTTCTTTCTTCTTCCCTCTTTACATTCCTGACTCCTCCTGTCATAGCCTTCACTAGTTCTCTTCCACGCTCCACCAAGCGCATGCCATCGGTTGGTTGAAGAGATTCAACTCGTTTCAGGAGGCATAACACTCCAGCGAATTGTTCTCGATGCCCCGATGTCAGAGTCGCGAAATGGTTGAGAGTTGGTGGAATAAAAATATCGCAGTCAGGTTGTGACAGTTCCTTCCTCTCTTCTTTCTCTCTCTCTTCTCTCTATCTTCCGGCTAGAGCTGCTGTTCGACGGTGTATATGGAAAAAAAAATAGATTGTCGACAGTACAAAGGGACTTTCCCTAAGCCTCTAGTCTGCCACATAAAAAAAAAAAAAAAAAAAAAAAAATCAGTATAAGGTCCTAAGTTAAATAGAAAATCCAACTACTGAAATGTCGTTTATCGATTAGCTATCGACAATCGCATTAGGGGCATCAGTCTTTTTCAATTAATGTCCTTCTTGTCTTAGTCCGAAGGGCTCTAAGTAAAAATTAAAAAATGGCCTTACAACGGGCGAACACTGACCTTGATTGAAACATAGTCCTCGGCCAAGTGTCGGGCATCAGAAGGACTACGGCCGTACACCACATACACACAACGAGCTTTTAAATAACAAAATTTCCCACTGAAATATTAATTAAAATGCACCACATACTTCTCGTACAACAAACCAACGACTGGCGACTGTTTTTAAGTATGATAAATTGAAAGGACGATAATGATCAAGTTCCCATAACAATAATAACAACCAACAATACATTTGATGCAGATTCCTTTTGGGCTCTTCTTGGCCATTTAAATATTTTGGTCAAGTTTCAAGGTTTGTGAGCCCGTATGTGCTCCCATTACAAATGGTTAAAAACCTTACGGCCATCATATGCCCCTTAAAAGCCAAGCGGCCAGTGTTCGCCCGTTTTAAGTGCAACTCCGCCGTCGCCTGGTCCTAAGTTCAGGCTGTGAAAGGAGGAGGGTGGTCGACCTGTGCCAAAATGACCAGAAGAAACTAGGCAATAAAGCGCATTTTTAAAGCGGCACCGACGCAGCGTATCCGTTGCGGGGACGTCCCGCTCGGACCGCCAGCCAACGGATCAAAGAAGAAGAAGAAGTGGGGTGTGCATAATATAGGCCTATATTGGATAGGTTTCTGTATTATTACTTAAAAATACACTTGGCCGCTTTAATTATTTAAAATTTGAGAATAATATTGATTTGACTAAATAAATACAAAATTAAGAACTACAATTATTATATAAATCTTTAACATCATTATAAAACGTCCCTTTCGTTCGTTTAACCATTACTTGTACAGTTTTTTCACTTTAAATTCACCCATTTGCAAATCAAATTAATCCTTTTGAAAATTAAATTCACGTTTTTGCAATTTAAATTCACCTTTTTGCAAATCATCCTGGTTCGGTCAAGCTCGATACACCATAATCTATTACTATTCAAACATTTTGTTGTGAAGAAAAGACACAATCTACTTTTTCTACCACCACATTCTCCAATGCTGAAGACCATCGAGAAAGTCTTTTCCAAAATCAAGTTTAGTGCAAGAAATAAGTATGTTAGCTGATCCTTTAACTTGGAAATGACAACTCCACACCCATTAAAATTTCGTGTATGGATAAAATACAAGCGCACGTACATTGAAATTTCCCCTTCGAAATTCGTTTACGGGTAACAACACTCCCTTCATTTGACAAAGACAAGAGTGGCACTGAGACTGTTGAATTGTGATTGGGCTTTCTCACACGGTGCCATATTCATGACAAGTAAAACCGGTTTTATAGATGAGATAGGGACGGGAACAGCAGAAACTTATGAATAAAACCGATTTTACTCCATACACTTAGGGCATCGGGTGAAGTTTTTAAACAAACGGGGTGACACTTTTCTTTTCGAATGTACTTTCGTTGTGGGATTTGAGATCCTCACTGCCAATGGAAAAGCTATTTTGAGATTCCCAATTGTTTTGGCGCACGCCATACTATTGGCTTATGTGTGCAGCAAGGCATAGTGGGTTCCAGCTAGTAATTTGATTTACAAAAGGGTGAATTTCATTTCCAAAAGGATGAATTTAATTTGCAAAAAGGTGAATTTAAAATACAAAAAGGTGAATCTTATTTGTAAAAAGGTGAATTTAATTTGCAAAAGGATTAATTTGATTTGGGTGAATTTAATATGAAAAAACTGTATTTTTTGTATTGCTCTAAAAACTAGATAATGAAATCTTTAAAACATCACTAATTCTAATAAAACAAATATTTTCTCTTATCTTTTCAGTAAGTTAAAGCTACATACAACAAAACATAGAAAAGCATTTCACTTCACCGTCTACATTACAACATAAAACATATCGGCTCAACTACAACACAACAGCTTCCAATGAGTAAGTGCCTTCACGCATTTATAGTATATGCCCTTAAGTAAGACACGTCTTAGCAACTAATTTAATTTTCTAGACAGGACATAAAATCCCCACTACATCAGCGCCCTGTGTTCTAGGCGAATAACATAAAACATACATATGTACTTATATGTATGAATGAAAAAAAAGAACTAATTGAAGTTTTGCAGACGAGACGCATCGACATAGTACCTACTCGGCAAGCCTCCCCCGATCCAGACCCTAGATCCACTCCTCAGACCCACCACCCAGCAGTAGCAGCATCATCATCGTAATAATCATCGTAAGCACCCTAATTAACATCCTTAAACATTTTATTCCTGTTTATGATGAAAGTGTACCTGTGTGTTTTATACCTGTATGTTGGAAGACATTTTTATGTTATATGCTACAGCCTGTTTTTCCCCGACTGATGTGTTGTTTCTCGACATACGTTTTTTTTTTTGTTCTATGATTTTTTGCCAGACATATCGCATCACGACCACCATTTTTTTTTTTATTTTATCCTAAGCCTCAGGATTTTCCCGACCAGGCAAACAAATTGTTTTGCTTCTATTTGTGTGTATTTTTTTGTTTGTTTGTGTATGTTGAATGTCGAGTCGAAACAATTCACTTTCAGTGACCCGGAAACGAATAAAAAATTACTTTAATGGCAATTGTGATGTACGCTGTGCCATGCCTCATGCTCATTTTATGGCTCTTTAAGTCTCCACGTAATAAATTCTATGATCCAGAAACGTTCTCCATCTATACTAGAGCTCTAGAAGCACATACTTTGTGCCCTACACAAAACACAACAAGAACATTTCTGAATGCCAGCAGTCTCAAAGTTTGGGGTTCTTTTCCGTATCTAGTTAGATAGATGGCGTACGACCCAACGCTGCTGCTGCTGCTGGACTATGTTATTAATTTTAGGAACGTACCAACCACTAAATAATATGGTAATTGCTAACTCTGAGTTTTATTTGCTTCTTTTTTTTATAAATAAAAAATAGGCCTCTTCTAACACAGAGGCTCTTATCGTGTGCATTGTATTCTGTATACAATTAACAGATTGTCTTTTGGGTGCTGTCTTCATTGGGCTAGTCACGAAGTTATCAATGGGGGTGACTGCGATGTGATATTGGGACTACTATGGCTGATGGGAACCGATTTCCTGATGGAAATTCTTTATTGGTATTCATTGGTATTGAAACAGGTCATGAATATTAATGAAAATTAGTTTTATATACATATATACATATCTTCTAGAAGGAAATGGTAACAATTTTTGATTCGATAACAATAGCTGAATAAAATATTTATGTCAAAATTTTTTGGGAAGTTCAAGGATGATGTGGATATTCGTGCGGCAGAGGAAGGATTTTTAAAAGTGTCTTCCATTTTTGGAGGGTTAAATATTTAATGACATTGAAAGCTTTGTTTCATCAGTTACGTTTAGCGATTCAGCTTTTATGTAACTTGAGTCTTCTAGCATGACTTTTAGAAAGTGAAAAATTCATTGTTCCCCGCAATCTGTTCTATCGAATACTTGGCTTATAATGTTATACCCCCTCGAAAACAAATTAAACATTCTTTCTTGGCTTTAATATTGTAAGAAAATTGATTTCGCTTCATTCATTGTGCCGGCTGTTGCTGAGGTTATCAAACTTTTACGCAAATGAAGCCCCAAATTGTCTATTCATTATATGACATCTGCTCCTCTATACCCCCTCTAGGGGTATTGGTACTTGGCGAAACCCGAAGTCGCAACTCATACTGATTTATTATTGTTATTTATTTGGCAGAGTACACAAGATTACAATCTGTTAGAGTACATTACAAATCGTAAATAATCCTAAATTCTTACAACTAGCTTCCCACAAGGAAAAGGAAACATACAATCATGAATGCTGGAAACCTTCCGAGGAAGTTTGGAAGCATTCTCTTCTGTGCTCTAGTTCATATTCTTTTTATCCATCCATGTCATTGGATGGAAGACTAAGAATGAAGCTTTTGCGGAAATAAAATTCAAAAAATTCTCTATAACTTCTCTGGGCAACGAACAGAAAGGCTTCCCTATTCCTACCAATAGGAAGCATTCTCAATTTTCCTTGTGGGTTAAGATAGAGGAGCAAAGAATTTGAAAGAAGTAAGAGAGAAGAAAGAAAATACGAAAGAATTAGGTAAGGACAGTAGAGTAGTAGTACTACTATGAAGCTGGAAGAGAAGCTAAAAAATAGCCTGCTGGATGGATAGAGGAAGTCTATCCCAAAATCTTATCGCATGCACAAAGAAGGAACGACTACCAACCAAGGAACGATAAAAATGGATAAGCAGCTTGAATGACCATGGGGATAAGGAAGTCAGAGAGGTAGCAAGGACGCTTAGAATAAAATATTTTATGTAGGAGAGTTAGTGCCATGACATTGAGCCCACATCCCAATAGTGAATTTTGCACGTCCGACACATGATCAGATCTACAGTGGTGAAAAAAAAAAATCTCAGACAATCATTGAATGCGACTCTGAGTCGTTGATGACAGGACGAATCAAGAGACATATAAACGAGGGCGCCATAGACAAAAATTCGGCAGAATAAGGGATTTCACAAGCTTGGCACAACTTGATTACAACAGGAAAGATTACAGTTAATAAATATCCCAAGGCTCTTAACACAATCAACGACAGGAATAGGAACATCACCTGCTAATAGATTAGGAGTATATTCAGAGGATATAGAACAATGGCTTATAAGCAGTACTTGGAATTTAATTGGATTAAGTTTGAGGAAATTATTAGAGCTCCATTCACTGATTCGAGATAAAATATTATTCATATCGGCAGTACATACAATATCACTAGGAGGAAAAGAATTGTACAGCTGAAGATCATCAGCATACATATGATAAAAACAGCCGTGGAAGACAGAAGAAAGATCATTGATGTACAGGGAAAAAAGAAGAGGACCCAATATCGAACCTTGAGGCACACGCAGACGCACCGGCAGAAGAGAGGATGTTCTGACATTGTGATGAACACATTGAAATCTATCAGAAAGAAGAGAGGAGAAAAGACGAGTGGCAGAGGAAGAGAAATGATAGAGTTGATTAAGTTTGGACAACAGGAGAATATTACCCTGATCAATTGCAGCCCTAAGATCAGTTTTAACCCTCAACATAACAGTCTCACAACTGTGCGATTTCCGAAAGCTGAGTAAAAATATTTTTTTCAAAAGCTTTAGCGAGAAAGGGAAGGATGCTAAAAGGACGAAAATCAGATATATCAGATGGAGACCGTCTTTTGGGTAAAGGAATCACAATGGTTTTTTCCAGAGGGAATTCAGATGCAGTGAGACAATAGTTAAAAACATGAGTGATAGGTTCAGCAATTCGGGGAGACAGGATTTTGAGAAAACGCGGAGAAATTTCATCAAAGCCGATATTGTTGTACACTCGACTCACAGAAACGCGGCTATGACAAAAATTCGTTGTTATGACGAATGCCATATACACGTTAAAATTTGTCGTTATCGTTAAAATTAAATTTTCGTCGTTACAGTTGTAATAATCGGTGTATGTGTAGTGAAAAATGTCAGTGGACGAAAAAGGATGATTTTCCTGGTACATACTTTGCAATAATTCGTCAGATTTTGCAATAATCCGTCAGATTCCCCTATTTAACGTTTCGTCGTAATGACGTCCGTGTTTCGAGGATATTAGATTGAAAACAAGTGCAATGCACAATTTCTTCGCGCCGGGGAAGTAGCGACTTATATAAGCGATGACCTGGCCTTTTAAAGAGTATATCATCTCACATTATTCATCTTTTGATGAAAATAATTCTTCGTGGCCACGTAATATTCTTCTGTGTTTACCAAAGGATGGGATAGTGTAGCTTGCATCATGCAAAATATCGAGTAAGGAAAGCGCCTTCCGTGTGGTCTAGCATTTACACCAAAAATTTATCGCCACCGGTAATATTGGTAAATATCAGTTATGAAGGGCGACGTCGTCGAGGCGGTTCTACGCCAATTAGACCCTATAAGTTGTTGTTCGACCCAATTAAACCCTGAATACGAATCGTATATTCACAACGATCCTTTTGTAATTTTGAACCTTCTATCTGATCCACACACAATGAAACAAACATTTGAACAGAAAAAAAAACCAAGATAAACTGATCATCATCAAGGCGGTTCCTCGGGTTGGCTCGCTTATGGGGGGTGGTTACGCTCTGTGGGTACCACCTAAGCCCATGCGGACGTGGAATACCTAGGTGGAGAGACCTTAAAGAGAGTGCCGCTAAACCATCCTGCTAGCTACCCTAGCCTGACATGTTTATCAACATAGTGAGTCTTGAAGAACTTAGTCTCCGGTTAACCTTCAGCTGCTTTACTTCCTTCCTAAACGCTGCTTTTTCCTCCCACAGTTGGGTGAAGGGAGTTTCGAGCGGGGAACTAGCCGCGACCCTATACCATGGCTACCTCTGCTATCTTGTCCGCCATCTCGACTGCCTACCAAAGCCTTGATCCGTGATTCAGAATGTTCGCAAAACTTGTCTGCAGAGATGCCATCGGTTATCAACTCCCTCCCTTGGTTCAACAGCTCCGTTTGCATCCTTTTTTCCGCGCAGATGTCGCTTAGCAGCTTCTGCAATCGTCTTAGCTCCGAGTCCTGATAAGCGGCAATAAAGTGCCTCTTATGCTCACCATATGTATTTTTCTGTTTCATGGGGGTTATGAATAGCGCCTCGCCCTTCCGTGCGGATGTCTGCGTCTAAATTATCTACTAGAGTATCGTACTTCAACTTAATAACACTTCTCGTGTTACTTCACTTGGGTGAACCAGCGCTTCCAATTAAATAAACCACGAATCCGGACTCCTCTTCCAGAAAGGCAGCAAAAGTACGGCTATTTTGTCATTTACATCTGCAGGGAAACCTGCCGACTACTGCATAACACTTCCAACAACTCAGAAATTATTGGAGCAAAAGAAAATATATTTCAATTAGCCCCACATCTACTAGGAATACTGTGTAACAGGACTTCTGTCTGGGGACTTCTTTCAGGTAGGATTCGCCTATTGATTGGTGATGAATTTGGAGTGTATTTTCCCCTTTGTTATAGGTGCAAACTCGCTTCGAACTCGCCTCTTTGCAAGGTGATGTTACTAAACCCAGCCTTCTCCTTCTCTGCTTGCAAATCGTCGATATCACGTTGGGGTCATCACTTTTGAGAGCTGCTTAGTCCACTTGTTTAATTTAAATAATTCGACCCAAACTAGAGAGAATATAATGTGTTGTTGTACTTGGACCAAAATCAGGACCTGCGCCCGACAGCTCTAGCGGCCAATCAGCAAACTCACGGTGGATTTTGTGGTTATCTGGCTTCAATTCTTGCGTCAACACCATCTTATACCTGTGCATGCCCAAATTCAAACGTGTAATACGCCGGACTGACTCTCTGGCGATTCCCAATTCAGCTTATCGGCGGAGAATCGATACTTCGGGGTCATCCTCCACACTGACCACTACGGCGACTATGTTTTCTTCATTGGGGCTTTTCTCTCTCTGGTTGGTAACTCAGATAACTCATGATGACGATCCAACTCACGATAAACAGCAAAAACTGAACCGAAAACTCAATAATATGCTAAGATATACATATTGAAAAAACTATCATGGCTATTTGATCACCCTTTACTAACTTGCCTGTCACATTTTTTCAAATAGGATCGGAAGTAGCTTCCTGTTATAGAGAGAGTTGTTGGACGGCTTAAATGTTATATTCTTCTGAGAGTAGTATTTTAGAAACCAAAATCGGAAAAATGCTCAATAAAAAACAAACAAACTAAATTTGAGCACATCTCAAATTTGTATCCTACCGCTGCCCCCATTTTTTTTTTTGTACAACATTACCATGATCTTCCGAGAGTAATGTTATATGGGCAAAAATTGGTGAAATGTGCAATAAAAAACAAACAAAATAAATTTTAACCCATCCCAAAATTTGTATCCCACCGCTGCCACCAGTGTAACTTCTTTCAATATAGTTTGCTTTATTTTTAAGGGTTTCTAAAGGCTTTTAACTTCTTTCCGAAGCCTTCGGAAGCTTATAGGACATGCAATTCGATTCTAGAGAGGCAAGGTCAGCGACTGATAGCCGAGGCGTTGATCATGCTAGGTACACAAAAGTATCTAGTGCGTATAGTAATCAACTATTTCTAGGGTAGGTCGCTTCATTGTTATTCGGAAGATGGGCCGAAGTGTATCGCTAGGCAACTACCTACTTCTTACGTCTCCCTACATGTGCTATGGTTAGTTAGTAGTATTACTATTTCGGTCTAGGGGGTATGAGTATAATGGGGTGTTCGGAATATTGTCGGTGACTCCATATTATTAGCTTATGGCAAAATCGACTTAAACTGAAAGGATTTAATTTCTGAAAATATGGCTCAAAAGGTATATAATCTCCAAGTTAGGGTAAATTAAAATTCTGCACTGCACACAGAATATAAATTTTCAAACTTCTTTTACAGGCGTTACGATCGCTCACACAAATCACTGACAGAAATAGCTCTTCTGCATTTGTTTTCGATTACCAAGATTTTAATGGCGAAGATTATGGTTCTAAAAATCACAATCAAGAATTTCTTACGCTTCCAAGCTGCTGGTTACATTCCACACACAGCCCATGTTCAAAGTATTAAATTTCCATCAATTGTACTCCAGCACTCCTCTATCCGGTCTCACTTTCAACTTTCTAATAAATTCTCGACAATTACTCCAAAGTTTTATCAAAATCCCAATTTATCCACCTTGAACCAGGCCCATACATTTGCCATATCAAAAGCATCCATTATCCGGAGGTTCATTTTGGAAACCCATCGAGTTGCCTTTCTGCCAGAATCTTATCGGGTTCACACCGTACTAATTTTCCGCAACTGTTGGCCCTTATTGTGCTCGGCTTTTGTTTGGGGATTGCTACCTAAAAGCACTGGAGCCTCGAAGTGGGGTAAAAAATGAGTTTCGACCCGAGCACTTTCAGCCGGTTTTCATGTCGTGCACCTAGGCTGGATTATAGGCAACTTGAAAGCGAAAATACGGTGAGCAATATTGGGAGGCATACACGGTTGCGATGGGGTAGAGTAGAGTACCTAGCACCCGGTTGGCATGGAGATCTCGAGCCTGAATGAAAAATGTACAGACGATACCCAGAGCTATGGTATTGCACCCGAAGACATACACAAGTGGCCCGCTAGACAATTATTTTCACTTTAATTACTACGTCATCGTATTGCCGTGCAATTTAAGTGCCGCAACGTTAGGATCTACTCGGGGCGAAGATAAAAGTGATGGCGGCAGCGGCGGGCGAAATACCCCAGATAAAGTCGCAATTGAGTCTCTCTGGAGGACTTGAAGTGAAACACAATGCAACGATATAATTGGCAGCCACGCAATCAATTATGCTCATATTCGAGCGTGCCACACTGACTGGGGCGACACAAGGGGCCCGGTTTTGTAATGGGTCTAAAAGGGTAAGGGACAAGGAGAAAAGCCGCCGCCGCTGACGACGACGACGATCTCTACTACTACTGCTGCTGCTGCTCATCTAGCATTGAATAGCGTTGACGTGATGAATGTTGTCTGTCAATAGGATTTGATTGATTCGGTGCAGAGCAAGCCTTGTAATCGGAAGCTGGAAGGAAATTAACATTTGAATAGTGGCGGGCGGTGTTCATCTGGTTCCTGTCTGGGCCACCTGACCTCAAATCAGCACCTCTTGCAATCAAAATGCAATTGTCTCGATGTGTAAAGGTTTGCAGTGAGGTTTTGCGGTCTGTAACAACGTTTCGCCAGCTGCACAGAGACACAAAGTGGTGAAGTTGTAATTTTCAACTTGTTTACAATGTTCCCAAATGTTGGAAACAAAGAGAGGAGAGTTGCTAACCCAGTTGCTAGAGGTGATAAATTAGGAGATTTTGTATCTGCACTGCTGTGTGTGTGTTTCATGGGGTTTGTTGAAAGGCAACGCTACCTAATTAATGTTGATTCAATTTTCACATTGATATCCAAAACACTAAGGGTGTTACACTTTGTGTTTATCTAGAATAACCAAGCGTAGGCAATCACTCTTTGTACTACTAGTCTGTCATGTCTTTCAGTTATGGTGCAGTGTCTCGTAGTAAACTTAGTTTGAAGGTTTAAGGTTAGTTTGAAGAGAGTTTGATGAAAGAGTGGGTCCTGGGGTGTTCGAAAATGGTGACTGTGGAAGATTGTTTTCAAGTCCTTCTAATTTCAAGGAGTCTGGACGGACTCCGGTGAAGTATGACAGGGCAAACCAGAGATTAAGTCGTGGTCAACACAGATTTTTGTCAAGCGTTGGGAGGTGAAAAGATACTCGTGCTTCCGGCACGCTTCGCATACCGATTTCGGCGACGGCCCTTTAGTTCTATATTCTACGGCCTTTTCGCGGGTAAGCGTTACCTGGCTCGTACGCCACAGCATTCCATGAGTCTCGCGTTTGGCTGGCCGGCGATGAAGGGCTACTATGCTCCTTTCTGGTGTTCACATAAAATTTTTTTGTGTAGGATTTAACCATATATTAGGCCCCCTTTCACATACAGGTGGACGCCATGCCGTGTCCTGAAAATTCTTGGTTTGATGACAAATATCACCATATACTCATTGGCCGCCAATCAGATGGGGCCTGCATTCCAAGAAAACTGACAAAAATCTTTCTGTGTGCAGGCATTTATCGTCAGTTGGTGCCTGAAGATCTGAACTTCTATTCAGCCAATCGGAAGGTAAGGTGCGAACTAGGCGCGACAACCATCCACTCACGCGTTCGCGCTTGTTCGCGGGTGTTCACGGCGTGAGTCTGGAGCCGATTTAAGGCGCAAAGAGATTGGCACGGAGGCGGTGACGGTGGCCAGAACGACCTCGGCCTGCCGGCAGCATGTAAGTGAATAGAAAAACATGTTTTACTTAATTTGACCAAATTTTTTTTATTAATTTTACAATGTTTCTTGAGGAAAAAAATGTCCGTGATATTTGCGGAGATTTTCCTCTCCCCCACGTGAGATTGGGTGAGGTTCGGCTCGACCTCCTCACCACGCCTCACGTAATTAATAGACGATCCCTTACTCTACCAGCGACGATCCACCCTAGTACTGTGATCTGCAATGTTGATATAAGTTTGCTCCTGGTTGAATTGCCCGATAGCTAGCAACTTGAACTTCATAGTAACATACCTAGTTCTTCACTCGGATGAGGAAATCAATTTAGTTTGGCTGGTTGAATTCTATATCCGCCTGTTTCTTTTTGTCTGAAATCGGTTATGACGAGATGTCTAGAAATTGGCAAGCTAATGCGCTGGTTATTTGTGGTATGACGAAAGCCTCTATTGTGACTCAGGGGTCCTAGATTACAATGCCATATTTACTCTAAATTGGGTTTTTTGTGACTTGGACAAAGTAAGAACGATCACCAAATGACGCCTAGGAATCAATAATGTTACCTGCCTATTGGATTGTAAAAAACGTAGTTTCTCAAACAAATAACGTGGACATATTTTAGTCATAAGCTTAAAGATAAATTTTAATTCGTGGTACGAGTGATGTTTTGCAAAAGTAAGACCGAATAAGCTGGATGCATATGGTGTAATATGATCATGCCGTCTTAGCCTATAGACGAAACGAAGACAATCGTTAAATGCAACTTCCATTTTTTTCATACCCACTGAATCAAGTTTGGGGAAAATTAGATTACCATACCTCAAGTGGGGCATAATTAGAGCAATCACAAGCGTTTTACGCATATCAGGTGTGAGAAGGCTAGAGCTTGCCCATACTTGACGTAAACATCCATCAACTTTTTGAAGAACTCTGCTCGTATGACTACAACAACTAAATTTAGAATTAAACACAACACCTAGGTTTTTGACTGAGTCAACATAAGGCAAAATGCCATCATTTATTATAATTGGTGCGAGTGTGCTTAATACAAAGGGAGGCTTACTAACCACCAGGCATGAAGATTTCCTATGATTTAGGGGCAGTTTATTGGTAACAGTCCAAACAGAAATACCCCTCAAATCATCGTTAAGTCTACGAATACACTCAACGGTTCAATCTATGGGCATACTTATGTAGATTTGCACATCATCAGCATATAAGTGTATAGATGTGCTTTTAATTACAAGAGGAAAGTCATTAATGTAAATGTTAAACAGCAAGGGACCTAGAATAGAGCCTTGTGGCACTCCACAGCGTAGAAGTATGTACTCGGAAAATTTATCCTGGATTTTAACTATTTGAGAACAACCAGACAAGTAGCTTTGAATCAATTTCACAGCAGTAGAACCAAGACCGAAATTACTACCTAATTTCTGTAAGAGCTTTACATGATCAACCGAATCAAATGCCTTCGAGAAGTCGAGTCCAAGGCATCATAGATATCAGAAGAGACTTTTAGTAGTGCAGTTTCACAACTGCATATGTTCAGATCTAAAGCCAGATTTACATTCAGAAAGAAGACAGTTTTCTTCAATATGCGACATAGAAGACTAATTGGACGGAAATCAGAGGGCTGCAAAGAGGAAATTGTTTTTGAAATAGGTACCACCAACGCTAGATTCCATTGTGTAAGACAGTGAACACGCAAGACAGTATTGAGCACGTAGTCAACACTTAAGACAGTAAGATGAGACGGAATTGTCTAAACAATTTAAACTCCTCATCATTCTATACTGGTAGGGATTTTAATCAATATTGCTTGAGATTCTTTAGCCCGTTTTAAGTCCTTAATCCATGTCTTACTTCATTTTAACATTGATCCACTTCGCCTACCAAAACCCAATCCTTTCTGCTCATTTTGTCTCCTTAAAATCCATCCAAGTGTTTAAGCAAAGTACTTTCCAACTCTTCACACAAAAAAAAACTCGTAAAAAGAAACCAAGAATCTTCAATTTGTACTTAATCCCCGGCTTTTATTTTACCTTGCTACAAAGTATGAAAATTTCCACTACAAAAGAGCACTCTTCCTCCGCTAAGGGCACGCCAGTCACATTAGTCCGCTTAAAGTTTTCATAATCGTCTTCAACAATCCCATTTGTAATCGGATTACACGAAATATTCCCAACACGTGGTGGTTAAACTGTGACATCTGTTACGTGTCGTGGTCACAGCAGATTCCTTCCTGGCTCTGGGGCTACCTCCTGCCTACCTTCCTCGGGGGCTGTCATAAGAAGTGATCAATTTTATTTTCATTAATCGATCATTCCTTGAAAAGTTCAATAAATCAAAAGATTTTATCAATTTCAGAGTTGCTCAAACGTTCATGTTATAAGAAGGAAGTGCACTCTGCATGCACCTATATTTCATTTAAGACCCCGCGCAGAGAGAGAGATGAGCTCCTACCTATGGAAGGTAAATTCAATTTTTTTTTATTTTCACAACTATCCATCCACGATTGCCCATTAATCAAATGAACAATTTCTTGTGTGACATTGTGTTATCTTATGTTGTTGGTAGGCTTAAGAGCTTATCTCTGCTTAAATTTCTTGATAAGTCTGAAGGTATCTAATATTCGTGGCTGTTCGCATTGACAGCTCATTGTGATAACAATTGCTGATAAGACTGTTCCAGTTGGGAACTTACCGCAGTTAGTTGATTTGTGATAAAAGGACTGCGCTGCTTCGGTGTGCCGTTCTTGTTTAAATTGTAAACCAACGACGGAATTATTTATTCAATGTAATTGATGAAAGCAGCAATAATAGTCATGCTGTGTAAACGTTGCAAGAAAGCGATGTTCACACAGGCCGTTATCGGTGGTTGGGTAAAGAATGCTTCACATTCGTGTCAATAAGCCAAGCAAGAAGAGGCCCCCGTACACCTTTTTTTATATGAATACCAGAGAGGCTCTTCCTACTGTATGGTGGATTCATATCGTATTTCTATCACGTTCTTTGGGGCCTCATCAAAGTGAATTGGCCTCATGTGCTATATACCTACCAACAAAAACAGCAAAGTAAAAATCCCACCTACGCGTCTTATTTTCACGCACTTGAAGGTAGATGTAGGACCAAAGATAAAAACGTCTTGACAGTGTTTTTTCATTTGAGCTCCTTTTGAGATGACCCTCTCCTATAGCCCCAACTCGACTCGACTACTGTACGGAATTCTCACATATCCATCAAAGAGGTGTGTATGTTGATCTCCAACTTTTTCTTGGGGCTGTTGTTGAGTATGAAAATAAAAAGATTTCTTTTTTCTGATTACGTGAAAAAACATAACGCAAATAGACGTACAAAGCAGCTAAAGTTGTGTATCTTAACCCACGTCATGTTTATGCTCGATGTAGGAATAGTCGCATGTCACTGCGACCTCATTAATTCCAATTTCTAGTGCTCGAGGGCTTATCCGGTGTTAGAGCATATCAATCATCAACTTTAGACAATGCGATGCGGTTTTTGTCTTTTGTTGCAGTTGCTTTAATAAGATTGGTTACTCGTTTTTTTTTTTTTGAGATTGTTATGCTATGGGCGGTTTTAGTGATGCCCGCCGCGTGGCTATCTGATAAGACGAACATTAAAAGTAATGAGAGTTTTAAATCAATTGAATATAAAAAGTAAAGTCGAAAACTACCACAACACTCCTGCACAATTCTACCACCCCACCCAATATATTATAGATAAAAATGGAGAGATTCGCTGGCGAAGTTAGGCAGACGGTAAAATTTAACATATGGAGATTGAGCGGAAGGAAAACTCCAGCCTCTACATCCGACTCTGATTTGGATCCGTGTACAGGACAACATCGTAGTCCTTGTCGGGTTGGGAATCTCCCTTTCCTCTCGAAAGGCGAAATTTAATTTTGCGATCATAGTACAGCCCAGCGGTCGGCAACCTATGGCCCGCGTGCCACTAGATGACACGCGAGAAGATCTTCGATGGCACGTCAAACTAGACAATCGTGTTGGCGTGCAATTTCATATTCTTGCGCTTGCTACTCTGATACAAAATCTGCCAAAAATCTTTATGTCTGTAGGTATTTATCGTCAGTGCGGGCCTGACCTGAACCTGAAATTCTATTCAGTCTGAAGTTTTGGTTGACCCCATGAAGATTTTTTCACATGAATTAACAACAAGCTATATTCTTCGCCTGTGTATATGTACAGAATCATGAGGTCACCTGCAGTCCATGGCCTGTCAGGCGGATGCCTCAAGTCCTCATCCATGAATCAGACAGAGTAATGCGTAGACTTTATCGGGCCATACCTGCGACCTGGTCTGACAAGTCATGGTCTGTTGTATGTGAATTTTGGCATTAAAGTTGCTTTGTGAAAAGTTTTTACTACGCAAATAAAGTTATCTTCATGTGGTTATTTTTTGTGTGGCACGCTTAATGTGCGTTAGTTTTTTGTGGCACGCCAATGCATTTGGGTTGCCGACCGCTGGTATAGACCATAGTTGGTAGGCCCTCTACCACTTCTAGGACTACCGTTCTTTTATACTACAGTCTTTAAGATGTTCTTCTTCTTCGCCATAGCAGAAGCGATACTGAGGTGTACCCCGGCAGTTTCGACTGAAGATGATTTTTGTTTCCAGCATGCGGAGGATTCTTCTTCTTTGATCCGTTAGCTCGCGGTCCGAGCTGGATGTCCCGCAACGGATACGCTGCTATCGGTGCCGCTTTAAAAATGCGTGTTCTTGCCTAGTTTCTTCTGGTCAATTCGGCAGGTTGACCACCCTGCTCCTTTCACACCCTGGACTTGGGACCAGGCGACGGCAGAGTTACTCGCTAGAATACATGGGTATTATAGTAAACCCCGTTCACTGAAAAATGGCCTACCCTACGGCTCTTCGTTGTCGCACTCTCCAACATTTACACGTACTCTTTGGAAGCTTCACTTGCAAACGTGGAAGGCTGCACGCGGACAGCGTAATCCTCCTGGCGGCAGGAGAACACAACGCAGTCCAGACGACATTAAACCGTGTATCATTGCTTTCAAATGGGCAAATATTGCAGAGGCTCAATTTTCTTTCCCACAATAAAACCGAGGCTCTTAGACAATATGTTTTCGACATAAAAGGAAAATCAATATCTGTATCTATAGACCGAAACCGAGCACGCGGAGGGGGGCGGGTCGTGGGACTGTTGTGGCCCTCGAGATACCACCTTTTCCCGTGCATCACCACTTACCAAGAAGCGCCTCATCAGGGCGGACGCGGAACTCTAAACGAAGAGTGGAGAATGAACTTCCGGTGCCAGAGATCTCGGCCCCCGCTGCCCCATCCTGGGGCTGTTTTAGCCCACCATCCTGTAAATCAAGCAAATGGGGGTTTTAGGTACTAGCTAAAACTGTTTTTAAATGTTAGTTGACGTGGTATTCGCCTATGGAGACTAAACTAACAATCAAAACCAATACGACTCTAGGGACAACAACAAAGAAAAATTCCGCCCTGGTACCATACCGGGTTTTTCCACTTCAAAGACGTATCGCAATCGTTAACTAACAACTCCTAACTGACAACTCCTGTCCCTACACACAACTGACTGGTAGGTACTACAGACCATGCTTGGTTCTATACCACGCCTCAACATTCCGGACATAGCTTACTACCAACAAGGATTACCGCGCCACCAACTTAACACAACTACACGTGGGTGCCGGTGAGCAAACATATAACAAACACAGGAATAGCATAAACCATATAGACAATAATCACACTTAAATTAATAATCAAAAGTAAGACGTTTCCCTTTTTTTTCAATCGGGGGCTTTATCTACCTTTAGATCTCTGAAAGGGGATCTTTCTTCTATCCAATCTTCTCGCAGTCCGAATTCCTCTCTACAACTGGATCACGCGAACAAACCTCTACCCAGCTTCGTACGTTGACCTCATCTTTATTGAGTGATGCCTACCCCCGGAGTGAATCTTCATGCAGTCTCGCCACGGTCTAGCTACCAACGAGTACGCTAGTCGATATTTTCGATTAGCGTTATTAACTTCCTTCTTCTTTCTTCTGCTTCAGGGATGCATGCTGCCGATGGCCCTCTTCGCCAAGGGCTCGTCCAGATGGTTGAGAATAATTCCCGGAAGCGGCGGACATAGGCCACTGCCATTTCGTAGATCACTCGCACCCTAAAAATATTACCAGGGGTACGGTAGGTACTTATTTGTTAATTCGTCATCAGGCCTATACTTCAGCTGGCCACGCACAGGGTACGGATCCAGAGAGCAGTTCCGCACAAAATAAAAACCAGTTCGGACTCTTCTCGAGTCACGGACGTCCCTTCTAGGTCCTCACGGTTAGGTCCGGACCACCCCGTTGTGCATGACCTGTTGGCTCCCTCTTTTTTATATTGCAACAAAAAATCTACTTCCACAAACAAGATGTTCTCTCTTCCGTACGGACAAATTCTTGCGGGCTATCTTCCGCTGCAGCGTTAACGCCTCACTACGCCTACGCCTAATTTTTTGGGACAGTAACCTGTTATCATGGCACTCCCGGCGTGGATGTGCTCCTCCTAAATAGTTGTAGGGTGCTTTGACGTGCTCTAGAGCCTGGACAGGAAAATAGGGTCTCACTTTGCTTGGTGCAAGACTTAAGCAGACTAAAGAACTACTAAGACCCTTTGCCTTAAAGGGCGTTACACCTTTAAACAGGACGAATCTTAGGGCTAGAATTGTATCAGGACACTTCCAAACTGACTTCAAAATACGTTTTTTGTAAATCTCCTGCTCTGATCTGACTTAGAAGAAGAACGTATATCAGAGAGCCTCTGAGCACCACTCAAGTCCGGTCTTCTTGAGGAGAAAGGATAGGTTAGGGGTCTGGAGGGTGCGTGAGTAGATGTCGATGAACCTTGCGCTTTAACTCTAAGATATTATATGAGTTCGGAAACACCGACTGCGGAAGAGAGTTGCACAATCGAGTTGTTCTATTTATAAACGAACTACTAAAACGTAATGTGCGCGAAGGGGAGGGCTGCAGGGTGAAGGGGTGAGCCGAGTTGGCTAGTCTTGTGTTGCGGGAAAAAAGTTGCCGTGTAGGCAGGAGGTTTCTGATTTCAGTGGAACAGTCGCTATGATAATAGCGGTAAAATTTGCTAACGGCTGCTTCACTCCTACGATGGCTTAAAGAGTCGATGGAGGAGCAAAGGTGCTATCGCCAATGAGTTTGATGACGCGGTTATGCACTTTGTCCAGCCAAGCCAAGGTGGTTTTTGTGGCACCCGCCCAGATATACGAGTTGTGTTCAAGGCGGGGCCGAACGTAGGACTTGTAGATTGTAGCCAGGGCAGTTGGCTGAAGAAGGAACTTGCATCTCTTGAGGAAACCCAGGCATTGGGAAGCTTGTTTGGCAATTTGGAATATGTGATTATTCCATCGCAGATCTGAAGATAAGGTTACGCCTAAGATGTTAAGAGATGAGTCAGCCATTACATTCTTTTTGCCCACTGCAATAGAGGGACGGGTGGTGCAGGTTTTTATAGAGATTCTTCGTTTTGATTGCGTTGAACTCGACACGATTCTTGAGGCCCCAAGCAAGAATAAGTTCAATATCCCCGTTAATAGAATTGGACATGAGTTCACGGTCTACAGGACAAGGTCTGGCACGTGCTTGTCCTATATTATCGAAGGTGTGGGAGTAACGCAGAGTACCGTCATCGGAGAAACTGTGAAGTGGGTTGGAAGGGATTGAGAGCAGATCATTAATGAATATAAGAAATAGGGCAGGTGAGAGAATCGAGCCTTGGGGAACGCCGACCGAGATGGAATGAGGTTTGGATTCGACGCCATCCAGTACTACCTTGATTGAACGGCTGAAAAGAAAGCTCTCAATCCAGTTCCTTAGAACTGAGTCGATACCAATAGCTTGGAGTTTAGACAACAGAGCGGGATGCCATATTCTGTCAAAAGCCTTGGATATATCTAGAGCAACCAAACCAGATTCACCGAAGCGATGGATGGTTTGGTTGAGAGCTTCAGTCAGACACACAAGAAGGTCGCCGGTAGATCTTTTCGGTCTAAAGCTGTACTGCCAGTCGTGTAAAATTTGGTTTGATTCCAGATATTTCATCAGCCTTCTATTGATTATGATCTCCATGATTTTGGAGAGAACAGAAGTAATTGCTATTGGGCGGTAGTTTAAAGGGTCGCTGGCTTCACCTTTTTTGCGAATGGGCTGAACATGAGGTAGTTTCCAAGAGTTGGGATAAACTCTGGAGAAGTATGACAGGGCGAAAAGTTTGTGCAGAGGTTTAGCCAAAGGTGAGGCACATTTGTTGAGCACGAGCTCTTTGAGACATTAATACACCTCGCGAGTCCTGAAGAAGATTCCGTCCATTGAATGGGCGTTGCGCTCGAGGACGGGGTGGTGACGTATCAGCTTCGGGTAGAGAAGAATTTGAGGCGAACAGAGATGCCAATAAATCGGCCTTGGATTTGCTTTCTGTTATCACCTCCTCCCCATTAATAAATGGAGGGATTGTGGAAGATGTAAAATTCTTCGTGATGGAAGTTACCAAGAAACAGAAGTTTTTGCTGCCTACTCGTGCATTGAGGATCTTACTTCGCATCTTGTCGTCAAATGACGTTTTGACCTTCTAGGCGTCTTTGCCAGAAACACTAGTGCCATTCGAGTAATTTAGCCAATTGGCAGCATTATGAACGTTAAAATCACCCGCAACAATGATTTCACACTCCGGATGGGAAAGTAAAAATCCGGAGATTTGTTCTGATATAGCATCGAAGGCTAACGTCGAGGCTTTCATTACTTATATTAGGACTTCTGTATAGAAAACAGAAGAATATGACGTGGCTACGAAGAATTATTTTAACTCATATGTCCTTACTCAAGTTCAATAATAATTTGGAAATTGACCCACTTAAAACACCAATCTTTACCGCCAAAGAACTATCACTTCATCGACACTCAATTCTTCTTCACCATATAAATAAGTCGTGAAATTCCTTTGAAGTACATTTGAACAGAGGATTAACCTATTGGTACACTATTTTTGCAAATAATCTCCATCACCAGTCTCGTTTGAACTCGTCGTGAGGACAGACGGAAGGCTATCGGAAGCTTTTTCCAAGTTTATAAGTGTAACAAAGCGTGAAATTCACCAGAAGTGATCAAAGTTAAAAGTCCAAACGGAAGGTAAATAATTTAATAGGCGTTTCCTAGGAAATCAGATCTGCAGCAACAAGAAACAAACAGTTATTTAATAGCAGCCCAGCGCACGGCTTTCACCGACCCCTTGGCTGATCACAATCACTGCATACATGGCGCCCGCGCCAGGGCTCCTTAGCAATCCATTTGCTCCATTGGAATGCAGCAAATCAAAAAAAAAAGTCAAAAAACGAAAGACAATAGACAATGAGCTACTGAATCCAACACCGGCTGAAACGCAGAATTTCTTCTCACTTGGGCAAGATCCCAAATACTTAACGGTGGAGATAATTAATAATGAAAAAAAAATCACTGAACTCAATCCATTCCTCGTACAAAAAACCCTACAAATGTACACTGGGAAAGTTAAAAGTTGCAGGGCGCTGAGGGACGGCAAATACCTTCTGCTGCTCCCAAATGAGTTGGAAGCGAGCAAACTAATAAAAAATATGAAGACTATTGCGAATTATGAAGCAAAGGCGACTCTCTTTGACAAACTTAATGAGTCTAAAGCAACCATCCGCATGCCCAACTTGAAAAATGTCAGCGAAGAAGACATTCTTGAAGGTATCAAATATGACAACCCAACAGTTAAAGCGGTCAAGCACTACTCAAGAAACGTAAATAATCAAAAAATAAATACTGGTACGCTGTTAATAACGTTTACAACATATCAAGCGCCCCAATATGTAAACATCTTGTATGAAAGGGTCAGCACGCAAAAATGGTATCCTTCGCCACTAAGATGTCGCAGATGTTACCAATTTAGGCATCATGAATCTAGATGCAATGATACACCGAAATGTCCTTCCTGTAATGAACCCAAAGCTGAAGGCGAAGCACACACCTGCACCAAAGTCTACTGCATTAGCTGCCAAATTGAGGGAATGCACACCACATTAGACAGAAACTGCCCAATCTACATCCGGGAAAAAGAAATTGTAATGATGCAAATCAACCGACGTATCAGCCGCTTCGAGGCAAGGAAACAATGGTATCAGGAACACGCACACAACATCACACAGGACTCCCACACAGGAAAGGTGAATGATATTCACTCTAACTCACTAACCCATAACTCGGCAATTAACAATAGGATAGAAACTAACAACCATAAAGTAAATAAACAAAATGTAAACAATATAAAATCTTGGGCTCACGTAGCCAGCCTCAACAATGAAACATCTAGAACAAACGAACTACAATCAAAAGACAACTCAGATAACAAAATAAAGATTACCGATCAACCCCAACTAAAGACTATTACAATAACGTCACCTTACCCGAACACACAAAAAACACAAATACTCTTCACACCAGATAACAAACCAACAGATAGCAGCCAATTAAACGCACTACTATCCCTATCACCAAATACCCTTAAAAACACTATTGCAGCAGCAAACAATGTATACTCTCCTACAAACACACCAAACAGAAAAAAATCCCTTGATACTGACGCAGACTCAGACATGGAAACACAATCCACTTTTGCCAAAAAAATACAGATTTATAAACAATAACATGGCTAACATAAATAACCAAGCAAGACATAGACCTACGAATGTCAGCAATAAACAACTTACTATACTGCAGTGGAACATTTCAGGACTCTACTCTAATTCTGCCTCTCTGGACATATTAATAACACGATACAAACCAGACATAATAGCATTACAGGAAACGCACCTACCTCACACAGACCCGATAAACTCACCTAGAAAGTACCAACAATATGACCTATATACACACAACACGCATTCCACAAGAGCCAGTGGAGCCGGCATAATGGTTAAAAGAGGCCTAGCGGTACAATCGCTACCAATAGTTAACCAAAACACACCCATGCTCGCACTCAGGGTTCATACTGGACTGACAATTGACATAGCCTGTATATACGTCGAACAAGAACTACGCAACATAACAGAAGAACTAGACAAACTGACCACTCCACTAAGACGACCAGCACTTATTCTCGGCGATTTTAATGCACACCACCGATTCTGGGGATCGCAATATAATACACCAAGAGGCAACCAAATAGCCAACTGGCTAGAGAACACTGAGTACATACTCCTAAATGATGGATCGCCTACAATGTTTACAACGCGACATACTCTAACCAACATAGACCTCTCAATATCGACGCCGGATATAGCGCCAAGACTCACCTGGACAACAACCAAGCATCCAAACCAAACCGACCACATGCCCATAATTTTGCACATCAATCAAGATACAGAAAAGTTCCTGCACTCCTCTCAATTCGTCGAACGACGCGCTGACTGGAACAAGTTTCAGCAAAAGGTACAGGAATACCTCCAGCAAAAAGAATGGACCTCCAACATCAACAGGGAAGTAGCTATATTGAGGAGAGCTATTCGCTATGCCGCTAGCTGCAGTATGCCTACAACTCAAAGGGCCAACAATAACACCCCCACCTGGTTTAACCAAGATATTCGTCTGCTTATACGACAGAAGAACCAGGCATGGAAGCGATTCAAAAGATCCCCTACAGCGGAAAATGCAATTATATATCGCAGAGTCAATGCAAAAATGCGCAGAACAATCGCAGAAGAAAAGCGCAAGGCGTGGGAAAATTTCCTCGACGGTATAAACCCAAATAGCTCAGTCCAAGAAAACTGGCGCAATATCAGAGCGGTATTCGGAAGTCGAAAAAGAACCAGTATCTCCGCACTGGAGCTGCAAAATAGAATTGTTGTTGACCCGCACGAGATTGTTCACATCATAGCCAATCAGCTCGCTAATTATGCCAACGCAGTTCCTAGTCCTTTAGGCCAAGATGAAAGTACAACACTTCAGCAACTGGAAACCCTCCGGAACCGACCCCGCTCCCCGCTAGATGAACATATAACCTTAACAGAAATCCAAAAAGTATTGGATTCTTACAAAGGTTCAACGCCGGGCCTAGATAAAATCACTTATGGGATGATGAAAAATGCCCCATCAAACTATCTACTCAGGCTAACTAGGCTCTTCAATATGGTGCTGAGCTCGGGCGCCTTTCCACAGGCTTGGAAACTAGCAGAGATCCGCCCCATCCCTAAGGTACCTAACAAAATCATTTGCCCCACCAAAATCAGACCAATATCCCTTTTATCCACATCGTCTAAAATCCTAGAGAAAATTTTAAGCAACAGATTAAACTGGCTCCTAGAACAAATGCTACCAGAAGAAATTGCTGGCTACAGACCGGGAAGGGGAACACAATCACTCCTTCAGGAAATGGAGCACAATCTCGCCTGTGCTATCGGAAGAAGACAACACAGCATATTACTCTCGGCAGATCTGGAAAAAGCTTATGACAAACTTCAAGGAAATGCGGTCGTCCAGCAACTTACTGAATGGAACGCAGGCTACAACTTTATACGAACCATAAAAACGTTCCTTTCAGATCGCAAAATCATGATCAAAAACAAAGGCTTTTGCTCCAACGTCTTGACATTGGCAAATGGAACACCACAGGGCTCACCTTTATCTGTTACTTTATTTAATGTATACATATACAAGCTCTCCTCAACTCTGTCTGTAATACCCAATCTCAGATATCATATATACGCCGACAACGTAGTCCTTTACTCTTCCGGCAATATACACTCGGTCGAAAACACCCTACAATCAGCACTTGGTGCGTTAAAAACATGGTGCCAATCAACCGGCGCAATCATATCAGAGGACAAACTAGAAGCTCTGCACGTCTGCAGGAAGCAAAGATGCACAACAACCACCCTAAACTGGAGAAACCGAAATATACTCCTACAAAAAGAGTTAAAAGTGCTAGGCTTACACCTGACGAAAACGCTACGTTGGAATAAACATGCAAACGAGGTGGCTGAGGATATTAAAAAACGCAACAATATGCTCAAGGTTATCTGTCAAAAAAAGCACGGGCCCCCTGTTAACCTAGCCATAAGAATTGCAAAGCAAGTAGTAATGGGTAAAATTGATTACGGACTGACGACTTATGGACATGCGCCAAAAACCGCACTAGATAAAATCCAGAAAGCAATAAACAACGCCGCACGCATCGCCTTAGGAGCTTTAAGGACGACACCAATCGAAGCACTTTTAATAGAGGCGGGCTTACCTACAATCACCGAACAAACTCACAAACGCACAACAAACGTGATCCTCAAAAATATGCACGACTATCAAGCACCACTGCACCAGTCTATATCGCACATATTTCACACGGACATCAGCAACTATAGAAAACCATCGGCCTTAGTGTTGGGGTTAAGGATGCTACTAGAGACTGCCAACCACCTGCTTTACATCCCTACCGAAATACAAGATAGGAGAACTCCAATACCTCCTTGGCTATTCAAACACAGTCAAATTAATACAGACATGACAAAACACAAAAATCAAAACAACCCAACTACAAGACGACTTTTCAACCGACTAATAGAACAACAACAAGTACAACAACACTACTATACAGACGCATCAAAAACGACAGAACAAGTATCCTATGCGGTAGTCAATAACGAAAGGAACTTAGTTAGTGTAGGAATATTGCCAGAGTGGACGTCAATATACACAGCGGAATTAACTGCTATATACAAAGCCTGCTTGCATTCACGAAGTTCAGATCCTGCATTAATCATTACCGACTCCCTATCCTCCATCCACTCAATCAATAACACGAAAAATAAGCACCCGATTGTAGAACAAATAAGACATCTCATCACGGACAAGAAAATACGCCTTATCTGGTGCCCAGCACATATAGGAATAAGTGGGAACGAACAAGCGGACACCGAAGCTAAGGAAGCACACAAACGACCTCTAATAGAAATACGAACACCTGACTTTACATCTGTACGAAAAACAATGCTCCAAATTATGCATGGCAAAAAACAGGCCAATTGGAACACAAGCAGTACCTTCCTAGCCGCACACTGGAAAGAGATTTCTGTCCCACAGGGAGATATCCTCCACAGGGCGCTAGGGGTGCTGCGCACGAGACTCCGACTGGGACACTTCCTAGCGGTCAAAAGACACCTGTTCGAAAGAACAACTCCACCTACTTGCCCTCACTGCACCGGACAACTACTAACAGCACGGCACCTCTTCATCGACTGCCCCACAACTTCTGACATTCTTCGACAACATATACCCTACGAAAACAGTAGACCCTTACTGAACACGAACAAAGAACAGACAATTAGTTTAATCACTATTATTAATAGAATACTTACACAACCCCCTCCTAAAATATAGACTAAGACCAACTTAACTATTGTAACCATCACACATTGTAAAGCCCGATAGGACTTAACTCCATGGGCTCAAAACAGATTATTATGTGTAAATTAAAACACCTAATAATAAATATAAAAAAAAAAAAAAAAATAAAAAAATCTCCATCACGCTCAAGGCAAGATGCTCTAAATCACCGTGGCAATGAATGGATTAATTTGCTGCCAAGTCGGTTGCATTATAAAGTTGAGAGAATGATTTATTACGAGTGCTTGAGAAAATCTTGTGCTCATTTTGCTTGTTCGAATTAACATTCATGTATATTTTAAACTGTCTGTTAACTCATCATTTTTATCATTTCATGAGAGTGTTCCCAACACCATTTTAAAAAACACTATAACAAATTTAAATGGTAAAAAAATATGAACGCAAACTTATCCTGCAACATGTCATGAAATTTGATCTACAGGCAATTTTTGTTTTCTACTGCAACAATGTAGCAAATGTTTCGTTTTTCGTTTAACTACGAGTTTTTAATACATTCTCAAGCCAAAACGTAAAACAATAATATTTTGAAATTTATGAATTCCCACACACTATCTGCACAATCTATATCAAAATGGTGCTTAAACACTTGTGCCATAGCTAAAATGGAAATAGCCTAGACGAAGAGAAATAGTAAAATTCCACTTAAATTTAATCCCAAACACTTTAAATTCCTTAATGGAAAAATCACTTAAGTTGGAGAGCTACATCGAATGCGGCGAATAAGTATGCAGCAAATCAAATTTCGCAGTGGAGATGGCCATAAACTGCCACACAATATCCAAGATTAAAGCTGCAACACAGAACCTGTTCGCCAGTGTCATGTCCAAAACGTACTTATGCAACTGTGAATGACAGAGTGAATAAACACAATCTGAAAACTGCAGCCAATTACCATTAAGGCAAATTGAAAATCTCGTTTTGTTATCGGAACGTCTGGAGGCAAATTAATCACACTTCACTCAGCACTCGAGTGTAGCGCGCTCCCCCCCCACATGTAATGTTGGCGAGCGACTCGAGCCGAGGCTAGCAGTTAATTAAAATCTCGGTACGATCATATGAGCGCATATGGAAAGACATTAATTGACACATGATCAAGATTGGCACAAGCTGACGCAACATATATTCAACTCGCAAGATCGATGCACGTCTTAAGTGATCGCGCGGCTGGGATCGCCAAAAGGTAAGTGCCATTTTCGAAGTACTTGTTGTATGTCTCCTCCAAGTGGTGTACCTACAACACAAGCCTTCAAGTAAATGGACTAGGCTCCAGTTACAACTTGGAAACTTTTCAATCGTCGCGGAAGCAAGAGATTAGGAGTGACGTGGGCGTTGGACTTGATCAGTTGTTCTGGGGAAATAATGAGCGAATTATACAACGCTGTAGGTAGACAACAAGACAACGTACATAAACAGCATAAGCTGGAGCTCTAATGTCGCGCTGCGAGATAATGCCTAATGAAGTCATGTCTTTTACTTGCGGCTGTGTGGCTATGCTTGTCCCGCTTATTGTATACCGCGTGTTGTGGTCTTTTTCGTTTTATGGTCTTGTTTTGTGCAAATCAAGTCTAATCCCCTTGAGAACGATTGTCTGTGAGATCTTAGCAAAACGTGTACTATAGTTGTTGTTGCTGTTGTTGTTGTAGTAAAGAGCGCGGATTATTTTTTTCGTAACAAGCATAGCCTGGAACTACTTTTTAGACAGGAAGACTAATTTAATTATAAGTTGACTCGACGGTCAACAAATGATCAATCATTTTATTAGACAAATGGAATTTGGGGCTTGCGCTCTTGCATATTATTTTGTTTACTTTTATTTTCCAGCTTTAAAGTAGATTAACCCTGACTTTGCTAAGTTAAGATAGGTGCACAGTGGCTTGGTCGAGGCGCACCTTGTTGTAAGTTGGAGAAAAATTTACCATACCAGATTGCATGTTTTGCGTACATTTTTGAAAAGGAAGGATTTTCTACCAGAAACGCATAATCTAATCGTAGACAATCTTGTCACTCATCTCCCCACCATCAACTCCATTTCTAGAGATCTAGTGGCGATCTCAATAGCAGAGACTGTCAGGAAATCGTCCTTGCGCCCGATCGTGCTAATAAGAGATGCAAACCCACCTTTGTCACTGCTAAGAAGATGCTGGGTCTTAACCTCATGATCAGGCTACTATTTAAACCAGGCCTCACCGTCGGACAATCCGTACATTAGGTTCGACATTGCGGCCCTCTCACATATCCGCTCCTTTTGACCTAGTTCCTACGAAAACCAGCTGGTCTAAGTTTAAGGGGCTTCTGGCCTCGAAAGCAGGTCTGCTCGTCGCTTTTGTCAGCTCGGTGTGTAAACTGAAGACGGCTGTCACGTATCTCAGTGAGATACTGATATTTCCTACCATAACAGCAATATTTACCCCGTTTATGACTAGGTTGAAAAGTTGAGTCGAGGTTGAGTTGAAATTTCACTCACCGTATGATGTCGAGGTGAGCTCACTTTGAGTTGAAATAGAGTTGAACTGAAATCACAACATAACCTCAAAGTTTTGTGTGAAATTATCATTTATAGATACGTAAAAATTCAGAACAAAATAACTTTTTGTTCCTGTGCCAGAAAAAACACCGAACACACAATTATCGCCTAAAGCGGACTTCACGGATGATAAACAAACAAAACAAATGTCACTTCAACCCAATTTCAACTCAACCCGCGTATATAAGGTAAAATATCAACTCGATCCATGTAGGAGAGCTGAGTTGGGTTGAGTGGACTCAGTTTCAACTCGACATCCGTTTATGATTGGGTTGAACCTGGGTGGAACCTAGTCATAAATGGGTAATTGTCTCTTCCTCCCGTCTCTTCCTTCCAGTCGCCGTGCAAAGTGCCCTAGTTGAATGGTAGACTTGCTGCAATGCCTGGTCATTGGGAAAAATACAGATTCACCATTTCAACCTACAAAAAAGAGTTGAGTCGCTCCAAAAAGATTGCCTGGATGATGCATTGTGAAAGACTACAGACTCTACCTTATTAAAAGGAGATGGCTTATCAACGGCTTCGACCAGTAAGAGATTTTGAGTGCTTGCTTGGTCAACCCTCAAACCTATTATCCCTTGGATTCCATTCCGGACCAATACTTCTGAAGTCCGAATTTCTGAATACTTCTCTATAGGAACATCTTTGATCGGGACAAGGTTAAGTGGTTAGCGGGCAGTGGCCTCCTTTTAAGA
This sequence comes from Thereva unica, assembly GCA_949987705.1. Lineage (NCBI taxonomy): Eukaryota > Metazoa > Arthropoda > Insecta > Diptera > Therevidae > Thereva > Thereva unica. The sequence continues at coordinate 9,239,152 of OX465282.1, forward strand.
TGGAATTTTTCCGGTACTCTTTCAGAGGTGCATCGAGCTATTTTCGACAACTTTGTCTGCTTTTATAGATCCAACCTCAATTGGGGATACATTCCAATCCTCAAGAGTAGCATGGAGGTGGTGTTTATCCCTAAACAATGCGACAGGCGTATAGATCAGTCAGCTTAACCTCCCGTTTTTATTTGAAAACGATAGAAATGCTGGTGGACCTTCACTTTAAATACAAGCTGGAGCTCTCCCTGCCTCTACATAGCTCTCAGTCCAAAGCCCACTTCGCTAAAGACAATGCTCTAAGTGCTGCTTTCGACAAAAATTGTTCCCGCTCCGGTCATCCTTCCGGTGTAATCAGAGTGGAGGCGCGTAAAATAGTACATTAAGTGAGAGAAAGTCCAAGGTTCAGTGTCGTCCAAATAGCAGAAGAGGTTACTGAAGAGCGCAGGAAGGAGGTTAGTGGCAGGTTACCTATTATTTTGCTAACCGCGTAAAAGCCTCAAGACTTAGCCCAAAATCACTTAATGGGATCTAATGAACTAACTTGGGTACGTACGGTTTCGGTACAGCACGTCGAATTCGGTTCAGGCTAAACGCTTCTCAGATGGCTTGGGTAATTGTGTTTTCCCCGACGAGATTAAACTAAAGATATGGGGTCAAAAACCACAAGGTGTAGATCTGAAGATCTTCCTCCAAGGTTTATATCTGAGTTAGTTCCTCAAAACCTCGCACTGTCATGGCGAAGACTAAGTGATGGTTTGGAATGCTCTTTGGCTACAGAGAAAGGGAAGCTTGTTTTTGTTGTTCTTTTGACTGCATCGTAGTAGTTGAAAGGGAACTTATTACTTGCCCCACCTTTGATGATCTTGGCCGATTTGAACACAAAAGTACGCCATCGTTATGTTGTAGACGGGGTTCAGGTACATCTGATGCTCTCATTTGGATTAGACAACTCGCTAAAAAATTCCTTCCACCGATTCTATATATCGTTGCTGCCTATGACTAGAGTACCTTATTTTGTGCTACATATACTGGAGGAGTTCTACATAGCCTTTTTTGAAGAAGTTTACTTCCTTGTATGCTTCCCGTGCTTGTTTGCCTTCAGGGTGTAATTGTGGAGGAATTGTCTTTTCTTCTTGCTGCAGATGTTTTATGGTATTCCTTTTGTTTCCTCGTATTGCAATTTCTTGCTCCTCGCCGGTCTCTATTATTTTTATTTCTGGCCCCTGTAGCTGCCTTATACTCCTCGTCGTACCATTCATGAGTCATGGTTTTTAGCCGACAGTTTCTTTTGTGACATCTGTCAGTATTGTCTTCAGTCTATTTATGTTTGAGCCTATCCTTTCTGTTAGAGTTGCCTGATACCTCTCCAATATAGCCTGTTTTGGAGGCGATCAACGTCGAATTTCTTTTGTTTGTAGTTTCTGTTTTTCTTGATCGGGCAGCCGACATTTGAATCTAGCTTGACTAGGAAGTGGCCGATTCACAATTCGGACCTCTACAGGATCTTACTTGGAGGATGCCGGGAGCTGCCTTTCTGCCTACGAGTATATGATCTATTCCATTGCAGTATCTTTCGCTAGGAGATTGCCATATGTATTTATGAATGTTTTTTTTTTTAGAAAATATGTTGAACTGACGATCATATTTTTGTTCATTGCAAAATCGATAACACGTTGTCCGTTAACGTTTGTTGTTTCGTGAAGACGTTTCTTTCCAATGGTCAGCCTGTGCCAGTTATCTCTTCCAATTTTGGCGTTGCGGTCTCCTATCAGGATCTTGGAAGGGGCCGTGTCATATGCGTGTTCATAATAGAAAGTGTCCTTTGTCATGTCCGCTTTCTCCTCTATCTAGGATCGAAAGGGTAAAGAATTACGAAGTCGTGTTGGCTTGAAGTCCTCTTTCACTGATTGGCTTGAACTCTATGACCATTATCTGTAATTGACTTGTGTATTACGATTCCTACTCCTAAGTGATGCACCTTTCCGAATCTGTAGAATATACTGTAGTTACCAAGGTCCATTTTCCGGTCTCTTATCCATCTGATCTCTTGTAACGCGAGTTGTTTTATTTTATATTTGCTCACTTCGTTTAATAGTGGCTTTACTGCTATGTACATACTTCGCGTGTTTCATGTCCTGAAAATCTTTTCCAGGTTTTGTTGCCGTTTTCCCCGTCCGACCCAAGATTTTGCTTCGGGTTTCTTAACTGATGTATTTTTACAGGATCCCGCAGTTAGCCCCACGCCCAACTCCACTACCAGGAGGGTTTGGCTCACTTGGTCAAAGATAAATCTTTTCCATTTGGGTCTAGTGTGATTGCAATCAAGTTAAGACGTTCTGGGAGTAGGTCCAGCAAAAAATGGGGATGGGGATGTCCCTTCATCTAAGACCGAATGTAAACTATGTACAAGTTTGGCGAGCAAATAAGCACCAATTAGCTCTCGTCCAAGAATCGTAGCCATTTTGGTAGGCGCTACCTTTGTTGATTATGTGAACTGCCTGGATCTAGAGTAAAAATATTTTAGCTGATCAATTTTTTGTCTATTGAGTATGCTATTGGCATCATTTATGATCACCAACTATATGTATTGTATATTGCCCGTTTTCTTTGGATTTGGCTTGGAAGATTACTGGTTACAGAAAACCAAATGGGTCCTATTATTTCTCCACGGTCGACAGTAGAGCCTTTTGGCACCATAAAATTGTTTCGAAGAATTTCAGCTCCTTTTGGATATGAGTATGGTCTATCGCAGCTTGTTGCAGCTGCGTTTGTATATCGAGACTCAAGCCGTTCTATTGGTAACATTGAGTAAGCTGTAGCTTTGCAAAGCGTCGGCAGGAGAAGTGTGCCAGGCAATTCGTTGGTGATCAGCTACTCTGACATTTACCATGTAGAATTGGTGAAAATTTTATCCAGAAAATGATTTTGCACTCGTGGAAAATATTTGGAAAGAATCAATTTCATGTAGAAACAAAAACAATGACTCTCTCTCTCATTCCATGTTTTTACAACAAAACTGCAAACATGTTATTTATTTTATTTACATTTTAAGAACTTAAAATTCATAGTGAGTGGCCACCTACATATTTAAAAGTATAATTCCTTCACCCAGGAAGGAGGAGGTAAAACATATTGCAATAATTCAGTAGAGACTCAAATAAAAGTCTTATTCTCCACATATACTTATATGTATGTGACAATTCTATACTTATAAATAACTCTTTTGTTCACCAACGTGAACGATCACCCAATCACACTACTTTCAATATCGACATAACTTCACTTCAATGCACCATGTGCAACAACACTCTTCTAAATTTAGCACAGCTTCTGCCATATGTGTCTAAAATACGAAGATGTATGTAAATGGTCTGTTGTAACATTGGCAATTGTTAAGCAACTCCCCAGATGCTATCTTTACTGTCAATTGTTATGGCTCCTCATGCCTTTGTGACAGAGAGATGAGTCCTACTGTGAAGCGTGTATGGTTCCTTTTCCTGAGCTGTGTAGTCGATACCAATATAGCACAACAATAAATAGCACACAATAGTGGCGCCTAGATATGGGTGCGTGAAGCCTCAACAGATATTGAATATCTAATGTCGTCTTACCAGGCAATAAGAAATTGAGACAACATTCAAATGGAATCAATCTACCGACACGACTGCCATCAAGAGATCAATCCGACATTGAAGGTTATTTTCTCTAAGTTCGTACATATAGAACCACGATAGACGACGACGTTCCTCCTAGGCAGCGCGTTTATGGTCGTGTAAGTGTATTCTACAGAAATTGTTTATTGAAATTTGATGCACAGACTGGGAGAAATTTGGATGATAGTCTGAACTGAAAGCATAACGTCCAAAATCTAAAAAACATATGACATTCAGGGGAATACTGCTGCCATTCGAAAGAATGCTGCGAGGGCTCCACACATTACCTTGGGGCCATAACCCTACGTCTGGAACGCCTACGGGTGATGTTTTTCGAACGCAATGCTGATAGCATGGAGCGAAGTAGGAAGGAGATGCGCGGTGTTCGTATCTAATGTTTATTATTGATAGAATCCTCGCTTCGCTATGCTTTCGGTAAGAGCGGAATAATTTTTATCTAAAATTAGAAAATCAATCGTTTCCGTCCGCCTCGTTCTGATGCTGCTGCTGTTGCTGCTCCACAGTTCTGGGGGCTGGTGGTCTATTGCGAAAGTTTGTGCTCTTGTGTAGATAGAGCATTGTTGGTAATCAAGTGGCGGATGTATCACAGCAAATATGACTGGAATTTCGTTCGATTTCCCCAGCTCCTATGCTAATCGAAAGCATTTCGAGATGCTCCTCCATCGTCTATCTGCTCTAGCCTCTCCTATCATCATCATGGATTCTCAAGTTGTTGGCCCTCATTCTGGTGGTGGTGGTGGTGGTGGCTTCATTGAGGGAATTCAAAAATGTTTTTTGGGTTATTTTTACGTATGAATTTTTTTTGTTTTTGTTGTTGATAAAATTCTTTTATTTTTTTCGTTGTTATTCTTGAGAATTTTTGGGTATTGTTTATTTTGGGCATTATTTGATGAAGACAGAATGATTCTGAAATTTATTGTAATTCACTTCTCATTCGCAGTGAGTTTCTATTTGATGTGGTTATGGTGAATAGTGAGTATATATTTTCGAAATGATGACGAAGGGATTACAACTAGAAAATTATGTGGCCACAAGCAGATAAACATAAATTAAATAAAGCGGCTGTGTTTAATTTATTTATTGATATTATGTTTTGTTCATGCAATATTTTTATTTGTTCAGAGAGGACTGCTGTCCCCGCTGCTGTGGCTCGGTATAACTGCGTTTAGGACCCCTTGGTGAGTTGGGAGTTCTCATTCAATTTACCCTGGCAAAGGTAATAAAAGAGAGTGCCCTAGCTATATAGGGTGGCAAGTGGCGCCAAAATGAATGCAAAAAACAATTTCGAGCAAAAAATAAAATTTTGATGGCGCCTTTTTTCAAAAAACCTTAGCACCTCTCAAAGATCCAAACACTTTTTGGGCCTTCATATCCCCTAACAGGACGACCTGCAAGGCCAGTTGGATATTTCTGAACCCATGGAGTAGGGTGTCGAATGTGGCTCCATTGAAGGAAAATTTTCGGCACACCTCTTCAAGAAAGACAGACTGAGTCCACGAACCAGGGTGGAGTGCGCTTAGATCACTCCTTCATTGGAAGAAGATCTCCTTAGGGGCCCACCTGCGGTAGTACGGGCACCTTTTGCTCCATCGGAGAGGCAACCCAAAAAGTAGACGACGAGTTCTGGAAGCTGGGTATTCCCGTGTAGAAGCTGCTGGGCTCTGCATCGCCCTCGAGGAAAAGAAGAATGCCGTTTTACTTAATAAGAAGATAGTTAGATCCTCTGGATCTTCTCCAGACCGCAATAACTCGGCGAAAAGGCTCCGGGCATACGATTTGAAAATCCGACTGAAAACCCTTCAGGAAAGAAGTCCGATCAAATGGCAGAAAGTGTCAGAATGGACGTAATTGCGATGTGCATATCCGGAGAATCTCCTGACCATAGAACAGCTAGTTGCCGTCCAAGGGGGTTTTCTGGAGGATATTGAGGAGTTGGGGTAGGGGTCAGAGCAGTCCAGATTCGTTGGGGCTGCTGCCCGCTCCTGTGATGGGCCGCCTTAAGTCCTGGAAGGAGCAAGCCTTGTCGCTGTAGACGAAGGAAAGCTGCCGCGAAGCTAAGTTGTGGCCCGGCGCTTCCCTGCGGATACATTTTGTTGAAAACGTTAGAGATCCAAAAAACGACCTTAAAGGTGTGGGAGTGGAGAGTTTTCTGGAGACCAAAAGTCTATTGACGAGCTGAGGCGGACGGGTGGCCATATTGGCGGCAAGTTTGATCGGGCATAGCCTAGGATCAGGAAATCGTTCCAAAGTGTCCCCAGCCAAACTTGCAATGTCCCCTCATCGACCGCCAGCACCTAGCAAGCAACCACGAGCATTTCCGCTCCGATCACCAAGGTAACCAACTGAACAAAGGCTGGCACAGCTGGCGAAACACGGGAATCAACTTTGGTAAGAAACACTTGCTATCAAAAACTATGCTATTATTTATTAAAAGGCTCTACAGCCAGAATCCGGTCCTGGACTCTCGCAACAAATGTGTCGCTCACTTTAAAAGTGGTGCAGCTTCACACTAGAGGTTGACCCGCCTTGGAGTTACATTCCGTCACATCGTCCGCTACAAAACCAAAGTGACTCCAGATTTTGCACTTTTGGAGGCTTAATCCTCACAGCGTCAGCAGCAACATAATGGCGAAATGTGACTCCAAAGCAAATCAACCTCCAATATCCTAAATGAAAGGAATGAAGACTGCTACCAATATAAAGCTTGTCCAGATACGCTTGACTATCACGCCACGACAGGCCTCGAAAAAAGATTTATGTAGGACAACCCGAAATACAATTTATGTGAAAGCGTCGACCAGAAGGCGCCCAAACCAGTCCTGCTCCACCCTGACCAAAGGCTAGGGCCGACATTCAAGCCTAAGCGCCAAGTCACTAGGCAGACTGCTGAACCTGCTAAAACTGGTTTCGCCTACAAATATGGCATATAGGGATGTAGTACGATAGGCCAAGAGAGTTACTGCGGTATCTTTGAGCAGTTCCTCACCAAAAGTGTACAAAATTTAACAAATGACACATTCAACTAAACAACATCCCATTCCCAAACCGTTTAACTCTAAAACAAATATTAACTCCACCGAATATTCTGTCAACCAAATCGATTCAATTTTTTCTGTCAAATTCATTTAATCTCAAGACGCAGAACTCTGCCCTACAGTAACTGTCCCTGAAGGAATTTAATCATCTGGAACCCCTTCTTCCACAACAATCCAATTTCTTAATTAAAATCCGGAAGTAATTTCACACACCGATCCGATTCCGACATACTCAAGTGAAAATCCATTTGGCAAATGCACATCCCAAAAAGGCCTCCCCTCCGATTACGGGCTGCTCACCGGCGTTAAGATAACGAAAAAAAGCCCTCATTGATCCCCCGCTAAGCCCCCAAGAGATTGACAGAAAATGGTTTTTCCAATGTCTTCCGTGGTTGATTTGTTTTCCTTTCACTTGGCGGAAATTTCACAAGTTTTCTCCTCGCTTTTACTTAGTGCGAAAAATGGCAAATGGCATCAGCAGCTTATCCACACGCGGCAATGGCTAACGAGATGAAATTGATTGGGTTGGGCCCGGCCAAAGACGATGCTAGAGACGATGCCATAGGCGAAGGCAATGGCGGCGATGATGATACTGAAAATAGCCCTGTCAACTAATTTCACGTTTGACAGCGCAAAGTGATAGTCCTGCCAGCAGGAAAACGTCCACACACACAGGGTTAAAGACATATTACGAATGCCTTAGACCAAATTAATTAATGAGCCGAATACTTTCGGGGTGATGCTGCCGAAATGGTCTGGACGACTTGCGACTGTTTGTCGAATTTGGCAAACTGGCGAAATATCTGGCAATTGTCGCTGTGAAAGTGGCCTCTGGGCTTTGATCGCGCTTCGGAGGTATTTAAATGAGATAAATTCGAGAAATTATCGAAATGTCAGGAATTTGATTGTGTTTAGTCATACGTCTTAGCTGGAATGTACTAATTATAAAACAATCAAACGCGTTTGGAGGGAGAATGGTGCAGAAGTATTTCATTGTTTATTTTAAAGAACACTTTTAGTCGAGCTAGTAGACACGAATTGGCATTTGAAAATATGTGAGAGACATCTTCGAAATATTTGTAAAACGCCATCAAAACAATTTCGGTTGCAGTTATATACTTGAATCTAGCACTTTTGGTTCGGCGTTTTGTGAAAAGGACTTGGTATGCCCAACAGGACGGTTGACCCATCTTTAGGTTAAGGACACTCGCCCAGTCCATCGCATAAATTAAGAGATCTTTCTTTTTTTTAAGGTGCAGCCAGGGGCGGAGCGTTCATAGGTGCAAATGGTGCACTTGCCCCGGGCGCAATTCAAAAGAAAATGAAGAAGTGTTCCTTCCTTTCATTGTCAATATATTAAAGGAACTGTACAAATTGTCTGTGCCTTTTTCCATTGCCTTTCGCAATGTGTGGCCAGTTCCATTTCGTTCGTCTGCTTTCATTGGATATTCTTTCTTTAGCCGGCACAGTGCCATAGTTCGAGAGAAACACCTAGTTTGAAGTTATTGAAAGCTGTTAAGGTCCACTTTTTTTTTCTATGCAGGATTCTACAATAAAAAAAATATTATCCCTTGAAACATGAAGGCTCGGAGAACGACATAGGGATCTCTATTATGGAGATTCGAGTATATAGTACTATAGATTTTCTGAGTACAGGATTGTGCTGGAAATAGTTGGGGAATTGCAGCTAACACCGAAAAACATTCTGAAGCATTAAACAGCATTATCGGGAGAGTTTTGTGAAGACAAAGCGCAAGCAAAATTAGCATAAAAGTAAGAAGTAAGCAAATCTTGATTGGATAAAGGCAAGGGCGATGCTTTCATGCACCGGGCGCAATAGGACGGGGCGCAATTTAAAAAAAAAGTGAAAGTGTTCCCGCGCCTTCATTGTCATATATTAAAGGAACTCCAAAGAGTGTTTGTGTTTTTTCCTTCACCGCGATCAAAAATGAGCAGCTGATGGGGGCGCAATATGGCATACTGCACCGGGCGTAAAAAAGCCAAACGCCGGCCCTGGGTACAGCGTGAGATAGCCACGCCAATAATCTTAAATTGTCCGCATTTCTGAACTTTTACAAAATCAGAGAGTTCAATCGCAAGGTTTATCGGCATCTCCTTCAACACCCTCCATAACCTTGAACCTTTTATATCCTTCGTACTAAGTTTGCTACTGGAGAGCGCACCACGAAGGCCATGAAGTGTGATTTCTGTACTTAGAGCTGCCACCTAATATTGTCTAGGCGCTTCTTCTTCTTCTTCTTTTACTGATATACATACAACCAGTAACCGGACCTAGCCTCTGGGTGAAATCTGATCACTTTTTGATTTGCCCGGGCTGAAGCCACACTGGTATTGGTCTATAATGTTTCTAGCATATGGGGTCATCCACTTTTGTAGGATAGTGGAGAATATCTTATACGTGTTTATTCAACAACGTTATATCGCAATAATTGGTACAAACTACGACCATTCCTTTTTTATGTACCGAGCTGAGAATACCAGTTTCGGGCATCGTTTCCTTCTCCCATATTGCCTAAGGTGGAGTACTTTGAAAGCGTGTACAACTTTCGCCAACGCTTGGCAACTCGTATACATGACTTACTCTTCTAACACAAGGCCTTAGGCGCTTCCGGCCAATTCATAATGGGGCTATGTTGATTCTAGCCTGAATCGAGGATATAAAGTTTTTCTGCGCTTCTATCAGAGCCCCATCACAAACAAGTTAGTGAACTGAGTCGAAGTTGGCACCATGGTAAGTCATCAGGCCCAAAAGGCAGTGGGGTTGCTCTTTGGGTGTGAATATAGTATTTTCAATGACCAAGATATTAATTTTTGCCATCACAATGGTAGCAAAGCTTTATCTGCCCAATTCACAAGAAAGAAGACAAATTCAAGTGTGAAAACTATAGAGGCATATTTCTTTTAAGTACAATATACAAATTTACGAAAAATATAATCAAATCCAGACCGGAACCTAATGGAGAAGCTGCAATAACCCAGCTGGATTAAGAAGAAATAGGTCGACAATGGACCAACTTTTTCCAATAACGCAAATCCTCCGAAAATTCTAGGAATACAACATTGAAGGATATCAACTTTTCATCAACATTTCAAAAAACATACGATAGCATCGACAGGGAAACAACGTATGCGACAATGCTGGATCTAAACATCCCCCTAAATATAGTGAAATTAACAAAAATGACAATGGAAAACAAAAGATGTGCAGTCAGAATACAAGGAGAATTAACGGAGTCCTTCCCAGTCAAGCAAGGCTTAAAGCAGAGTGATGGGCTGGCACCCATGCTATTTAATATCCGCTATTTTATATTCGCAAAGTAAACATTGATGCGAACGCAACCCTGCTTAACAAATCAACACAATTGGAAGGATATGCCGACGATATAAACTGCCTTGCCATATCACTGTCATACCTTAGAGAAATATTCACGGAATTCGAAGATTAAGCTAAACATGTACAAAGTCGAGGGTGGAAGGAAGCAGAAGAAGCCACAATACCACCCGGGGATGGAACATAACATCGAACGGGTAAACGAATTTAACTTCCTGGGGCCCACAGTCAGGCAACTACAGTTAACGGTCTGGAATTCGCGTCTGACTTAACCATTGCAGGGTTCCTTTCAGATGCCTTAAATGTTATGTTATACCTATCTTGTGACAAGGGAAAGAGCAACCATCGCAGCCCTCAGAATGAAAGAATCCGGTTTTTGGACCGCAATCAGGGGAGGACACACGAAGGTGCTGAACTTTGTTACTATCCCCACAAAAGCCGACTTCTGCATTCCCGAAATTACCTTCTCGAGGAACTACGGAGTATATATCCCTTCACGTCGTGAATGGATAAATAGACCACACAGTTTTCAGGGTGTCATAAACTTCTTTACTGATGGCTCTAAGCTCGAGGGTCGAGTGGGAGGAGGAGTATTTTCCCCAGAACTTGGGATTGAAATCTCCTTCCGACTACCCGATCGATCGGAAAGTGTACTACATCTCCTCTGTCACTGCCCGGCCCTAAGCAGAATAAGGTTAACCACATTTGGCGAACCCTTTCTAAGCACCCTCGCGGAAATCTCTGAGATTGGGATCCCGAAACTTAGAAGATTCATTACTTCCTCGGGATGGTTTTAACGAAGAAACGACATTTTAACATCAGGTTTAAAGCGGGATCATTATGGCATCACAATGCACCTATCCTTCTGGCCTAAGTGTATGAGTTTAAACCAACAGCTCAGCCATATCTAACCTAATCTAACCTAACCTAACCATTGCTTTTCTTCCTGCGTTCACTTCTTTCAACTTGCTTTCAAAAAATTGCTACAACGCTCATCCGAGGCGCCCACATGCACCACATTTTGAAGGACTGGAGGCTGGAGTTTGATCCACTAAACATCAAATTAAATCAACCATTGCAACTTACATTTGACGAGCTGTCCCCACATGATACCCGACAGACGACTTGGAAGTAATGACATTCTTACACTTGCTAATCGGTAACATAATTCACGGATATATCTATCCCCATGAACCGCTTTACACGGGAGAATTGAGTCAGAAGGATGCTGAATCACTTCTGGCGAAGAGTTGGTCTGACGAAGGAGCGTAAAAAATTGTTCTGCCAACAGGAAACCCTGGCAATTAGTCCTTCTTCTAGTAGATAATTTACCCCCAGCAATGTGGGCGCTAGGTCGCATTTGGGACACTCCTCCTGGTGCTGACGGACTTCTTCATGCCATACTAGATCTTTACCTCAGTTCCAATTTCAGAGCTAGTTGCACAGTGCGATCGCAAGGATCACGACACAACACGGCGGGCTGTCGTGTAGCTGTAAGCGGGCGGCATATTCTTCTCCCGTACTACTCTGAAACGAAACTACCTTATGAGTTGTGCAAAATAAAAGAATTATGGTAAGAGATTACTTTTTGTGCTAACTACCAACGATATACTAATATCAAATATTGACGAAGATTCGCCGATTGCTTATCCTACAGTCTTAAAACACTCAGTATGAATCTGAAAATTTAAGTACAAACCTTTGGACCATTCTCAAACTACCAAAAAAAAAAATTTAATTTTTAATTTCCAAATTGCGATTACTTAAAAAAAGGAGTTCCGGACCACATAACGAAAACTTTCTTGCTTAATGGTGTTTATTTCTTCCTTTATGCCAAACTAACCCACAAAGTCATTCTACAATAATAATGAACTTATGCAAAAAGTTCATTTCCCTAAAAACAGCCAATCGGCTCGGGCTCTCTCTTGTGCTGGTGTGGTATTATTATTGTGCAGGCAAGGATTATGCCAACAAACAAAAGCAACCAACCAACCAGCCAACCATGGATCCAAGAGGCGCAAAATGGAACTTTTAATGCACAAGAAAAAGAATATTCATTTCATCCTTGAGAAGGAAGAATTCAAGGATTCAGGCAATCCTTGGAAGAATGCCAGACAAAAATTAATGGAGCAAGTGGAAAATTAGGCTTTAGGGGCGGGCTGGGTACTATGCAGCTCAGGACTAGGAGGTAGTAGTGCTAAAAAATAAATGCATTGGTGAGATTGGTGTTGTTATTCAAGGGTAGGAATATAGTAAGTGAAGTGAGAATAGTGATAGCTGCGTTTTGTTTGTTGACGTTTATTATAAGCATTTTCAGCACCATTCGAGGTGCAATTTGTGGTGTGAAATATGTGGCTGTTGGTGAAAGAGAGAATGTTAGAAAAGAAAGGGTGGAATTGTTGGGGAACTTTTAAGTAGTTTGTTCTTCTAATGGATTGTGTATAGAACAAAATATAGAAATTACGAGTATATCATAAGGAGTATTTGGTGAAACGAAAAGTTATATACACATGTCCGTAATGAATAACTTATAAAAAATGTTTCTATATATTTTTTAAGCTAAATAAAGATAACCCTTCAGATTTAGGAAGTATTTAGCTATCTTTCGAAATTTGGGGCCAAATAGTCCATAATTATCATCAATGGAATTGCTTTCAAAGAAAAGGTCCATCGTTTACATATACCAGAAGTCGAAAGTTTGAATACACTTCTTTTTCTTAAACGGGTTTACAACCGAGTTTCTTCTGTTTTCGATGTCATCTACTTGGCATCCCGAAGCTCGGGCTGTCCTGTGCTACGCCATCCTATCAGTGGAGAAGTCGCATCCTATGCATCTCACCGCAGAGTAACTTTTCGCATTACTGAACAAGGTAACACCGCGATAATTGGTGCCCGCTATGATATTCATTTTTTGTGTACCATCTACGCTAAAGGATGGATAGTAGTGTAGCTATGATGGGACTGGTCCAATTTCACACGCGATTTTACATATACCTTCACAACAGCCTAAAACGGTGACAAAAGCTCGCTCCGGCTCGGTTTTTACCTTGAATGAAAGCTCTTTGGGACCTGGGTTGGAACGAAGTTTGTTTTGTCCTGCCTGAAAGCTTTTGGGTTTGTGTCTAATATGGTATGTGGTCTTGAATAGGTTGGGGGCGGGACTTAGGTAGCATCATAACAATGGCCTCGATTCCCAGATCCGACGGGAGGGAAGTGAGTGAGGATTTGACACTTTGCGATTCTCAAATCCGCAGTCCCGGATTGGTTTAAATCGAAAATTCGGAGTGAAGACTCACGCGATAATGAAATATACGATGTCGGATTATCTTAGGCGCATTTGTCGTTCAAATCCGCAGAAAATTTGTTGCGGATCACACTTTTACAGCGCGGAAAATGTCAAAAAGAAATTCGGGGTTGCGGATTTGAGAATCGCAAAGTGTCAAATCCGCAACTCACTTCCCCGCCGCCGAATCTGGTAATTGAGGCCAATAATCCTGTGTTTGAGTTGGGGATCTGGAAGGCCAAACATACCAAATAGACCAGACATACAAATCAGGCAGATCAGACCAGACGTATCAGATAGAACAGGCCTCCTCTCAAGCCTGGTAAAATCGAATCAGAAACCCACTTGGAGGAAACCTTGTGCCAAAACCTTGCGCCCGCCATTTCAATTTTCCTATGACCCCCTATAAGGGTAGGTGCAAATATCTTTAACTCATTATTACTTAATTAAATTGTATCAATCGATAAAGTGTGTTTCACCCGACATTACTGATAAAAGGAGCAACGCGCAGTTTGATGAGCTCCAGTCCTCGCGACTAGATTGAATCGAGACCGCGCAAGCAAGCAATACGTTTGTCACTTTTCTTTTGTCGAGTGGTGTTGCATCCTATTACTTTCTGCCGTAAATAAGATTGTTAAATAAGTTCCTCAGATGCCGAAGAGGCCGAAGAGTTGGACAAACCCTCCACACCTAAGGAGTTGTCTTTAATCAGCTAGACCATTGACCATTGACCAAATTCTGCTATCCCTGCTGAAAAAGCGGTTGAAATATCCACGTGAGACACCATGGGATAGCCACAAGCTAAATAGCTCTATTTCCCGTAGCTCCAAAGTACCAGCTATCGGGACGCTGTTGGGGATGTCCGCTCACATCGCTTTGTGAGACTCGATACCCACCGAGCACAGCTTCCGGCTACTTCACTGGTGACAACTATATGCAACGCACAGCTCATGATATCAGTATTGTAATATAATATTTCGCAGTATTTGAGTAAATTACAACAAAATAATATCGCTCTTAATCGGAGTGCTATACCAATAAATAACACAATTTCCACTCTTCCCAGACTTCAGGAAAATATAGACGCTAATTTGCAATGTCTGACGTGCAAAAAATTCAGCCGATAAATTGAGTGTCGACCTCGGATCCCTCGCCATGATGAACACCAAATTTGTCATGCCAGCTCTCAAATAAATTCAGCCGAGGAATACTTCTTCTTCTTTAACGGCTCTGCAGCCGGGATCCGGTCCTGGCCTCTCGCAACTGTTCTCTCCACTGGTCCCGATTCTGAGCCGATGTCAGAGGGAACTTTCCGAGCAGGCTCATCTTCACTCATTCGAACTAGATGCCCTGTCCACTGGATCCTACCGAGGTTTATTTTCTTCACAACATCTACTTATGTCGCCATAGCGTTCGTAGATCTCGCCATTGTAGAGTCTCCGGAATCGTCCTCCCTCACATAAGAAGCCATTGATCCTCCGAGGTGTTTTCCTCTCGAACACGGCTAAGAGGTTGGAGTCCATTGTGATACCATTCTAGTGATTGAACAAAGATTTCAGGCCATTTCAAGGTATTTAATAAATCGACAGAGGTCAGGAACACCAATGTTTTGCAGCTCACTCAATCCATCAAGGACAGGTGAGCCGAGGAAGGTCCTTCTTTTCCGGGCTCCAGCTAAGCTAATTTTTCTCACAGCCGGTTTTTAGGTGGCTATGAGCATTCTCTTCTGGATTAAGTGGGTTTCCACCTCGATTCCTGTCCTGCAGTATCCACTAATTCCCCTGTGTCTAGAAACCCAACGCAGAGTTATATCAAACTGAGTGGCATAAATGACCCAGTCGGGATAACACCACCTACCCAGTAATCTCTAGCCTATTGTCTAACAAATTCAGTAAGAATTCAGAAGTTCAAAAAATCGGACTCCCCCCTAGACACCTGCTGCCATCTTCTCTGTAAACGACGTTTTCAACAGATTTTTGTTGATTGGATGTTGATCCATATGAAGCTCCCTATGCAATCGTTTTTATGTTATAAGAATTATTATGGTGCAATCTTAAATCTTGGGCAAACTATGAAAATAATTTCTCCCATCCGGCGAGTATTTGTGTCTTTTTCCATGATTCTTCACTGCGTTCAAAAATTAGCATCCTGTGTGGCGCAATATGGCGTAGTGCACCGGGCGCAAAAAACCCCAAGCCCTGACTGGAAACCTCTTCGCCGAAATGAAATTGTCTTGCCTAATTTAGGGACCCCTCCCCCCTTTTCTGGAGGATCGCTTTTGTTCTCAAATACTTACGAGTATTTGGTTTCTCTTTTGATCCACTTTAGGTAAAAGGAATGGTCATATTATAATTTCTATCACTATAATACTCTTAAGATTTCCTCGTTTACATACAAAACTTATTTTTTCATTTTCACCAAAAACAAATTTGAGCAAACATAAAATAAAAATGAAATTTCACTTTATCTAACCTCTGAAAGGAAATGGCTACAATAGACCAAATAGATTTACCATAAAATCCTTCCAGCTCGTAATTTTCATTCGTGTCGTTTCCTTATGGTAATAAGCTCCCATCGCGGTTCGATACCTCCAAGGGTAGCCTTGTTGCCTCGAAAAATATGATTTCACGCCCTCCATCTGCTGTAATTCGTGTTGCCGTGTGTTTTTTCATCGGAAAGCAACCCCCATTAAGACGTTCACGTTTTTAATAGGCGAATTTATTTCAGTCCCTGACTTTGTGGTCAGGCTATTTTCAGCAGTGTCCAGCTCTACAGCCCAAGCCATCCGACCACACTTCCCGAAGGATTTCTGCAGACAACGACACGCAGAAAGTCACGCGATCGGCAGTGATTTTCTCCTTTTCACCATTATTCATCGAAAAAAATCTAGGCTACTACCTGGTGGTGCCTGGTGGGCAGGAACCTTCCAGAGCCTCTATGTTTACACAAAGCCCACGTATGATGGGTTTTCGCGAATCTTTATACACACGGGCGCCCGCCGGTCCTGTATCGAACTCATTTACCATACAAGGGCCTGGTCTGTAACGCCGCCGGGCCGGGCCGCCTTAAGAAGTGCGAAAGTCGCGGTTGACTGCAAAAACTCATAACGAGGTGTATTAAAGGCAAACAAGCCGCCAAGTCGTCGTACTCATACCTGACCGGGCACTTCAGGTGTTTGTTTAGTTGTCATGTAATTTTGAGTTATTGAACATGCTAGAAGTGGTCTCATTCTGGTGATGCGGACCGAGGAGACTTAAAAATATTTCATATTCGGATGCGGAGGCTACCCAGAAACTCTTCAACTTCTGAATCTGAATAGTGTGTCTATCGACGTGGGAGGATGGATTCTTCTAGCCTCCTTAAGAAGCTCTGTTTCGTCGTATCTAAGATATAATTTATTACTATCTCAACCGAAAACTCTCCATGTTTTGCTAACGGATTTTTATGATATTGTTTTTATGTTTTTTTATTGGGAGCTTTATCATTCTCATTCTTTTATAAAATGAAAAATGCTCTCCTCTCGAGGAGGAATATGTTGTCATGCTGACGGCAACGGCCGGTTTCGTAAATCAATTTCAATTGCGACAAGTTTCTGGGCTCCGAATTCAGGAATTTATTAGTGTTTGGCCTTTGGGGCAGATTGATTTTGTGATGTGGAAAATTTCTCGTGAACTTGAAAGCCCAACTGCAGAAAAGATATTAATAATATATTTCGTAGTGTAGTTGATGGATATTTTGGATTTACTGATAAAATCGTTGGCATTGAGAGAACCTTTTATTGATGGGGATATTATTAATGGTTTTGTGTCGAGTGACACTTGTTATTATATGCGACTTCAAGTAGTAATGGCCTCTAATCAAGTTTAATTGCTTTGGTGTGGATTGTGTAATGGCAATTTAGAGTAGTATACGATATACCGTGTTATGTTGAGGCGAAAGCTCGTTCAACAGATATTTTACTACCGCAAAATTTTTTTCTAAATAAAATAATATTACAAGGTATTTTCAATCATCTTACAAGATGATCCAATGATAAAACATGAAGCATTAGATTGGTGGCACCGAACCAGGAATAAGCTCATTTTTCCTTCATCCCATGTGCGAATAGCCAGCGCATGGGCGATAACAGGTTTGGAAACCCTACTCAATTTCCTAAAGACCAGTGGCGGTTCGTAAGGTTCAGGATAAGGGAAGCAATGCGGAAGGCGAGCTATAAAAGTAAAACTATCCAAGACTGTAACTAAAAAAACTGAAGAATAACATGTAGTGGAATCAGATAAGGAAAACATGAGGAATTGTTTGCAGTCTAAAAAAATTTTTTTTTTAATTTGTTTTAAAAAGATAGTAATAATAAAACACTACATATCTTCTATTCTCTTTTGTAACCTTCGCCTACCATCATTATATTCTTCTTGCAAAAAAACGCTTCAGGCTGCCCGTAATCGAAAACACGATTCATAAAGGGATCATCATTAAAGAGAGAGAATCTTTAAAAATATAATGGAAGCTACAAATCAGCTTTTATTCAACAATCTCCGCCTGCCACCCCATTAGAGTAAACAATGGTTAAAGAGAAACTTCACCTATCCTCGATCTCTTTTTTCTTTACTCAGTACATTAAAGAAAATCCATATTTTATGAGTAAAAAAAAATTCCAAGCAAATTTTTAAGAGTGAATTTAGTTTTTACTCGAAACCACGAGACACATTACGAGAAAACGAAACCAAGAAAATAAAGAGAATATGGTGGATACAGAAAATTTCTCTATCTTCGTTTGTCAATTCTTGCTGTTCGGTTCCGAAGAAGCTGCGTTTAGCTCAGCTTCTGAGGGGACAGTATTAACGCATACCTTTACGTGAGTGTGAGTTGAATTAAATTGAATGTGTTGGAGTTATCACGTTGATTTTCTGGGCCAAATAAGCTGGAGATATTTCCGCTTCCCATGTTGTTAGGCCTCGGTCACTATAAGAGGGGCACTTAAAAAATTTTTCATATCGAATTAGCGAAGAGCGGCAATTTAATATTGTCATTCTCCCGCTCATATCAGTGAGAGGCCTAACCCAATATGGAGAAGGTGTAATATCTCCAGCTTTAGTGTTTCCAGAGGATGAAATTAACATTTTTCTCGTGATTAGTTTTGATACATTTAAATTTATTTTTATGATGTTGCCTATTTGGTCAAGGGAAGCAGTGCTTCCTTTGCTTCCAAAGAGGAACCGCCACTGCTAAAGACCGGGACTATCGGTAAGGGTAGAGCAACCTGAACACCAAGACAAAATGTCAGTAGATTAGTAGGCTTGTATCTTATAATGTAGTTGGACCAAAATCCACATGTAAAAATACTACATGTCATGTTGAGGGTATCCATGCATCTGTCGCGGACTTTCAACGTGCGTTGTTGTCATAATCGGACGACATTCTTCACGTTTCCGTCAGCATTTATGGAAGGTGATGAATATATTCTTCGGAACGGAGTTTTATCCGGTTGATTATCTTTTTGATCGAATTATAATCATCTTCCTTGATATTGCAACGCATTTTCTGATCTGTGCGTTTGGGGTCGTCCATAAGTTACGTGAGGCGAGTTTTACGATTTTTCGACCTCCCCTTTGGTGAGATGTCGTGATACATATATGGCTCGATCCAAATTTCAAAAAATCTACTGTACGGGACGTCATATTTAGTTCAGGCTTCAGCCATATTGTAAGGCCCCCATTCACACACAGGTTGCCGGCAGACCGTGGCCTGAAAGTATTCGCCTTGAGACCAAGTATCGCCCCACACTCACCGGCCGCCAAATGGATGGGGCCTGCAGGCAAACTGACAAAAATCTTTATGTGTGTGGGCATTTATCGGCAGTATCAAGCAGTGAATTTACGGCAAGATTTCACACCGTATCCTTTCGGGACTTAAGTAAGGCGCGAAAACCATCGACTCTCTCATTCACGCTTGTTCGCGGGTGTTCACTCTGTGATTCTGGAGCCGATTTCAAGTTTTCGTTAAGGCCATGAACATTTTTACACTTGAATTAACAACCTGCTATGCTAAACTGTCGTCTTCGTCTGTGTGTTTGTAGGAAATCATGACTTCACCTGCCTGTCAGGCAGATAGCCAAAGTCCCATCCCTCAGTCAGACTAAGTAATCTGTGGCCTTCATCGGGCCGTGCCTGCCGACTTGGTTTGAAAGACCTACTACCGGCAGCCTTTAAGTGAAAGGGGGTCTTTAGTGGAGAAGCATGTGAAACATCACCTGATATTTATCGAGACGTGAGATTGAATGAGCTTCCGCTCGACTCCCTCCTCCTAAACGCCTCACGTAATTAGGAAATTTATAGACTGCATGCGGCGGTGGCAATAGCGATCCTGCTCGATGATATATTGAATCGGTAAAAGCTAATGATAATAATTTGCGTAGTGTGGATGTGCTGAATGGTGTGAAAGAAAATTGTGTAGAAATAACCTTGAAAGTGGGCATGTAATTGTGCCGATCCATGTCTATTGGGCCAAATGTAGTGGAAGCAACAATTGTATTTCTGTATTTGTGCAACGAAATGTGTGGAATTTGTTCCTGTTCCAGAAACCATTGTCACCTTGTGAGAAAAAATGGGGGCTGCCATTTGAAATTTTAGAGTCACTAGAGCGTTAACAAGGGTGTCGTTTATTACTATAAGATAAAGTAATGGCAAAAGTAGCCATCTCAAAGCTGTTGGGTAATTTTACATTATTGAGAACTTTGCCTTTGGAACTGTTGTATAGATGATGATTTTATCGTTTTAACTCTTTTAACTCATTTTTTAATTTCTGTTTAAATTTCATTGTCTTTTTATCATACATCTCATCGCCATCTAGACCTTCGGTATTTCAACATTGAATAACTTTAACATTCTTTAGCCGATTTCGAAAATTTTACACGATTTTAAAACGTCATTTAGTACCATTTTAACTACGAGTCTGTTCACATCGAAAAACGTGCTGCAATTGCAGCGCTTTAAGCCGCGTCTCCACCAACCGAACATGTTCGCCGAACAGTGTTCGGCAGACATTTGTGATGTCCGCCGAACATTGTTCGGTGTTGTAGCGAACATTGATTTGTGAGCTATTGAAAATGTTCGCCGAACATGTTTGGGAACCAAATGTGGAATGTTTGTCCGTTTTTATGTTCGCGAACACTGTTCGGCAAACATGTTCGGTTGGTGGAGACGGGGCTTCACACTGAAAATTTTGCGGCTTATTATATGGGAGAAATTCGGTGCCTTCAGACAACACAATTCGAAGTTGGGTCATGAATTTCTTTGAAAACGGATCTATAGTAACTCGCCAGTGTCCCATTCGACCGCGTCCGATGCCGAGCCGAAATTTTGATGCCATACGAAGCTCATTTTACACTCTCTGGCGCAGTCAATAAACAAAACTGTGGTATTTGGGTAACAGAGAACCCACACGTCATTCACGAAACACCACTGCACGAGACCAAATCACTGTTTGGGCCGCAGTGTACTCAAAAACCATCATCAGACCATTTGTCTTCAAAGTTCGACAAACCCGACATGCTATCTTTGGATATTGGTGCACTTTGTGTATCCGAAAACGCGTGAAAAAGGTCTGATGAACCTATTTTCAACAATACTGCACACCTTGCCACACCGCAGCCACTACGATCAGTATAATGACGTTTCCTGTGGCCGCTTGTATAGTTCGAGTTATTTTTTAGAGCCCCGCTACGTTCTGTTTTTTGCCAGGTTGTGTCCATATCCAGTATTGCCGGTTTCTTTTGACATAGCCGATGCTCGTTTCCGCTGTTGTCAATATGGCGCCCTTTTCTGTACTCCACAGCTCTTCAATATTTGTTTTGTCAGAAAGGGTTTGCTGATTTAAAATTTGTTGCAAACACCCAGCAATCTCCCATCTTTTAATACTGTTCCGCAGAAGGTCTACGTTCAACCGTGTACGGTTGATGACATCGAGGTGAATGTTTCTGATTACGACTATTTTGAGGCCACTTCTATCTGATTTTTCGTTCTATTATCTAACGTTCCCAGGTCTCCTGGTGTATTTTCTTGTGACAAAATTAAGTTCCACGTAGCAACAGTAATTTGGACTATTTCTTGTTTTCCAATTCAAGGCCGGTTTTGTTTAGGTCGATCTGTGCGTTTGAGTCACCAATCAAAAAATGATGCCTCTCTTTGGAACAGAGCGAAAAATCTCATTCAGCTAATGAGACTGGGCCTGGTTTGATTGATAAGTATTACGCCAACGCCACTCCTAAAATTTTCGGGGTTGTTCTTTCCAGAATATGATATAATGATCCACGCTTGGCGCTGTTTGGTCTTGCTAGGTCCCATGGTCTTGATATTATATCGGTTTATATCGTAGAGGATTAAATCCAGTGCCCTGATCCGAAAAGCAGAGGTTGAATATGTGTTAACCACCCAGCTCCGTACATTATTTGTCGATTCCCAATAAGATTGGTTTGGTTTGAGTGGGCTGCTAACCCTCAGTAAAACCAACTTAAAACTTTGGTTAAGGCGCAGAACATTCATCATTCGGTACTTTATGGAACAGGGTGATGTGTAGAACTCTACCAAAAGACTTTTCAACGATTCTTACGATTCCACCGCCTCTTTCAACCCATTTAATTTTGCGTTCGTTTCAACAAGACCTGTAGCCAGCCAGTTTTGTAAATTTAGGATATACATCCTGTTTAAGCACATGGGTCTGTCTACATAAGAGCTGTTCTGTCCTTGGCTCTATGTAACCTTAGGTTCGTTTGAAAATCAAGAACCAACCATTCTACACCTGTATTCCTATCACAGATTTAAAAAATACTAGTATGAGAGAGATTTGTTGGAATCTCAATCTACTTTAAGCAGCCCCAATCATATTTTAGACCTAGGCCCTGCAAGGCAGTAGTATGTAGTACAAAGAGTAATTCCTAAGTTTGGTTTATTAAAAAAAGTTATGTGCTGGGCCTGGCCTGTGGGGTCACCGGTGAACTCAGTAAAATATGAAATGATGGCACCAAACTTGTCTGCTGTAAATAATATTTCCTCAAAATGTGCACCGAATAAGGAAAAACTTATGTTGTCCAGACAGGAAAGCCATGTAAAATTAGCGTGGCATACAACGTGTTATTAAATTATTCGCTAGTAATGGCAACATGTAAAGCTATCCCCAATGTTAACAAAACTTAACCATTTGCATTTAGCTTATTACGTAAATTTTAATCAATATCTGGAAAGAACTAATTAAGTCAAATATTTCTTATGCAGAATTTATTGATAGCTGCAAGGTCTTATCAACAAGCAATGTTTGTACAAGTGAATTATTTTGAAAATTATTTTGTTTTATAATAAATTTGCTACCAAATAGTATTAAGTAAAAAAAAACAAATACATTTTAGAATTATTTATAAAAACAAATTATTAGTCACCATAAATTTATTTAAATTATAAAAACTTTAAAAAAATCAAAACATTCCAAATTTAATATTTAAAAAAAAATTCTCTTTCTTTTTCCAGAAACCTCACCCAAAAAGAATTCTGTGGCATTACTAACGTGTAAGTAAAGAACCATAAAAAAAAATTAATTTTTTTTACTACAATATAAACAAATAAACAAAAAACAATCAAAAAATTCACAGAATAGATACCAATCACCAAACAATTTCCAAGAGAATCTCACCTGTCCGCAGATTAAATTAACCTTACGACCACGTCAATATGTCAGCTTGAATTATGGCATCGCGCACAGTGAATATATTTTATAGCAAATAGAAATGACAAAAAAAAATTTGGTATTTAATATATCGTTTTAACAACTGATCTTGGATTATTAAAATTTAAATCAACTTCCCTCTCAATATTGTAGTGTTTTTATTTTTAGGAGTTTTTTTGTTTGCATAAAATTCACCTGTAATAACATCGTTAAGGTATATGAATTTTTTTAACATCGTTCCCAGATCAGAGAAGATCTACTATTTCCTTGAAACGAATTAAACGTAATGTTGCCATAAAACATTTCAGGTGATCTTAACAGATCTCTAAATAGCCCAACATCATGTTTTTAGTAGTGTCAAAACCACAATTCAGTGATTAATAAGCGCTTACCTATTAAATAAAAAAAGGTGCCATAAATCACCGATAAAGTGTTCACAAATACCACAGGGTATATTTTTTTTGTTTTTGTTTATCTCTTCGTAATATCCCCCCCCTCTCGTAAGATTAAAAATGTGCTTCGAATAGAGAATATCATCGAAGACGCACGTTTCCTAACCAGCGAAAAATTTGCATATACTCTTCGCGAGATCGTTAAGAGTCACACATTAAAGAAGAATATTTTTAGAACCGGTTTCGAATATCACCTGTGAAATATCTTTTTATCGTGCGACGGTTAAAAACTGTGAACAAGATTTAAAAATTAAATAACACAAAAAAATGGCGAAAATTTCACCTGGGGATAAATATTGCATAGGAGTGTGGATATAGTCAGGTGTGAGCGGCAGGCGCCACAGTCCAAATATGGTCGTGCAGCATAATGAGAATTTCTGCATAAATTTCATCTCCCAATGGATAGATAGATAGCACATCATTTCAAAAAGAGTCCGCGTGGAGCCAAGCTGCAAATTAGCAATCGCTAATCTGATATCCATAATAACAACACCAACAACAACAACATCCAAACGGGGCCTCTTTCTCTCTAATAGTGCCGAGTGTGTTATCCGCCAATATTCAACATAATTGCGATAACACAAAAAAAAAAAAAATAAAAACAACCGCCGCTATTTTGATCGCAAAATTTCCATGGGTCATCTATAATTTGTCAGGCGGCGGCATGGCTTTCAATCGATTAGGTTTTACCTGGGCGCAATCAGGTGAGAAATATTTAATCATTTTCGTGATAACGAAGGTGAAAATACACACCAACACACATACACCCACTAAAAAAGGCGATTTTATGCTCGATTTAAATTGTTTTTTAAGGTCATACTTATTTTTTGTTAATTTTTTTTTTATAAAACTTTATTAGCATAATGAAACTTATTATAACAAAATGGGCCTAAGCCCATGGAGGTTAATCCTAGTGGAGTGTATAAAGTTTTTATCTTTTAAATTATTGCTATGTACATATACTTATTCTGAATTCATAAATTTTAGGAGGTGGTTACTGCATCATACTGTTTAATTCCATCGGGAAATTCATCAAGCGCTGCCAAAAGAAGCAAGAAAGAAGCGCTTCCAATTCATATGTGATGGAAGCTCGCTGGAAGCACACAATCTAGACTCCTATTTTCTGCTTAATTTTTCTCAAATTTTCTCTTATTTGCTGCCAAAAGAAGCAAGAAAGAAATGCTTCCAATTCATATGTTATGGAAGCTTTCTGGAAGTACAAAATCTAGGCTCCCATTTTTTGCTTTGATTTTCTCAACTTTTCTCTTATTCACTGCCAAAAGAAGCAAGAAAGAAGCGCTTCCAATTCATATGTTATGGAAGCTCTCTGGAAGCACAAAATCTAGACTTTCATTTTTTGCTTCATCAAGAAAGAAGCACTTCCAATTCATATGTTATGGAAGCTCTCTGGAAGCACACAATCTAGACTCCCATTTTTTGCTTTGAAAAGAAGCAAGAAAAAAGCGCTACCAATTCATATGTTATGGAAGCTCTCTGGAAGCACAAAATCTAGACTTTCTTTTTTTGCTTTGTTTTTGTCAAGTTTTTTCTTATTCCCCATTTTTGGGAAATTTGTGGTTTTTGTAGAATCGTGTCAGTTATGAAATGCTATTTCTTTTTTCAACACTAAGTGAAAGAGCTTCAATTTCCCAGCCTCTATAGCGCTTCCTCAATAGGTTAAGTTAGATATGACTGAGCTGTTGGTTTGAGCTTATACACTTGGGCCAAAAGAATAGACTTTTGATGCCACTTTAAACCTGATGTTCAAGTGTCGGTTCTTCGCTAAACCATCTCGACGAAGTACTGAATCTTCTAAGTTGCGGGATCCCAATCTTCTAGATCTCCGCAAGTGTGCTTAAAAAGGGATCACCAAATGTGGTTAGTCTCCTTCTACTTAGAATTGGGCAGTGGCAGAGGAGATGTAGTACACTTTCCTCCCTATCAGACAGTGACCGGTCAGCACTCCCACTATAGCTGAGAGGTCCTGTCTCCTGAAGTTCAATAGTGATGTGGTCCGCCTGAGATCATAACTGTGTGGTCTATTTCTCCATTCACAACGTGCAGCGATGTGAAAAGCAGAAGATATGCAGAAGCCCGTTATTGTGGGGAATGGTAACAGAGCTCAGCACCTTCGTGTGTCCTCCCCTGATTCTGGCCCAAAACCAAATACTCTAAGGGCTACGATGATTGCGCTTTCACTAGCCACAAAATCCAAAGGAGGGAGAAATAACATAACATTTAGGTCGTCTGTAGGTGTGGAACGAAGTGCCCCTGTTATGCATAACTCCGCGCATCTTTGCACTTTCTGTATTTTGTTTAGCACGGTGGACTTACTCAGGGTTGGCCACCATACTAAGACCCCGTGAGAATTGGGTGGACGATCGCTGTGAGGATCCATCGAGTTTTTGCAAGCAAAAAGCGCTATGTTCGCTTTCTTAATGCGCTCTTCTGGGTTTTCATTCCAGAGCGGCTTCTTATCTAGGGTTACTCCCAGATATTTGGCACTGTTGCTTATTTTGAGCCTAACATTGTTGAGCCGGTGGGGGAGATGGATCTTATACCTCCTTGTGAAGAGGGCCAGTTCCGTTTTTACTAGGTTAACGCTGAGTCCGCGGGTGGCAGTCCAGCTTGAAAGGCTTTGTACCGTCTGCTCCATGAGATTTTGCCTTTTGTGATGATAGCAACGAGATCCGCGTCTACCAGGACATGCCTCTATGCGTCGCAACAACTGGTTCATAGTTACTACCCACAGGAGCGGGAAAGTACTCCTCTGGGATGAGAGATACCAACGATGCTTCGATCTTCTGTTCTGTCAAGTCCAATGTAATAGCGTCCAGGAGTACGTAGTTAAACGCTCTCTCTACATATGTCAAGGAATGCTACTAGTGTATACTCCTTAACCTAGAGGGGTTTTTCAATGGTTGAAACCAATGAGTTGGAGAGCAGTATCAGTAGATTTGCCCTTTGTGTAGGCGTGTTGGGCGCAAGAGAGCATCGGTGTATCTTACCAGGTCCATAAGATGTACATAGAGGGCCCTCATCGTCGTGGGCTAGATAAAAAGAGGTCATCTTGAGTTTATTCTGTTTTAACTCTAGGTCGACCACAGTAAGGTCGGCGTCACTGAATTGAGGGAGAAAAAATGAGTTTATAACACTTCTGACCAGAATACCTGTTCTGGGGTTTTCCTCACCTTTGGTGTAGAAGAGAATAAATTTAGGCGTCCTTAAGCCACAGATTCTTTCACCAGCTCTTGGACGGGCAGCATCGACTTCGTCTGATGCCAGGCGAAGCAAAAGCGCAGCGAACCCTGCTTTACAGTGTTTCAGATTAACCTGCACCATTTTTGTGGGTTTTACTTCGACGACAGTCACCTCCCCTTTCTTCGTCGCTGGAAATGACCTCGTCGTTGTCAGAATTGAGGAGTTGGTGCTCCGTGTACAGGTTACCGAAGACTCTGTCCAACTGTTGATGCATCAACTTCGATCTGAGCTGCGCTTTCGCCGTCGGTTTCCATGTTTCCTTCTTCATCAGAGCCCTTGGTGCGGACCACTTGGTTCACTACGGCTACCAGACCTTCAATTCGATCTGTTGGAAGCCGTAGTTCATGTGGTCATTTTTTCCTGCACGACATCGCGCAAACCAAAAAAGATAACGACTTCGTTGAGGTGTCGTTCGAAGCGTATTAACGGAGATATGATCTGAAAGGATTTTTATAAAATTTAATCGAGCCGTTTTTTTGGTTTAAACTACGTAAGTGATTTTTGTACCTGCGCGATATCGCGCGAACCATAAAATATATCAACTTCTTTGAGGTACCGCCTTTTTTGTTTAAACGACGTTCGTGATACAGGTACAAGCTGCACGATACCGCGCGAACGAAAAACTATATCGACTTCTTCTAGGTGCCGAAAGAAGAATATTAACGAAAAAATGCCCTGAAAAAATTTCATAACATTCGGTCGAGCATTTTCTTGTTTAAATGGAAAAACTTCGGATAAGTGTCAGAAAGACCTTAAGTTGATAAGTTTTGCTAATATCTAATAAACTCGACGGAATGAGACAGACCCGTTCTAAACGAAGTGATTTGTGAATTCTGCACAGCGGTAGCCTTCCAACAAAACATCACTTATCAAAATCCGAAAACCCTTAAAAATCGTGCAAAAATCTCGTTACACTTTACAAACAACACGAATTTTTTGCAGCACTTTTTTCACGGTAAACTGTTTTCTACGCGTGATACAGTTTCAAGAAATTCCGGTTCATCCCGGGATTTCCAGTAGTTACCGAAAAATTTGTTCTTTTTGGTCAAGTCTGACAAGACCTATCTCTGTAAAGCTTTGGAGTTTCCAAATGAAGTCATTCTCTTCCCAGTTTGTCAGCGGCGCTTCAACACGCTCAATACGAAGTACGAAGGAAATGTTTGTTTTCTAACGTTCGGGAGAAACAAATTCTCTAGAAAAATCTTATAGATTAACCACTATTATAGTTATTTGAACCAGCTTCGATCAGGACTACTTTGTCACCAATTACGTGACTGTCACAAGCAGGGCCGGCGCTTGACTTTTTTGCGCCCGGTGTAGTAGGCCATATTGCGCCCACATACGTTGTTAACTTTTTAATAGCTATGAAGGACAATGGAAACAGACACAACAATCTGTGGCGTTCCTTTAATATATGAAAATCAAGGCACGGGAACACTTTTTCCCTTTTTTCTGAAATTGCGCCCGTTGCAAATGCACCAATTGTATCGATGAAAGTGCCGCCCCTGCCTCTGTCCAATCAGGATTTGCTTCGCGATGCACTTTAACTTCGCAAAACTCTCCCGTCAATGCTGTTTAATGCTCCAGGATGTTTTTCGGTGTTAGCTGCACTTCACTAAATATTTCCAGAACAATCCTGGATTGAGAAAATCTTTTGTACTATATACTCGAATCTCCATAATAGAGATCCCTATGTCGTACTCCAAGCCTTCATATTTCAAGGAATAATAGCATGTATTAGTTTCTCTGTAGAATCTTGCAAAAAGTTCACTTTAACAGTCTTCCTGGACATAGAAGGCACTTTCAACAATTTTGAACATAGGCGATCCAGGTGTTTCTCGCCGAATTAGGAATCCATAACGACGAAATCAGAGAAATGGAATTGGATTAGCCACACCATACGAAATACAATGGAAAAAAGCACAGAAGTGACAATGGTGGGACGGGAACACTTTTTCAATTTTCTTTTCAGAAGTTTTAAATTTTTTTTTAAATCCTAATTTCTGAAACTGCACCCGGTGGAACTGCACCATTTCCACCTATGAAAGCACCGCCCTTGGTCACCAGTCAATTTCCTACTAGTGCTCAACAGATAGATTACTATTTTGTAAGAAGACAGCTTATTCCGAATATTACTGGGAAGTTGATCGTGTGGACCGAAGGGGTCAAACCCACATCCCAACTAGTTTTAATTTTTACCACAGATTCGGCATTTGTGACTTTAAAATCTCCCCGATATCGATTTTCAATGGATTCAGAACCCATTTGCACACTGAAACCGAAAAAATCACGATATAAAGGCACTGGTCTCTACAAGAGCTCGCAAGTGGCTGTTTTTTTTTTTTTGTTATTGTCATCGACTTTTATACCTTATTAATTTTTCCTCATCGATTAAGCAACGCCAAACATTTTATTAAGAAGAAGAAGATCGCAAAGAAGCTGCTTGCATGGAAGTAAAGGCCCCCATACACGGTCAAATTGGCTGTACAACCAGATTTTCATCAAACCTATAAGCGCAATGTATTTTGATCGGCCGACCGGCCTACAATCGATAGTTTTGGTTGTACAACCGCACTTCGCTGTACAACCAATTGGACCGTGTATGGGGGCCTTAAGTGAACGTATTTTTTTGTGTATGTTTACATTCAAATTATTCGTTATGCCTTTCCTTTTTTTTATTTTCTTCTCTTCTATCTCTCCATTTTCAATGTTTATACAATGTTCACTTCAGGAGGAAGCAAAAAAATAAAAAAAAATATGGCGTGTGTATTTTGAAGCCTCTGCACAGCCGACTGGAGGAGACTCCTCCACCTTGAGTTATTTCTGCTTCCGCGATTGTTTGTAAATAAAGACATTAACGATCTTAACGAGCCCGAACCAAAGAAGATATGCTCAAGACTCAAAAGAGGAGAGTGTAGTATGTACCCAAAATATTGACACGAGGATGGGTCCATATATACATCTGGAAATGGAGTGAAAATTGAACATTTTTTTTCCTCCTTCCTATCTTTGTTCCCCGAAAAAAATCATGTTTATATTCTGGTGAAAGCTTTGCTCTCCGAGTATAGTATGTTTTTTTATCATCGTTTCTTTTTTTTTCTACATATATGCGTTCATTCGTTTGTAGCTAAAAAATACATCGTATCTTTACAAAAAAGAGAGGTCTACTATATTCCTGGAGGAGGAGAAGGAGGAGGAAGATGGGGCCGAGTAAATAAAATTAGAATGAATTTACTAATTGGATTCTATGTTTTGTCGATTTTTTTTTTTTTTTTTTGAAAAGAAAGAGGGACCACATATAGGTGCTATAAAATTTATGGTAGAATCAATGAAAACAGATTTGAATGGAAATAGACATTTTTTGTAATTTTAATTAGGGGAATGTTTACTAGTTACAAAATATTTTGATAGGATATAATTTGTGATAATCAAAGAAACGAGGATATTGAATCCTTCTATACATTGCAGTCCTCGATTACTCTATTAATAAGTCAAGCTTTAAGGAGGATACTGATTTGGTCCAATTTTGGGGTCGCAATAACGGACCATTTTTTTGAAACCGGTATTTTCGATACTAACCTCAAATAAATACCGATATTTCAGTATTTTCGGGGTTTTCAAGATTTAGAAAAGATGTATGTATATAAGTTAGTGATTTAATATCAACTTTTCATGCGAGTATAATGGTCAGACGCTTCGTTTCTCAACCTTTTTTGTGCTGCGATCCCCGAAAACCCAAAAAATGAAGTAAAAAATCTTGCAACCCCCTCACAATAGTATTAATTGAAAGATAAAAATCCAATCGATTTGCTCGGTAAGAAAACAAAAATTGAATCTGATGGAGACAGGGCCGGCTCTAGGAATTTTAGTGCCCGGTGCGAGATATTTTAATGCGCCCATAACTTTTTAGACCTTTATTTCGGTGGATTACTTATATTAAAAATTATACAATAACCCAAGTAAAAATAAAATATGGCCTTACAACGGGCGAACACTGGCCGCTTGGGAGCACATACGGGCTCACGACGGCCAAATTTGACCAAAAGATTTAATGACCGAAAACTAGGCTTTTCACGGGCATACCACGGCAAACGTGAACCAAAAAAAGAATCTGCATTAAACTTTATCATTTTTGTTATGTACAATCTCCTTTGGATTATGATACTTAAAGACTATCGATGCACAAGAGAAACAAGCTCGCCAGTCGTCGGTTTGTTGGTCTGTGTTTTCTGTTTTAATGGGAAATTTTGATATTTAACCGCTCAAAGAAAAAAAAAACTACTGTATAGTTAATTTTTACTTTGTCAGCTTGTCTATGGTTAATTCATGGTAATTGTGGTATAAGATACTTGTTTAAAGGATGATTTTTCTGTTGGGTAAGAAGCATATACAGCATTTGTTGACGGGCTCGTTCTTTGCATATTCTGTCGGAATAGGGTATTCCTTAAACATTTTTGTATGCCTATTGTGTCGAACGTGATTCTATCGGATAGGAACCGTAGCTTAACGGTATCGTTTAGGACGTCCAAAGTAAAACAAGACGGCACTTGCCTCCTATGTGACAGCGGCATGAATTCCAACCTCTTGAGTCTGTCCGTGGAGGGCGGTAAGCTGCAAAAATCGCATGGGTCGTGTTGGTCTTTCAGAGCGAAGAGAAGAAAATTTTTCTATTAGTACCTACTTATACATGATGATTTGAACTCGGGTTGAACTCGAGTCCAACTACATGTAGAAGCGAGTCGAGTTGACTGCTACCTGGGTTGAGTAGAAATTATGCATATAGAGGCGAGTTCAGTAGTTGAGTAGTTGAATTTGTTTGTGATTAATGACGCGAGACGAAAATTAAACTCAACCTCAACTCAACTATTCACCTCAGCATGTATACGTAGTATATACTGATTCCAATCTATCGCTACTAACCTGAAATATAGGGTCCCATATTGGGAACCCATATTCCAGGATTGGGCAGACGAGCGAACAGAAAAGAGTTTTTGGGGCTCGAACGTTTTCGAATTCTTGCACTCTTCTCTCTATAAAGCCAAGAAGCTTTTGGTTTTGGAAGCACTATTACCGTAGTGCGCTTAAAATTAATTTATTGTCTACAACAATGCCTAGATCTACAACTTGATCTACACGATCTAAGACCATAAGGTTCATAGTAGTCGTTGCTGTTGCCGTTCATTACGACATGGGTCGATTAAAGGAGCAAACTTATCTTAAATATACTCCTCGAGAAGTTCAGTAATTGTTGATAAAATGGCAATATTTTATTTTATTTTATTTTATTTATATATTTGGTAGAGTACACAAGATTACAATCTTTTAGAGTACATTTAACAAATGGTAAATAATCCTAAATTCTTACAACTAGCTTAAGATAGAAGAGCGAAGAATTTGAAAGAAGTAAAAGAGAAGAAAGAAGAAACGAAAGAAATAGGTAAGGACAGTAGAGTAGTAGTACTACTGTGGAGCTGGAAGAGAAGCTAAAAAAATAGATGCCTGCTTTTTGAACATCGTGGCTGTGCTGATTTTTTGGATGGATAGAGGAAGTCTATTCCAAAGTCTAATCGCATGCACAAAGAAGGAACGACTACCAACCAAGGAACGATGGAAAGGGATAAGCAGCTTGAATGACCTCAAGGACTGCATGGGGATAAGGAAGTCAACGAGGTAGCAAGGACATTTAGAATAAAAAATTTTATGGAGAAGAGTTAGTGCCATGACATTGAGAAAATGAAAGATCCCACACCCCAATAGTGAATTTTGCACGTCCGACACATGATCAGATCTAATGCAATACTCCTGTAGTTTTCCACCGAGTGCTAATTCGATGTTTTGTGGATTAGAGTGAGATAGGATTTTTTCCATATCTTAAGGAGCTTTCCTGTCGTTAACGGGTTGGTGAAGATAAGATGGAGGGGAACCAAAATTTGATTTATACAGCCCAGCAAAAAGCAGCGAGGCAGGTTCTTAGGACCATGACCTTATTGATTTCGAGATTGTTTATAACGGTCATTATATGGTCAACAAATAGAAATATACTAGTTATTAAAACAGTTTTAGTGTCAGTGTCCGTACTTCTTGGATCAGTTTGCATTGTATTAGACTTTGGGCAAAAAACTTCATTGAATTTGTCAGCAAACATAATACAAATTTCTTTGGGACATGAATATAGTATTCTGCCGTTTGTCACAGTCGAAGAAGAAACTAGAGAGCAATAGAGGGCTCTATACATCTCTCAGTTGAACTCACAAGCAAGATTGGAGGGATCTGCAACTTCCGGGGAAGCTCTTGTGGCTCTCAAGAGCTGCTATTTCCCAGCACTGGTTTATTGGGAGAAACTGAACACAATAATTGCAAAAGAACGTAAAATAAAGCGCCCTTGCCAACTCTCTTTTACGTTTTTTTAAATACAATCTCTGTTTACTGTGCCTATCCGGCATTGTGTCCTGTATTGTGGAGGCGTTATTTAATAACTAAATGAGTGAACACATTAGTGGATCGTGGCGGCGCCCCTGGGACTTGGCGTCCTCGGAGGTCGCCCAGGTTCGCCCACCCCTAAAGCCGGTACTGGATGGAGACGACAAAAAAACAAATATGTTTGACATGGGTTCTATATACTTCCGTCAAATCGATTGTAAAATTGAGTTATTGACATCGTTTACACACATATCCATGACAGCACGCCACCGACGCTTTCCGTGTCAGTGACTTCCGTGATGAATTTTTCACTGACATTCACACATCACCGCCTTTTCCGTATCAATGCTCAATGTTCAATGAGATCCTTTTAGTTTTGAAATTTGGACAGTGATGACAAGTGTATTATGAAATTTAGCGTTTAATATCTTGCTGCAACTGTATTGCCCGAGGAGGAAAAGAATAAAAAAAGAGAGCGGTTTTATCTTATGCAGACTCTCGGGGAAGTGGAAGGAGACTTCACAACTTTATATAAAAGATTGGTGGACTACGAAAATAAATTCTACGAATAATTTAGAATGAACCAAGACGCATTTATTGATTTGGTTAAAAAATCGAGTAGTTGATCCACACGAGTCGGTTCATTTATGTTGTAGGAGGATGAAATACATTTAGCCATTCAAGCAACCTTAGAGAAGGCGACATCTCCGGAACGATCAGGGTAAATAATTGCCCCCAAAATTGATGGGCAACCTTATTATATAGTGTGACTAAAAAGCTTTTTGACTTTGAGGAGCTTCGGTGAGGAAGCTTTCAAAGAGAGAGAAACCTCTTTCAGGCCTGGGTCTTTTATATTTGCTGCCTGACCTTTTTTGAAAAGGATTCTTGTAACAAACAATGGAATACCATCAGTTTACGTGGGAGCTTCAATATACTGCGATCTATACTACAAGAAATAATAGTAGGGCATACCTCCTTCATGGTCGTAAAATTAAATCTGTTAGAAAGCCAAGCGGCCGGTTTTAGCCTCGCCCCGTATAACATCACAGCTCCTCGAACCAAAAGCGGTGCTCTCATAGGTGCAAATGGTGCACTTGCACCGGTCTCAATTGGGTAGGGCCGCAATGACAGAAATTAAATTTCAAAAAAATTTAAACTTTGAAAAAAAAATCCCGTGACTTCATTTTCATCTATTCATTCAGAGTTCATTTTTATTACCACGATTTATTTTTCCAATTTATTTCTGTATGTCTGTCCCCGAATTCATGTGAATAGGGGCGGAAGAAGTTACGCGATATAATTTTATTGGAGCTTTTACGTTGGACACATTATAACATGAATATTTAAGTGTTTGGCTTTTGTCTATTGTCCTTCACTGCGACCAAAAAATAAACGCGCAATATGGCATACTGCACCGGGCGCAAAAAAAACACGCCGTCCCTGCCTCTTATGCCAGTAGAGAACCATGATCATACACTATAGTAGTGTGGAAGAGGGGATATTAGAAGGGAGTTAAATTAGGTAATGAATGACGACAACTCATCTGCCTGGGAAAACCACAAGGACGAGGAGAAGAAAAGTGTCTTGCTCGGCGAAATTCTGCAGAATGCAGAATATATTGGAAAGGCTCACAGTGCATGAAACAATGAGAAGGACGGCAGAGAAGCTGGGGGAAAATCATGATGAAAGTTCACTCTCCAGGAAGCTTCTTCTCGGGTAGGCATTGCGATTATTCGAAATCAAATGAAAGCGAAGTTGAACCGAGATTGGATTGATAGGATCGTGACAAAAGAGGGATTGAAACCTGTTATAGAGCCATTTTTTCCATTCAAGAAATCCGAGAAATGCGACAAGAAGACCACTGCACTTAAACAGGGCAAAGCTTTCACATTAGCAAATGGTGCACTTGCACCGGGCACAGTTCGAATGGGTCGCAATTTTTCCATTGCCCTTCAATTTGATCAAAAAATGAGAAGCATACTGGCATACTGCACCGGGCGCATAAACCCAAGCGCCGGCTTTGCCTCGAACACTGCCAAGACGACCAGGACGGTAGATGGAAGACTTGCTAGAAGACGTCCGAAAACTCGTATAACAAAATGAAGAGATCTAGCAGGACGTAGAGAGGACAGGAGGACAGAGGCCCGAGTCCTACAAGAAATGTAATAAGAAGAAGTAAAACATGTAGAGAAATGTTTACAGCGACGTTAAACAATTTCAAGCCTAACAAAAAATTTCGTAAGTAGATGTTGTACGACAAATCCCTTGCAATCCATCCTAAATCCTCGAAACAGAAAGGACCTATCAAAATCATTTTATTTAATAAAAAAAAGCAAACCCATGCTAAACAGAATTTATAGCATCAAAACAAATCTCCACCATTCAAGCCAAAATCACACAGATAAACGCCAAATTCCATTCCTTTAATTAAGCAATATTTCACCAAGGACTCGGCCTCCAGAGACTAGGATATAAATTGGTCACGTTCACCGCTAAATCCTTTCTATATATCCCCGAATTCAGAATCCCTTGACCGACAATAGGCCGCTCTTATAGCACACTTAAGACATTCCCTTTCTGTATGGCAAAAAAGGGTGCACTGAAGGGCCCCCGATTCACAAGAGAGGACGAAGAATCACCACATGGTGTTGGCTATATTGGCCCTAATACCATCTTTGGTATTTTTAGAGCCTTTCGTTCGGCCTCGTGTGTGGTTTTCCTTTAGTTTGCTCCATATACATATACCAACAATCATTCACAAACATTGCCATACTTTGTATGCCCTAATACAATGTTTTGTTCATCACCGACCGACCCTCACGCCCTACCCTGCTCCCCCTCCCTCCGTATTTTTATTGTTTTATTTCGTTCCTGTTTGAATGTAATTAATCAACTTCCTCGAGTTAGAGAACTGCCAGACAAACGAGATGAGGGAAGACAGTAATAAATTAATGAAATCCTGTGCGTCGTCCTGTGTGCGCTGCCAGGCCATGTTGCTGCTAGATTTGCTAGTTCCTGGATTGTGTAGCTAAAAACTTTCTTTTATCTATTTGCCATCTTCCCTCTCATTTTGGGGCAAAGTCAGTTTGGGGTTTTTTTATAATTTGTCATTATAATTCGTGTTTGTTTTTATGCCTGTGTGGGGGTGGGGGTGGAAGGAGAGGACGTGCAAGATATGATGAGCTCTGTATTCAAGTGCGGAAGTACTTATCTGAAAGTCACGAGTCTAGTGATTAATTGTGTGTAGTCCTTTTTGGTTTTTCTGAATGGTATTGGATTTAGCAGAATTTTTATTCAATATAATGAAGAAAGGAAATGAATTTATCTAAGATTATTTAGTGGTATACTATTCTTTAACGATTATGAAGTAATATCATCCTACAAGAACCTCCATTCCATTTTTATCCGTCTACCTTTGAGTCTTATTCTTCTTTGATCCGTTAGATGGCGGTACGAGCGGGTCGTCCCAAAACGTATACGCTTCTGTCGGTGCTGCTGGGTCTCGAATTCTATTCACGATTAGTTTCCATTCTTGCCGATTTTTTACGACGTCTAGACCGACTGATAATCTTTAGATCGCCCTCGATATTCTTTAACCCGGTTTTCTTCGGTGCCGATCGCTGAATTCTCTACTCTGCGGACGATCTCGCCAGAGAAGTTTACGTGGAAAGCGGTTATCATCCATTCGGCAAACATGTCCAAACCATCGTAGTCAACATTGCATTTCTTCTTCGATCAGTGATCAGCTTATCGCTTCTTTGTTTGACCGTCTCGTTTCGAAGGCGATCGCTGAGTGAGACACAGAGAATCTGCCTCAAGCATCGCATTTGGAGACCTTGAGCTTCTTGACGTCCGGTTTGAGTAGTGTCCATATCTCTGATCCATAAAGAACAATCAGAAAGATCAACGCTCGGTAAAGGCGTACTTTCGTATTGATGGCAATATTTGTTCGTTTCCATATGCACCACTTGAACGAGGCGAATGTTGCTGTTGCTTGGCCGATGCGGCTGTGAACGTAGACTTTCGACGTCACTTTCGTTTCCTAAACCAATGATCCCAAATATTTAAACATTGGAACCTGTTAGATTTGGGCTCCATCAAGGTGAACACTTGCCCTCGATCCGTCCATTGTGAGCACTTTTGTCTTTTCCGCGTTGATTTTTAACCCGTATGACTGGGCGATGCAGGAAATGCCGTATAAGATGCCCGTTGCTTCGTCATCCGTGTCGGCGAAGACGGCGCTATCGTCGGCTAACATCAATTCGGTTACGAAGTTGCTGTCGTCGTATCGAACTTCGAGTCGTCCATTGAATACTTCACGCATAATCGCGTCTATCACATCGTTGTTGAGAAGTGTCGAAGTGACGTCTCTTTGTCGGACACCCGTTTGAATTGGAAACTCATCGGATAAGTCGCTTCGAATACAAACGCTGCTGGTTCAGCCATTGTACGACGTTTGGAGAAGTTGGATGATTTTCAATGACACATGTTCGGTTTCCAAGGCTCTCCGCAAGCTGTTCTAATGGATGCAATCGAAAACGGATTTTGAAATCGATTAATACGACGACAGTTCGTTTGCCGCAATGGATTTTTTCTTCCATTAGTTGACGGAGAGGGAATATTTGCTCAAGTCTCCCTCGATGTAATCTAAACCCCGCTTGTTCTTTTTGGCTCGTTTGCTCTCGATGTTTCTGTAGCCTATATGATTTTGGTAAATACTTTGCCGACGGCTAATACCGCGCTAATTCTTGCATTCCTCACTGTCGCCTTTCTTCAAAATCGACACATCGATCGCTTTCTTCCACGCCGACGGGACGTGATCCAAATGCCATATGTGTGTTATGAGGACGTGGAACTGTGATAAGACGTCACCTCCGGCTTTGTTCCTTTCGACGGTTACTTGATCTATTTCCGGCGCTTTTCCATTTTTTGCCGTTTTTTTGCCATCTTCACCTCTATAATTGTCGGTTCGGTATCGAGAAACTGATTCGTCAGCTGTTCGATAATCGACGGTTCGGGTGCTGGACCTTGCGGCGGATCATGGTTGTACAGCTGGTGGAAGAATTTCGCAAATTACCCTTTATGGAGGATAGAACGGGCGGAGTAGTGTACTACAATAAGCCCAGAGATTAGACGCGATATCTTTGGATCCAGTACGTCACCAAAAGAATAAAAAGCGTGCATTTAAACTATCTTTCCTGATTGACTCCTTATTGACTTTTCTTTATTCGTTCCGGATTGAGATCACTTCTGATCACATGAGGAGTATTGTCACGATCGAATTTTTCATTCAACATTCGCCATAATAATAAATCAAGGTAAACAAACTCAGAAAGTGCTTGATCTATTCACAGACTTAACTACAACAAAACATGCAATAATTCCCTCAAGATCAAAGCCATGGATCGACCTTCTTCTTCTGTTAAACTTCATCTTTAAAAATAAAACAAAAACAGAAATAAATCGCAAAAAACATTAATTTCGCACTTAATCTCACACACAAAGGAATTCTTATCTAAACTAATCAGTCCACCTCAAGGCATATCTTCAAGAGTATAGCACCCGAAAAAATAATTGAAGAGCTGCGATGACATAAAATTGTCGGCGAAGATCAAACGATTTTTATCCACTTGAGTGGTACTAAATATTTTGTGTGTGTGGCAATGCGATCTCATTTTGATATGCTACAAGCAGTGACAGACGGACGGACAAGCTTTTAATGTTATTGTTTAGCTATATTTCGAGTTTAGAGAATTATGAGTGCCGAAGTTGGTATTATGTGATCGAGAGCAGTTGCTGGTATGGATGAGAATGGAATGGAGGTTATTCTCACTAGATCAAGGGAACTAAAAGATTGGTGCTTCTTTGTCCCTCACGGCGAAAGTTCGGGAGTCTCCCACAACGACTTTTGCAGAAGTTGTGTTAATGAAGATGAGGAAGAAACTGTCTGCCAACTTCTCTGTACATGTCCGGCACTCGCAAGAAAAAGAGAGTCCTTCTTCGACTCACCTTTCCTTGGTAGATTGAGTGAGCTGCAAAGCACTGGGTTTTCTGACTGCTATATTCAAACAACTCATTCCGTATCGGCTGAAAATTATACCAATTACAGTTTACCCTAATACATTAGTAATATGACCGGCAGCTACTGCAGTAACGGTGGAGATAAAGATGACAGCAGTGGTAAGTTTTTTAAAAAAAGTAATGCCTCAAGCCTCAAATAATTTCATTCCGTGCCAAAAATTTTTGGGATGGTTTTTTAGATCAACTTTAACCGAAAAATAATCGTCAGCTTTATTATTAACAGAAATAAAAATCACCCTTAACTGAATATGTTCTTAATACCCCGGCTTCACTAGCCAATAAAGTGCATTTCAATCTACTTAAATGGCTTCACCAGTTCAGTTCGTGTTTGAAATTGTTTTTCGCCAGAGGTTAGTAATGCAAAAGCTCACTGGATTTACATTCTATTATTCCAGTTGAGCGAGCTTTTACTTTCAACCACAGTTTCATGTTCTGTTGGGCGAACTCAGGCTTGTTTTTTCCTGAGAAAATGTATGAAAAATGAGGCTAAAATTGAAGTTCAGTACCACCAATTTGCTCGAACTTGTGAAGTTCGGCCGGTATAAGTGAAAATATAGTTACTTCAACAACGTCAGATGCACTGAGGGCGCAGAATGTTTACAACGCTGACTGACGATTTTACCCCAGCTTTCCATAGAGCAGACGATTATTTTTCGATTGAAATTAATCTGAAACCCCTTCCCAAAAATTTTGGCACGGTATGAAATTACTTGAGGCGTTACTTATTTTAAGAACTTACACCTGCTGCCATTTTTACTTCCACTGGGGTGCGTGACGGTTAAAATTGTGAGTATGCTGCTATTGGCTCATTGTATTTACTTTACATGTGCTTGATGTGCCCACAATTATAGTCAGCGTCATTTTCGTGGCTCCTGATTGCTCGGCCTT
Source organism: Thereva unica (assembly GCA_949987705.1). NCBI lineage: Eukaryota > Metazoa > Arthropoda > Insecta > Diptera > Therevidae > Thereva > Thereva unica. The sequence goes on from OX465282.1 coordinate 9,279,306, forward strand.
CTCGAAGACCTTTATTAAATTCTAATATAATTTTCGTAGGATCATGGGGGGATTGATCCCCTTGATTCCCCCCACCCCCCCCTTTATCTACGGCACTGGCGAGTCCATCCCTTGTCTAAGGACTTCTCGTACTTCGAACTCTTCTGTTATTTTGTTTTAGATCAATATAAAGAAAAATTCGATGTCAATTTCGATTTCGGCAATGAAATCACCAGCTTTCCAGCCACTTAACTCAACTCCACTCAACTCAACTCATAATACATCTATAGTTGCTCCATATTTACATAACACTTAATACGTAGTAAAATTCTCATAGCAAATAATACATAGTACATAGCACATAGTACATAGTACACAGTGCATAGTACACAGTACATACTACAAAGTACATAGTTCCAACCTTGGGGTGGAGTTGACCCAAAAATATATGATATCGGTAATTTCTAGAATACTTTTCATAATTTCTCACAGACTTGACAATCTCTATGAGAGTTGTTCACACTCTGCCTAACTGGAACAGTATTTTCTAGGCTTCGCTGGCTACGTTATCACCCCAACTTTGTTTTATCTCATTACACGAATACAAATTTACTATTAGATGTGAATTATTTAAAACTGTGACTGGATGCTTACACTGCTAATATCAGATGTTGGAAGTGTGTTATTTTAGCACGCTTTAAGTGTGTTATTGTGACGTCATCCATTTGATTTACATTTCAGTCACTTTTTACACGCTTTTGAGTGTAAACGCTGAGATTTCCAAGGTACAATACTAAAACAGCTGAGAATCAGAAGAATAGTCGGTATAGGTATAGAGGGTATTTTTGGTATTCCTTCAACTATTACAAACCTGTTTCTAAGGAGAAAAGTATAGAAAGGACAATACGGAAGTGTAGTAGTATCTTCACCAGAAAATTTTAGCTTGGAAAAATTAAAACACCATATTCTTTTGCTTTTTCTACTTTCTCGTAGGTGGCAAGTATAATATCTCCGAGTAAAGACAAGAACATTAGTCGTAATCAAGGAATACCCGTTTAGAACTAGATTAAGTTGTGTAGAACTGGTTCAAATGCCAGTGGAAGGCAATCAGTGTAGAAACCCACAATGACAAGCACGAGTCACAAAGCTTGTGACTTATGACTGGTCATAATTTTGAAAAGGTGATAATTTTCATTTCAAGTTCAGTTTAGTTTCAATAGTTTAAATAAGCGCTGGGTTATTAGGGTTTATTTTACAGGGATTTGTCAACTTTAAACTGATTTAATTATTTAAAATAATAAAATAAAAGAGCTGGCTTGCGGGACTACTTGCAGTTTAAAAACTCGCCACTGATTTACTTTTGTCTACAGAGAAGTTGGACACGTTTACTTACTTGTAACGCCCTTTATATTTTTCTTTGTAATACTTAAACTATATGTTGCTGAGATTCTGTTCCATAGTTCCATCTAGCCTCACTCCCAAACTAGTTGGGATGTGGGTTCGACCCTTTCGGTCCACACGATCAACTTCCCAGTAAGATGGATGTTGAATATTATGAATGGACATTTTAATAATAAATGAACAATAGGCAATATAGAATATATGCATAATACCGAGAATTTGTCACAATTGTTTATCAATATTTTCGCTAAAATGTCAAACTAAATGTGCGCACTTACAAGATTAGGATGACGAAAATGTATATAAAATTGATGTATTAATGTTTTTCGGCACCTCAATGAAGTCGATATAGTTTTTAGTTCGCGCGGTATCGTGCAGGTACAAAAATCACTTAAGTCATTTAAACCAAAAACCCGCTGGACCGAATATTATAAAAATATTTTCAGATTATATTGTCGCTAATACGCTTCGAACGGCACCTTAAGTAAGTCAATATCTTTTGTGGTTCGGGCCATATCGTGCATGTACAAAAATCACTTACGCCGCTTAAACAAAAAAACGGCTGGACCGAATTTTATGAAAATCTTTTCAGATCATATTTTGGTTAATACTCTTCAACTAAGTCGATATCTTTTATAGTTCGCGCGATATCGTGCAGGTACAAGAACCACTTAAGTGATTTAAACCAAAAAACCGCTGGACCGAATATTATAAAAATCTTTTCAGATAATATTGTCGCTAATACGCTTCGAACGGCACCTCAAGTAAGCCAATATCTTTCGTGGTTCGGGCGATATCATGCAGGTACAAAAATCACTTACGTCGCTCAAACAAAAAAACGGCTGGACCGAATTTCATGAAATTCTTTTCAGATCATATTTCGGTTAATACGCTTCGAACAACACCTCAACGAAGTCGATATCAGTTTTGGTTCGCGCGATATCGTGCAGGAAAAAATGACCACATCCGTACGCACATACACACACACACACACACATACTTCCTCCCAATTTTTTGCTTAAAATGCTCCTGGGACCTTGAAAGATGAAAATACGTTGAAATTTTCGATTTCGATTTTCGGACCGATTACAATAACTTCCTATACTGGGAAGTTAATAAAAGATATAGCTCTGGGTACGAGGGTGGGTTCTGCAAGTCCCAGAAGTGCTCTTCTTTTGGCATACTGACCCAGAATTGCGCACCCGCTGTAGACTACATCTAGTACCAGCCACAGGCGCCTAGACTTGACGTCTTCTGTTTCACCTGTTACAAACATGACAATATCGTCTGCATAACCTTAATACTACAATTTTGGCGATTGGGTAGCTTTATAAGCTCATCTATAACAAGGCATCACCCGATAACACCTCTAGATATAAAACTCCTCCTTCTGGGCATCATTTTGCTCTAGTGTTCTCCAGAGACCAGAGTTTTTCAAGATGAAAAACCATTAGTTTGCGAGTTCTTGCAGAAACCGTACCTTACACCTCAACTACTTGGAGCCCAAGCTTTATTATCATGGTTAAAAACTATACGACTATCATATGTCCCTTAAAAATCCAAGCGGCCGGCGTTCGCCCGTTGTAAGGCCATTTGTTATTTTTACTCGGGGCTTCAAATATTTAGCCAAGGTGTAATCAGGACCTCTTCGAGCTCGACCTCCTCCTGCAGCATAAAGCATATTGTTTAAACAATTCAACAAATAAGCCCAGAATAATTCAATGAGATCCTACAGCGCCGAATTCGAATCCTTTAAAATTTATCGTCTTAAAATAAAATCAATTTTGAAGTTCAAAGTGCATGACTCCCACCCCCTAATTACACCAAATTACTATCCTTTTCAAACCAATTACCCCAGTTCGAAAAATATTTAAGAACAAAAGAGAGTCTGTGAATGAACATTGAATATAACGACAAAAAAGCGCACAAACACCACTCGAGAATCTACTAAGCGCCTTCACCCCTTAAGCTACTCCTGATGACTATCCACAATTTCCTAAGGCAATGACTTATCAACTTTTTATCCCAGAATGGAGGAAGCAAAAGCAAGGAAAAAAGTTAAAATAATAGGAAAAAAGAAAGGCATTTCTCCCATATCCTTTATTTCCAGGTGGCTGCTGCATGGCAATTTTCTTCTACTAGTGTAACGCTGGAAGCGAACCAAAAAACTGAACCGAACCTAACTTTATCATTCCCCATAAGCGAACCCTCCTTCAAAAATCGATGAAATTAAAGACACGGGGAAGCGGGCGAGTGGTGGCCATATCCAAACACGAGAACTCATTAGATCCGTGTACACTGTTAAAAATCTCCTTAGGAATAGAGCAAGTAGACAGTCTAACAACTTTCTCCAAAAACTTGGCATGGAGGGAATCCTTTTCCACCCTTCTTTCAAGTATGTTTGGGCTCTTTGGCAGTGTAAGTCCTGCCGCTTGTAAGGCAAAAGGAAAACAAACACCGAGGCGAAAGAGAGAAGGAACACAACTCAAGTAACAGAAGGGGCCCATATGGACCATGGTAGTAGAATGATTGATCACCGTGCCGCCGACACCATTACTGTCACAAGCCGTCCTTCACATATAGAAGACTCGAGTGTTTGTATACGTCACCCTTCTGTTTGGTTTTATTTTGAACATTGGGGAAAGTCTTACTTATGCTGCGCCACCGCCGACTCCCCCAAAGGACTTTAACCCACTGTCATTTTTCTTTTGCCCGACCACCCCTGTTCCATGTTTGGATACTTTCCCCATCGGCAGGGACGTACTCAGCACCACCGGCAGCAGCAGCAGTACACATAGCAGTACACAAACTTTGAATCCTAGACCGGCGAAAAGAAAAGACCCAGACCAACGAAATCTCCCTTCAAGATGAACGTGTTCTTGACTGGGCTTTGCAATCGTCCCCTCTGTTTCGAAGTAGTTAAGTTCTTCTATGTTGGCTGGGGGTTGGAGCTAGAGCCAAGTACTACACAGGGGTTGGATCCAGCTCTCGCTTCACCCTGCCCGACCCGAGCCGGAGCTGCTGCTATGTAAATGATTAATCTGGAAAATCCCTTTTGCACTCAAATCACACAACTCACCTAGCCATGTGAAGCTGCTACTGCTTTGGAATGCCGCTCTTGTGTGATGCTATGCCATCTGTTTCTTGCTCAAGCATCTATGGAAAAGCTTTGGGCAAGTTTACTGGGCTGCGCTTCGAGTCGCCTGAAAAAGGATCTAGATTGTGTGTAGCGGTGTGCTCCCTTCCGTAGAGCAAAAATAAAATGTCCTCAAAATAGTAGAGAAAATGCGCGCTATGAAAAATGTGCACACACGACCGCCTTCCTAGAAAAATGTTTTCTTTCTTTTAAATGCAGACGACGACAACATTCATTTCTGGATGGCTTTTGCCTTCATTCTATACAAGGCTCTGCAGCCCTATGTGATCCCAGGTCCCTCTGTATACTCCTGACTGTATTCATATGTCTACTTCCCGTTTTTTCCCATGTCGTTCCTCAAGGAGCGATAAGTTTATTTGTCTTTTATAGGATTGAGATGGCAAATGTCAGGTTTGTTTTTTTCCTCTCGCCATTTTCCAATCCTCGCAACAGAGTTGTTTCCTTTTTGATCGAGTAACTTTCCTTCTATACAGCAGACGCTTCGGGGCTTCAAGGCAATATTTTAACGATGTGTTTACTTTGAAGTCATCGATTAGTTCTTTTGTTTTTGTTATGGAGGAGCTGTGCAAGATGAATAAAGAATTCATGTTAAAGTTCTTTATTAAGTGCTTTATATTTATTACATACCTGACTTGATAGCATTTACCTACACAAAACAAGGAGAAACTTTTCTTCAATCTATAATGAATGACCTCGATCGAAGTTTCAATGATTTCGCAAAATATTTTTTGGAGAAGTTCTGAAAGTGGAAATAAAGGAGTATTGATGTTGATTTTTTTGTTGCCCTAGTAAAAAAAGGCCTTACAACGGGCGAACACCGGCCGCTTGGCTTTTGAAGCTGCATAGGATGGCCATAGAGTTTTTAACCATTCTTAACGGGAGCGCATAAGGGATCAGGATGTCCAAACTTGGCAAAAAGATTTAAATAGCCGAGTACTGAGCTGTAAACATGGGCATACGACGGTCATATAACGGCCAAGTAGATAACATTTTCGTTATGTACAACCGTCCTTTGTATTATCATACTTAAAGTCTGCCGATGCACAAGAGTAACTAGTTCGCCACTCGTCAGTTTGTTTTACGTTAATGTACGGCCGTACAGTTTGGCTGATGCGCGCCACGTAGCCGAACACTATTTTTCAATTAAGGGGAGGCACGGATAGTTCGTCGTACACCCAGAGGTGAGGACACATCGGCATGCATGTCGGCGCAGTTCGTAGAATTTCAGAAAATAACTGCAACCACTTCGCTTGGTCTATTAGTATTGTACCACACCCGTATACCTCATAGTTGTAGGTCAGACCTCTTCAACAGGTTCAGTAGTCCGCCTGGTGGCTTACCGCTCACACTTGATTCAAGGAGAACATGAAGTGCAGAATCATCTTCCCCGAGGCCAAGTCTGCAGATGGGGTATTACCCCCTTGCTATCGTCCATTAGTAGTCATTCAGGACACAGTGTCCGGCAATTAAGCCAACAAGTGTCCTGACATCATTTCTCTTACCACATTAGGAGACGACGACACAGGAAGGATGTGATTAGAGTTGTCGAACCAACCGTCGACCTCCAGCTTTCAGTGTGCTTTATCAAAGTTCGGCCAGGGTGCTGAGTGAATCGTGGACGTGAGTACATCAGGTTGAGAAACTCCTGTAAATCCACCATCAGGAAAGTAAAAAAAAAAATTCGATAACAGACTGAGAGGTAAATTCATCAGATGTCTCAAAGAGCTTCACTCCAACAAATCCACTAGCCCCAACAATATTCCTCATATGGTTCTTTAAAAAGGTGCCTCACCTTTGGCTAAACCAAGTAATTGCTACTTCTATTCTCTCCAAAATCATGAAGACAATAATAAACAGAAAGCTTATGAAATAGTTTAGTGGGCTATAAGATCCCAACGGCAGAACCGTCTCTAAATAGACTAGGCATAACATTAGCCAAGATTTTCCCTGCAATAACCACATATTCCAAATTGCTAAACAAGCATCACAGTACTTAAAATTCTTAAACGGTGCCAATTTCTCGTTCAGCCGTCATCCAGGGCTACACTCTGCAAGTCGTACATTCGTCCCCTCCTCGAATACAACTCGTATATTTGGGCCGGGGTCCCGAGAACCACCTAAACTTAGCTGGACAGCATTGCGAATTCATTCAACAACTAATAGCTCAAACGCAATGTTCACCACTATCTCCTCCAACACCCACTCGACTCCCCTTAATCTATCCTATCTCCCTATAGAGGGCAGCAAGTAAGAACTTGGTCGTTGCACGTTCTAGGTTTGCGCGGAAAGATATCAATAAAGCCAACTGGGTATCTCCATATGGAGCCACTCGCAACCAACTAGACCATGTGTTGATAGAACGCCGTCACCTTTCGGATCTAATGACGGAACGTAGACAGCGAGGTGCCAATTTCGATTCGGATCACTATCTTCTTGCTATGGTGCTCCGAGAGTGCATTACAACACGTTGAAAAGCAATGAAATTGCGAGAAACAGCTACGGTCATGCGTTAGAACACGCGTTCGTTGAGCGAAGGGTAAGTTCTGGAGACAAGATTCCAGGCGTCGACGAGAGTGGGACATGCCTTAAAAATAATGTCATTAGTACTGCTGACTTCATCTGAGGCAGAAGTTATAGAGATCAGAACGACTGCTTCGATAATTAATGCAAGCTGGCAACTGAACGTAATAATACTGCGTACCGAACAATGCAACAGTCTCTCATTTGCGAACTAGAACAGTACAAAAAGCGACGGCCGCATCAGTCGCGGCAGTTCGATCGAAGAGTCCGCGGTACGACCCGTATAGAAAAGATTCCGATCACCTATACTAAATGCATCTTGAAGCGATGGTAAGAGCACTTTTATGAATTGCTAAATGGCAAGCAAACTAAGAATTTGGAGGCTCCACCAATATATTATAATAATTCTATGCCGCCACCACCAAACTTGAAAGAAGTTAGCAGAGCCATCATCCGGCTCAAAAGCAACAAGATTTCCGGGTGCAGGCGGCATCTAGGAGAAGCTGGTTAACTATGGAGGGCCTAGATTACACCAAGCGATTCATGAATTAATTGGCAAGTATGTGAGCAGGAAGCGATGACAAAAGACTGAATAAAAGAAAAAAGGGGATATCACAGCTTGCACTAACTATCGCGGTATAACGTTGTTTAGACAGTGCATAAGATATTCCCCGCTATCCTACAGAAATCGGCTAAAAATATCATAGGCCAATGCGGTTTCATGGTTTTAAAACTCAATCCAACACCTTTAGAGAAACTTTAAAATACCCTATATTAACATAGTCAAATTGCAACTCTACAAAGCCGTGGGAGAATTCAGCATCATACATAAATTGACACGATTATGTAGGTTGACTATTACCAATGTGACAACCCAAGTTAACATTCCGAGTAAAAATAAGAAAATAGCCTTATAACGGGCGAACACGGGCCGCTTGACTTTTTACGGGGCATATGATGGCCGTAGAGTTTTAGACCATTTTTAATGAGAGTACATACGGCTTCACAGCGGCCAAAATTGCTCAAAAGATTTAAATAGCCAACTACTGAGCTGTGCAAACGGGCGTACGACGGCAAATTTGAACTAAAAAATATTTGACAAGGGAACGGTGAGGCCTGCCTGCTTTTCAACCCGGCATCGTTGGTAAACTTGGAGGTTTATGATTTTTGAGGTTCGCTATCGGCGGTTGCAACTTCCATTGTCGTATATGGCGTATAATTTTTGGGCTCATCTGTACATCGGTTGTCTGCGACATCAGGGTTTATGTTCTCTTTGAAGAAGTCTCTTAAAGTATTTCTCTCATATCTCGAATATGTCATGGATACTACTATCTGTATTCTTCTCTCTTCTAGCTATGGTGCAGGTGGTTTTGTAGCCTTTCTTTATGATGTTTACTTCTTTGTAGAAACTCCTCGCCAGGAGCGGCGCTTTCATAGGTGCTAATGGTGCAATTTCAGAAAATCTTTAAAAAAAATTAAAAAAGTGTCTTTATTTTCATATATTACAGGAATTGTGTATTTTTCCACTTTCCTTCATTGCGATCAAAAAATATCGAGCTGATGAGGCACAACATGGCATACTGCACCGGGCGCAAAAACCCTAAGGGTCAGCCCTGGTAGTAATCAGCCGTTTTTGACAAAACTTCGAACTCTCAGACCCTCGATACACGAGTCGACTAATTTACAAATTCAGTTTCAAACTGGTTCCACAATAATAATGCGCACCACAAAGTAGTAGCACCCGACTCGCCACTTCTGTTAAAACCGGTTAGTTGTTGTTGAGTTACGTGGGTTACTGTAGACGAACACCTAGCAGCTCTGTTAGCAACTCCTAATCTTATATCCCCGCGGTGCCCCGTGGCCAGGGGCGGCGCTTTCATAGGTGCAAATGGTGCACTTGCAACGGGCGCAATTTTAGAAATTAAGATTTTCGGCGAGGAACACCTGGATCGCCGTAATTCTGAAGTTGTTGAAAGCTTATATGTCCCGGAAGGCTGTTAGGGAGACTGTTTTTTTCCACGCAAGATTCTACAGTAGAAACTAACACATGCAGTGCAGTGATCACCTATTCTTCTTCTTTTTTATCGGCACTACAACCGGGATCCGGTCCTGGCCTCTCGTAACTGTTCTCCTCACCAGTCCCGATTCTGAGCCGATGTCATCCAGTTTGGCATCCCTAAGCTCTGAGAGTCCTGGTCTACGCTATCCTTCCAGCGAAGGTTGGGTCTCCCTCGCTGTCGAACTTCATAGGTATTACCGCAGAGAGATTATCCCTTGAAATATGAAGGCTTAGGTAACGACATAGAGATCTTTATTATGGAGATTTGAGTGTACACTAATATAGGTTATAGGAGCCAAGAATTGTGCTGGAAATAGTTAGGGAAGTGCAGGTAGCACCCAAAAACATCCTGGAGTATTAAACAGTATTAGCGAGAGAGTTTGGTGGAGTTAAAGCGCAAGCAAACTCAGCACAAAAGCAAGATCGCGGATAAACGCTTTCATAGGCGCAATTGGTGCATTTATACCGGGCGCAATATCACAAAAAAAGTGAAAAATGTTCCCTTGCCTTCATTTTCATATATTAAAGGAACTCCACAAAGTGTCTTTTTTCATTCTCCTTCACTGCGATCAAAAAATGAACAACTGATGGGGGCGCAATATGGCATAGTGCACCGGGTGCAAAAAGCCAAACACCGGCCCTGCTCCTCGCATCTTTGCTGAATCGCACTAACTATATTTCGCCTTTTCTTCCTTCTTGATTTCCCCTTAACTTAAGGTATAAACACCCGACTCAATATTGAAGGAGGGACAGCCCCTCTTCCCAAGCTGAAGCCATTTGATTTGTAGCTTGTGTCATTTAAAATTATCACTTAAATTTAAAAGCCGTTTATTCTCTTTAATAATCCTAATTAAAATAGCACGTAGCGAGAAGATCGAGATAACTGGGAGCCCCTTTATCATTTATTAGGCCCGCATCAACCTACCCATCTCCCCAGAGTCCAATCATCTATAAATCGACCAAGTTAAGCATCGGGGAGCTCATAATGAAGTTATCTTGTTTATAGTAGTGCTCGACTGGCGATATCAAAACTAGTTTTAATCACGAATTTTATGTCTCAATTTTGTGTCAGTCAAGCCCCAACCTCTCGGCCGAAGGAATTTTCTCTCTCGCCTTAAGTTAACGACCGTCAGGTTCCACGTCCAAACGTAGTCACATGGCCGTCAAAGTACCCAAACAACAACAACAAACAAACTTCAAAGCGCGCTAATTATTATTGCGACTGTAAAGTGCTAACTAATGGCCGGTCATAAATTCGTTCGAACTTCGATATAATTAGCGGAAACACCATATCTCTTGGCTAGATTCGCTGCAGGCAATCTGCAAGTTATATGGCGACCCTTAGACCAGGAACTTGCAGCTACAGTATAAAAACTTGCAGCTCCTTTGTTCGAGTGTCGGCGGGAGGGCAGCCCACAATTCTGCAATCGATTAAAATTGCGATGCGTGCAGGTCGACAATCAGTCGCGAATCCTTATCGAGATGATGCCACGTTTCGAGAGATTATCTATGAGCGTGCTAGGGGCTCTCCAACTGGTCAAAAGAAGGTGTAGTATAAGTGGCCGTTACGCAGCCCCAGCTCCACAAGACACTCTTTGGTGGCGAATTAAGGCTCCTCTGTCAAATCCGGGCCCATCAAATCTAAGTCATTTAATTTTATGGCGCTATCAAAGCGACTTTCGGCTTGTTAAGGCTCCTTTCTACGGGGGCTCCGGGTCCGGGCAGGGCGACGGATATGTTTTCGTTGGTTTTTATATCTGTGTCCTTGCGGCTGAGACGATTCCGACCGTCGTGCTTAAATTGCGATGATGACGACCATCATCCTCAGGTCGTATAGCAGCACGCCTCGCATGACTTCATATCTTGGGCTGGGAATTCACTTTTATTACCTACGTTTAATCGGGGCTGGTTCCGAAGAGTATAGTGTATGCGAGCGGGTAAGGTTGCGACCGCTTCACTTGTCCCCGGGAATCAACGAAACGATTCTGACTTTTATTCGAAGATAATTTATCGCTGTCTGTGGCTTCTTCGTCGCGAGTTTCCGATGCAAAGTGGTTAAAGTGTTGTAATAATCACTGAGGGGAAATATTATTCGATATCGTAAAAAGGTGTTAAAGTTGGAAACTTAATCGTAGAAGTAGTAAAAAGAGCGATGGTGGAGTTTTATTGGCCATCAATTAATTGGGTTAATAGTCTCTATTGTATTGGGAGCGATTGTTGTGAAGAAATACTATCGCCTAATTAGTAAAATCATTGGAATCGTGGCCGCAGATGGATGGATGATAGTTGGATAATTGAAGGTTGAAACTGAACTGATATTGTGTTTACTATTCAACTAAATCGCATTGGTTACACCTGCACGTGCTAATTACAAATCTGAATACCTTTCCACCTTATTTTCTCGATTTTCTATCTCTACCGCTGTTAAATACAAATAAAAGAAGGCAAAAACATTCCAGGAATGATTCTAAAGAGCACTTTGCACCCTTCGTGATAAAACAAAGCTCCAAGAAGGGTGAAAAAGGTGTTTCGTAAATTGTGAATCCACACCTCTAGAACGACCAGCAAACAGGAGAGTTTTCTGTTTTTCTTCATTCTAAAAAGAACCATAAACACTTCGGTGGAGCAACAAAGTTTTTTGGTACTTTGGTAGTTTAGAAATGAAAAAAGGAGCCTTGTTAGAGTAAAGGACTTGAGGATCCTGTGGGACAATTTTAAGAATTTAATGGGTTTTATTCGTATTAATTAGAATGGAAAAAGATAGGTAAAGACGGCAGCCTCAGAGGATCGAGAATCGAGATAGAAAATTATCTTGTCCTCCTTCATTTAACCATTGTACGACCAATGTGTATCGCTTGTTACCCGTAGACTCAAAACTTCTCGTTACCCATGGTTTTCACGTGAGATTCGAGATTTGATAATCCAGCGTGAGTCTATGTACCGGCGTTACCGTAGAACGAAAATTCGCAGTTACTTAATTGAGTACAAAGTGCTTCGTAATTGCATCAACCTCAAAGTCAAAACTGCTAAACGTGAGTTCTATGCTGGCAAGCTTAACCCTAATCTAGATCCGAAACGACTTTGGTCTAACCTTCCCTCTCTTGGTGTTCATTCTTCTGTATCTGAGCCTTTTGATGTTGATGTTGAGCTCCTCAACTCATCATTCATCCTCTCTCCCCCGAGATATGATCGTCTCTCTTTCTCCAACTCCTCCTCCTCTTCTGATTCGCTCAGTCCTGTTAGCTTTTACTTCCACTGTGTTGATTCTAAGTTTTTGAAACTCTACTGTCTATCTCCTCGAACAGAATCGGCTTTGATGGAATTTCTCCGCGTTTTCTCAAAATCCTGTCACCCCTAATTGCTGAACCTATCACTCATGTTTTTAACTATTGTCTCACAGCATCTGAATTCCCTTTGCTTTGGGAAAAAGCCATTGTGGTTCCTTTACCCAAAAGACGGTCTCCATCTGATATATCTGATTTTCGTCCTTTTAGCATCCTTCCCTTTCTCGCATTTTTGGTTCTGCTTGATTTCCCTAAGGTTTTTGACTCGGTAGTGCATCCGGTCCTGTTGTCCAAACTTAATCAACTCCATCATTTCTCTTCCTCTGCCACGCGTCTTTTCTCCTCTCTTCTTTCTGATAGATTTCAATGTGTTCGTCACAATGGCAGAACATCCTCTCTTCTGTCGGTGTGTCTGGGTGTGCCTCAAGGCTCGATATTGGGTCCTTTTCTTTTTTCCCTCTACATCAATGATCTTCCTTCTGTCTTCCACGGCTGTTTTTATCATATGTATGCTGATGATCTTCAGCTGTACAATTCTAATGATATTGTATCCTGTACTGCCGATATGAATAATATTTTATCTCGAATTAGTGAATGGAGCTATTCGTCCTGTCATCAACGACTCAGGGTCGCATTCAATGATTGTCTGAGATTTGTTTTGTTGTTCTCCGTAGATCATGTGTCGGACGTGCAAAATTCACTAGTGGGATGCGGGATCTTTCATTTTCTCCATGTCATGGCACTAACTCTTCTACATAAAATATCTTATTCTAAGCGTCCTTGCTTCCTCTCTGACTTCCTTATCCCCATGCAGTCCTTGAGGTCATTCAAGCTGCTTATCCTTTTTCATCGTTCCTTGGTTGGTAGTCGTTCCTTCTTTGTGCATGCGATTAGACTTTGAAATAGACTTCCTCTATTCATCCAAAAAATCAGCACAGCCACGATGCTCAAAAAGCAGGCATCTATTTTTTTTAGCTTCTCTTCCAGCTTCACAGTAGTACTACTACTCTACTGTCCTTTCGTATTTTCTTTCTTCTCTCTTTCTTCTTTCAAATTCTGCACTCCTCTATCCTAAGCTAGTTGTATGAATTTAGGATTATTTACCATTTGTAATTTACTCTAAAAGATTGTAATCTTGTGCACTCTGCCAAATAAATAAATAACTAATAACCGGGATGCAATTGGCGTTGATTGCGCTCGTGAAAAGAAACTGCATAACTATATGGTGGTGTGCTTGGGATGACTTCCAATCTACCCTGTCATTTTCTGGTATAAGATTGTTGTATTATTTGAAGCTTCTTTAACGGGCGGCCTATTTCCTTTTCCAAAATTCACCTTGTAACTGCGGTTGGGGAGATTTTGTTATAAGATCGTAGAATTTAGCAAGTGAGCTGGGAATATCTGGACCTGATCGTGCCTGAAGGAAGACCTGGAATCGTAGAGGAAAATAATTCACCATTCAGAAACGATCGAAGTTAGCCCTAGGACGAAGGAAGAAGGCGCACTTCTCAGCTGAACCAAGAATAGTATACCTACTCAGCACAACCAAGCGCTGAAATGAGGCTCACAACTAAGCATACAAACATAAAAATTAGTAAATTAAAAACATCCAAATTAACACGTAACCAACGCAAGCAACAGGAAGCATAAGTGGTCACGTGAGATTTAAAAGACTCCTTTTAAGGACATCTTTACCAATGCTCACGGTAAAGACATTAATATTATTATTAACGTTAATGAACATACGGTTTTCAGGTTCAAATCTGCCGTAATTCGTGTTAGAAGTGGACTCTCTCTAAATTATCCACGGCGACCTAGGAGTCCATCTTTCCATTAAGGAGCTGTTGAACAAATACAACATCGGCCACCTCACGACGCTTGTGAGGAGAGCTTATGTTAAGTAACTTAAGCCGGGGTAGATATGAACTAATGGATTTTCCCAATGAAGATGATTCAGTGCGAATCTAGCGAACCTTCGTTGAACCGATTCAATAGTTCTAACATGCGAAGAGTAGTGAGGAGACCAAACCTGGGACGCATATTCGAATAATGGTCTGACACGGGAAATGTATAGGTGTTTAGTAATCAAGGGGTTGTTAAATTCTTTGGACCACCATTTAATAAAACCCAGGACTAAACTACCTCTGGAAGAGATATAGTTGATGTAAATGTAAAAATCCAGCTTACTATCAAACTTAATCCCTAGATCTTTAGCAAAATTAACACGAGGGATACCCTCATCAGAAAAGGTGTAGTTAAAAATTATAGAATCATGTCTCCTACTAAAAGTCATGACTTCACATTTACTAATATTAAGAACTAGGTTGTTGTTAGCATACCAAGAGTAAAAGGTGTCAAGGTCAACTTGCAAAAGTTTGCAATCCAAGGGCATTGAGGAACCAGGTAAAGCAAGGTGGCTAGCTAGCCCATCTGAGAGAATACAACAAGTAAGCGATACCTGATTGACACTGGAGCTGAGCTTTCAGTGGTTCCTCCAACAGCAGACGAAAACCAAAGTCAACTCTCAGGGCGACACGGTTGTGTACGGATACCAAGCCTTTCGTCCATTGCAATGCGCTCATAGACCATTCATAGCAACAAAATAGTGATCCTATTTGAAGTTAGCACCTCTGTATAAGATCATAAGATCATCAGAATCAGAAATTTCACAAAATTTCAAATAAATGTAAAAAAATTCTCTCCAGAACAAAATTTCCCTTCCTCAAAAAAAAAAAATAAGAAATGCTTCTCCAATACAAACCTTTACTCCCTCAAAGAATGAAAGGAAAGAGTCTCCAACACAAAATTTCATTCCTGTAAAAAATGTAAGAAATGTCGCTCCAGTTCGTATTTACAATCTCACCACGCTGCAGTTCAAATTGAATATTTTACTGCCGCAGAAGTAAGAAATGTCTCTTCAGTAAGTAATTTATAATCACCCCTCGCTTAATTTACCCCTCTCGGTTATATACCAGTAGGACATTATTTTTGAACTGGGGCATTTAAAAAAAATTGAGGCCTTAGTACAATTTGCTATCGTGCCCGACAAATGTACTGTCTCATGTAAGTCCGGCTCAACACTAATCGCGACTTTTGCGACAATATTGTTAGATTTTTACTCGAAAGCTCAGGGGTAATCGAGCAATTTATAAAATTTTAGATACGGGCGATACAACATCCGAGAAATTTGGAACAAGTAAGAGCGTTCACCATATACTGTTCGTATACGAGGCACCAAAAGTGTGCTAGATTGTCTGCTTAGTTGCAAGAAGTTAAGTTTTTGAAATAAATATCCAGGGCAAAGTGAATTTTAATCGGTGATATTTTAGGTAGTTTTCAAACGTCATACATAGCAGAACGGGAGCATCATATGGCGTGATATGATCAAAACGACGCAATTCAAAGACAAAACAAAAGGTATCATTGAACGCGACTTGTATTTTTCTTGAACAGACAGCATCAAGTTTTGAAAAAATTAGGCTTCCGTACGTGAAATAGGCCATTACCAGGGCCTTCGCCAGTCGTATAAGTAAAGCAAGAGGCAATAGATTAGAGAATACCCAAAGTTGGCGAAGGCAGGCATACACCTTACGAAGGACACTTCTGGTTTGGTTACAGCAACTGAATTTACAGTCGAGCTCGACTCCCAGATTTCTTATAGAGTCAACATAGGGTAAAACATTACCATTAATTTTAATTGGGAACAGATTTTCAATGTCAATAGGAGTTTTGCTGATGATAAGGCAGGACGACTTGGTAGGGTTCACCAGTAATTTATACTGAGCTGGCCATTCAGTCACGCGTTTCAGATCATTGTTTAGCTGAACAGTACAATCCTCGATAAGTTCCAGAGGTTTGCTTAAATAGATCTGCACACCATCAGCATATAGATGAATGGAACAATGTTGGACTACATTTTGGAAGGTCGTTTATATAAAGGCTGAGAAGCAAGGGGCCCCGGATAGAGCCTTGAGGTACCCCACAATGAAAAAGCGCTGGTTCGGAGAAAGATTCTTGTACCTTAACAATTTGAGAGCGCTCCTGGAGATAGCTTTCAAACAATTTCACTACAGTAGGGCCGAGTCCAAAATTTCTGCCTAGTTTTTCAAGTAACATCATATGGTCAACTGAGTCAAATGCTTTTGAGAAATCGAGTAGAACTAAGATTGCAATTTTATTGTTATCAAGTGACTCAAGAATATCAGTTGAAACTTTTAAGAGTGCCGCTTCGCAACTGTGCCCAGATCTGAAACCAGATTGCCATATAGAGAGAAGACTGCTTTGATTTAGAGCTGCTTAGCAATAATTTTTCCAAAAACTTCAGAAAGGAAACATAGAAGACTGATTGGACGGAAGTCAGATGGTTGTGAAGGAGAGACCTTTTTAGGAATAGGTACAACAAGAGCCTGTTTCCATTGGTTAGGAAACTGAGAAACTGTAAGGCAGGTGTTAAAAATATGAGTAGGTAAGGACATTAGATATAAATGGGGCAATCCATTTCATGAGCTTTGGAGAGACGTTGTCAACACCCACGGCGTTTGATTTGACAGAGAACAACGCAGAAAGAAGTTCGTAGAATAAGGCCCCAGTTTACATTCCAAAGTCAACGCGAAAGTGCACTTTGAAGCTTTCCATCGCACAGAAATTTGAATGATTTTTTCTGTGCGATAGAAGAGCTTGATAGTGCACTTTCGCGTTGACTTTGGGATGTAAACTGGGCTTTATTCTCCCCTGTCTTTCCCAACTACCCCAATAACTTTAACTCACACCTGATCCTTTCCGACCAACAAAACGAAGTGCATCTACCTCGGCTGGCAAGGATTTGAAGCAAACGCAACATTTTCATAAATCACACATGGCAAAGGGGGAATCAATCGCATGCAACATAATCTCCATAAATCGCGAATCTTAAGTTGACAAAAAGAGGACTGCCAGAACGGGCGAAAGGCGCAAATCGCGAGAATAATTAATTTCCCGTCGTTGGCCTGTGCGTGTTTTGCCAGCCAAATTCCAGGGAATTTCTTGGCTGCAGCCGCGAGCGCGGTCCTGCCCGAGTCCTCGCATAAATTTCATATGACAGCAGCGCGATAAATTAAGCGCTATACTAACTAGTTGAGAGGATGGGCGTGTTTCGGGGATGATTAATCTGCCCGTTAATTATTTATATTTCGGTGCCCTTGCAGCGCGGACAATCCGGACGGTAGTTGCGGCGAGTACGGGTAAATCGCCAAAGTGAATCATCTCAACGGAAGCAATGCACCTGCCTTGCACGGCGACTAACCTTTGTGATATTTTCACACTTCGCGTTAATTCTTCTTCGCTATATTCATCCTCGCACGGAAGATTGCCGGGCGACTGCATCGCGCTGCAGTTGCAAGCTTTAAGGTGTTTTCCCTTGTGTCTGAGGTTATATCGCTGCTGGTGCTGGTGGTGATGCAGGTATTTGAGATTGAAGGTGTCTCGGTGCAGGAGGGGCTTGCGCGCACCTTTTGAAAATATATTAGAGTGCTTACGTTACGACTGGTGTATACTCGCAGCACTCGTTGCAATGCCGTAAGTACATCCATTTAATCACAGACACCTTTTTCAATGGCATCAGCGGAGTCGGCTGTGGCATTCAATAGACGACGACGGACGGAGAGATGCGGAACATGCACGCTGCACCGCTGCAGTTGTTGTTACTGAAGGTGAAGGCGAGGGAAGGTGAAAATAAATAATACGACTTGTTCGCATCAGGTGCAGCGGGATAAATGTGCAAAAGTGGACGACACGAATGGTGTAAGGATACACAGTCTCGCTGCCATATTCCTTATTCCCGTCGGGTGGCACCCCAAAAGGGGCCTTGTGTGTGTGAAGTGCTAAGGCGATTTCAAATTATGCATCCAGGCCACAGGAAGGGATTCAATGAGTGCGCTCGTTCAAGTGCTTCAACGCGTCAATGTTGCTTGTGCCTTATGTTTTTTGTGGAGCAGTAACGTAGGGGAGTGCATCCCACACAGCTTCCCGCACCGCCCCCGCCCTCCGGTTACATAAGGGAAGATGAAATTTAATCAAAACTTTTTTTTTTATTATTTTCTTGACGTCTGCCGCTGCAGATTTTTATGAATGAAGAAGCATGATGCCGAGTAATTTAAACATTTTCGTAAATGAATTGAATGCCGCCCGCCACCTAGCAGAATGCGGTACAGACTTGCTCTGTGTTGTTGGTCGGTTCATTTGCGGCTCTTTTCTTGTTTGTCGTCGCTTTCTTTTTTTCGTATTTTCATTTTCATATATACACCCGGGTGGTAATCCGAGGTAAATGTGCAACGCATACAGCAGCAGCAGCAGCATCTTTCAGAAAAGGTGTATGCAGGAAAACCAAACAAATGCAAAGGTGCTGATGCTTTGGCGTGTAATTAGTGTCTGCCGCGCTGGGTGCCAAGTTGGTGTGGTAAAAATCGGGAACGCCGCCTCCTCATGTTACATGGATATTATCCGAGATATTATTTTTTGTTTTTATCCACTTAATAACCACTTTTCAGGTCGTGCATGTAATTGATGTGGGTAAACACTAATTAACCCTGCCAAAAATTTTCAGTTGAGATATTGACAGGTTGTGGATTTTGAGGAAGTTTGCTTATCAGAAAGTTTTGCGGTAGATTTTGGTAGATTTTCCTGTCTGGATTTTTTGGTTAGTTATGAAATTAAGTTTTAACAGTGAGTTTTAAGAATTTTGGTAGTAAGTTTAGGCCCTCATAAACGAGGGGTAACTTAAACTAGTATGCATTATTGCTTTCATTATCTCCATACACAAACCGGTTTTATACTTTGCCTCAGAAATTTTTTTTTACCTATTAATCCATTACACTAACATAATTGTAACATCGTTCTGCGGAGGGGTCTGCGAAAAGTATGAGTATGAGTATTCGTGTTTATTGCACTGCTACATAGATATCACAATCGTTACCCGAAAAAGAGACAGAAAAATAAATATTTAGAATAATACCTACCGAGTAATGAATAGTGTGATTTGCTTCATTAAAGCATCGTTCACTTCACATGCAACGCGATTATAAAATGAGTTTGTAAGAGGTGCCTCTTTTTTCTTTTGAGCCACTTCTTCTTCTTCGATGGCACTATAGCCCAATTCGAGCCTTGGCCTCCATCAGCTTCTTCCTCCAGACGTCTCTCTGCTCCGCAGCTTGTCTCCAGTTTCTCGTGTTGAGCAGTTTCGCTGCATCGGTCTTAACATTATCTTCCCATCTTGACCGTGGTTTGCCAACTGGTCTTTTGCCATCTGGTAGTAGATACAGGGATTTTTTTGGTATCCTTGAGTCATCCATTCTTTGGACATGACCGGCCCAACGTAAACGCAGTAGCTTGGCATGGGTCGAAAGTTTACATTCTTTGTATAAGTCGTACAATTCGTGATTGTAGCGTATTCTCCATGCATTGTCTTCATTGATTGGGCCGTATATCCTTCGGAGAACCTTCCTCTCAAATATATCCAGCTTGTCTGCGGATTTCTGGGAGATACTCCATGCTTCACATCCATACGTAGCTACTGTACGTATGATGGTTTTGTAGATTCTTATTTTAGTGTGGATGTCTCTGGATTTCATGACTGGCAGTAGTGAGAAGTATGATCTGTTGGCGGCGTTTATTCTTCTTTGTACGTCTATCGTTTCATCGTTGTCTTCGCTGACTGTGGACCCCAGGTAGTTAAATTGGTTTACCCGTTCAAAGTTATATTCCCCCCAGGTGGTATTGTGGTTTCTTCTTCTTCTTTCCACCCTTGACTCTTCTCTGCGTTTATTTGCAGCCCTATATGTTTTGCTCCATCTTCTAATTCTGTAAATGTTTCTCTAAGATATGACAGTGATCTTGCAAGGCAGTTTATATCGTCGGCATATCCTGCCAACTGTTTGGATTTGTTAAGCAGGGTTGCGTTCGCATCAATGTTAACCTTGCGAATTACTGCTTCTAGGCACATATTAAATAGCATGGGTGCCAGCCCATCGCCCTGCTTTAAGCCTTGCTTGACTGGGAAGGACTCCGTCAATTCTCCTTGTATTCTGACTGCACATCTTGTATTTTCCATTGTCATTTTTGTAAATTTTATTATGTTCAGGGGGAAGTTTAGGTCCAGCATTGTTGCATACATTTGCTCCCTGTCGATGCTGTCGCATGCTTGTTTAAAGTCGATGAAAAGTTGATACACGTCAATGTTGTATTCCCAGCATTTTCGGAGGATTTGCCTAATTTTGATCCATTGTTGACCTATTTCTTCTGAATCCAGCTTGGTATTCACTTATTGCAGCTTCTGAGTAATTATGGTCATTATTTTATATACTGTGCTTAAAAGAGATATGCCTCTATAGTTTTCACAGTTGAATCTGTCCCCTTTCTTGTGTATTGGGCAGATAATGCGTTGCTCCCATTCTTCAGGCATTTTTTCATTCCTCCATACGCAGCATAGTAATTCGTGTATAGTTGCTGAGAGCGATTCGCCTCCTTGTTTGATCAACGTTTGCTGGGATGTTTTCATTTCCTGGAGATTTATTGTTTTTTAATGATAGTATGGCACTTTGTGGGTACATTTGTTCCAGAGTGGGTACATTTGTTTCTCTGGTGTCATCGTTATGTTGTAGACGGGGTTCTGGTACATGTCTGATGCTCTCGTTTGCGTTCAGCAGCTCGCTAAAAAAATCCTTCCATCTTTTCTTTACATCTTCGCTGCCTGTGACTATAGTGCCTTCTTTTGTTCCGCATATACCGGAGGAGGGTTTGAAGCCTTTCTTGAAGAAGTTTACTTCCCTGTATGCATCCCGTGTTTTGTTGTGGGCAAAGTTTTCCTCTGCTCTCAGGATGTGATTGTTGAGGAATTGCCTTTTCTTCTTCCCGCAGATGTTTTTTGAGCCACTACAATGTCGAATGAGTCGAGGTGCCATTGTAATAACAAAGACAAGCAAATTAAAGGTAAAATAGCAAAATAAATACCAACGAAGAAGTTTTTTTTACCAGTTTCATTCTAATTTGCATTAAACTGCCTCAAAGTACAATCTTACCTCACTTAATTTGAAGTTGGAAATTTTGCTTTCGTAGAAGCAGTAAGAAATGTCTCTCCAGTTCGTATTTACAATCACACCAGGCCTCATTTACCTCGATACATTAGTAGGACATTATTTTGAACCGGGACATTTCACAAAATTCGGGCCTCAGTACAATTTACTATATTGTAAGGGACAAATGTATTGCCTCGTGTAAGACCAGCTCAAGTTTATAAAAATTACAGGTCACCAAAAGGTATCAATTGGTGCCATACGGCCCGCGGAAAAATCGTAATTTTTTTTACTCAGGCCGATGTTATAAATAGGTTGCCCTCCCCCCCCCCCCCCCCTCCCTTGATCTAGACCTTCGGTACATCAACATTGAATAGCTCCGACATTTTTCAGTCGATTTTGACAAATGAGCAAAATTTATTTAGGATATTCTCTACCATTATAGGATAGGATATTCTCTACCTCCATTGAATACGCAAAAAGCAGCTATTTTCGAGCGTTATAGTAGCTACTTCGGCTAATATGTTAGCTTTAAGTTCGTCAATGGTCTTCGATTTGCTGGCATAAACTTTACTTTTGCAAAAACTCCATTGTAGCTGCTGCGGTGTTGCAAGGTGCGCCGTCTTGTTGAAAAAAGGTTCATCAGACCTTTTTCACAAATTTTCGTACATACGAAGTGCACCAACATCCCACGATAGTCTGCGTCGTCGAAGGTTTCTCGAACTTTGAAAAAAAAAAATGGTTTGGTCAATATAGTTTTCCGTTCCCCAAATTCGACAGTTTAATGTATTGACTCCGCCACACAGTCCCAATCAGTAAGTAAGATGCACTTTGTATGAGGAGAGATGAAATCTTGGTTCATAATCCTGTTTAGAGTCGTTCCACTCACGTTTAACTCCTGAGGTGATACGACGCATTTGGATTACCGCTTCAACAACTTCATTGAAGTGTCGCGGACGCGGTCGAATGGGACGCTGGCGAGTGGCTATAGACCCGTACTCAAAGAAATTCTTCACCAAACTACGAATTGTTGTGTCTGAAGGCGCCAAATTTCTCCGATATTTTTTACGATAAGCACTCATAGTCTTCACAATTGAACGATTGTTTTCAATATAAAGCGCTACAATTTCAATACGTTTTTTCGATGTGAATAGACTCAAATCTAAAATGGTATTGAAAGTTATAGTACTGAATGGAACTTAGACTCATGTGATATAAAGTGGGTTGGACTCATACCTTCAAAGTACATTCCAGGCTGGTTCTGAAATAAAATTATGTCCAAAGGGCTTGTGGAGCCCATTACAGGAAAGATCAAGAAAGCTAACAATGATAAGATTAAAGCAGTTCTTCAAACATGTCAACGTTTCGGTTGTGATGATGGATGTTCAGGGGTAGTAGAACGTAAGTTGTTTCAATCGACCTCTTCATACAAAAAATTTTGTAACACTTGAATTTTTGTATGAAGAGGTCGATTGGAACAACTTACGTGCTACCACCCCTGTAACGCTCGCCAGAGGTACTAGCTGAGGTTGTGGAGCTATCGCATCTGGTTCTGGCTGAATGTCTGCCATAATAGTTCGGGAATCGATTGAATGAATTGTGAGTGAGCCTTTCTGGTCTGTCTTCAAGTCTGGCACGGTCGCCGCGACCACTTCGGATGCGGTCTTTACGTCTACGACTCTAACTAAACCATTTTGGCCTTTAATTGTTTTTAGGATTCTTCCTAGTTACCAGCTTAATACTGGAAGGTTATCCTCTTGGAACACATCCATTATGCCTCCTTTGACGTTTTGGCAATTTATGCCTGTGTTGTAGCTCATGAAGGTATTCTTTAGTCCACCGATGCTAAACTTCTGCTCTTAGGTGGGTGACTAGGTTCAATCGTTGTAGCAGAGTGACTTTGGCTTGTTCGGCCTGACGATCAATAACAGTTGTCAACGGCTCGCCTATGAGGAAGTGACCGGGAGTACGTGCCGAAAAATCGCCTGGGTTCTTCGAAAGTACAGTTAGTGGTCTAGAATTCAGAATTCAGATTCCTCTCAATCTCCACCATCACTGTCTCCAATTCCTCGTATGTGAGGGCTGCCGTTTATACTGTTCAAGTTGGGCTGTATGATCAACATTTATGTCGTGTCTAAATGAGATTGAAAGTGCCCATTTTGTGGTTTGAGTTTTGCTCTCTACGTTTTATGTCGTTTCGTGAAATGATCTAGATCATATATATTTTTGGTCACCCCATCACGCCCGATAAAACGGAGATATCTTGGGTTACGTAGAAGCAATTTCGACTTAAGTTTCAAGCTTTGTCGTCCTTTTCTCGTCAAATGAAGCAGTAATATTGCGTATTATGAAGAAATCAGAAGCGCTTTTAGTAGGAATTTATATTTTGGATCATCGCCTTGCCCAAGAGGGACTCCTGGATCCCTGTACAGCACGAAGCTAGGTGTTTGATGTGAAGGTCGTCGGCAGGGGGTAAGTACCAGAGAATACCAAGAGCGCTCGTAGGGTACGTTCCCACGGCTCTATTGTTGCTTTCCTCTGGACCCGCTCTAATTTTATGATTTAATAGGTGCTGCTCACCGCAGTTTTAGGTGCAATCTAGTACTAGGAATTTTCTCCTGGAGGATAAAGTGAAGGTCTCAAGGGGAGGTTGAAGTTAGCAATTTTCGTTTTGCCAGACCTCAGCCTACTGCCCAACTGCCAACTTATTTTGGTAGTCACTCTTTTAAAATTTATTTTTCGTTAAAGGCTAATTTTCAGACTTCTCTTATAATAGGATTTTCTATTAGAGGCATCCAGCTCTTATACTATAAACTTGCATTCAAACAACTTAAAATTCGCAGAGATCCTCTTCAAATGGATAATCACCAAAGTTTACCCCGCAAACCATATCAGGCAAACCACGTCTGACTTTACGAGATAAAGCAAGTAACACACCTAATCCGTAATCTGCAACGACGACCATCAATTACTCAATCGAAACAAGAGGAATCTGGATATTGAATATTTGATATTCAATAAACCCATCCAAGGATAAAAGCTCTACAAGGGACGCATAACAAAACATGGCCCGACGACCAGCCAAGAGACAAAGGCCCATACAGCAAACTTGCAAGTCGCTGCTCATTACTCCGGCCTTCGGGCAATAATCTGTCAATATAAGTCTTATCGGCAATCGGCCACTGATAAGCAGTTATTGGGCTTATTTTTATGTATCTTTCTGGAATTGTTATCGGCAGGCAACTCAACTACTACTACCTTTTCGGGACGGGGGTCGCAGCACGGCACAGGAAGCAAACAGCCAGGCAGGCAGGCATTCAGCAAACACACATTCAATGGAACGCTCTGATTGCCGAAGGGGAAAAGTCAATATTTTCACAAGTGTGTGGGGGGCAATTGGGGAGCTTGGGGGTTGCTCCGGCGCTGCTCCTCCGCTCAGCTGTTTACGAGTTTACGAGCTCTAGAGCATGAGGAGGAAAAGTCGATTTGGTTCAGTTCCAGTTGGCTTCAATGGCGGGTAGTTAGTCCGGTGGTAGTTTCATAGACTCGAGGGCCAATAAAGCCACTTCTTGTGTACGAATCCGACGATTTTATTTATTTAATGGATTTTGGGGCTTTTTTATCGCATTCTTAACCTCCATATTTGAATATTACATGCGGCACCTTCTATTGATTTAGTTGGGCATCAGGATGTGTATACACTGCCTTTTTTCCCCGTGTATGGCCAGGAAAGCACTGAGTCATTTCATTAGGGTTTTTAGGATGTGCACTTTTGAAAGCGTTGAATGTTGAATGGCATACATACAAATTCTTTTTCCCCAGATTTCTGTGAATCAGCACCACTATAGAGAATTTTTTTTAAGTTTTTCTTTCTATCTGCTTCATCCCTAGACCAATTTAAAGTCCAATTCAAAAACAAACGATTTTTTTGTGCGGATGATCATATAAGGGCAGAAGGAGCGAGAATGTTGTGCCCAGGTAACATTTTAAATATTTGCTAATGGGCCAGATAGGAAGCGCACAGCATGTTTTGGTGGTGAAGCTGATAACCACCTGAAAAACTGTGTATTCAAAGGCCAGAAAACAAGCATTCAGGGAGCAATGTACAGATCCCTAGGCTGTTCCTTTTTTTGAGAGAGAGGGTTTGTTGGTAAATGTGATACCGCTTTCATGCTTTCATGTTAAAAAATTCATTACTCTATGCACGTTACGTTTTAAAGGTACACCGTCGTATTGTAATTTTGGGTCAAGAATATTGATTTTAAGTGTTTTAAACATTTTTTAGTAGGTACCAGAATTATTCGTGTTTTGAAAACTTAGGGTTGGTTGTCTTTGAGCCGATATTTAATTACTGTGTGTGAATGCTCCTTTTATTAGATATGAAGAACTGTTGCGCCGAGAACGGATAGACCATGAAATCAGAAGAAGGAAATGGAATTGAGTTGGCCACACCTTGCGGCGGGATACAGAGAATCTAGACAAACCGCCCAAGTAAAAATTAAAGATGGCCATACAACGGGCGAACACCGCCCGTGTTTAAAGCATAGTCTTCGGCCGGTCCACAATCAAATCAAATCAAGCGCCACACACTTCACGTACAACAAACCGACGACTCGTTTCTCTTTTGCATCGATGATCTTTAAGTGGACAGGACAAAGGCTTCTCTTGGATGGGCTCCATATTCATATGGTCATTCATCCATCCTTAGGAGGCTCGCCACCGCTGCGGACAATCTAGATTGCACTACATGGACCTTGGAGAAAGATTTCAATACCACCATTCCGACCAGAGATGACTGGACAGATGGGGTTATCCCGACTGGGTCATTATGTATCTATACAAATGGCTCAAAAATTTGTAACAGCGTAGGCTCTAGTATTTTTTCAGAGGCATTGAATTTAAACTCCTCTCATCTATGCGTATTCTATCGGATAGCTAGGTGGCCCTCAAGGCTCCTAATTCTGTCGTCACAACATCTACGACTGTTCTGAACTGCCGCAGGTCTCTGTGTGCTCTCGTGACTGCCACTCAGTTTGATATAACTGTCCATTTCGTTCCTGGACACAGGGGGATTAAGGGAAACTGTAGGGCAGATGAGCTTGCTAGACAGGGGACCGAAATGGAAAGGACACTCCACTTAACTTAGATGCGAATGCTCTTAACCCCGCTCTCACTGGCTGTGAGAAAAATCAGTTTAGTTCGAGCTGAGCTGAGATGGACCACTGCAACAGTGGGTCGCACTTTTCACACAATATGGCCGTCTTCGGAAAGCGATCAAAATATCTTGTTCAATGTCCCTTTGGCCCGCACGCCGAAAGATTGGAACTTCCCCACAAGAGACTAATGTCGAAGTTGTGGTAATGAAGATGGGGAAGAAACTGTCTTCCATCTTCTTTGTACATGTCCTTGCAAAGAAAAGAGGTACCTTCCTCGGCTTACCTTTCCTTGAGCGAGCTGCAAAATACTGGGGTCCTGACCTTTATCGTTTTATCAAAAGCTCCAAATGGCTTGAAATGGCCTGAACTTTGTTTCAACACTAGAATGGCATCACAATGGGCCCAATGGTGTGCCTAAGTGGATTCCCTAGTGAGGAAGCAGCCATTTAAACCTAACCTTACCTAGCCGAAAAAACCTACCAGGTTAAAAACATCTTAGCGTCTACTGGCGTACCGCAAGGCAGTCATCTTGGTTCTCCTCTTTTTATTTTATCAATTGATGACATGGTTACCTTGCTAAGGCTGTAATCGTACGTAGGTATATTTAGCTAAGCCTTTACTTGAATACGCCGCCTAGGTATGGTCTCCTTACTACTCCTCCCATATTGGTAAAATCAAACCGATTCAAAGGAAGTTAATCCGATTAGCACTCAGTCACCTAGCGTCACCCGCTTATTCTTCCACCTTATAAGAACAGACTTAAATTGCTTGACCTGACGTTATATTTGTTCATCGGCTGATGAATGGCAATGTGGACTCAAGTTTCTTCAGAAGACGTACGTCATTTAGTGTGAATAGCTACAGCCTGAGTGGTTTTAGCTTTAGAAGTTGTCCTTAGAAAGAATCTTTTTTAATGAGGCGTGATTCCCTGTGTGCCCCCAGCTCCTTCTTTATTTTTGCACGCTTCTCTGTTTGATGTGTTTTTCTCTTATGTTGTATTATATTTTGGGTCTACATGTCTGAACTTGAAGCTGAACCTTGAGTAGTGGTAGAGGTTTCTCAGCCCATCTGACAAGTTCATCTTCTGTGCTAGAAGCGTAACTCTATTAAAAGCATGAAAAAACAGCTACCACAATATGCCTTCTTCCTAAACGGCGCTACAGTCCTTGTAGCTCTTGAATTCTTCTTCTTCCAGTCAGCACCGGCCCTGCGGTAGAGCCAGTGGAGCGGTCGCTCTAGGCGCCAGGTGGAAAGGGGCACCAAAATGAATGCGACAAGCAATTTTGAACGAAAAATAAAATTTTGATGGCACCTTTACAGCCAGCCGAGTTTATGTGCTCATCAATGTGGCTCGAACACGACACAAGTAGGGAGCGTTGACTCCAAGACTACATCCTACCAGAGGTGCCCCTGCCTGTTAATAGAACAGGCTCAATACAGCGAATTTGGAGAGAACAAACTCGATCAAACTTGCAGTCCCAAGGTTTAAACAATTACGCTGAAGGATCAATATAGATACCTTTAAAAAACTTTTGAGGATGAAGAGGTGATTCTTAATGGATGAAAAATTTTTGGAGCTTTCATAGCTCCAATAGTTGGATATTTCTAATCCCATGCAACAGAGTGCTGAATGTTGTTACAGTGAAGAGGAATTTTCGGCATCCCTCTTCAATGGGGCGGTCTGATCCCGCAAACCACAGTGGAGTACAATAAGATCACTCATTCATTAGAAGAAGATCTCCTTACAGGCCATCGGAGAGGCGACCCGAAAAAAAACGACCTCTTTGAGAAGACGAGTGGCGCAGCCCGAAAACGTTTTAGACGATTTTTGGAAGCTGGCTACTCCGGTCTCTGCATGGCCCCTAAACGAAAGAGATTCCAGTTGTAAGAAGAGGGTTAGATTCTCTGGATCCTCTCCAGGCTATAATAACTGGGCTAAAATCTACACCCTTTGAAAAGCTTGCTGAAAAGCCTTCCGAAGTCCGACGTATCCATAATGAAGCCTAGAACTGCTCCGAAGACGACCTTCTACCAAATGGCAGAAAGTGTCAGAAAGAACTTGCTTGAAACTATCCAGAGACTATCCTGACCACGAAACAACTAGTTACCGTGCAAAGAACTCTTCTGGAGGCGATAGCCGAGTTGGTACAGGGCTCAGAGCAGCCCAGGTTCCTAGGTGTTACTGCGCGCACGGGGTAGTTCGCCTTTACCTGTACGGACTCGGCCCGGCCATGTGACAGGGGTGGAGTGAAAGGACGAGCCTGGTGTGTACGGGAACTTCCCGGCGGCAACAGAACACCTCATTAGCATTATGTTGAGCTGTATTAGGGTCCAAAACAGGACCCTAAGGATGCAGGAGTGGAGAGTACTCCCCAAAGCTCACCGCCCACCATTCACTGAGATGATATTCTCTGAGAACGAGAGGTCTGCTGATGAGCAGGGGGCGGTAGGCCAAATTGGCTACAAGTTTGGTTGGGCACATCTTAGGTTCAGGGCGGCATAAAAACCTATGTCCAAAACTGCTCCCAGCTAAACTTGCATTGTCCCTCAGCGACCGCCGGAGCCTCGTGAGCAACCAATTCCACTCCGATCACCAAAAAAGCAAAAAAGCCGAAGTTACCAACTGGAGCCTCACAAGAGTCTGCTCCGGAAATGGAAGGCGTAAGTTGCTCGAATGCTAAGATCGTGGCCACTGAGTTTTTTGGGCTGGTGGAAGGGGGAGCCTTCAGTAACGAATAGGTGACTCTTGCCATCTTCAACCTTAACCCTAAAAGCACCACCTAAATCAGCAAAGGGAAAGAAATGAACGCTGCTCGGCAGCCCTCGAAAATAGGATTTGGACAACCGGAAATGCAATTTATGTGATATGAAAGCGTTAACCAAAGGGCGCCCAAAGACAGTCTCGCTCTACCCTGAACAAGGGCTAGGGCCGCCTCTGCTTCCAGTCGCCTCTACGTTCTAGCTAGTTCTTTTCAGTTTATTACACGACGTTTTAACATACATACATACATATATCTTCTAGCACATCATCCATATACCTATTCCTTGATCGTCCTACGATTCTATTTTCTGTTGGCTCTGAAATCGATTGCACTGCTCCAAAAGCGAGTGTTTAGTGAGTGATGTTTCTGAAAATAATAAAAAGAGAAAATGTTTTATTTTCTTTAACTATTAGAGGATTTATGTTTACTTCACGTGTTTTAAAACATAAAAGAATTTCATTTAAAATACTATAATATCAATAACGAATCCGTAATTCATAATGAAAACGTAATGTGAAGGTAGCACCCACTAAATCACTCCTAATTTTCGTCTAAAGATTAAGTGGCTTCATTTAAATAAACCTTTTCCCTGAGCTCATCAGCTCCATACCAGGAAGCATTTTCTTACTTTTTCTTATATAAAAACTTGCTTGCGCATAATCTCCCATGGATAACTTCTGATTGATTATTGTCATCTTATCTAACTCAACCTCAAACCCACCACAAACCCCATCGACTTTTCTACCTAATTTGACACCAAAAACGATGCACATGACAGCCATAATAGCTCCGCCATAAATCCTACTACTTTATCTACACTTATTGCAACTAATATGCAAATGGAAAATTCCCAGAAAAATTTCCCACTTAAGACATATCCCATTTGCAATAAAAGACAGATGGTTCACGTCACAATCCTCGTCGATTCCTCAAAAACTGCCTCATCCTCCGCGATGTGACGGGCGGGTGTGTGCAGGCAGGCCGAACCGAAACGAGGAGCGCCCTGGCCCAAGTATAACGGATCGCCTTAAATCAATCATCACAAAACTAATTTCCATACATAAATTGCGGAGCTCTTAACATATCTCATCGGCTGATGTATAACTTAGCCGCAGCAGGAAGTCGGGCTTCAAAGGCGACGCGAAAAGAAGATGCACGAAAAAAATTGTCTTCCGACACACGGGAGAAATTGCCATCAGCAGCAGCAGGGGAATCCTTGGGATGTGATGCCAGAGAACAAATGGGAGCTTGATCTTGAAAGTATTTCTTTTTTTCGGGGGAGATCCGTAATTGATGATCACGCGGCAAAGGAGCTCCGTTCGGTGAGCCCCACGACACCACCTCCTCCTGGTATGAGTTATGCCAGTTATCATTGAGAGGAACGGTGGAACCAGCGCCTGGCAACTCACCTTGGTGTACGCTATATGAATGGGTCGATGTTGCTGGTGTCCTGGTGGTATAAGGTGTAGATGCTGGCTCCGTTCTCGGATGAGAAACAGAGTCTCTGCTCCACACACACACACACCGCCGGATTTTAAGACGACTCGTGGGGGGCTCCGGTGTGGAGCTGCGAGTAAATATTTAATGATTATGGGACTCCTCTGGGTAGTTGCTTGTGGTGCACGAGAGGATTGTTATCTTCTCTACTTTTCCAGATTCATAAACAGACCATGATTGATGGCCCCACGTATCAGTTACTAATTCTCTTTGTTGCCGCGTGCGCAGCCATGATAGCCCGGTGTACATAACTTCACAGGTTTTTGCGCTCATGTAGTTTCAGGTTAATTAAATTGTGCACAGGTGATTTTTGTGTAAGTGTGGAACTGAAAAGGATGTTCCAGCTTCAACCTGGCGTTTCTGTTGCATTTTATCTATGGGGTCTCGGTTGTTGCCGCTTTAATCGTAGTTGGCCGATAGCGTTCCGTAATTATTACTAAACAGGAACTGCACCCGAGGCTGCATCTCATAAAGCCCCTATGACACGAGTTTAATCTTCCATTTTCCATGAAGTGCCCATGTTTTTTTTTTTTTTGTTTTCTATCCAGCATAGTTGCGAGGTTTATGACTTCGATTCAGCTGCCATCGTCCTCGTCGTCCGTTGGCGGCCGCCGTGCATATGGGTTCTAGCCGCATCTCTATATCTCCTCGCTCGTCTGCTTGGGGATATATGAAATGGGAACAAACAGCAACTTTATCGATACCATTCACTACCGTGCTCTGGCTTCTTTTTAATAACGACTTGTGCTCTAGACCCTCTAGACCATGGGCAATAATCGTCCCTGTCCCCCTTCCTTCTACAGTATTTTTGCGGAAATAATTCCGCCGTGTTCGCAAATTCAATTTATGAGTTCTCATTACTCTTGCGGTTATGGAGCAGGCGTGCAGGCATGCAATAGCGGGAGCACACGGCGACCATTCAACTAGAACTCCTATACTGGAAAACGTTCATGGCTTGTCAGTGGAGGAGGAGGAGCGCAAACAACAAGGGCATAGAGAGAGAGGTATCCAAACTGCATCGGAGACTCCTCCGTGCACTTTTGTCCCGACATATCCAATGATATGAAATCATACGGAAGAGGTCGTCATGGATTGTTTAATTTTAGCGCAGTCTTGAAGCAGACTGTCGTGATGCAATTTAAACTAAATATTCACGTGAACGTTACAGCATTTTCAGGATAGCGGAGACTCCTCACTCCAAACTTACATAGTAGAACGTAGAACGACCCTACTATCCTAACTACCCGTGAGCTATATAGGAAATAGGAAAATGCTCACGCAACTACACCCTGACTTTTCTACAATATTTTTTTTGTTCTTATATTCTTCTTGTCTTCAGTTACCGGATCAGGTTTTCCGCCGGCATGGAAGCTTCAAACAGAAATAGCTCTACGGGGTACTACTATACTTCTGCTGGGCTCCTGGGCTGACTTCTATCCTTTCCACTGCCAACAGTAGCAGCAAATGTGTGTGTACTTTTACATCTAAGGAAAAAGGGTTTGCGCGAAACTTTTAAATAGAAAACTTTTATGGAGTAAAAAAAAAATAAAACAGAAGAAAAAAATCGGAACAAAAATGAATTTCACAGAAAGGGAGAGAAAAAGGGCAACTTTTGATTATTTCATGCGACCCCGTAAGGAAGAAACAAATGAGTTTATTCGTTGGGTTATTATTTTTTATAAATTGGATCGGGGCACCGAGTGGCTCCTAGTCTGATTTGTTTTCTTTGAGAACAGATTTTCTTTCTCTTTGCTTTTTTTCAGTGTGTTTATTGAATGAAATTGAGAAGTTCAGGCCCAAAAAACCCTATATTTTAATATCATATTCAAAAATTACTAAATGGATCCTTGCAAATTTTAAGGATACTAAAGATGAAAAGTAATCAATAGGCTATTGATAAAAAGTTATACTAACTTCAACCATTAAATTATTGTTTTGGTTTTCTATAAGCGACTTTTAAAAATTTCTTATAGAGTCCGCACCATTAAAAAAGGGAAATGAGTGGAAATGTGGAGTTGTGATTTAGATTATAAATAAGCTGCTTGTTTGCATTTTTCAACAAACAATCAGAGTTACGTTGACGCTTATGAGGACTTGAGATTTTCACTGCGCGCGTAGAAACAGCGATTTTCAGATTTCTTTCTTTTTTGACTCGGGCTCTAGCAATTTTATTTTAGATTAATCTTTTGTGTGAAAAGTACCCGCTGATCCAAACCATATTGTAATGGTGTTTCGTCCGGGTGTTCTCTAATATCCTTTTTTTAAGGGAGGGTTACCGGGAGCTCTCGAGTTGTCGAAGGTCGTGTGAGAACAAACACCTTCTTACAAAATAACATTTCTTTTTTCATTCAAAAAATCCTTATACACTAACAATTTCGGACTCTTGAATCTAAGTATAAATACGGGATACATGTTTACATATTTCATATAGTTATATCTAAGTAACTAACTACGGGCTATCTCTAGATACATGCTTCTTACCAATGTATTGCCAAGCAGCTATCTACTCATTTCTATTTTGTACATGTGCCTAAACTGGGTTCAATGGTATCACTGATGCGGTCTAGGAGGATATGTGTGTAATGCGGTGCTCGGTCTTGTATCTGGTCATACCGCGACACTAGTATAGGAAATGCTGCCGGGAACAGCGTCGGATCGTACACCACGACACTGGTCCAGGCAACACTCCTCAGGTATTCGGTCGGTATGTGGTCGGTAGGTGTTATGTCTGCGGTCTAACCGTGCCGTATCATACACCCCGACACGGTCTAGGAATCGCTACTGTACTGTCGAATCGGATCGTACACCACGACAAGGCCTAGGCAACATTCCTCAGGTAATGTGTGTATTGTATGTGATATGTATAGTGTAACCGTGCCGGATCGTACACCACGACACGGTATAGGACCGCACAAGGTGACCTCTCCGGAACGAGCCTGGTTAAAGACTGAATTTTGGCCTGGTGAAGCGGTTAATTTTATAGCCAGAAAGCTCGTCGGTGCAGAAAGCTTTAAAGCTTCGAAGTGAAGCTTTCAAAGGAGAATAACCCAGACTACTGAGTAAATATTTATTTTCCTAAAGCTTTGTTAGGAGAGGCGTTCTAGAGTTGAAACGCGGAACTTTAGTATTTGTCTAACGTTAGTGGAGAGGGTTCTTAATAACGAAACGTTGTTCGTTACAATATTAACAACACCACCTTGTAACAAATATGCAATTACCATTTGTCACCGCTCGTAGACTTCGTCTTGAGAAGTTGAAGGTGGCGAAATTGTAATTTGAGCATATGGTTCAACTAGGGATTTTTCGACCTTCGACATCTCTCGCAGCACCTCCACTTCATCTGGTTCCCTAAACGGGACACAAATGATTGGAGACCATGCGATGACTATCGTCGCCTTAATGCAGTCACAGTTCTGTCACTGATACTTCATATTTTGCTATTGAAGCTGTGCTGGAACAGTTAACAAATGGCAATCATTAGCTTTCTCTTTCAGAAAACTGTCATCAGCTGAACGGAATTATTCTGCATTGCATCGCGAACTACTCGCAATCTATGCAGTAATAAAACATGTCCGTTATTTTGTTGAAAGAAGAAATTTCGTGGTCTACGCTGCCCACAAACCATTAATACATGGCCTAGCATTTAATGCTGAACATAGCTTGTCGCATTCAGGCATACGTGCCACAAGGCGAGCTTTCACTAAGAAACGTTTTTGGGTATTGATCGACAAAGACTGCAACGACTAGTCTAAATCGTGTATAGGGTGCCAAAAATCAAAAGTTTCGCGACACACTAAATCCCAAGATTTGGCGCACCACTTGAACTTACTACAGATCAAGGAGCCCAATTTGAATCTAAATATTCAATGACGTCACAAGACTTCTTGGTACACACCGAATACGAACAACCGCCTACCATCGATAAGCAAATGGGATGGTCGAACGATTCCATAGACAGGTAAAACCGGCCTTAACAACACTACTAATTGGAGTGAAGATTTGCCATTTTTCTTATTCGGCGTTCGCTCGGCAATTAAAACCGATTTACTATGCTCACCAGCAGAGCTTGTTTATGGACAAAATCTGAGGCTCCCCAATTCAATTTCCATACCAACGGATGAGAACCCGATAGAGCACTCAGAATTTTTAACTTGGCTTCGTACACACATGAAGGGCCTGTAGGCCGAGAGTCCACACAGAAGTATGTGTACTTGCCGACCAATTTAGAGGACGTAGAATACGTCTTCATAGAGAGAACAGTTGCGAGAGGCCAGGACCGGATCCCGGTTGTAGAGCCGTTAAAGAAGTAGAACAAGAAGATTCGTGTAGGTAAGGGACCAACACATTCCCAGGGTTTTATACTGATTTTTTATACCAGGCAGTGGTGAGAATCTTCCATCAGTAACGGGCCGTAGGTGCATCAGAAGATGAGAAGCTCCTTCTTCCGTGGATCTCTAGCATAGTCTAAGACAAGAACCACCTCCTCTTGAGCTCTCATTATTCCTCCTTGACCGGCTTACTCCATTTCGGACTGGATCAGTTACTATCTATCTATTGTATGACGTTCAGAACGACTTCCACTATTCTCCACATATTCTCCGACCTTATCATCTGGCCAGGATGTTCTTCGGTGTTAGTTGCACCTCGACCGATGTTTCAGAGCACAAACCTCGAGTATTTAAAGAGGATATGCCCCGCGTCCTCCTTATCCTTATCGGTCGGATATTCTGGGCAGAAATCCGAATCGAATATAATATCTCCATGTCCACTCCGGAACTGCGTGACGAAGAAGCTGACTCCTCTATATTCCCTCATAACCCACTTCTGCACCTTTGGTATAAGTCTATGGGTCATCGACCCTTTAAAGTAGCCTCCATGCTGCGATGGATTGACTAATCGCTTGAGTTCGCTGTACTACCTTCGGCTCCAAAAGCAAACATTTGCTTCCATCGCCGGAAAATCAATGGCTACCATTCCTGCGGATTGCCTGATATCCTGTACTCTATCACTCCCTCTTCTGGCTTGAGTGCATTGTCTACTACCCTGGCTTCACCGACCTCAGTTCAATAATGTTGAACCCGCAAAAGTCCAGTTCATGTTCAGTTCAGGAATCAAATTGTTGTTGCTCTTTCGACAGAATATAGAAATGCAAAAGCTCACTGGAATGGTATTCCATTATTCCAGTTGATTACTCGCTTTTGAGCGAGCTTTAAAGTTTACCGCCAGTTCGAGTCCAGTCCGGCCAACTGAGGTCTGTTTTATCTTCAATGAAAATGTGAAAATGCGAACTGAGATTATTTTAAAATTCAGTTCACCAATTTGTTCGAACTTACGTAGTTCGGACGGTGAAGCCCGGGTATAAGGTGTTTTTATTTATGTTGTTTCTTATATAGGCTAAAGAACTAATAAGACCAAATTTTCATGACGCAGATGTCCAGTATCGCGACGTACTAGCAATATATCGCGCATTTCCAAGTTTTTACCAACAACCGCAATTGCGACTTCATCTATTGTGTTGCAGCGTTGAATTGGCGCGCGTTCTAGCGGATCGTTTATCATCTCTGATCACGACTTTGTACTCATCACTTGGTATGTTATCCAAAGCAGTTTTGAACCAACGATCCAATGCATATAGTGTTCATGAAGTAGTTGCTGCAGCTCTTGAAGAATAACTTATTTCATTGCCCTGTTAATCGTTTGACGCCGATGAATTTGGTCCTCCGTATTGCCCATAACGTAAATTTGGATGAATTTAAGCTGTACGTCTTCAAGCCAGTGAATTTGGCCTTGGATCTGTAAAGTCGAAGTGAAGTCAGAGTAACGAATTTATGATCATCAAAAGAAAATGAACGTTTACTCTCTCCAGCAGAAATTACCTTGAATGTCAGATTGAACCCGCGTTCTTCGGTAATGTCTACTCCAAATGAACTCATTTGAAAACATCTGTTGTATCTTTGAGTGTTCGATAGAAAAAGTCGTTATTCTGCTGTTTCGCCACGATTGCAATGGCTCAGGTGGCGGAGGCGAGAATGACAATTTCACCTTGCCACTGACACAGCACAATCCATGCGTTTCTCCAGCGAACCTCAATACACCCCAACCTACAATTGGACTAATTCGGATGAAAGGATGTAAGATGTAGTCCAATAGTGTAATCATATTGAAACGTTGTTGATCTGCGCGTTAAGCTCGACGACTTCTACTTGCCAACTGAGCCGTTTGCCGTACCGCCTCTCTTTGTTCTTGTGTTATTTTGGGAAGCACATGCTCGCGACAATCATAAAAATCGGTCCAGCCGTTCTTCAGTATAAATTGTGTAACTAACCCGCCTTTGTTTTATATATTTGGATTTGGGCGCGTATTTCCGGGCGCCTTTTATTCAGTGCATGTTAGTGAATTATTTCTTTCTGATCTCACTTTAGTTTCCCTTAACTCAACTATGACTCCCTGTTTTCTGATTTTATACAATTAGTTAATCTTGAAACTACAAAATCACTAATAAAAATATTTTTCTTTTTCTGTTGCAGGATTAACAAACGCCATTAGAAGAGAGTAACTCTGGAGTAATCTCACAACTAAGGTAAGTACGGAAATCCCTGCAATGGGTGGACCCACAATTCATTCCGTGCATGTTAATCAACCACTTTAGTCCGTGAGCAATTAAACGACTACTTATTTATATGCATGTATATTTCCCAAAAAGCAAACTGTTAACAAAATCGTCATAAAACCAGCGGACTTCATTACAGTTCATAATCCGCTCGGATTACACTAAATTGTGCCGACTCTAATTGGTCGTAAAACCGAGGCAATAAATTTTGTACACTCAGTAAGCAAGACACCAAAGAAGCACAAATCCGGAATCTGGAATATATTTTAGTTAAGGGTCCGAAAGAAAGCTCCTCGGTCTAATCGTAAATCACCACACGCTTCCCACGGTGGTCTTTAAGAAACCTTTACTCTCCCCAAAATGCTGTCCGCTACAAAACAAGCCTATCAAAAAAGAGTTTGCAGCTGGAATATGGAATGGAATGGGGCTAGAAGGGGGCTTTATTGGTGGTGCCTTATCCAAACTTCTTTCGTCTTGTCCATATCCCTCCAACACGCGTTGCTCTAGGAGTGTGTGCACCCACCCAGACCCAAAGTGGCCGGGTCACACCCGGAATTATTAACCTCGAAAATGTTTTTCTCGGCATAACAAAATCACTCACTTGACGGGCGTCGTCGGGCCCAGATTTAACTTTCGGGGCACGTACGGACTTCAAAATACAAGAGAAGGAAACTCGAAATGTTTTCTGTCTCCTCTACCCCAAGCCCCTCATGTCCCGCGCGACATTGCCTAGATTGTCTAACTGTCGTCTTGAGCGCGCGGGGGTGGCGCGGCCTCTATCCCGCGCGGTAATTGCTAAAGGTGTCGTTGGAACAAGGAGACCGTCTTTGACTGCTAATCGATTCTAGGATCGTCGTGGTTATGTCAAATTAAATTCAAATTTTCTGGGAAAATATGTAAAATCTGGTTTGGCATTGCCGGCGTGAGCGAAGGCTGCTGACGTCGGCCTATGCTTGTTTTTCTTTTCTAAATTTATCCTTAAACGTTTTTTGGGCGGGTGTGGGTGCTGGAGGGAAGGGCCACCGTATGGGGGCAAGGGCAAGCGGTAATAATTCGAGCTGATGCAGCGCACGTTCTTATTTTTAACCTTTGAAAGAAACTTGATTTATTGGGGATTTTGTGGAGGAGACCGCTTTAATTGTAAATCATTCGGATGTTTTGAAAAGCACGTTTGGAATGGGGGTTTTTGGAAGAATTTTTGCAACGCGATTGCTTCTGGTAGCTATAAAATTTTAAGGATTCGTGTCTGCAGATGATTTTTTTAATCAATATAAATATAATTGAAGTGTCTGTCTGTGATTTCAAAATAATTGTGTTTTTCCAAGTTCATATGGTTATTTACACGTAATTAAAAAAAAATCACGCTTTTTTTAAAATTTGTGTCTGTCTGTATGTCTGTATTACTGTACATATGTCTGTCTGTCTGTTTGTTCGGGCTAATCTCGGAAACGGCTAATCCGATTGGGATGGGACTTTCACTGGAAGATGCAGTATTTTTGCGAGCATGTTTATGTTATTTAAATACACTATATATGTATTAGCCCCACCTGTATGTATGTATGAGTGTATGTATGTAGACAAATCTTGAAACTTGATTTTGACCCACTTCCAAATAACCGATCAACTTCAAATTTTGCACATATTTGTAGTTCACGTGACAATGCAATCAGAGCATTTTGTAAAAAAAAATCAAAATGGCGGTTCCAAGATGGCGGTCGAATTTCGCAATTGTGTTCCCCGACCCCCCACATGGGTATCTAATTAAAAGGTATGACAAGTAGAATACAATTAGCTATGAGACGTCATTCAAAATTCAAAATGGCGGCCAATACAAAATGGCGGACTACCTTTTTCCTTACAACCCACTTGAAATGGATATCAAATGAGGCGATATCGAAAAGTTCCGGTGTTAATGAAATAAGAATATAGGTAAACAGACCCCCGATTAAACCGAAAACTTGAACCCATAGTAGAACGAAACCGAGTGAAGACTTTTTTTATCATTCCAATTCTAGATCTCAAAGAGCTCTATCTAAATATTTAGGTTCGCCAAAGTTGTCGTACTATATAAAGCCTTTTTCTCTTTGGTACAAGTTGTGTGGTAAAGGCTGCCTATAGTCCGATATGTACTTAGGCACCAATGGAGAGTTCTTTGAGGTCTACAATTGGAATGACGGAATGCAACAGAGTACAGAGGTAGCCATAATGAACCCACTAAAAATTAGATCTCTCTGCTATTGGTAAATCAACCATGTGATAACCATCCATCCATCCAATGGCGCTACAGCCCAAATCGAGCCTTGGCCTCCTCTAGGGCATTTCTCCAAGTCTGACGGTTCCTTGCAGCAGTTCTCCAGTTCCGAATGTTCAGCATTGTCTCTGCGTCAGCCGTCACAGAGTCCATCCATCTTCTCCTGGGTCTACCTACTGGTCTGTTTCCTGGAATTTCGGCCACCATAAGCCGTTTTGGGATACGGTTATCATTCATCCTGATTACGTGGCCGGCTAGTCTTAGTCTGTTGATTTTTATAAACGTTGAGAGTTGTGGGTCGTCAAAAATTTCATACAACTCGTTGTTGTATCTCCTTCGCCATATCCCATCCTCTCTCGTTGGGCCTATTATGCATCTGAGCACCTTCCTCTCAAACCTGTTGACTTGTTCCTCTATCTCCTGGGTCATAGTCCAAGTCTCGCTGCCATAGCACAGTACTGGTCGTATTACTGTTTTGTAGAGTGAGAGTTTCGTTTTTCTGTGCTACCATGTGATAACCGGGACCTAATAATTATTAGAAAGGGTAACAAATTACAATGAATCACAGAGACTCACATGTAATATGATACGCTGTAATATCCCTTAATATTTCTTTGTTGGCAAAAAGGATATAATTTTACAATCTATGCGAATGAAATGCTGTGACTGCCAGATATTGTGGAAATACTAGGGATCATTATGGTGTGCCACTTCCAAAAATAATCGATGGGTCTGAAGATAATTTAATCAGAGAATATATGGAACACAATAAACCAAACTTATACAATGAACTAAAAGAAGTCTATAAACGCGTCATCAAGAGTGTCAATACGGGTGAATTTTTAAGGCCCACCAGGAGGCACTGGCATGAATTTCTTAATTAATCTCATATTGGTCAAAATACGTGCAGGTAAAAGGGTTACCGTAGCAGGGTCATTATCAGTGATTGCGGCAACTTTACTCACTTAAAGAAAACAGCTCATTCTATGTCTATAATACCGATCGAAGAAGATCATATAGAATCATATTTGTTCCTGCGAGGAACAAAGAGGTACAAATCTAAAACCGGCACAAAACTAAAGTGTTAAGACTTCATAATGGTTGCCTCGGAATGGGGTGATGTACCGTAGTAAATATAGTATCTGTGAAGAACAATGCAAAATTTCAGAAGTAAAAACCAATTATTTTGGTGAGTAGCTGTTGTATTGGCATAAATTTCGTGAAAACGTTTCTAGTTGTCCCGGCAGGTACGCGGTCCGATGAAATTATTGCACGTCTAAAATGATCACTTACTTAGGGACACATTGAAAAACTCCATTTAAAACAAAATATGAGATCGCAATCCGAAAACTCAGAATTCAGTACTATTCTCCTCAACATAGCATATAGAAAATATTCTGAGATTAAAGATATGACATTGAGCTGCTCGCTATTCTTTGAAAGTACGTAATAGACACAGATTTTGATGATGAGCGGCATTTATGACTATTTGCAAAATATCAACTCAACTAAGTCGACTTACGCAGTAATGTCGCAAACGTTGTAATACTTACATCAGTAAAACATCGAACATCTTTTATAAACAATCGTTACAGTGAATTGCTATCCTTGCATTAATATGCACACTTTTGTATTGCCAGTACTGTGCGGGCGGTGTGACCAACGGGAAACAGCAACGGCCCTTTTCAGGATCAAATCAGTAGTGTCGTCTTATAATGTTGCCAATGTTCGTCTCAAACCGAAATGAAGACCCTCGGGGAAAAACCAACTTAGTCCAAAAAATAACAAGGGTGGACATGTTTGTTTTTTCCCTCATTCCCATGGACTCAGTTGTCTTCCCCGAACCTTTTATTATTGCCCGTTCATTTTGTCAGGACTACGTTGGTTTTTCCCCATAGTTAATACCTTGAATTGTAGTACACCTTAGCAGCTAATAGATGGAGCTGAATTCTCTGATTTTTGAAAAAGTGGACTAAGTTGGTTTTTCCCCGAGGGTCTTCAAATATATTTATTCGATTTTTTCGGGCGCCAAATTGTGAATTTTTGGGCTGCCCAATAGGCGGCAATTTTGCAAAATTTATGCCCCTTTTAAGGGCTTTTTTGGGAAAAAAAATGTTAAGGCGCTAAGGAGCAAGTTCTGCACAGGGTGCCAATTGGCTAAGTGTCTGTTATGCACATAGTACCAACCTCAACCTCGAATTTAAAAAAAAAAGTTGTAGGTAACATATTTTTAATAGGTAACTAAAATTTTTTATGTACCCAAATTATTTTATCCCGGACTATGCATAGTGCATGTACAACACACAATTCCTTTTATTAAGAGGCGTTGCGACGCACGCGGGTTTTTGCTAGTTTATAATAATACTACATCTGTAAAACACTTTGAAAAAAAAAATGAAGTACTAAAAACTAAGAATCCTCTTTCTCCTCAAAACTAAACCACCTTCTTTACACTATTTACGAAAAAATAAAAACACCAACGTTCAACTATTACTCTTGAAATATCGAAGTTGTGTCCTAAATCTTGTCAATATAGAAAGAAAGAAAGAAAGTTTTTTTTTGTGTTGTTAAAGTGGCGAAAGTTAAGGTGAATTCACAGAAAAAAATTTTATAACTTCATAGAAGAAAACTTGCACTCAACTCAATCTTAAGTCTTTGAGAAGAGTTAAAGGATTGCGCTTTTGCTGCTTTATTTTCGTCGGTTTATTTCCTTTTTTTTTCAAAAGGAAAAAGTTTAAATTTTTTTTGTAAAGCTTCCAAATTTTTCTTCTTTTTT
Organism: Thereva unica; assembly: GCA_949987705.1. Lineage (NCBI taxonomy): Eukaryota > Metazoa > Arthropoda > Insecta > Diptera > Therevidae > Thereva > Thereva unica. Next base: position 9,321,802 of record OX465282.1, read on the forward strand.
GGTAAAAAAGAAAGTTCACAGAGTTTTTGGATTGGCTTTCTGTCAAGGACTTTAAGAGTTATATATATATATATATATTTTTTTTAGTTTAAATCTTTGCTCCTATTAAGTTTCTGTAGTTGACTTTAAAAATGGGGTGTATATAAATTTAGAGAGAAGGTATAGTGTTTTACAGTTTTTCAAGTGCCTGGCTTTTCTTGTAATTTTAAAATCTTTTAGCCACTTTTTTTGCTACGTTCCTAGAGTATATAAAAACTTTATTAAATCGTCATTTTATGGGTAAGTCAAGTAAGTCAAGTTTGCAACATAATCTTCCACAAATCCTGAGTGTAGCCATAGTACATTACAGAATCGACCCAAAACTATGCCTTACCTTACATATTAAGCTCAGGAATCATCCTTTGTACTACCAGTCTGCTATGCCGTTTGGCACGTCATGGAGCAATGTCTAGCAGTAAGCTTAGTGCAACAGGAGAATATGTTAAAGGTTATGCGGGTTCGGGAGGGTGTTGGAGTAGGTGGCGAAGAACCTGGGGCCAGTTCGTGTATGTCGAAAACGAAAATTTTTTTTCGTATCGGGTTCGCGTAGGTCGAAAAATTGAAAATTTTCGTCTGAAGCCGACGAAAGGCACTCGAAAGGTCTTGGATTATCGAGTTTTTACATTAGGACACGAACAATTTTCTTTCGACCTATGCGAACGCTAAAATTTTCGTCGCCAAAATTTTTCGACTTCAATTTTTTTTCGTACGATTATCGTCGTTCGCCATACACGAACCGGCCCCTGGCGTTGGAACTCTTGGATATTACAGGAGCTCGGAAAAACTGACTGTGAAAGGTTGTTCCATAGTGGAGTTGTTTTATCTAGAAGCGAATTAATTATTTGTAGAGTGCATGAAAGGGGGAGTTGCAGGTGAAAGAAATGAGACGAGTGGGCTAATCTGGTGTTGCGGGTATAAGATTGCCGTGAAGACAGAAGAGCGTTTATTTCGGGGCAAATAGCATTTTTGACTCCGCCAATTGGGATGCTTTACCAGCTCGGTCTCCGAGCTCCAGAGAGAGACTCCCTGCTTGGCTAGGTAGTCGGCTTTCTCGTTCCGCACTATGATCCTATGACCGAAACCCCAGACAAGAGACACATTGTGCTTTTTAGCTCAGCTTTTTACATCACTCCACTAACTTCGAGCGCATTATAACTGACTCCAGAGCTTTTATAGAGACTTGGCTGTCTATGAAAATTGCCAGCGCCAGTACTTCAGCTTAAAAGACATTAGCGTCCACTAGGAGGTGTCAGGATAGTGAACTGTTAGCGGCCTCTAGATAAACCCCTGCTCCAACCCCTTCTGACCTTTTGGAGCCGTCGATGAATATTCGTACATCGAACTTTCGCAGGACATCTCCGTTTCTTCACTCTCTTCTTGAGGGTAGTTCGACGGAGAAGTCCTTCCTTAAGGTCAAGGTAATCTATGGCTGTAGCCACCATATCCTCAGGTAGCAAATTCAAAATATTGCTGTGACCGTAGGTCCAGACCCCGGATTCAATCTTAGGGCACTTTACGAGGCTAGACGATTGATGTGAAGGTCGGAGGAGTAGGTATGAGAGTACGTCAAGAGCTTTCGTCAGGCATGTCCTCATGGCCCTGTTGCCCCTACTGTTGACGTTCTCTAGACCCTTCCCAACTTTATGTCGTTATATACCCTGCTCAGCGCTTGCCACCATACTAGCGACATATACGTGAGAACTGTGCGTACCACAGCTGGCTACATCCACAGAACCATCGTCTTCCAGTTTAGTTATGGATACAGCATTAGCCCCAGAAATTGCGCTCTAGAGGATAAGGTGACAGGATGCCCCTCCAACCTGGGGAGATTGAAGGTGTGAATTTTCGTTTTCCCTGTAAAAAGTTTTTCCCGGATTGACTGGCAGACCGCAGCCTGCTGCCCAGCTGCCACCTTTATTTAGGCATCCTTGCATGATTTCACTAATCACTGTTGAAAACATTCCGGTCACCATAATCACTAGGTTATCTGCGCATGTTACTACCTTAGGTCCGTTGTTAGATGACGCCTCCTTGTGGTGTACCTCTGTTGGCGTATTTGATTATCCTCCTGGTTCCTAAAGTAGCATGACCGGTAGTATGCCATCCGGGCCGGGTGTTTTGAAGGACGAGAAGCTATGAAACACCCACAGGACATTTTCCTTCCTAACATTAGCAGAAATATTCTTCCAGGAATGTTTTTGTTCGTTCCCTGATGCTTCGTTTTCGCCTTTGCAACCGGAAAGTGTATGGACATTAAAAGCTCTTTAGACTCGGCCTGCGATTCTGTCCAAGCTCCCTTCGCCTTTTTTATAAAGGACCGACTGGAGTACACTTTGGACAGGATCTTATATAATCTGGCAGAGCTTCCTAGACTCTCTATAGATTGGCAATATCCCTGCCAGGTATCTCTCTTGGTTGAGGCAATGGCTTTCTTGTACAGTGTTAGGCAGTCTTTGTAGGGCTGCCAAAGGCCTTGTTTGAAACAGCTATTGAAGGTCTTTCTTGTTAACTTCCTCAGTTTCGAGCGCTTCATTGCGGATAGCGTTTTTGAAAGTATTGACCCTATCTTCGACTTCCTCTATAAGATCTACGCTTGCATGTGGGCACTTTCTAGAGAGTTTAGCTCTCATGACCTGACCGAACTTCTTCTAGTCAGCCTTTCTTGGGTTTCAGTACCGTTGAGGTGCTTCAACCTGCAGGTTTACCTTGAAGTGTATCCATCGGTGGTCCGAGAAGGACACTTGATTTGATATTCTCCCATTTTCTAATTTAAGTGTTTCCCTGTCCATGGACAACGTAATGTCCAACCCTTCTTCCCAACTTTAGCAATTCTCCATGCTTGGGAATACAAAGGTTGGGATGTTGCCCCGGTTACACACCGCTAGGTTTTAATTAATGATATAATCTAATAGTGACTCTCCCCTCTCGTTTTTCTTGTTGCTTCCCCAAAGCGTATGCCACTCATTGGCGTCACACCCTACCATCAGGTTGACAGCCGCCTGGGGGTGCAGGCAGGTCATGAGCTAAATACGCTGAAGGTAAGTAAAGACCCTTCCCCCTACAAACTCCAATCGAACTACCATTTGGTCCGCTGAACTGAAGTTCTGGCAAAGGAAGCCTTTGATGTTCCTTTTAACCAAAATGCAGGATCTGGGCTTGCCTTGATCCGACTGGTGGTAAAAAGTGCTATCCGAGAGCCCTTTTATGCTCCATCCTCCTACCCAGGGTTCTTGCATTAAGGCAACATCCAGATTTTCCTGTTTTGGGAAAATCTAAAGACTGTTTGTGGCTATTTTGGATTGTTGAAGGTTGATCCTAATAATCTCCAGCATTTTACGATGCTTCCTGAGCGCCGTCCTCTGCTCCCTTCTCCAAACCCGAACCCTTCACCAGTTCATCCACATTCGGAGATTGCTCCTCTGTAGAAGGGCTTTTAAAAAATTTCAGTTAATAAGGAAGAAGAACTAACCGCCATTTTTCAGCGGCTCCTCTGCTTTGATGACCACCCAATCATCCGTAGGAACCGGGTTTGGTGCCTGGAGACACTGGATAAGCTTTCCAGGCTCCAGATTTACTACTACCAGATGCGAGTTCCAGGTCTCCTCAGGACTGCTTAGATTAGCTTGCGCCTCATGTCTTCCAACGCGTCAGATCTCAGTGACACATTCGCCTAGGAAGTCCCTTGAGGACCATTGTACATAACGAAAATGAGCAAATTCCCACAAAACACATTCAACAATACATTTAGTGCGATTCGTTTTTTGGCTCAAATTTCCCGTCGTATGCCCATTTGTACAGCTCAATACTTGGCCATTTAAATCTTTTGTTCGAGTTTGGCCGTATGTGCTCCAATTAAAAATGTTTAAAAACTCTATGGTGATCATATGCCCCTTCAAGAGCAAAGCGGCCGGTCTTCGCCCGTTGTAAGGCCATTATTTATTTTTATTCGGGGAGATTATGAAGCAAGATCTTCACCCCATACAAAATGCAACATATTCAAAGTTTGTTGCGACCGACAATGTGGAAATGCCGTCGCAACAATGATCGATGCCGAGCCAAAATTTTGATAACGAACGAAGCTCATTTTGCACTCTCTGGCGGATTCAATTAACAAATCTGAATTTGGGGAACTGAAAACCCACATGTCATTCAGGAAACATCACCAATAAATTTCACTGTTATGGGCCGAAATGGGCTCAAAAACCATCATCAGAGCATTTTTCTTCAAACTTCGAGAAACCTTCGATGGCGCACGCTATTCTTGTATATTGGTGCACTTGGTGCACCGTGTGTCCGAAAACTCGTGAAAAAGGTCTGTTGAACCTATTTTCAATACGACGGCGTATCTTGCCAAACCTCAGCCACTACAATAAAGTTCTTGAAAAGTAAAGATTATGCCAGCAAGCCGAAGACCATTGACCAACTCAAAGCTAACATACATACTAGCCGAAGTAACTGCTACATATGATGCAATGTTATGCAGGATTCCCGAAAAAGAAGTGCTTTTTGCGAATGGAGGTGGTCATTTAATCGATATTGTATTCAAAAACTGATGTGAAACTAGTTGGGTTGTGGGTTTGACCCTTTCTGTCCACACGACCAACTTCCCAGCATGATGAATGATGAATATTATGAATGGATAGTTCTTTTTTTACTGAACAGTAATAATAATATGTAAATATTAAAAAATTCAAAAATAGTAATAGTTTTAGGACTAGTGAGAAGTTGGCTAGTACCAGAACTGGTGCCAAAGTAATACTGAGAGAAGCTAGTTAAAAGAACGTTTAGTGGTAAATCCACAATATTTTTTAAACAATTTATTTTTCCTGAACGTAAACAACCAAACCTTTCTTTCGTGTTCGTTCGCACTTAACCGCGTGGCCGAATTCAAGAGATATGTATTAGCGAAAGTAATCGATGTAAAAGACTTGTTGGACTTGACCGGAAAGTCCAAATTGTTCAGTAACTACTAGAAATTCCGAGTTGAACTTAAATTTCCATAAACTGTGGGACGCGGAAAACAATTTCCAGCCCAAAAAGTGCTGACCTATTTTTTTTTTTTTTTTTTTTTCCTGACTGACCTATAGTTTGAAAAATTCGTTGAGTTCGTAAAGACTATTTTGCACTAGTTTGCACTATTTTTAAAGAGTGCTAGAATTTTGACAGATGACGACTTGATGGAACGCTTTCGTTCAGCTGAAACCAAAAAAGGTAATGTTATTTAGAACCGGTTTCACTCTACTAGGTTATTAGCAGAACTAATCAATTTAAGGTCCTTGTGACCTTTAGCCAAAGTCTTTCCATTTAAACAAAAAAGGCTTTACCGAATATTATAAAAATTTTTTCAGAGCATGTTTTCGTTAATATGCTTTGATGGGTAACTCAAAAAAGTCAGTTTCATTTTTGGTTTACTCGATATCGTGCAGGTTCAAAACTCATGACCGTCGTTTAAACAGGAAAACGACTCGGCCGAATTTTATGAAAATTTTTGCACGAAGTCGATATCGATCTTGGAGCCCGTGATATCGTTCAGGTACAAAAATCACGTTCGTCGTTCAAACAAAAGAACCGCTCGACCAAATTTTAAGAAAACCTTTTCAAAGTATTACTTCGGTAATACGCTACGATCGGCATCCAAACGAAGTCGGTATCATTGTTGGTTCACGCGATATTGGGCAGGTACAAAAATCACATAAGTCGTTTAGACAAAAAAACGTCTCGACCGAATTTTATGAAAATCTTTTCAGATCATATTTCCGTTAATACGCTTTGAACGACACCTCAACGAAGTTGATATTTTTTTATGGTTCGCACGATATCGTGCAGGAAAAAATGACCACATACGTACGCACACACACACATACTTCTTCTCAATTTTTTGCTTAAAATGATATTTGGACCTTGAAACATGAAAATACATATGTTGAAAATTTCGATTTCGATTTTCGGACCGGTTACAATAACTTCCTACTGGGAAGTTAATAAATGGTAGATAGAATTCCAAGTACATCTGGCTCATCTGTCAAAATCGGCCTAAAACTGTCATAGTTATTCAATGTTGAAATACCGAAGGTCTAGATGGCGCGCACTCCATCTTGTATGCAAATATACATTATTTTATTGGGGGACCAGGGGTTTATTTCGTAACAGTATCATAAAGTTTTGAAACCGCTATCTTAAATCAACTAAAATAGTAACTTTTCATCCATCGTAAAAGTTCCTATTTCCTTTCTTTCATCCACAACATAAATCTTTTTTCCATATGGTTTGCAGCAGTGTTGGGCAAAACTAAATTTCTGGACGATTAAAAATTGACAATTAATTAATTGTTAATCACGTCTACTGCAATTAACAATTAATTAATTGTAATTGTGAAAACTCGCAATTAACAATTAATTAATTGTTAATCGCGTCTATTGCAATTAACAATTAATTAATTGTAATTGTGAAAATTCGCAATTAACAATTAATTAATTGTTAGTCGTGAGTTTCCACAATTAAAGACGATTAATCAATTGTCAATCATTTTTATGGATTTGATTAAAATCTAAAAATTAAAATTTATTATTATATGGAAAGAGTAGTAGTATGTTATTTTTTATTAGTTCATTTTAAAAAGCGTGTTTTTAGTTTTTAAAGTAAAAACTTTTTTAGCCACGTTGCGCACCTTTGCGTCACGGTCAATTTTTTGCGTGCCGTGGGGGAACAATTTGGCTTTGGGGATTTTAGTTTGTATTGTATGAGTTATCTATAATAACATTCTAGTTGTGCCATTTTCAACATTTTTCGAAATCGAAATCAATGGAGCAATCCATTTTTAGAAGAGATTTTTTTTATTTTATGTTTTTTTGTTTGACCGGAAGAGAATTTTTTACAGAAGAGAATTTCGTTTTGTGTTTGATTTTTTTTTGCTATTTTTCGTTTTGTGTTTAAAGAGGGACTAGTGTATTATATATTATTATGTAACATATAGCAATATGCACTACGTGCTATATACTAAGTGTTATGCACTATGTATTAGGTACTATGTACACGGACTATGTACTATGCGGTATGTACTATGTACTATTTATTATGGACTATATACTGTCAACTATGTTTTATGTGCTATGTACTATGCACAAGGTATTATGTACTATGTATAATCTGCTATGTACTAGGTATTATGTACTTTGCATTACGGACTATGTGCTACTTACTATGAATTATGTACTATGAAGTATGTACTATGTACTTCGTACTATGTATTATATATTATGTACTATTTATTTTGGACTATATACTACCTACTATATACTGTCAACTATGTTTTATGTGTTATGTACTATGCACAAGGTATTATGTACTATGTATAATCTTCTATGTACTAGGTATTATGTACTTTATTACGGATTATGTGCTATTTACTATGAATTATGTATTATGAACTATATATTATGTACTTTGTACTATGTATTATGTATTATATACTATTTATTTTGGACTATATACTATCTACTATATACTGTCAACTATGTTTTATGTGCTATGTACTATGTACAAGGTATTATGTACTATGTATAATCTGCTATGTACTACGTATTATGTACTTTGCATTACGGACTATGTGCTATTTACTTTGAATTATGTACTATGAACTATGTACTATGTACTTTGTACTATGTATTATGTATTATGTACTATTTATTTTGGACTATATACTACCTACTATATACTGTCAACTATGTTTTATGTGCTATGTACTATGCACAAGGTATTATGTACTATGTATAATCTTCTATGTACTAGGTATTATGTACTTTGCATTACGGACTATGTGTTATTTACTATGAATTATGTACTATGAACTATATATTTTGTACTTTGTACTATGTATTAAGTATTATATACTATTTATTTTGGACTATATACTACCTACTATATACTGTCAACTATGTTTTATGTGCTATGTACTATGTACAAGGTATTATGTACTATGTATAATCTGCTATGTACTAGGTATTATGTACTTTGCATTACGGACTATGTGCTACTTACTATGAATTATGTACTATGAAGTATGTACTATGTACTTTGTACTATGTATTATGTACTATGTATTGGGGGCTATGATTAGGTACCATATACTGTTCACAATGTACTATGTATTAGGTATTATATACTATGTACTGCGATTATGTACTATTTATTCTGTACTATGACTAAGTATTATGAACTATGTGTTATCTGCTATGTACTTTGCACTATATACTCTGTATTATGTATTTTCTACTAAATATTATGTACTTTGTACCCAAGGGCGTTTCCAGCCAACTACCTTAGGGGGGTAATTAAAAAAAAGAAAAAAACTGAAATATTTTTTCAGATAATTTAGCAATTTTGTAGATAATTTCAAGAATTTTGGGACCTCGGTAGCCTAGGGACTAAGGCGTCTGGCTACCATCCCAGAGGTCCCGGGGTCGAATTCCGGCAACGTCACGGTTCCCCCTGAATTCTCCTGTCTCCCTAGCTCTTCCTCGCTCCACCAAAGCGTATGTCATCGGTTGGTTGATGAAATTTAACTCGTTTCAGGAGTCGCGTTAATAAAGGTTGGGAGTAACTGGAATAAAAATATCGCGGCTAGGTTGTGTCAGTTTTGACGTGACAACGTCTTATAAATCGATGAGTATAGGAAGTCATTAGCGCAAAATGTCCCGTTCCGTTCCCGTCGCTAAGTAGTGGTGGGGATAATGACATCCTATACTCATCGATTTATAAGACGTTATCACGTCAAAAAATTAATAGGAGTAATAGTAACAGCGTTTTTTTTAAAGTTCCAGGACAGAATAGATTTAAAAAACGCACCTAATTAGCGGTGTTCCACAAATCGAGTGAAATGCAATCGAAATCGGAATTCAATTTCACTCGAATTCAAAATTGATGTTCTGAATTCCGAGTGAATTTCGTTTGTTCGGAATCACTTTCGAAAATATATAATTTGGTTGACACTTAAAATTTTTATTTATTTTGAGCATAGTTTGTGTCCGAGTTAAAAAAAATTAAAAAATTTTGTGCCCCAAACAATAGATTTTGTGTTAATAGCTGCAGTAATTGAAGAAAGAGAGCTTCAAAGGAAACAATTAAAGAGGATTGTAAAGGGATAGATCAAATCCTATGAATCTTCTTGATTCCCTTTGAATTATTTATATATGCACAATATAAGCTGTACAAATAGTACACATTTGTGTTGCACTTCATAATATTACTAGATTATGAAGTAACATCCATCACAAATGCAGATATACATAGAAGTTATCGACGCAGACAATGTTAATGAACAGAGAAGTGATGCTGTTAGGGTCAGAGATGAAATAGCTAATAGTTTATAAACTAAATTTAGTATACGAAAAGTTAAATATAAATTTAAAAAATAATACTTTATTCAGTTTTTTTAAAAACATAAAAGAAAAATAATTTCTTAAATAAATTGTTACCTTTGTAAATAAATTACAAATATTTACATTTAAAAATAAATCACAGCGCTTCTCCTACTATTCCACTTTCAAGTCACAAACAACAACTGAAACGGTTTTATTTCGATTGACATTTCGATTTAATCGAAATGTGGAACATCTAATTTCGATTTGGAATTTCTATTTCACATACATGGAACTAATCGAAATGTAGAACACTTCGATTTCGAGTATCAATTTCATAAAAATCGAAATGTGGAACACCGCTGAATATCAAAGAGACTAATAGTTTCAACGTATGTCGCGTATATTTAGAAAAAGGAACCCGTGCACCCGTGCAAAGGAAGAAGTTCATCACTTCTCTTTCGGCGCTTGAGCAGTTAACTTCGGCTTGTTTACATAGCGTGCGATTTTAGCTTAAGTCACGGGTATCGGTTCCTTCCACGACTCTCCAGGAGAAAAAATTCACAGTCATAGATCGCCGACTAGATTCACCATACACTTAACTTGTTTGTTTGAGGGAACGCAAATCTTCGGGCGGGGGGGGGGGGTAATTACCCAATTACCCCCCTCTGAAACCGCCACTGTTTGTACCAAACACTATATACTATGTTCTATGTAAAAGGTATTATGTACTATGTACTTGCACTATGTACTATGAACTATGTATTATGTTTTGTATTATCTATTATGTATTATGTACTATTTACTATGAACTATGTAGGTACTATGTACAATGTTCTATGTGTTATGTTCTATGTACTAAGTGCTATGTACTATTTACTATGAACTATGTATTATTCACTACTACTATGTACTATATTGTGTAATATGTACTATGAATTATGTTCTATGTATTATTTACATATGTATTATATATTACGGATTACGTATTATGTATTATGTATTATTGTATATACAAAATTTATTGACCTTTATCCTTCTGTAGGACTAAGATTGATTTGGACATATAGAATGACCATAGAGGTCTTAATTTCCAAAATGTGCCCAGACACACATACATTTTTTTATGATATATATTTTTGTTTAGGTTTTTTGAGATAGGTTATTGATAGTACATTTTATTAGGGTTATAAGGAACAAGTACTGTTATTGCGCCCATGATCAGTATTAACGCGTATTATATTCATGCCAAATTTTACGGTAATTCGCTTTACCATATAACATAAAATACACCACTACAACGCAAAAAAACATTACGGTTTCGTTTTTGATATACAGTATCCGTTGATTTTTCAAAGCGGCTGACTTTGGTTAAGTTTTGGATAGTATGGGAGGGAAAGGGGGTGGTTGGAGTCGTAATGGTTTAGCCGCTAGTGCGATTTTGTTTTGGTGCAGGTTTACGTATCACCCTGAATTTAAGTAACCCTAGGACCTATTTTCATGGATATGGTAGCAATGATACTCCCACCCATCTAAAACTACAAAATTAGTCGGCCATTTTGAATTTTAAAATTTTGGCCACAAATTTGTCATTTGGATCCCTCAAAACCCCTCGACACTAATTTTCATTACAATCGGAACACAATTAGTCCGCCATTTTGAATTTTAAAATTTTGATCACAAATTTGTCATTTGGATCCCTCAAAACCCCCTGACACAAATTTTCATTACAATCGGAACACAATTGCAAAAATTAGTCCCCCATTTTGAATTTTGAAATGTTGACCACAAATTTGTCATTTGGATCCCTCAAAACCCCCTGACACTAATTTTCAGCACAATCGGAGCTCAATTGCCAAAATTAGTCCGCCATTTTGAATTTTAAAATTTTAACCACAAATTTGTCATTGGGATCCCTCAAAACCCCCTGACACTAATTTTCAGTACAATCGGAACACAATTGCCAAAACTAGTCCGCCATTTTGAATTTTAAAATTTTAAACACAAATTTGTCATTTGGATCCCTCAAAACCCCCCGACACTAATTTTCAGCACAATCGGAGCACAATTTCCAAAATTAGTCCGCCATTTTGAATTTTAAAATTTTGACCACAAATTTGTCATTTGGATCCCTCAAAACCCCCCGACACTAATTTTCAGCACAATCGGTGCACAATTGCCAAAACTAGTCCGCCATTTAGAATTTTAAAATTTTAACCACTTTGTCATTTGGATCCCTCAAAACCCCCCGACACTAATTTTCAGCACAATCGGAGCTCAATTGCCAAAATTAGTCCGCCATTTTGAATTTTAAAATTTTAACCCCAAATTTGTCATTTGGATCCCTCAAAACCCCCTGACACTAATTTTCAGCACAATCGGAGCTCAATTGCCAAAATTAGTCCGCCATTTTGAATTTTAAAATTTTAACCACAAATTTGTCATTGGGATCCCTCAAAACCCCCCGACACTAATTTTCAGTACAATCGGAACACAATTGCCAAAACTAGTCCGCCATTTTGAATTTTAAAATTTTAACCACAAATTTGTCATTTGGATCCCTCAAAACCCCTCGACACTAATTTTCATTACAATCGGAACACAATTAGTCCGCCATTTTGAATTTTAAAATTTTGATCACAAATTTGTCATTTGGATCCCTCAAAACCCCCCGACACTAATTTTCAGCACAATCGGTGCACAATTGCCAAAACTAGTCCGCCATTTAGAATTTTAAAATTTTAACCACAAATTTGTCATTTGGATCCCTCAAAACCCCCCGACACTAATTTTCAGCACAATCGGAGCTCAATTGCCAAAATTAGTCCGCCATTTTGAATTTTAAAATTTTAACCCCAAATTTGTCATTTGGATCCCTCAAAACCCCCTGACACTAATTTTCAGCACAATCGGAGCTCAATTGTCAAAATTAGTCCGCCATTTTGAATTTTAAAATTTTAACCACAAATTTGTCATTGGGATCCCTCAAAACCCCCCGACACTAATTTTCAGTACAATCGGAACACAATTGCCAAAACTAGTCCGCCATTTTGAATTTTAAAATTTTAACCACAAATTTGTCATTTGGATCCCTCAAAACCCCCCGACACTAATTTTCAGCACAATCGGAGCACAATTTCCAAAATTAGTCCCCCATTTTGAATTTTTCTTCTTTCAGCCATTTTGGCCGCCATACTCCCCATATTTTTTTTCATATTATGCTCTTTATATGAATGATTCTCCAAAAAAATGGCAGGATCATATAAAATTGGAGTGTCTATATCTATATTGAAGCGGAATAATTGTTAGTTTTAATTGTTTTTTAGAACAATTGACAAAATTAATTGCAATTGATAAATTAATTGCAATTGATTTAGTTCTAATATACAATTAATACAGATTAATCCAAATAAATTAATTGTGGGGTGCAATTAATAGTTCAATCGCAATTAATTTTAATTGCAATTAAATTAATCGCAATTAATTTTTTAATCAATTAATTAATTGATTGAAAATTTAATTGATTAATGCCCAACACTGGTTTGCAGTGATATAGAAAAAGAATAGCCTCTTCCAATAACATCGCCCACACTAGATTTTCTCTCTTTCTACAAAAATCAATTCCAAATGTTTTATTGGCCAAATGAGAATCCATCATGACACTATAAAAACCTTCGATGAACAAAAAGATAAGAAAATGAAACCTCCAACAGCCCCACATATTTCGGATTTTTTGGGTCACCGTGCTACCACCACCACCAAAAAAAAAAAATTCCTTCCGAAAAGTTTGGAAATATATTGTAGAAAAATTTGCACAACAAAAGGCGAATCAGGACCATCATTCTGCTCCTCGGGAGCTGCTTTTTTCGTCTCTCTGTGCTATTTCTTCCTTCCTAGATAAATTCCAGGATATCAAAGTCATCAAAAAGTTTTTTTTTTTTGTTCTTCATCCTGAAATCAAATTGTCTCAAAAGCAAAGAGGGAAAAAACACAACAAATCAGAATTGGGACTTGGAGCTCGAGACTAGGCTCGATGTTAATCATACCATGAAGGATTACACACAAAAACATAGCAAACACTTAAAAAGTTTTTACTACTCTCAAGTCCTTAAGGATCCGAAAAATAACAACAACAACTCTCGGAACTGGATAGAAAACACAAGGATTCCAACACACTACGATCCCTAGGAGGAGTCGAGATTCAACCCAAGAAGGACATGGAGAGTAGAGAGAAGAAATGAAAACTCTTCATTTCCTTCTTGTGTTCTATGCAAAGTTTAAGGACTAAGGTCTAAACGCACCAGCTATAAATGGGTCCTTGATGTAGTTCTTTTTGTTCGTTGCTTATATTTTATTTTTTCCTCTAGTACAGAAAGTGCTTACAACTCAAAGCAATATTCTGGCATTGCGGGACCCCGAATAGTCCTTTTTTGCCCTTCAAACGATCCTCATTTTTCTGCTGCTTTCGGAGGGCCCAGACTTTTGGTTTATTGCCTTTTGTATGAGATTTTTGCTTTAATCTCTTCTTATGCCCAGCATTAGGGCGTCTTAGGGAACTTCCTGGCCCACTCCCATTTCCTGCTCCTCCCTGCCCCTTCACCCTTCCCGAACTGTGAGGGGCTCGATTGTACTTTTTGCATGCTTAGAGAGCTTTCTCCTATTTCCTTTGCCTTTTCCTTTTTGCTACACAATCTACATCATATACACAGCGGAATAAACAAATGGCGCAAATAAAAAAAAATAAATGGGAAAAAAAAGTTCACTAATACAGGAACAAGTCTCAGAAAGGACCTCGATAAACCTAGTAGCTTCTGTTTATAGGGAAAGTTACCGAGAGAGAGAACACCCTGTGGAAATGTTTTCCTGGAAGTTGTGTACATTTTCTTTGGGTTGGTTTTGTTATTGTTGATTCATGTGCTTAATGGGGGGAAAGGATTCTCCTTTTTTAAGTTTTTTGTTTTTTTTTCGTTCCCTTTTTCCGTATACACTCTGCTGTAGTACTTGGAGCTTGCTGCAGGATTCTCCATACTGATAGGTGACGACTTGAATTTTCCGCAAGATTACAGCAGGTAATTATATTAATCCAAAGGTAAATGTGGGATTTTATTGCAGATAATATGTCTTCCGTGTTTGGGGGTAATGGAGTTTTATTTGGAGAGAGAAGGATTTTAAAATTTGCTTGTAGTGTTATTTGGTGATATGAACCCAAATGGGGTGAGAGCTGAAGGATTGTAGTGTATTCGTATATCGGTTAAGATTAACATTCACAAGATAATTTTGGGTTTTTTTACAGAATGTGTAGATCCTTAAACTACTATATTATTAACCCCTTGCAATAGGAGCTGCTATGCTTTAGTCAGTTCACGATATGATAGACTAACAATAGCCTGTTTAGCTTATGATAATGGTGTTAAATTCAAGACAGAACAAGTATCAAAAAATCACTATTCCCTGAAACCCTAAAACCCGTTGTAACTCTTGGAATTGTCGATTAACCCCGCTATTCTACATTATGCCCAGTTATAAGTCACAAGCTTTTGTGACTCTGGCTTGTCATTGAAAGCTTGAGGAACTGTTCTTGTGATTATCAGCTGTTTTAGTACTCTAAGCACCCAGTCACAAGGAAAAGTAAAAAAAACCTCTAATTGTTATTTTGCATCGTGCAATGAGATGAAGCAAGTCTGGGCGAACAGCAAACGTACGCCAGAAAATATTGATGCAGTAAGAGAGAATGCTGAAGCTGGCTGTGTCAAGTCTGTCTGAAATTTTGAAAACTATGCTAGAGAAACGTGCTCTTTAAGCCTGAACTACATTGAAAAATAGTGCACTGCAGCACTGTGCAGTATGTTGCAGTGGTTTATTAGAGAACGCGTTGTGAAACACATTGAATATGCAGTGTTTTGACTTTGACTGTCCGTATATAGTCTTTTGATTTTTTTAGTTATTCCCGAGACTTTCGTTGCATAGAAAGTCCTTATTTCTAGTAATTCTATCAATTTTTCTTCATCCATTTTGACAGTAATGACTATGCCAACTTCATATGAAGTTTTTTAGAAATTGGCATGCAGTGCGAAGCAGTTTTTTAGAAATTAGCCTAAAAACAAGCAGCACAGTAAAGACCCATTCAGAAACGGCAGCAGCAGCGGCAGCAAACTGTTCCTATTGGCTAATGGTGGTCACATGACAACAAAGCGATTGCTAGTAAAATCAAATTTGCTGCCGCTGCTGCTGCCGTTTCTGAATGGGCCTTAAGGTGTAGTACAAGGCGTTGAGACTGTTTGCGGATTGTCAAAATTGTGAGAACAAAATTAGAATACCAAGTTGATACTCACCGCATATTTAATATCGCGTTATGACTTATGACTGATCACGGAGCCTGGAGTCGCCTCAAGGGGAAAAAATTGGTGCGGAGGCAATATATTTAATTTCTCCGCATTGTATCAGAAAATATGGTGGTCCGTGTATTTTAAAGGCTTTTCCAGTCACCAATCTGTTTGTGCCTGTAAAGTTTTCATTTTTAATTGAGGCCATGGACATTTTTGCACTTGAATTAACAACCTAATATGTTAAAATGTCGTCTTCGCCTGTGTATCTGTAGGGAATTATGACGTCACCTGTATGTCACAGCATGTCAGGCGGATACCTGCAGTCCTTATCCCTCAGTTAGACTAAGTATTGTGTATTCATTCCGTGTCTGCCGACCGGTGCTTAAAAATTTAATCTGACATGGTAAACAACATTATTTCAATGACAGGCTTATTTATATACATAGAGGACATCTTAAACTTCACTTGTAATTTTTTGGAATGAGGTGTTTTGAAATGGCAGTAATCAATCTTGATGCATTGTTGCTGCGCATTCAGAACTTAGTCTGACATATTTAGTAACAAAAATTGTCATCCAGACAAGTTGTAATATATAGCAGAGATCTTAAACTTTATTTAAAACTAAAAATCAAAGAGGTGTTATGAAGTGCATTTTTATTAAGAAAAACAGTCTTTAAGATAAGGTTTGTCAGAAGTTAATTAACAAAAATTGTCAGCCAGACAACTTTTTTCAAAAATGGTTCATTATTTACTACAAATTGTATAAATTTTAAGCAGGTGTTTTGGAAAAAACAATCATTATTTTTTAGCTAAATTCAAAAATTCATAAAAAATAACAATTAACATATTTTTACTAGTCTGGCGGGCGAAACATGTTTTTTACATGTTTTTCAGCCACTCTTACTTTATACTTTTGAGGTGTTCGATGAAGTACCTTTTTTGTTATGGGAGCTTAGACTATAAAGCGAAAAACATCAGATTACCCGACAACAATGACAAACGGTGTCACACACACTCCTCTCTCCCCCAAGAAATTTCAAACATGTTTGCAGACAGGTTCAGTGAAATCTTCTGCCCCATTTCTTCCACTGCACACACTGTCCCAAGAGAGCACTCCGAAACTGCGGTTCTTATAGACAATCTCTATCGCCCGAAGATATAATGACAGGTCAATAAGATCAGGGAGTCAATAAAGGTCACGGTCCGGACTGACTACTTGCAAGTTTTTTGCAGAGCCACGCCCAACTCATTCTTCTCCCTCTTCACCTCATTTTTAACAAGTCTCTTTCTGCTGGTAAGTTTTCTTCGGTATGGAAGAAATCCTTCCTCTCACCAATCTTTAAGTCAGGTGATAAACATGCGGTGGACAACTATAGGGGCATTGCTATCCTATCTGTTATCCCTAAACTTGTTGTTCCGAACCTAAACGATCAGCAACATGGTTTCAGAAAAGGTCGTTCCACCACATCCAATCTTATGATAATGATATCCGAACTGCTGTGCGGTATGGAACAACGCCACCAGTTTGACGCTGTCTACACTGATTTCAGCAAGGCATTTGATAGAGTAGACCACCACATTTTATTTATAAAATTATTAAGATTTGTGATATCCGGCTCCTTCTGGATTGGATAACATCCTATCTTAACGGGAGAACTCAGGTGGTAAGATTTCAGGGTTTCCTTGCAAAAGAAATCAATGTAACCTCAGGTGTACCGCAAGGCAGCCATCTAGGACCACTTCTATTTAACATATTCATTTCAGATCTATCTGAAAAATTAAATGGCATTCCGCACTTCTTTTACGCCGGTGATTTAAAAATTTATAATGCTATAAGGTCTCAAACTGATGTATCCTTTTTACAGTCGAAACTTAATGCACTGCGAGATTGGTGCACCACTAATAATCTTTATCTTAACACCAGTAAGTGCCACGTAATTACCCTTTTCAGGAAAAGAAACAAACAGCTGCAAAATTATTATCTCAATGACAATGTCTTGGATCGTGTCGATCACATTGTTGATTTAGGCATTGACCTCGACAGCAAGTTAAACATTAACTTACACTATGATAATATTATTGCTAGATCGAAAAGCTGCTGGGCTTTATCAAGAGAAGAGCTAAAGAATTCGACAATGTTTGGGTTAATAAAGCCTTGTTTCGTTCATTAGTTCGTCCTATTTTGAATATGCGTGCCAAATCTGGGTCCCTATATTTCAAGTTAGTATAAACCGAATAGAATCTGTCCAAAAGAAGTTCCTTTTTTCGCGCTTAGGAACCTCACTATAAGGACAGGCTCGAACTGCTTGATCTCTTGCCTCTATCCCTTAGACGGAAATTGCTTATATCTTGTTTTACCTTGGATGTCCTGAACAATAACGTCAAGGTGCAGTTCCTGTCGGAGACAATTAAATTTAACGATAACTCGACAAACAAGACATTCCAAACTACTTCAAGAGTACCTGCATTGCACTGAATATTCTAGAAACGAGCCCGTTAACAGGCGCTGCATTACCTTCAATACCTATGCGACCTGTTTCTCTCCCTCAATTAACAAAATTTCCTATAAAAGAAAACTAATTTCCCTGTTGTCCTCCTGATTTCTTACTAACACTATATGCCTAGATCTTAGTTTAATATTTAAATATTTAAATATTCGCATTGTTCCTTGCCTTGCCTTGTTTGGCAAATAGATAAATAAATAAATAAACATTTTTTACTTAATTTAACCCAGTTTTCAAGCATTTTTACACTGTTTCTTGAGGTAAAAAAATTATGTGATATTTGCCAAGACCCCCCTTTCCCCCACCGTAAGATTGGGTGAGATTCTGATGTACCCCCTCACCCCTCTAATCGCCTCACGTAATTTATGGACGGCCCCTAACTCATGTTTTTGATGTCATATCCCAGAAAAGTAGTTCTTAATTAGTAAACAAATTGAATATTATATATTATATGTCATAGTAACATTGCTAATAAACAAAGTAACAGTTCTTGACCTGTACTATCATTATTAGTTATTTTTTGCATGTTTTAAAAAATGCAACATAATAATTCTTAATAATTTTAAAAGAGTGTGCAAACATTTTTTTAATGCGATAATCCAAAGCTCAAGAGATAACCCAAAATGCTGTCACGATCCGTTGACCCGAATAAGATTTAACGACCTTATATTAATTTTAGTATATCTATCAAAGCCCAATTAAAAGTAATTATTATTTTTTAATCAACACAGCGCGATGATATTAGTACCGAAATCGCTGAGATTCACAAAAATAATTAAATATCCCCCCCCCCCCACCCCGCCCATCTTGTGACCCTCATGGAGTGATATATTATAGTATTGACACCCCCCTCAAACCAAGGCAATAATTTCTTAATTAACAAAACGTTATCAGTGAGACAATTCCATTTGGAGCTGCACAAGCAAGGATTTATAACTACTACTAAATAATGGGAATAATTTATTGCGCAAAACGAGATTAAAAGAATCTCGGGATCACCAGAAATGGTATAATGTCAGGCGAGACTATCCCTACCTCAGCCGCAGATAAAGAAAGCAGCTATGTAGCAGAGCAACACAAACAACATAGACTGAGGAGCCTCAAGTCCTACTTTTCCTCCAGAGATTGGACGTGTTTCCTTCGACTTCTTCTGGGAGAAAAAACAATATTGGAAACGCAAAATATACGAGGAAAATGAGGAAAAAAATGCCAAGAAATGAATAAATCACAGCGGGGCTATCATTGGAGGTTATCACTTCACGAAAATTGAATTACGAGCGAAATCCGTAATGAAGCCTCTTGCTCTCTGCTCCAGCTCCAGCCCGCTACTATATAGTACATGCGGATGAGGCTGGGATTATGGAAGAGCATTTTGAATACGCTTAATTTCGACCCTGGTATCTCTCCTCGCGGCGCCTTTCAATTTCGGAATTCAGAACGTCTTCAGATTGTTTCCGCGCCTTGTCTCCACTGGTGGAGAAATTAATTTAACGCCTTCATTACAGTCATGTCAATCACCAGAGGCGACGGGTGAATAGTGCTGGCGACAAATAATTGATTTTGAAGTGCTTCAATTTGTGCCTATTTTATTTAAACTTACATAAAGCGTTCACAACGGACGCGCAGATTGCGCGGCGATTTGTTGCCTTGAATTATAAGTGTGGTGTTTTGTGGTTGTTTGGAAGTTTTTATCAGTATAATACTTTTTTTTTAGTATGGATTTATGCTTTGTGAGAAGGTAATGTTAATGTTACTATACTTGATGAGAGTTTTATGAATTTTATTTGGGCTTGATCTTGTAGATAAGAAATCTATAAAACCTTAACAATAATGGCCATTAAATTCGATCGTTAAAAAACAGACCTAGACCCAATGAGTCGCACTATATGCTCACCAAAAAATCATTGCCTTATCATGAACCGCTATCAAATTGCGTAGAAAAATGTTGATTCGATTCTTGGACGTGATTAAAATAATTCAAAGTTATTTTGAAATTAAAATATTTGCGAGCTTTGAGATGCTTCTATCTGCTTGTTTGTATATAAGGAGTCACGAGGCACATTTAGAATTTGAAATTTGATTTATTTGTAAAATGGTTGCGCGAAGGAGCGAAAGACGAATATAATGTAGTTTGGCATGGGTTCACCTTCAAAATAAACAGCTTGCAGTTACGGATGGTTCTAGCCACGAGCTAAGTCTAGTGTCCTCCAAACACCGTGAGGTTTTGACGTATCCTGGTGCCATTTGGATGGATGGATAGCTTTTGTATGTGGCCCTTTGCGAGTAAAAATAAAACATGGCCTTACAACGGGCGAACACCAGGGGCGGATGGGCAACATCTTAACGGCCCGGGAAATAATATTTATCGCCACTTTTGTTAATTTGCGAATATGGCTAAAATATACATTTGCAGGGTGTTACGACGTTTTTCATTCAGAATTTGTAAATTTTTTAAATAATCATAAAAGCGCCAAAAAATGCACCTCCCTCTAGCAATACGCAGTCGTGGCTGATTAAATGAAAACAAGTGATTCGATAGGAGGAGCTAAAGGAAGCGTTTGTCAAGCTTTTAAGCATTTTTAAGAGCTTTGTACCCCAGCATGCGCTAAATGTCACGGAGTTCGAAAACATCTATACCACAAAATAAACAAAACATAAAAATTTGAGAGTTATTTATGGGTAGTCGGGAGAAGAAATATAAAAACTTAATTTTTTGCTGATAAATTATATAGGCAAGTAATAGTGTAAAATATAGAAAAAACAGTACAAAAATTATACAGAAAGGGGAATGCCCATTTTCGGCCATGGGTGCCCACACATTTTTTTTTTTATGTGTCTCAGAGAAGACCCTCAGAGTCTCAGGGAAGACCCTTTATACTGTCGACAATCTATTTTCTTCATATAGAATGCAATGTCGAACAGCAGCTCTAGTCGGAAAACCAAACGGAAACGATAATATACATCTTAAGAAATGAAATGATTACTTTCTAGGTTTAGAAAAAAGTCGGGGGTTTTGAGATATACAGGGTGTTTCAAACCATCCGTACCACCCAATTAGCTCAGAAGATTTCAATTGAAAAAAAAAAACCAAAAAACACGTGTTTAATATTTTTTGGAACTCTATCCGACCATACAGAAATTGACCCCGCGCCGCACCCCCACTTTGGGGGGCGGGGGGTAACTTTAGAATTTCAAATGGCAACCCCCATTTTTTTCACGGATTCTGATTCTCCGCCGGAAAATATGAAACTTTTGTTCAAAACATTTTTTTATCCGAAGCCCCCCTGCACCCCCAAAAATCATCAAAAATCAAAATTATCCCCAAAATTCAATCTACAAAAGTTTGATATTTGTCTTTGGAGAATTATAATCCGTGACAAAAAATATGGGTTGCCATAATTCTTCCCCACCTCCTCACCCCCTTGCAGGAGTGAGTAATAGTAGCCCCCAAATTGGGTGGTACGGGTGGTTTGAAACACCCTGTATGTAAAATTGCTTTTATTCTCATAAAACAACAACACTTTTTTAACAATTATTTTACTGTACATACATGATCAAGTTTTGTTTATTAATAGTTTTTTTACATATATTTTTTACATGTTGTACATTAATTCTAATTCTACACTAGCCCTTTTTTAGGCCAACTGTAAATTATAGAGTATTCTTATACTTACCTTATATATACCTATGTAAGTATATTACTTATTATGTTTGTTTGAATGGCAGAATCTTATCGGTATTAGTTATTACAGTACCAGTTGAATAGTCTGGCCTGAATGTTTTCATCGAACTTGATCACAATTAACAGCTTCACCAATGTGGAGCGTACAGCTTACGCACACACTGGTAGCTGTTTAGTATGCGTGTGCTGCGGATCGTTGAAATAATCCCTTTTTATTAACCGTTTCGGTATATAGCAACATAATTTTAAAAGGTCGTATGTTTGCTGGATATTATAGTAATAGAAAAATTCAGCTATTTTATGTAAGGTAATAGCCTTCAACATAACTCTTAACCTTTGTGCGGTCATTCGTCAAAGTATAAGGATTGTAACTAGTGGTAATCTTGTCGCGTATATTGAAATGGCGAAATCAAGTGTAAGATTTTACATAATGTTTTATGTCGTAAATTAAATATTAATGCAAAATATTGTTTTTTGTGCATATTAAATATTATATTTAAATAATTTATATATTTTTTTGAGGCAATACGTGTATATTTTTATTAACAACTATTATATTATATTATTTTTATTAACAACTAACTATTATACTATATTGTTTTAACAACTATTATTAACAAAAGATGTTTTTTTGGTTAGATGTATCAAAGGATCTTAAATGTATATATTGCACTCGTTAAAGAATTGTTTTATCTACAATTTAAAAAGATAATTTAAAGAGACATTTTTTTCGAAAAAGAAAAGAAAAGAAAAGATTTTGTGACCTTACACATCATTTGTATCGTATACAATCAATACATCATCTGGGAACTGAGCAGGAGGGAAAGTATTAAATACGTGATAGTTAACAAATCCGCAAGAGAACAAACAAAATAATACGAATAATGTACAGTATTGTTAGTCTTTTGTAGATTGATTTTTGGGGATAATTTTGATTTTTGATGATTTTTGGGGGTGCAGGGGGGCTTCGGATAAAAAAATGTTTTGAACAAAAGTTTCATATTTTCCGGCGGAGAATCAGAATCCGTGAAAAAAATGGGGGTTGCCATTTGAAATTCTAAAGTTACCCCCCGCCCCCCAGAATGGGGGTGCGGCGGGGGGTCAATTTCTGTATGGTCGGATAGAGTTCCAAAAAATATTAAACACGTGTTTTTTGGTTTTTTTTTTTTTTTCAATTGAAATCTTCTGAGATAATTGGGTGGTACGGATGGTTTGAAACACCCTGTATATCTCAAAACCCCCGACTTTTTTCTAAACCAAGAAAGTAATCATTTCATTTCTTAAGATGTATATTATCGTTTCCGTTTGGTTTTATGTGTGGGCACCCATGGCCGAAATGCCTATGGGCAGTGGGCATTCCCCGAAAATGAAAAATTCATTCCGGTTCTTTACTTTCGGTAAGTAAATGTTTATGAAGATAGGTTGGTAGATCAGTTAGACCAACGGTGGGCAACCCCCGGCACGCGGGCCGACTATGGCCAGCGAAAAGTTTCTATCCGGCCCGCGAGAACTTTAGAAAAAATTATAACTAAATATTTTTTGATGCAATTTGTCTAGTTTAAATTGAAAATTAAACACACATAGCAACATGTCCATATGTTCATAATTTAGTACTAGGTTGCGTCCTTCTGAATCTTAGGATTTCGAAGTACCATTTGACATTTTCTTCACTCATTTCTCCTGAAACTGACAAAAAAAATTTGTTCTGGAATACTTAAAAGTCCTTGCCATTTCCACAATCGTTCGGTGTTCCTCCTTCGTGCCCCCGTTTTGCTCACGCGAGTATGGCGCTCTAAATCTCTATGTAGTCAATTTAATTCTCAAGCTGATTTCCACTGCCTGCCTGGTGCGGTACGTGGCTATCTGTGGACGTCGGCCGTGCGTGATAATCAGCTAAAATCACGCACCGTTGAAAGATAGCTTCATTTTGGCGCCCTGTGCGAGATATGTTTAGACGCCCTTAAGTTTTTAAAGACACTTCTTTTAGGTAGAATCCATCCATCCATCCAATGGCGGTATAGCCCAAATCGAGCCTTGGCCTCCTCTAGGGCATTTCTCCAAGTTTGACGGTCCCTTGCAGCATGTCTCCAGTTCCGGATGTTGAGCATTGGACTTTGCGTCAGCCGTCACGGAGTCTGTCCATCTCCTCCTGGTTCTACCTACTGGCCTACTTCCCGAAATTTCTGAGGCTATAAGCCGTTTTGGAATACGATTGTCTTCCATCCTGATTACGTGGCCGGCTAGTCTCAGTCTGTTGATTTTTATTAAAATTGAGAGTTGTGGATCGTCAAAAATTTCATACAACTCGCTGTTGTATCTTCTTCGCCATATTCCATCCTCTCTGGTTGGGCCTATTATTCATCTGAGGACTTTCCTCTCAAACCTGTTGACTCGTTCCTCTACGTCCTGGGTCATAGTCCAAGTCTCGCTACCCTAACACAGTACTAGTCGTATTACTGCTTTGTAGAGTGAGAGTTTCGTTTTCCTGTACACAAATCTTGAGTACAGGATTTGTTTTTGGGCATAAAAGGCTCTATTAGCCAGTAGTACCCATCTGGTTATTTCTTCTTTTTCTTCGTTTCTTTTTGTGATGGGTCTACAATCAGACTGTTTTATCGACTACTTCTAGGTTATGTTCGTCGATGGTAATATTTCTTCCCATTCTAAATATTCCTGCTCTGGATTGTTGCATCACCTTTGTTTTCTCTTCGTTGATGTTCAGCCCTATGTCCTTTGCCGCCTCTTTTAATTCGACATAGACTTCTTTTGCTGCCAAAAAGGACCTTCCCACGATGTTCACGTTATCCGCATATCCAAATAATTGTACCGACTGGGTAGCTATTGATGCACTTCTCTGGACGTTTTCCTTATCACCCATTCTAGAGCCAAGTTGAAAAGCATGGGTGCCAATCCATCTCCTTGTCTAAGCCCTTGACGTACTTCGAACTCTTCTATTATAACATTTTGGTTCTTTACTTTCGCCAGTGAGCTATTTGTGGCGCATTTGATCAGTTGTACCAAGTTGTAGAATACCTATATGTTATTATGCACAAATTACACAATAACCCGAGTAAAAATAAAAGATAACCTTACAACGGGCGAACACCGTCCGCTTGAGAGCACATACGGGCTCACGATGGCCAAACTTAACTACAAGATTTAAATGGCTGAGTATTGAGCTGTACACACGGACATACGACGACAAATTTGAACCAAAAAGAAATCTGCACCAAATGTATTGTTGAATATGTGTTTTATGGGAAATTCATCATTTTCGTTATGTACAATCGTTCTTTGGATTATTATATTTGAAGACTGTTGATGTACAAAAGATATAAGTTCGCCAGTCGTCTATTTGTTTTTCGGGAAAAGTGTGGTTACGTGTATGTGTTAATTTCTATTGAAAAAAAATGAAACATTTAATTGCAGTGCGTTGAAATGTTCGAAATCGAAGATCTGAGCAATTTTGTTGAAGAGTGAAAGTTACACTTCCGTCAAATGATTGCTTTATTGAGTAGTTAAATTGTACCAATATGTATACACGTATAGTTTTGCCAGTCGATAGTAAATAAGAAAAAAAAATCGTTTTTTTTTGTTTTTAAAGTGTATGCCCATGTATGTGTGATGCACGGCTTTACAGTCCGGCAAATAACCTTGTGATCCCGGCACATGTCCAAAGACTATGTTTCAATCAGGGTCGGTGTTCGCCCGTTGTAAAGCCATACTTTATTTTTATTCGAGAAGCTACGTACGAGTACAGTCGTAGTCGGCTAAATTGTACGCAATTGTCGTAGCACAGGAAATATGATAATAATAAGATCAGGCAGCATTAAGCAGCATTAAGTTCGTGAAAGTAAGTGGTATAAGTCTTTTCCCATCTATAAAATAATTTGTCTATGGTATTATGAAAAAGTGGTATCTTTTTGTTTATGGTATTATGACGTAGTGGTCTACTTCTGGGAATGCGACAGACATTTTCTCAAAAATAAAACAATTTGACTTAAGGCCCCCATACACGGTCAAATTGGATGTACATCGAAGGGCGGATGTACAACCAAAACTATCGATTGTGGGCCGGTCGGCCGATCAAAATACGTTGGGCTTATGGGTTTGATGAAAATCTGGTTTTACATTCAATTTGACCGTGTATGGGGGCCTTTAGTAGCTTGTAATGTACATACCTACTTACATCTGCAAAATGGCGTGGTAGCACGTAAGTGTTGTTTCAGTCGACCTCTTCATACAAAAAATTTTGTAACACTTGAATTTGCAATCCTGGGTCGTCCATGCCGCTCATAAAATTGTAAAGTTCCGTTTATTACAGAACCGGGCAATAGTTGGATTTTTCAGAGCACCAGCAAAGGTTTTGTTTTGGTACATGGAGCCCTTCTACTTGGGAGATTGAGTGAGCGAGATTCTCTCAATCGAGGTTCCTATACCACTCTCACTTCAACTTACAAGCAGGATTGGAGGAGTCGGGAACTTCGGGGAAGCTCGTGTGGCTCTCAGAAGCTGCTATTGCCCAGCACTGGTTTATTGCTAGAAAAAGAAGACAATAGTTGCAAAAGAACTTATAATAAAGTGCCCTTACAAGCTGTCTTTTACGTTTTTTTTTTCAAACACAAGCTTTGTTTAACTCCTGTGCATATCCGGCGTTATGTCTTGTATTGTGGAGATGTTATCATTTAATAACTAAAAAAATTAATGCATTACTGGATGGCGGCGCCCCCTTGGACACGGCGCCCTAGGGCGGTAGCCTGGTTTCGCCCACCCCTAAAGCCGGTACTAGTTCTAGGCGATTTTCCTCGCACACTGTGAGATTTCGACGTTGCCCGGTGCCATTTGGATGAATGGATAGCTTTTGTATGTGGCCCTTCGCGAGTAAGCAAAAGATATAACTTTTTTGTATCGACGATTCTCATATCGACCTAACATCAAATATAGCCTTACAACGGGCGAACACCGACCGTGAATGGAGCATAGTCCTCGGGCAAGTGACGTACAACTCAGTACTTGGCCATTTGAATCTTGGCCGTGGCAAGTTTGGCCGTCGTGAGGCCGTATGAGATCCCATTTAAAATAGTTAAAAACTCTGGGGCAACTCTAAATTACAATTAGTTTTTATTTATTTATTTACTCTAAATATTTACTTCTGCAAAAAATACTTCATGTTCGCAACGGATACCAATATGTAATACGTCCAGCGACCACCCCAAAAAGATAGTAATATTTTTTTTTTTCTGTGGTAAAAAGTGGTGAAAAGTGCCGAGTCTTAGCCAAGGGTGAAGTGGCAGCGGCAGTGGCATGGTGATTAAGTTGCATCAGATGGATGGCCGCGGGATGGCATCGAAGTGATTTAATGCGCATCGAAATGGCAGGCACCACTTCGCGGTATCAATTTATCACATGATATTTTCAATTAAAATGTGGTGGTTGGACGATGAGAGTGCTCTTGAATGTGTGCAAAGCATCGACCTTTACAATAAAAAGACAAAAAAGAAAAAAGTGCATTCGGTTCATCCTCTGACAGCAAAGTACGACCACGGTATACAGAAACAAGGTAATGTAAAAGACTGTATACCGTAAGACTGTATTTTAGTGCTGACGCCACGTGAGGTACACTTTCCATATAAAATCGAAGCTGTTGTTGGTTCTGCATTAGGGCTGAGCTAGGCGGCCGCTTTTTAGGGTATTCGAAGCTGGCAGTGTCTTTACCTTCTGTTTCTGTATACCGTGAGTACGGCGTTTATAATGTTTCCCCCAAAATATAAACCCAAGTCGGTGGTGAAGTGGTATTTGCCACTCCAAAATTAAACTTGCAGGAGACTACTAGCAACCAAATGATGCCAAGCCTCCTTTGATTTCGTATGATTAAAAATGTGACTTGCCACTTACTCACCATACCACCGCCACACCAATTTCTCGCCATCTCAGTGCGCGGCTTGCCTTAGAAGTTGTAGGAGGTCGGAAATATTGACTGCGAAAGATTATTCCACAGCTGTATTTAGAAATGAATTGCTATCTTGTTGAGTGCGAACAGACAGGCTGCAAGTGGTGGGAGTGAGACGAGTAGTCTAATTTGGTGGTGCCATGCCGTACAGGCAAGAGAGTGTAATAGTAGCGATAAGATTTTGTCAGTGCTGATATATTCAAAGGGGTTCAAGGGGTCCATAGTGAAGCAAACAGTGTCGCCATCGATTAGTTTAACGACCCTTTTTTGAACTTTATCTAACCACGCCAAGGTGGTTTTCTAAGCGCCGCTCCAAATTAAGGAGTTGTATTCGATAAGAGGCCGAATGTAAGATTTGTATATTACAGCACGGGCCGACATTAGCTCAGGGTCATCAAGACAGGAACTGGCACGTACTTGTCTTGCATTGTCGAAGCATAGTTCTACCTCACTTACGCTCCTTTCGTCCCCTGATGCCTCATTCCAGGTCAAACTTAACCTTGCGTTGAATGAGGTTTGTATATCACCTCCGCAGATTTAACCATGTAAGTCCATACCGCTCCTCTTACCTGCGGTGCCCGCTCAACGAACGCTTTCCCTCAAGGCAGCATGAAAACATATTACAAAAATCGACTAACGTCGTTGTCATCTTTGAGTCTTCTCTCCCTACTTTTTTTTTCAACTAAAAATTCCTGTAAGACCTGTTGGAAGTTTCTAAAAAAAACGGTGAATTTTTTTATAATTCTAAATTGATTAAATAAAAATGAACCTACCATACCCATTTACAATTGTATAAACACACACCCCTCTCGACCACGCCAATCCTAGTAACAAGATAAGATAAGTTCAAAGTGGCGCTTAGACGTCTCCTCTCCTCCTTAAATTACAGATCTTCTAAAATCTGAGTAAATATTTAAATTAATTCCTACAAAGCAACAAAACAACAACATAAACCCCTCAACCCGATTACATAAAATTCTATGCAATTTTCTCCTCTAGTTTAACACAGTAAACAAGTCCCGCACTGGTTAATGCCGTCATCAAAAATTCATTACTTAATCAAGTCCATTCCAGGAGTTCTGCTTTGTACCAAACCAACCTGGCTTGGACCTAGCAGCGCACCTGGTCATGATCACATTTCAGCAAGCGGAATGAATAGGAGGAACCGCGTGCCACCCACAAAGTCCTGCTGCTGCTGCTGGTGGTGGTATGCTGGTTGCAGTTGTGACCTTTCCCTTATTTATTTACTTGCCTTGTGCCCTGCACCTACCACTTAAGGTCCAGCCAGACACAAGACAATGCAGCCAGCAAATCTTTTTGTTCTGTTTTTAAAATGGGTCCACGGACAGACACAGCATCAACATAACAGCTCTCCTCAATGCCCAGAGTCCCTCGGGTGGTGGGTTTCCCGGGAATATCTATCTCCAGATACTTGGTTGGACTCATGCTGCTTGGTCATTTCTTGTGCTGCCTTAAGGCCCTAATACACTCAGCGACGAAGTCCAACATGAAATTCAGTTCCAACAACAAAATATTAAGGGAAGCTTAAAAAAAAATACAGTCACAAAATTAAACTAACCCAATCTCAAAAACATCCTAACACAGTCAAAATTACCTGTTGTGCACTGCTTGCAGTGCACAACACGGCCGCCGGAGGGGAAATCTTTGCACAATAAAGGGGTTCGGCTGCATTCGTATGTCTTGTTGGGCTCTACTTTATGAGTGCGTGCCCGAGGTAAATTTTCTGGCGACTTTCAAGAAATCTCTTCTGCGGTGTCGCCGGCTAGAAATTGAAGCCAGTGTTAGATAATTATGAATGGAAATTGAATTAATGTCGCAGTAATGCACTCTACGAACTTGTTCCTGTCATGGGATATGGAATAGATCTTTTTTGTTTGATATTTAAATTTTTCATTCATGTGAAATTTTGATATCGCTGCTTTTGCTGATTTGAAATTTAGCAAGTGCTAGATACTAGTTTTTTTTGTTTGGCTCCCACCCCCTTTACTAAAAAATCTGAAAAACACCCCCGACTTTCCGAATTTCCGGACCTCCTACCAAATTAACCCAGAGGTCCAGCAAAGCCCATATTTACATACAAAAATAATAAAAACCATAAAAAATGAATTTACGCAAAATTTATCTACACTCATGTTGTAAAATACCTGTGCAAGGGATACACCTTTTTTGCGAATCTAGTTCCGGGAAGTTGTTACGGCTAAAAAGACAATAACGAAAAACAAGGATGTCATAAAACTTAATTATTACATGAAGGTAGTATTTGCCATTAAAATATTTTCTTGGGTTTTTCATAAAGCCAAGATAATAAACACCGATTGATCACTACCTGACCACCGGCAAGAATCCCTAAATTCTCAAATCAAGGAAATCACCATCAAGCAAGTCATTAAAATTCTTGCCAAACAAACCGATTTTTCCTCAGATTTTATTTTTTCCCGAAAATACGATCACCATCCATGCCTGCAACAAAAAAGGTTTGAAATTTCCCCTGCAAAAGCCGAAGCAGAAGCTCTCACTTATACAAACGCATCTCGTGTATGATTACGCAAATGCTTTTATACAGAATACAACTAGCGCAGAGATTTGCTTGGAGCGGAAATTTGATGTATTAAAACTGAAGAATTTTAGGGAATTTTCGTTCTTAAATTTTGTGGACAATTTTTAAAACATAATTTACTCATGAAAGAAGGCTAAAATTCAAAAATTTTCCACCATGAATAGCTAGATAATCGATTTAAGTTTATCGTACATTAAAAAAATTTTAAAATTTTTCCACCTAAATAGGAGTATTTTCCGGGCGCAGGTACGGAACTTTGAACCATTATAACTAATATACTAATAAAAAATATTAAAATTTTCCACCATGAATAGCTAGATTTATGTTTTCTTAAAAATACCTAATTTAAATTATTTCATTTGGTTGGATAGTTTTCTTAATATTCGCGGGCGCGCGATACCCTATAATTGCTCGATTGAGTGTATTAGGCCCTTAAGTCTACACAAGTTTTTTTAAGTATAGGCTCGGATCCAAGTGATGCTGCATACTGGGTGCTTGGATGAAGGCTCTAACTCTTCTTGCGCTTTGGTGTGACGAGGTTGACTTCTTCTTCTCCACTTGATACTATAGAGTGTTTGAGTTTGGATGGTTCTTTTGTTCGTTCTCTGTGATGTGTCTCTATCACTTGATCTAAGACCTCGTCGTGACTCCATCTCTCAAGAAGGGTGCTTTACTGGACCATGGCGCGCGAACCCCCTGTCCTATTTCTATACTATAGTGGAGGATGGATTTCTGATTCTTGTCCAGTTGCCCAGTTGCATCGCGCTTCCACGCTGCTTGTTGTATGTATTTATGGATTCGAGCCAACTGGGGAGTTAGTTGTTGGAACTGAGTTAACTTCGTGAGTTTGCTTGTTCGTTCTTTTATGTTTGCTTAGCTGATATTCTTGGCGTGTTACGTGCGAGATCTTATTCCAGCATCACACGAGAGAATCGTGCTTGTTGGTTTTGTTGCTGTGGCTGATGCAGCAGCAAGTGTACAACAAAACTCCTCTCTATTCTCGAAAGGAGACGCAAGGTGTAATCCGAGAGGAAAAAGTCACCCGAGTTGTCTCACTGGCATGTTGCACTGTTATCAGTGGGAGACAATCTCTGAGGAAATGTTTTTTGTTGGTTCAACTGTGCTGCTTGGTCGTTTAAATGCTGCGGAGTAGAGAGGACTGAAATGTTTCTTCTATACAAATAAACACCAGATCGAGCGATGGCGTGGTGGTGGTTGAGCGGGGTTGAGTCAGTCGAAGAAGGCATTAATCACGATTGTTTATCTTTGACACAACGTTTAATAAATTTTTGTCCTTACTCGGAAATGTTCAGGCTTCTTCTCCTATCACACACATAAAACATATAAAACGATTCCGTGATGGCCATATTTATGAGGCGACCCCTTCATCTCCGGATCTTCGGGAAAATCTCTCTAAAAAAACAAAAACAACAAAGTTAGGTTTTAAAAATATAATTTTAGTCGTAAATTAACATGGGAGACAGAGAGAAGAAAAAACCTCATAATATCGTGATATCGGGCTTCCGATGTTTATCTAAAATACATTATGGACGGTAGTCAACTAACAGCCCCGATGCTTGATTATTCATAGCTTGTTAATATCGATGGGAATTTATGGCGGAAAATAAATGATTTTGACAAAAATATTCACGTGTAAACCTAGACGCGACACTCATGTTTGGATAAATCATATTAACATGATAAAAGATACTTTGTGGTGGCAGATCGTATTTATCTAACCAGAAAATTTGATACAATGCCACTGACCTGTGCGCGAAATAAAAGGTGTTTTATGAATTTGGTTAAACTTTTTTTTTGTCAAATGACGATTTTTTAAGGTGATGATTGGTGTCATATTATTAGCTAGTTTGGATATATAAAAGATTCGACAAATCGATACAAGGTCAGAAAAATATTGAATCATCATACACATATTGATTCCAGTGTGACTAGGAGAAGGAAACATTTTTGTGGTATAGAAGAGATTGATGATTGCGAAGTGTTTTGAATTAAAATGACATTAGAATCAATAGATTTGAAATAAAAGCAGCTTTGTTAGTTTCTTTCTTAGTTTTATAGCTGGTTTTTTTGTTTGGGGGTATATTTTGCATACTGACTCTCTTATATCTCTTTTATACAATAACCCATAACCGAGCTTTGATTAATATATGCATTGTTTTCGATACGGTTAGGTGCCAAAAATAGTCTTATGCGGATGTAAAAATGTTCTTTGATATATTAATCATATTTTATGGGGTTTTTGGTGTAGAAAGAGTTTTTATAGGTTGAATTTTTTGTAGATAGATTTGACAAAAGATGCATCTGGATTCGTTACTGGAAAAAGATTGTTCTTAGCTTTTTTATTTGAAATTATAATGTTAATATTTGATACCTAATTCGATGGCTCTGCAGGCTAATACTAGCCTTTTCTTCCTTCAGCTTGTTGCTTCACATATCTCTCTGCTCCACAGCTTGCCTCCAGTTTCTTGTATTTAAGAATAATAAAGCTGTTCTTTTCCCAACACCTCCTAACAGTGTTCCAACCTCATAATATACAATCCAATATTACTTACTCCTACTTATCGACCAAATAAAGTTTATAAAAAGCTCACACTAATAGATATCCCCGAAGTGATCGACAGAAATCTTATTCCAAAAAAAAAGTAACAGCAATCGATAGAATATTACCGATGGTGTATCCAAGGAACTTGCACGCAAAGCAATCATCATGAGCACATACTTAGGAGTCGTTAGGCGATTTTTGTGATTTTTCGACCCCCTTTCCCCTTGGTGAGATGTCGTGATACAACGTGGCTCGACCCTCTCCCCCGCCCCCATAATTCCACGTGAGATTTTTGAAATTTTAAAAAATTTAGTATTTAAACTAAAGGCCCCCATACACGGTCAAATTGGATGTACAACCAGATTTTCATCAAACCCATAAGCCCAACGTATTTTGATCGTCCGACCGGCCCACAATCGATAGTTTTGGTTGTACATCCGCCCTTCGATGTACATCCAATTTGACCGTGTATGGGGGCCTTAAAACTACGTTTCAAAAATGTATCTCCACACACACACACACCGGCCGCCAACTGTATGGGGCCTGCAGTCCAAGAAAACTGGCAAAAATCTTTGTGTTTGGGCATTTATCGTCAGTTCGTGCCTGAAGATCTCAACTTCTTTACTCAGTTAGTTTCAAGCCGTGTATTTACTGCAAGAATTCATGCCGTATTCACCCGGAACGGAAAACAAGGCTCAAACTACGCGCGAAAACCCCACACTCGCGCTCGCACTTGCGCGAGTCTGAAGCCGCCTTAAAGCACAAATAGATTGGCGATTGGTATTTTAAACATTTTTGCAGTCACCGTCGCCGCCTCCGTTGAGGCCATGAAAATTTTCGAGTTGAATTATCAACCGGCGTATTCGCAATTCGTACGTCACCTGCATGTCATGGTTTGACAGGCGCATACCTGAGGTCCTCATTCCTCAGTCAGACTGAGTAATGTATGGCCTTCATCGGGACGTTCCTGCCGACCTGGCTTGAAAAATCACGGCCTGCTGGCGTTCTGTAAGTAAATGGGAGTCTTTAGTGGAGAAACAGGTTTTACTTAATTCAACGCAGTTTTCTCGCGATTTTACGCGGTTTGGTAAGGGGAAAATTAAGTGGTATTTGCCCACGTGAGTTTGGCTGAGATTCGGCTCGACCCCCCCCCCCAAAAGCCTCACGTAATTAATAGACGACTTCTAACCGCAGCTGGTCCTATGTTGCCCTGATTATCTTAAAACCAGCTTGGTATTCTCTTATAAGGCTTTCCATTATAGGCTCTAGCTTTTGTGTCACAAAGATTGCGAATTTTAGAATCGGCAAAATATCAAATCCGCACTCACTTCCGATCCGCCGGATTCAACAATCAGGCCCATTATCTTGGGGAAGTACAAATGATTCCCATCTACATATCTCGTTATAGATGTCCGTTCTTGGATGAAACTTATTGCTGAACCTTTGTATTCTTGCCCAATTCTCCCTTCATAAAAGTCTTCCTGAATATCTCTTCTGCTTTCTACAAAGCCTGTCTGCCATTCTGCTAAGTCATCTTCACAATTGTGTTCTTTAAATCCCCGAGGTTTATGGACTGCTGGAAATAGCCGCTGAGATGCAGCTAACACCGGAGGACATCCTGGGTTGGATGATATCGTCGAAAGATGTGTCGAAAATGATGGAAGTGGCGTTGAAGGCCAGACGCTCAAGCAATACGCTAAGCCCAAAAAGGCAAATAATTGCAGAGACGGATAGCAGTTAGACTGTTGCGGGTCCAGCACTGGAGGGTTCCATTTTTAAGTGCTACGCTGATGACGAAAAGCTGAAGTACTGTCTTTATGGCTGGTACCGCTCTGGACTTAAACGTCATGCAAAACGCTTAGTGAGTTTAGTCAGTAAGAATCCGACACTGCCGTCTGGATGCAGACCCCAGCGGTCTCTCCTGTCCTTGTTATAGCGAAGGTCAGCGGTGGTCGCACATTTCGCAAGATTTTCATCACTCCCTCGTAAAAAAATGGTTCAGTCTCTTAAACCAGTATTCTGCCAGGGACTTGGAGGTGGGCCATGAGATACCATGATACCATGAGTCCTGTGGCCTTATCACGAAAAAAGGAACCCCTCTTCCGCTAAAAACCGCACGCAATTAATGGACGACCTCCTAGGATCGTTTATTAAATCCAGCCAACAGTTCCCTGACATCCTTTCTACTGCGTTTGTAGGTACTTTTTATAGTTGACAAATCCAGGCACGGACCTCTAGCGTTCGTCAAGCTCGATCGGCAAGGGCCTTCTTCATGAAACTGGTGGGCGCCCCGGTTTCGGATCAATGAACTCTTAATTGATCCATAAAAGTCCCATGAATATGATAAGAAAGGGACAGTCTATCCTGAGAGAGCCTCATATCTGTGCTTGTAATTGATTTTTTTAATAAATATAGATAGTTTATTTTGACGTTATATTTCACATCTTTGTTTATATTGGTGCGCCATCTAGACCTTCGGTATTTCAACGTTGAATATCTCTGACATTTTGTAGCCGATTTCGACAGATGTATATGATTATGACACGTCATTGAGTACCATTTTAGCAATGAGTCGATACACAAAGAACGAAACTATGATTATAACTCGATTACATTAGAGGCACTTCAGACATTTCTGGCAT
The DNA here is from genome assembly GCA_949987705.1 of Thereva unica. Taxonomy (NCBI): domain Eukaryota; kingdom Metazoa; phylum Arthropoda; class Insecta; order Diptera; family Therevidae; genus Thereva; species Thereva unica. The sequence goes on from OX465282.1 coordinate 9,357,442, forward strand.
TTCAGCAGTGTACTGTCTATAGAATTAATCTCGCAACTAAAATTTCTCAATGGCGTACGTCTGAATGCACTTCTCCTCAAACGGAATATCAATATATCCACAATAGTTAATAGATAAAAGATCGCTCAGAAATACCTATCTCGACCCGAGTTAAAATAAAAAATGGGCCTATGCCGGGCGAATTTCGGCCCCTTGGCTTTTTGAGGGCGATATGACGGCCGTAGACTTTTTACCCATTTTTAATGGGGGCACATTCGGTCTTTCGGCGGCCAAACTTGACCAAAAGATTTAAATGGCCAAGAACCAAGCTGTACACAAAAGATTTATCCTACCAGATTATTGATAAGAGCTCGCCAGTGGCCCCAGTCGGTTTGTTGTAAGCGAAGTGTGTAGTGCGTGTTGATTTATATTTTAGTGGAAAATTTTGTTATTAAATCGCTAGAAGAAAAAAACAGTGTGTTGATGATGTTTTTCTCAATAAATACGCGGTGAGTTTTGTATCTCTACATAGATGAATATTAAAAAGATCGCATTATATACAAACGAATACCCATCGGTATGTGTTGCGTGTGTGGCCGCACTGTCCTGCAACGGGCCTTCTGATGCCCTTCATATGGCCGAGGACTATGTTTAAGCACTTTTGGTGTTCGCTGAGGCCGAGGACTATAACAACCACGCCCTTTGTTAGGTCATAATTTATTTTTACTCGGGGACCCATATTTCTTGGTCTTTGTCTCTTTGAGTGTCACATTGTTTTAGGTTTTGGTGGATGGCTTTTTCAGCGTCACACCTCCACTCTTTTCCAGACATCCTCCGACCCCATCAGCTGGTCCAAAATGTTCTCCGGTCAGAATAAGTTATTAGACACCTGGGTACGCTTGGTGCCCAGAGCAAATCGTTAAACGACAGTGCAAAACCGATACGACAACTTTACATCTTCACTTGGTAGGCTTTGAACTCTCACCTACTGCATCCATTCTCCTCCTTTCCGCTGGGTGCTGTCCAGAATCCGTTCAAAGTTAACAGCGTCAATACTTGTAGGTCATACTAGGAGATTGCGAGTAAGAGCTGGAAGTCGTCATATCCGAGGATCCGATAACAAGTTGCACATCACTCCCCGTAAGACGTCACCCTGGACTCAGGAGCGGCGCTTTCATATATGCGAATGGTGCACCACTGGCGCAATTTGACGTGGGTGCAATTTCAGAAATTAAGATTTAAAAAAAAGTTTAAAACCCCATTTCAATTACCCAATTCCTGTCCCTGTACTTTCTGCAGAAAATCAGAATCAATTTCCCAAATGAGAGAAGCGCACGAAGAGAGGTATCTATATTCAATGCCTCGGAAAAGATACCACAACCTGTTCCCAATTTTTGAGCCCTCTGTGTAGATACATAAAGACCAAATCGAGATGACACCATCTGTCCAGTAATATCTGGCCGCTTTGGTGCTTTTACTGTCTAGCAAATTAATATGGCAGATTCACACGAGCCAACCAAGAAAAATTGGCTATCGTCGAATCTCGATTTGATGAACAATCGAATGGGGTTTCACAAGAGCCAACTTTCCCAACGAACATTATGGTAGAATGCTTCAGCTTGTTGTTGTTGGTTTTAACCTTAATTCTCCCATCTGCCATCTCTTTTCTTTTCTTTTCCTAATAACAGGGAGACAAAAAACAGCAACAACCGTTCACCTGTCAAAAAGTTGATTCAAAAATTCAATGAAAGAATTCGGAAGTTTAAAAATTCTGCCCACCCCATCGTGCCCTCCTACTCTCTTCTACGCAAACGAAGTTTTTACCAGATTTTTGTTGGTTGGATGTTGACCCATATGAAACTCCCTATGTAATCTTATTATTAGGATGCAATCTTACATTTTGCGCAAACTGTGGCAATTTTTTCTCCCATCCAGCGTGTGCCCACTGCGTTCAAAAATGAACAGCTTATAGGGCGCAATATCGTATAGTGCACCGGGCGCAAAAAACCCGAGCACCGGCCCTGCCTGGACTCCACTAAACTGATTCTAACATCTACCTTCCAACCAGTATACGGTGAAAAAAAAACGCCAATCAAAATTTACACTATTTACATATCTTTAACAAACTCTCCTTGGTGTATCTTCAATATGAAATTGAACTTCCTTTTTTTTCTTAAGTTTAACTAGGTCAAATCTTGACTAGCTTAAGTAATCTGAATTCATATCAGCATAGCTCCCATAAACTCCCTGTTACTTCATCCGAAACGATTTTGTATGTTATAAAAGACATCATAAATCGTGCTTTTTTTAACCAAACAACATTGGGCTAAGCACTGGCCTTAAATACTAAGAAATGGTAAAGTTTTTCTTAATGCAGCTGATTGGTTTCCGGCTACTCTGGCTGGTTTCTTCAACATTTTCAACCCTTTTTCCCCGTCATCGGTTGGGAGTTCTTAAAACTGAGTTCATAAAAACTAAATAGAAGACAAACAATAAATTTTGAAACTTGACTTTTCAACAATCCGCCGTAGTAAATGTAGTAAACGCCATGGAGGAGCAGAGCATCGAAAGCGACCAATTTTTCCTCCTTAATGGACTTCCATAAATGAGAATCGTGATAGAATATTTTTCCATTATTGCGATTTTCCTTCTTTCTACTTGAATTCCCCTTTCTTGTCTTATTCCCGGATTTTTTTATATTTATTCTCCATGTGTACACTTTGCGCTTTCAGCTTGTTTTATGTTGATTTCTTGAAAAATTCTTTTCTATGTCTCAAGACTTCTGAAGGAGTCCAAGCGCGAGCAAAAAGAGACTCCAGAGCCCCCCTCTGGATCGGCGGGGATGGACAGAGGGAGTAAATAAATGATTTCTACTTTAGATTTCTTGCAAATAAATGAGTTGCGATTATTGACCATTTGCTTTACTAGAAAGTTCGTTTATGCACATTGCAATATGTTGGATACAGAATACTGTGTACTACTGGTTGGTAGCGGAGGAGACGACTAGTGGCATAAAAAATGGAGGTTATGTCGGGACAAGAAACGCGTCTTAAGACACACATTCTCAAGCCTGCAACTTGTCTCTCGGGCTGTAATGATCCTGTGCGAATGCATAAACGAATCTGAGTGATTGTGATCCTAATATGAATTAATGGCTTCAATTTATGTTCTTTAAGTGCCTTGAGTAAATGCTAAGGAGGATTTCGAAAATTGTCGGCTGGACATTTAACTATATTTGTTGTTGGGCAGTCTCGCGATTGTGGTTTTGATACAAGAGATTATAAGCTTTTTGTAGATTATTTGACAAAGTCAAATGTGCAATTTGAAACCATTTGAAATTGTTTGCTTCGCATGGGATGAATATAGATGCGATAATTATAATAGGAGCATTCTTCGGAATTGTTGCAGTTTTCAGTTGAACTTTCGGGATTAACATATGCCGTAAGAGCACAAAGTTCACTAAAGCAATATTTCTTGATTTATTGATGTGTCATGAGCTGTTTATATGATGTTGAAGGCTATGCATGCAGAATGCATATGAAGAAAAAGTATTGAACGCAAGCAGTTTTATTTAATTTAAATTTCGACAACATTCTTTTCGTAGGTGAGATATTGCTGCTTCGACTGTTTTATGATGACTGGATTCTGTTCCATATGAGAGACCTCGACTTCGTTTATGTCAACTTAGAACACAACAGGACCAACAGAATCTCGTTCTCAACTCGAAGCGAGCTTTTTATACCCCCCAATAGTTTGGTTTAATCATAAAGGTAGAAAAATGGGGGTTTGGTCCTTCAGGCATCATGTCCTCTTTTTCGAATCTGGTATCGTGCCTAAAGATATTGCGGCCATCACTTGGTCAATTATAGTAAAATCTCTATACTTCAAATTTGTAGGCCAGATTGTCATAGAAAGTTCAGCAGTTTGTTGATTGATTTATAGCCCAAACTTGTCTATTCAAGACAGGTCATAGTATAATACAAATGTATCTTTCTCTTCGATATCGTGAGACAGTAACCAGACACCAGATTAGTCTTTCTGCCTTTCCTATCTTCCATAGATGGTGAATTAGCCATCCTACTCAGCTTGCGAGAAAACACAGGAAAAGTGAATTGAAGTTGGCCAACACAAGTGCGGGCTTACAGCGTGCGATATGCTTAATCAAAGTCCGAGAAAGTCTTCACAAAGTTGGTGGGCGGCCCAATCATATCCGGCGAATAAGGTGGGTACGATGGGTACCAGTACCCACTCGGAAAATTCTGGAAGGGCAAAAACCTACCCGGAAACGTGTGACGTAATCTTTTTATTTTTCATTTTCTACAGCTATTGAATACCTCACTTTAAGTTTCACTATACTCAATTTCCATGATTCCTAGAATATGGCCAAGTTTCTAACCCCCTATTCTAAAACTGTAACCAATCTTACTTCTTATTAACCTCTAAGTTTAGTTTCTATGTCATTGTTGACAGATGTTACTTCTGCTTCACTACTCCGATTTTTAGTATACGCCTTCAATTTGAGACTCAGTGATTGCATTGTGACTTGTGAATACGGTGGATAAAACCCACCAAGTTAACTTCGCACATTTACTCTATATTCACCAAGCCTCACACAATAAACGAAGACGTGCTCTGAGTTATTCTGGATACCTTAGCATAGTGTGCATAGCGGTGATTCATTGTGGTCTAAACGATGGAAGCATTTCCTCTGTCCTTGCATGTCCACTCAAAACTTGCGTGAGATTGAAACTCACTTCCCCATTCTTCCTCGTAATCCACGTCTCCACGTTTGGGATGTCTGTGAGTCCACCGACCCTTAACAGGCTCGTCCAACTTTCCTTATCATTTTGTTATAGACTCTTATTTGGCCGCTCTCCAATATATTCTGGATCATAGAGACCCTTGTGGAAGTTTCGTCGCCTTCCATGCAGAGTCGGCATTCTGTCTCTTGAAGCGGACGTAGGTTGTGGAGGTGATACCGCAGTCTTTCATGGCCAGTCAGATCGCCCATCAGCAGCCTTAGATCCGCTCTATTAAAAGTGATAGTGCCCCTTAAGGCAAAGGGTCTTATAAGATCTTTAGCCTGTCTAAGACATGGGACTGATTCCCAATAGATTTAGTCCCTTCATCCGCTCCTCTATCAGGGACTTGGAGGTGGACCAAGAGATGCCACAGAAGGGTTCTGGGCCCTGGACCCACGTCTCAGAGTCCTCTTTCCCGAGGCCCTTACAGTTTGCTGCACTTTAGGATTGACGTAACCTGTATAGTCTTGGACCCCTAAAGTATAGTGGCCACAGATTTACCGATCGTATTGTACATCCAGAACATTATTTGTAGTGTAAGACCCATGTCTTACCCAAAAGCCGTTCGCAGGCCCATATGACTCTTGTGGCTTTACTGATGGCGTAGTCCAATTTAGCGTTCCAGTTCAGTCTCTTGTCTAACTTTACTACCAAATATTTGACTGAGTCTGAGTACTTAACTATGGTAACCTGGATGGGTACAGGAACTAGGTCTACTCTACTTTGTAGCTTTGGAGAAAGGTCAGGACAACCATATTTGGGTTGATTGATAGAGATAGGGCAGAAAAAATGCCATGACCTACAAGCACGCCATTTATCCATTCAACATCATGTGAAGATCCAGGTTTCTGAGAGCCAGTGCTCTAGAAATTGAATCATAGCCAGTGTTATCGAAAGCACCAAGGGGTTTTGCAGAAAAAAAGTTGCCGTATAGGCAGGAGGTTCTTGATTTCAGTGGAGCAGTCGCTGTGGTAATAGCAGTAAAATTTGCTGAGCGTAGCTACATTCCATCGGTGGCTTAAAGGGTCTATGGAGGAGCACGATCATTTCTCTAAAATTTGCCAACTACACAATCGAGCTAAATATGTACGTCCTATTACGGCTTGTCCGTCTCTCCCGATAAAAACTAAAAAATGGCCCTACAGCGGGCGACCACCGCCCGCTTGGCTTCTTAAGGGGTCTATGATGGCCGTAGGGTTTTAACCTTTTTAAGGGGAACACATACGGGCTCAAAAACCCAGGAACTTAAAAATGGCGAAGAACTGAGCTGAGTCAGTAGATCAAACGAGCGTACCATTATAGTCTAAGACGTTCGTTGCTCTTAGCCGTACCTTTAGCTGTAGGTTACAGTGCAGCACTTTGCTCGGCTAATCTCCGGCAATCCAAAGGGACATCGTCTGTGTCCTCTGTCACAATGAGGAATTCCAGGCGTTGCGTAGACTCATTTTGCCGGTATGCTCTCGTAACTCACCTGTGGGTTCATCGACCTTGGGTAGATTCATTCTACTTCCTTTGCCACTACTACGTATTCGACGGCAAATTGGAGCCATAAGATAATCTGCACCAAATGTATTGTTAGCTGTGCTTTATGGGAAGTTGATCATTTCCGTTATGTACAATGGTCCTTTCGATTTATCCTACTTAAAGATAATCGATGTACAAGAGAAACTAATAATATTCCCCCTATGGTTCTTAAAAAATGTGCCTCACCTTTGGCTAAACCTCTGCGCAAACTTTTCGCCCTATCCTACTTCTCCGGAGTCTATCCCGACTCCTGGAAACTGGCCCACGTTCAGCCCATACCAAAAAAAGGTGACGCTAGTGACCCCGCTAACTACCGCCCAATAGCAATTACTTCTATTCTCTCCAAAGTGATGCAGACAATAATAAACAAGAGGCTTTTGAGATATCTTGAACACCACAAAATATTAAATGACAAACAGTACGGCTTTAGACCAAAAAGATCTACTGGCGACCTCCTTGTTTGCCTAACTGTACACCTCAACCAAAGTATACACCGATTTGGTGAATCTGGCTTGGTTGCTCTAGATATCTCCAAGGCTTTTGACAGAGTGTGGCACCCCGCTCTGTTAACTAAACTCCACGCTATTGGTATTGACTTCGTTCTAAGGAACTGGATTAAGAGCTTCCTTTCTGGCCGTTCAATCAAGGTAGTATTGGATGGCGTCGAATCCGACCCCCACACCATCTCCGCAGGTGTTCCCCAGGGCTCAATTCTATCACCAGCTCTCTTTCTAATCTTTATAAATGACCTGCTCTCAATCCCTTCTAACCCAGTCCACTGCTTTGCCGACGACAGTACACTACGGTACTCCTATGGCTTCGATACTGTAGGACAAGCACGCGCCAGACCTTGTCTACATTATCGCAATCTCATGTCCATTTCAATCAACAGGGACATCGAACGAATTCTTGAATGGGGCCGCAAGAACCGTGTCGAATTCAATGCATCTAAAACGAAGTACTGTCTCATCTCCAATAAAACCTGCACTGACCCTCCTTCTATTTCAGTGGACAGTAAAAACCTAACGGTAGAACCGTCTTTAAACATCCTAGGCATAACACTATCCGAAGATCTGCGGTGGAATAACCACATATTCCAAATCGCTAAACAAGCATCGCAATGCCTAGGATTCCTTAAAAGATGCAAATTCCTCCTTCAGCCGCCGGCCAGGGCTACAATCTACAAGTCCTACATTCGTCCCCGCCTCGAATACAGCCCCGAGAACCACCTTAGCCTGGCTGGACAAGGTGCAAAGTTGCGCTCTCAAACTCATTGGCGATATCACCATTTGCTCCTCAATTGACTCATTAAGCCACCGTAGGAATGTAGCAGCCCTTGCAAAATTTTACCGTTTTTTCCACAACGATTGCTCTACTGAAATAAGTAACCTCATGCCTCCACGGCAACTTTTCTCCCGCAACACTAGACTTGCCTGCTCGGCTCACCCTTATAGTCTACAGCCCTTATCTTAGCGCACACTCCGATTTAGAAATTCGTTTATAACAAGAACAACGCGACTGTGGAACAACTTACCTCAGTCAATATTCCCGAACTCATACAACGCCCAAGAGTTCAAGCGCAAAGTTCACCACCATCTCCTCCAACACCCACCCGACTCCTCCTAATCTATCCTATCTTTCTCTCTATCCTTCGAGCTAAGCTTACTACTAGACATTGCACCATGACGTGTACGACATGACGGACTAGTAGTACAAAGGATGACACCTAAGCTTAGACTATCACATAAAAAAAAAAAAAAAAAACTAGCTCGTCAGTTGTCGGTTTGTTGTTTGTGGAGTGTGTGGTGCGTTTTGTTTTTAAAAATTTATCATTTAACCTCACGAAAAAAAAAATCGCAAAATATTTTTTTAATCGCATCATATACAAACAACTGGAGGATAGACCATCCCTGTCTGCAGGTGTTTGTGTTGTGCACGGCTTCTGATGCCCGTCACATGGCCGAGAACAACGTTTCAATCACGGTCGTTGTTCGCCCGTTGTAGGGCTATATTTTATTTTTATTCGGGCTGTCAATAAAATATTTTTTGCCGTATATACTGCCGTGAAAACCCCATCAAAATCAGGCTCGCCGTTTCCGTGTTAAGTCCGGACAATCCGGCAAACGACGTACCTATCGCAAATAATAAATAGAAACCCTTCATAGCTCGAGCAGTGACCTTCAAAAAGTAGAGATCATTTCTGAAAGAGTGAGATTTTTAGGAAAGATAGAATTTGCAAAGACAAATATGTATCAAAGTCTCAATTTCGAAAACATGATCTTATTATCGGATCCGATCGAAAAGCTGATACAATAGTCGGAAAAAGTATATCCCTGATAGAGCGAAATCTGCTTTCATCATATTGTAGAGACCAATGAGAAGGACTTCTTCGTAGACCTTGACAATACGTGATAATTCAACAATTTCAAACAAAATTTTCATTTGTTCAAGAATATTTTCTTCGGGTAATTTTAATGGATCATACGCAACCCTACAAGTGCCTCATAGTTTTTTCTAAGTACGATAAATCTAAACGAACAAACCACACAAGTCCTTAAGAGGAATCTGCTTACATTTTAAGAAACATAACGATCAACTACTTATACTAACAATACATATCAACTTTCAGCCTTATGTCCCAATACTGCTGGCTATTCCACTTCGAAAACTACACCAAACATACAATCACTTCAAGGGTGTAAACATACTCAATTTTTTAAGTCCTTGATCTTACTACAGAATTAGAACTTGTTGGTGTGGATCTTTACATCTACATACTACATAATAATCAGTTCCACAGCTCCTTAAGAATATGTACAAATTTCTAAATCAATTTCAAAAATTAAATCCATCTAAAATTACACAAATTTCACCAGAAAAAATTAATTATTTACAAAGTGAAACAAACTTGTTTATCCACACCATGAATACAAAAATAGCCCGTACTCACTCATATTTCATATAACAAACTCTCATAAATCGTGACTTTTCGATCCATTCGTCAAAATTTGCAACACTTTCGTTCTTACAACAAACTTATCCAGCACACACACAGCACACCAACAACAACGCCAATGAAGAAACTAAATGAAGCAATCAGAAGAAGTCAATAGGATTTGCAATAGGCGCAAAATCCACATATTTTCACGGATCTCACAACCAGAGCCAATTAGTCCATTGTCAGAACAAACAGGTGTAACATTTCAATGATGCATCATGCACCACCAAAGGGACATATAACAAACAACAGCAGAGGAGAATGAAGACCCAACGCAAGACATTCATTTTATTTCTACTTCGTTTTTGGTCATTTACGATCATAAATTTTATTGAGGTAACAAAACTCCTCTTTATGGTCGCCATGAAGTGAAACGTTCTTCTTGTTGTTCTAGAAGGCCATCTGCATTGGCGGATTTGATCCATCCAAACACAGCACGCCCTGTCAAAGGACGATCACAAATCAATTTCGTTGAGAGACATACACACAGGAGAGATCTGACACCACATTGCGCGATACCTTCGAGGCCTCAGGGGATTCACTTATTCCTTGTCATGCTAATATGGCAGGGACACGAAAAAAATTTCCTCTATACAATCTTGGGTACCTAAAACACCACCAGGAATTCAGGAACTGCGAACTGAAAGGATATCTTTTCTGGCGGTTCCATTTCTGGGATGCCTCTAACCTAATCCAACATTCGGGTGACATCCTATCCTACGTCTACCTGGGCTTCTCTACCAGCAAAATCGCTAGCTTATCATCGGTGACATGGGAGTAACAAGGCCCGTAAACATGATGCTGGTGACTCTTCCAAACATTGAAAAATGGTCACTAGACCTGGGACATGGTTTTTGGATATTATACTCCACAGGGTGCCACCGGGAAAACGTCGTCGTCGTCTATGGTCTTTCTGGAGTCAGACTCCGGAGATTTTTTTCATGTACCTCTAGAGGATGGTAGTGGATACCCTCACCACGATGGTCGTCTCTACAAGCTAAACCAGCGTCTTCTACATCATGCTGGGCTCTGGCTGATTCGGCTGGTTTGGGGGCTCCATTGGACTTCTCTTGGACCGGCAGAACAGTTCTGCTTTCGACCGCGTCGTGCTTGGACGTCTTCTGTGTGCTGTACCGGAATTCACAGTGGATATAGTGTGGACGGATGAATCGTACTCGAAGTTTTTCAAACTTACATCCTCTGGTCGAGGAGTTCGTGTCGTGCACTAGGTAGTGTAAAAGTCAATTAAAGTTCACGTCCTAAATACAATGTGAAAGTGTGTCTGTATATCCTTATGGGTTAAGTTCATGCACATCCTTTTTGAGAGTTTCACTAGTGGTGGAAGTGTATATGTGCGATAGTATAGTGTACGATAAAGTGAACGACGACAAAGTCCTAAAGGATTTCTAAAAGTAAAAAAAAGGAAAAATATTTCCAATGTTATGATTTATTTGGGATCATTTTATGGGCAAACGAAAAGGAAGGACTTTAATGGACTACATTTGGCGACGGCAAGGATGTTATTAAGCTGCTTTCACTGACCTTGGAGGGAGGCAATTTGTTTAAGGGAATGTCGTAAATTTTTGTAATGCTCTAATGGATACAGATTTATTGATGTAGTTTCAATTAGTGGTGAGTAAGGGCTAGCTAGTCCGGACCCGGCTCCTAAATTAGATTTTATGTATAGCCCTATTTATTTACTGTCTCTCGAGTTGATTAATTTGCAATGTTTTAGTGATTGATTGAAGAGAGTGTTTCGGTTTAAAGTTAAGTTGTCCTAGGGAAATTAATTATAATAGGAAACTTATCAAGATATTGATTTTTTTTTTTAACTAATTGAGGATTTTGAAATTTATGTTGAAGTGCTAAGGATAATGCGCATTAAATTTGAAAAATAAAACAAATTAGTGTTGAAAGTGATCAAAAGTAGAACTTAATGTGAAGTAATTGCATCTTCAGAAAAAGCTTGTCTTACTTAAAATTAAAGGGATAAGGTACGAAAATAGCAATTATTGAATGGTCGACATTGAGCCCTTTCGCGAACATAAGGCTATGGCCCCTGTGCTAAAAGTCGAGTCATATGACAGTCGTATGAATATGTCGTTGTCGTCTCGTTTTTTAGTTGATGTGCTGAGAGTTGCGTGGCGTGATGTAACAAGTCGTTTTAGTTGAAAAAATTGTCGTTTCAGTAAAATTACGACTGTCAGCACAGGGGTTTATGAGAGATTTATACAACAACTTTAGCTGTTTCTAATGATCCATTGGTCGTCTAGAAAATCTGGTCTGTTTTAACAGGACAATAGAAGGTTAGCTGTCGTGGATTTTGTGGAAATGTGTCTATATCGGTCGATAAGAATAAGCTTTTGTTCAACTTGGATTAATTATAGTATCTGTGTATTTCTATGTAAAAAAGCTCGCATTTATCAGTGGCGAATTCAAAGGGGGAAATGACGGACATTTCCCTCTCCAAGACCTCTATGAATTTGGATTATTTCAGTTTTAAAAAGATCTGTCGAGTGAAATTGAACTAGGAAATTAACGAAAAAAAATATTGACAAAAAGCCACAAAATTGTTAAATTGTAGCTGTGTGCTTAGTTTGCAATATTATTTAATCAAAATAAGTCTGTAACTAAAATTTTTGAATTTTGAAAAACTCGGCTTAGTAGAAAACTCGTTTCAGAACCTACATAATGTATAGTTACAATAGCTCTGTGAGCTTTTTGATTAACAGTTTTTTCATACGTTAAGACTTGAGCAGGACTTATCCTAGGTAGTACATGTGCCCATTACACGACGGCCGATTGTACTGACTACTCAATTTTTTTAATGTCCCACTTTAAAAATGTCATACTACCTTTGGTATGAGCGTGTATACCTGCACCCAAAATTCATAAATAGCTCCACTGCCTGTTATTGACCTTGGCTTCGTGCAATATCATCCTCCATGATTGTTGGTCCCTATATTGAAGTTTTCAATTTCTTATACCTAGGGTTCATAGATCTTCTTCTATGCTATCTATATATCCCCCTGCACCCAAACCCACGAATATGAAGGAGAACAGAAACACATTCACTTTAACCTATTCAGTCCATTCGTTGCATTGATGTCCAGGTGTACACAGGTCTTTTTTTACCCTTGACAGATAGACATAGTCCAGTCAAAATAGATATTCAACTGCTGCAAAAATCAGGAATATCTGAAATTGGAACAGCCCTTAAAAATCATTTGTAAATGAAATGTCACATTGCTCCAACAATTGAAATGTCACATTGCTCCAAAAAAGTTTATTCAAAAGAACGGAAAATCGGTTTATGCAAATATCTCTTAAACTCTAAATTTTATCATAAAATAGTTCTTACAGAGTTTGTAGGTAATGTCATTGTCTACAATAAACATTATACATTTTCGCCATTTAAAAGATTTAAAATACTCATATCCCTTTTTTCGCTACATGTATACATTATCAGACATTCAATAAAATTATTTGTTCGACTACGCGCCTAATGTTTTCATGGATGATACCTCGATATATTTTAAAAACAAATTGTCTAGAGAGGGAGCTATCTCCACTAACATACAGGGTATTTACGAAACACATATTAGGTGTACATGATGAGTTGATTAGTTGAGTTGAGGTTGAGTTGAATTTTCAACTCGCGGCACAAAGCACCAACAAAACACAGAGATTCTTCTGTCAACTAAACTCAACTAGTCCACTACTGAACCCGCGCCTATATGCATAACTTCAACTCAAGCTAGGTAGCAGGGTTGAGTCGAGTTCAGGCCTAATTCAACTTGATTCACGTCTGCATGTAGTTGGAGTTGGGTTCACCCTGAGTTCAACTCATCATGTATATGTACTAACAGAAACTTGAGTAACTCCATTTAGAAGATATGTATTCGCAGATTCAAAGCATGAGGAAAATCCCAATACACCTTGGTTTTTTAAGCATTTTGCGATTTACAATGATTTTTGTTACCCGAGTAAAAATAAAAGAAGGCCTAACAGCTTTTAAGAGGTTTTGAGGTCCAAAAGTATTATATGGCCGAGTACTGAGCTATACCCACGGGCATACGCCGGTAAATTTGAGCCAAAAAAGGAATCTGTATCAATGTACTGTTGAGTGGGAACTTGATCATTTTCGTTATGTACAATCGGCCTTTCGATTATCATACTTAAATTAACTTACGATGCATAAGAATCCCAGGTTCGCCAGTCCACCACCGCACATTTGATTTCTGGTGTTGGTTTATTTTTTAGTGGGAAATTTTGTTATTTTAAGCGGTTCCAGAAAAAAAAACTTCTTGAAATAAAATCTTTTATTTCAGTTCGTTGAATACCAGATTTCATGATGTTTTTCTTAATAAATATACGGCCGTACAGTCCGACAAAAATTCCCGGCACATGTCCTAGGACTATGTTCCAAACACGGCCGATGTTCGCCCGTTGTAAGGCCATCTTTTATTTTTACTCGGGGAATTATTTTATTCTTAGAGTGTACATTTTTTTACTATCAATTTTAACAACCACAATGTGATTCAGTGAGACAATTCCTATCATTAGTGTAGCAAAAGTGAACTTTACATGAAAGACAACTGTTGTTTGTCCATTTGTCATCTTTGCTCTTAGCCACTGTTTGGGTACCTCTGTCTGATTTTTAATTTTTCCATGAAATGTGAAGGTAATTGTCACTTCACAGTCATGCGCACTGCACTATTGTTTTTGTATTGAGAACGCCTAGTTTCCTGATGGTAAAAAAAAAACATTTATCAAACTATGAGCTACGATTGAACCATTGAACCTAAAGTTGCGTAAAAACTGCATCAAGTAACGTTTTGTCAATATTATTTAAGTAGTAGTAAAGGACGCGCCATTTCTGAATTAATATTGAAATCGACACTAGGGGATTCCCTTGCATTTTCGTCCTAATATAGTGGACTCTTCAGAATTAATTTTACGCGACGATACATAAATGACTACCAGCACACTTTACCAATAGGTGATTTATTGTGACTAAGCGATGGCTACGTAACGTCCGTACAAGTTGTTGAAACCTTAGCCGAGTCCTCATTGTTTTGGTAGATAGCAACTGTGCCAGCTGGTTCCATTTCAGGTTGCTTATATTTAACAATATATACCGACCGACGTTCGTTTCTTGTCAATGTTCATTGTTTCATGTTGTTATTCTTTTTAAATGCCATCTAATTTTAGTTGCGAGGAAAAGGGGAGAATGCTAGTCCAAATTAAGCTCGAAAAATATTCTGGTTTCAATATCTTAAATTCGCGAAGCATTCGACAAAAAATTGGAGAGCTGAAATGAAATATTTATAAACTCTGAACTACATGCTATATTTATACCTGAAAGTTGGCTTAACCCTTATATTCTCCTCCTCTATGGTTTCCATTGACGGTTACAAATTATTCCGCACTGATCGACAAAGGCGCGTTGCCTAGAAGATAGATCCCCGTCGTTTTTTAACGAACTCGATATCCAGTTCATTAAAAAACGCTGCACTTGGTATTTTAACCACCCAGCCCCAAGAAAACCCCTAAATAATTCACCACTAAGGCTGCTTACACACCAAACTCGACATGGACATGACACAACGAAATTCGACAACATTTTTCTGTCGCGACACACATCTATTCTTATCATTAAGCGGGTCTATTCACACTGAATTCGACATCGACACGACACGACAAGATTTTTTGTTGTGACACCCATTTATTCTTATTATTAAACGAGTGTATTCACACTGAATTCGACATCGACACGGCACGACAGAACTCGACAAGGAAAAAAACTGTTACCGACGAAGGGCTTCACATTCAAATCAGTTAATATCCACTGAAGGCGACACGAGGAAAAACGTCGAACGACGACTTTCGACACGTCGTGTACTTATGCAGTGACTTTCGCTGTGTCGAGTGTCGAATCTCCGTACACACTGAATTCAACATGACACGACATGAAATTCTTGTTCATTAGGTGTCGAATTTGGTGTGTACGAATATTCGACAAAAAATTTTTTGTCGATGGACGTTTTGTAATGTCGTGTCGATGTCGAGTTTAGTGTGTAAGCAGCCTAATGGTGAATTTGTATTGCTGTAATGAGCAAACGCCTGAACATAATATGACGAACTGTACCGTAAGAAAGCTGTACGAATTTCACTTACGGCATTATGCCTAACTACAATGGTCTTAAGAATTCTTAAGACGTTATAAGATTTTGAACGCTTTTATGGGGCCCACAACTAACAACTACAATGGTCTTAAAACAATCTTTCGTTCTCTTTCACAAACTGTCCATAAAGCTTAAGGCTACGCTCAGAACCACAGAATCTTCACGAATCTTCAAGAATGTGACGTGAAGTGATTAATATATTTGATCCTTGAGTTTTGATTACTTTTACAAATGTCAAAAACGTCTTACAGCAATTATACGTTAGGGTACATACGGTTACGGTACGGCCCGTCATATTTCGTTCAAGCTTAAGTTGTTGGTATTCGCTTGTCCGGTTGCTCTGAGACTTCTGAAATGCTTGATACCTAGTACTCTTAGCACGGCACATAGAAACAAGGTAATGTAAAAAGGAGTGAAAACTTTGAATACTGTGGAAAGCGGTCACCAAGTGACGTCAGCACTAAAATGCAGTTTTACGGTATTTAATCTTTTACATTACCTTGTTTCTGTATACGATGATTCTTACGTTCTGTCGCCAGATTGCATTC
Organism: Thereva unica; assembly: GCA_949987705.1. Lineage (NCBI taxonomy): Eukaryota > Metazoa > Arthropoda > Insecta > Diptera > Therevidae > Thereva > Thereva unica. The sequence continues at coordinate 9,373,481 of OX465282.1, forward strand.
ATCAGAAAATTAGTCGTTTCAATATCTACGACTCCTGCGTAAAATGGAGTCAGCAGTACCTACTAATGGCAGTATTTTTATTTTATTTATTTTATTTATCCAAACAAGGCACACTTAAACTAAAATACAATTGATAATCTATGCAATGTGAAAAAGATAGATAGCGTGGAATGTGGTAAAGCGTGTCCAACTCTCCTCGACGACCGAACTCCAGATACTATCATCATTTCCAGGTGCTATAATCATTAAACACCCCAACAAAAACTATAAATTACAATGAGTGCAAAAATTTCTAAATTTCAAACACGGATTTACACTCAAAGCTATAAAAAAAGTCCATTTGAATTCACATCAAATGTGAAAAACGGACATTTCACAGCGCCCATCGAAAATTATTACTCAATTTTTCGCGCATGTTTTGCATAGCATCCGCTTTCATAATAAAAAGGGGGAAAACTTTTTTATCCAGAAAATTATGAATTATGACCCCAAAAAGGGAAATAAACGTTTCCCCCTATTTTGCATGCAATAAGGGCATGGAAGAGCCACCTCGAAGTGTTTGATTTTCTAGGCTAATGATTTTGGATGGACACTATGTCATTCCTAAAAAAGGACCAATTGTCCTTTAGTTATTTGGTCGTAATATGTGGATACCACACTGTTCTTTCTATTAATAGGTATCCCTAGGGAGGGTTTAAAGTTATTGGACACTATGGAATAGTGAAAGATGTTGACCACTATGCATAGTGAAAGCTCGTTGGATCTATCTTTGAATTTTTCAACGAGATCCATAATGTAAACTCGCTAGGTCTATCCTATCACCTGAATTGTAATTAGTTGGCATATTTGTTTCGAACTGTTGTACGAATGTTTATGAATACGTGACAGGAAATCAAGTTAGTTGTTTCTGGCTTTAATTAAAACTAATTTTCATTGATTAATTCACTTGAAGGTCTTTTTCTTGTAATTCAAACTAAGATTTTTAGGCTAGTTGAGATTTGAAATTTCTCACGATAGATATCTCGGCCACACCCAATTAAAGTGTGATTTTGCGTGATTGCACTACAAATTCGCTTTAATTTATTTAATTAAAACGATTTAAAAGATCGGGCTATATTCATTCATTCTCATGCTATTTTGGACAATTTTTTTTTTCGTTAAATTCCAAAAAGAAAGGAACCAAAAACATGCAAAGATTTTACACAGGCGACTTTTTAGAGACTGTTCGGTTCGTTCGTCTATCAATTGTCGAAAATCTTGAAAAATTTCCATTTTATTCCAATTTAATTAAAGAAAAGGAAAGATTCAGGATAGGAGATAGGCTAGGAAGGTGGGTCGAGAGGCACGACCAACCTAGGGAAGCCCCTTGGAGCAGACAAAAGATTCAATCGCAGTCTGTTTTTCTTTCCGCTTAAATTTTTCAGTTAATTAGTCGCCATCAGGGAATTGCGGTTTCCGAATCTGTGTCTGAATCTTTTCTTGAGGAGGATTTTTTGTTTGCTCTTGGAAGACTTAAAAAGGACACACCGAAAAACTATGATGGAAGGGGAAGGAGTTTCACCGAAAAGGGCCTCCAATTTAGAGAACTTCTGATGCAGCCAAGCAATGAACCACTAGGACAAACCTTTTTTTTATTTTCTTGGATTGTTGTGTGGCATGCAAATTTATGTTGGCTTTGGTTGGAATATGGGGGTATTAATTTAAAACAAAATTTTATTTTATTATTATTTAGGTACCTACGTTAGACCTTTTTCGCGTTTTTTCGGACACACGAAGTGCACCAACATCCAAAGATAGCATGTGTCGTCAAGGGTTTGTCGAACTTTGAAGAAAAATGTTCCAATGGTGGTTTTTGAGCACACTTCGACCCAAACAGTAATTTTCTCGTCGTGCAGTGTTGTTTCGTGAATAACGTATGGGTTCTCTGTCGACAGTTTTGTTTATTGAATCCGACAGAGTGTGTCAAGCTCTGGCTCGGCATCGATCATTCTTGCGACGCGATTTTCATATTACAAACGACGCGGCTTGTCCGTTGGCGTCATTGAGTAAGTTGAACTTTGTTTGGGAATAAATGAAGATCTTGCTTCATAATCCTCTTTAGAGTCGTTCTACTAATGCTGAGATCGGCGGCAATACGACACATTTGGATTATCGACAGCACTCTCTATTAACGCTTAAACAACTTCATTAGAGCGTCACAGACGCGGTGAAATGGGACGCTGGGGAATGGCTACCGATCCGTAATCAAAGAAATTCGTCACCAAACTACAAATTGTGTTGTCTGAAGGCGCCGAATAACTCTCAAATTTTTTGCGATAGGCACGTACAGCTTTCACAATTGAACGATTGTTTTCAATGTAAAGCGTTACAATTTCAACGAGTTTTTTCGATGTAAGTAGACTACATAGATAGCTAAAATGGTACTGAATGACGTTTCAGAATCGTGTACATTTGTCGAAATCGCATTTATTTGTTGATCATTCAGTAATGGTACATTAGAGTGAACCGCTTCTTGCAGCATATTACAGTCGTATTGTTGCTCATGGTTCAATTCTTGATCGAACGCATCGGGCATGGGTCGATTCGCCGCAATCATGCCAACCTGAATTAGTAGTCATACACAAATCCTCAAAGGCAATCAGTCCTTCGTTGTATATTTCGTCAGATTTGAAATTTCCAGATTGTGTAATGTATTTCGTACGCGTTGCAATATGTCTTCACACATGTCGTCCTTGTATTTATTCTACAACACTATAGGTTGAGACGGATAGCATGTTGTTACAATGATGGCGAATAGCGTTATTACTTGATGCGCATTCGATGTGGCCTCACAACATTCGATGGATGAACAGTGTAATTGCGTCCAAATACACCATGAGAATGTCACAGACCGAGATTTTATTTATTTACCCAGATGCCAGCCTCTTTCCGTACTACAAAATCGTAAACTTTAACCTAAAAACTTAAATCCCACATTTCCTCTTCTCCTTAACATATCAATTCTGAACCGATTGCCTAGATAACTTCAGGATACGCTATGTTTTTCCTTTTGTATCTAGAATGTCCATATTTTCCGATTATATATAGATGGCACCCCTGTCTGTGTCTATGACAATTGACATATGTAAACAATAACACTAACCAGCCGAAATTGCTTGGTTAAAAAAGTTAACGTCAAAATGTTACGTCACGTTAGCAATGGTTAAACGGCGCAACTCTCTTTTTGGCTAACCGGAAATTTGACAGTCGATCCAGCTTTTGTTATACCGTTAAAGTTACTGGTGCAACTCACCCTTAAAGGCCCCATACACGGTCAAATTGGATGTATATCCAGATTTTCATCAAACCCATGGGGGCAACGAGTTTTCATTCGTCAGTCGTTTGAAGATTTAACGAAAATTTCAACATCGGCATCCTTCTAGCAAAGAAGCAACTGCTACATCAATTTCGGATTTCGCACGAACAGTGGCCAAAATCAATGATATTGCGAAAGTTTTCCCAGTTCCACAGGGCGCATCGAGGAAAAAAAGGCCACATGGCACACTTCCTTCTGTTGGGTGCTCAACATTAGTATATTCGCTCGAACCGATTGGTTCAATACATTTCGTTCGTGTTCACGTTCCAATTCTCGATTGAAAGCATCGTTCATTCAACAATATGACATTGGTATTCCTAAAGCCGACTCTACACGTTGCTCTGAGCAACTTTGAACGCTTGATGGTAGAACGCATCATGTGGCCGATGTTCAAACTACAAGTGTCCAATTTCAAGCGTCGGTGTTTGGACACGTTCGGGCTGTTGTCGGTATTGAATCAAATGTTTATTTTTTTTATTTTTTTATTTATTATTTACTAATTTAGTACAGGAATGAGTACACAAGACTTTCATCTTTTAGAGTATCAGAAAAGAAAAACATAAATATATAAAAATTGGGAACTTAATAAATAGCTTAAACTAACCTTAACTAGATAATTACACAAATTAATTAAAACTATTTCTGTGATCATAAAAGCATAGAAGAAAGAACGATTAGAGAGACTGAAGAAGAGAAAATTAAGAGGAGGAGAGAAAAATAGATGCTTGCTTTTTGAACGCCGCGACTGTGCCTATTCTTTGCACCACATTGGGAAGGCTATTCCAAAGCCTAATAGCATGCACAAAAAAGGAGCGACTACCAATTAGGGACAGATGGGCAGGAATAAGAAATTTAATTGATCTAGTGGAGTGCAAGGGAGATAAGAAATCAGATAGGTAACAAGGAATTTTGGTATAGAACACTTTATATAAAAGGACCAGAGCCATGATGTCTAAGAGACGAAAAACGTCATATCCTAATAAGGAATTCCGTATATCCGAGACGTGATCTGTCCGTCTCAAGTGAAAGATATAACGCAAGCAATCATTAAATGCAACCGTTAGTCGTTGACGACAATGTTGGAAGCAAACATTCGATCAAAAGCAACCATGCATGTATCTCGTCATTCACCTTAAGATCGGGATTACCTGAACTGAAACGAATTCAGTGTAAAATGTTTTCTGACATGTCATTCTTGTATTTGTTCCACAATTCATGTGGATTCGATGGGAAGCATGCCAAAATAATGATAGCAAATAATGTGCGTATGTTTTTTTTATGTGATAAAGTCATGCTTAGGAATTACCCTTTGTACTACCAGTTTGTCATGTCGTTCGAGTCATCATGGCCAGTCTCTAGTAGTAAGCTTGCTTTGAAGGATATAGGAGAAAGGATAGGTTAGGGGTCTGGAGGGTGCGTGAGAAGATGTCGATGAACCTTGCGTTTGAGCTCTGAGATGTTATATGAGTTCGGAAACACCGACTGTGGAAGACAGTTCCACAATCGAGTTGTTCTATTTATAAACGAACTACTAAAACGTAATGTGCGCGAAGGGGAGGGCTGTAGGGTGTGGGGGTGAGCCGAGTTGGCTAGTCTTGTGTTGCGGGAAAAAAGTTGCCGTGTAGGCAGGAGGTTTCTAATTTCAGTGGAACACTCGCTATGGTAATAGCGGTAAAATTTGCTAAGTGCTGCAACATTCCTACGGTGGCTTAAAGAGTCGATGGAGGAGCAAAGGGTGCTATCGCCAATGAGTTTGATGGCGCGGTTATGCACCTTGTCCAGCCAAGCCAAGGTGGATTTTGGGGCGCCCGCCCAGATATACGAGTTGTATTCTAGGCGGGGCCGCATGTAGGACTTGTATATTATACCCAGGGCAGTTGAATGAAGGAGGAACTTGCATCTCTTGAGGAGTCCCAGGCATTGGAAAGCTTGTTTGACGATTTGATATATCGCACCTTTAAGCCGCGTCTCCACCAACCAAACATGTTTGCCGAACAGTGTTCGTGAACATAAAAACGGACAAACATTCCACATTTGGTTCCCAAACATGTTCGACGAACATTTTCAATAGCTCACAAATCAATGTTCGCTACAACACCGAACAATGTTCGGCGGACATCACAAATGTCTGTCGAACACTGTTCGGCGAACATGTTCGGTTGGTGGAGACGCGGCTTTAGAATGAAACTGACCTAACTCAAAATTCCTGTAACTTCAGATTTTGCCTTAAGCACTGACCCTAAAAAGCCTACCTTCACCGTGTGGTGAAAAAGAGTCTGAATTATGTGCAAATAAAAAGGAACAGCGTATACTATCGGTCAGTTTTGTTGATCGCACTATTCACCTATGCATTAACACTGTACTTTCTTGCTGATTTCACAAATTCCAATTTTTGAGTTAGGTCTCTTTCATTCTAAGGGTGCGATATGTAATTATTCCATCGCAGATCTGAAGATAAGGTTACGCCTAGGATGTTAAGAGATGGGTCAGCCATTACATTCTTTTTGCCCACTGAGATTGAGGGACGGGTGGTGCAGGTTTTTGTAGAGATAAGACAGTACTTTATTTTATTTGCGTTGAATTCGACACGATTCTTGAGGGCCCAAGCAAGAATGAGTTCAATGTTCCCGTTAATAGAATTGGATATGAGTTCACGCTCTATGGGACAAGGTCTGGCACGCGCTTGTCTTGTATTATCGAAGGTGTGGGAGTAACGCAGAGTACCGCAGAGTACTGCCTGTGCATTCCCGAATAGTATGGGGGTAGGATTCAATAGGTTCTGAAAATACTCGCTCCACCTTTCTTTTATCCAATCAGGATCTGCTAATAAGTTCCCATCTATGTCTTTGCAGATGTGCGTTCTTGGCTGAAACTTATTGGTGATCTGGCGAGTCTTTTGTACGCTTGGCTAATTCTCCCTTCATTGAAATCTTCCTGTATCTGTAAAATCCTGCTGTTTAGATATTCTTTCTTCTTCTTCCTACAAAGCTTGTCTGCGATTTTTCTTTTTTCCTTGAACAGTTCCATTCCTGCTCTTGTTGGCCTAGCGATGTACTCTCGATGGCTCTCGTTTCCTTCTTCAATTGCGGCTCTACAGTCCTGATCAAACAAATCAGTTCTAGTCTGTCTGGGAGCCCAGCCTAATGCCTCTTCTGCTGCCCCCTTTATGCTCCTTTTGATTTGCTCCCATTTGTTGTTGATGTTGGGCTGTTCTTCTACCTCTCTCAAGTTTTGTACGACAACAAGCTGGTAGGTATATCTTATTTCTTCCAGGTTTAGCTTATCTATATCGTATTTTGGTTGAGTTTTGGTTTCTATTCAGGTTCTCAAGTTCACCTTGACTAGATATTGGCTCAAGCTACAACACGTCTGCCATATTGGCGCCACCATTTTGAATTTATAAGTTTTGACCACAAATTCCTTATTTCCGATCTTAAAAAACCTCATTCACTGGAATCGGAACAAAATTGGCAAATTCAACCAAATTTCCACGGCCATTTTGAATTTCGGTCATATTTCGGCGGCCATTTTGAATTTTTCAAAATCGGGTTTCGAGGTGGATCATGGCAGACCACCACGGATTTTCATGCAAAATTTCGAAGCTCTGCCATGATTTTCAACGAAGCTATTCATGACAGCGCCATCTAGGAGTGCCTTTAGATAGTAATAGAACAGCCTATGTTCTTTCTGTTAATGGGAATAGCACATGGTTTAAATAATAGTATTTTTTTTTTCCACATAAAATAAAACTTAGAATTTATTCCATTCCTACCAGACTTATGAAAATAATCGGCAAGCGACTTTCTTTAATATCCAACAGTTTCATGTCGCTACAAAACTTTCATTCCTTATTTCGCATCCTTGTGGCCACGAATATAAATGCGGTTGTGTATGACAACAAGCAAAACAGGAGGATTTAAAAAAAATTACTATTCCGATCAAAAAACGAACTGACCACAGCTCGACAGTGTCATGCAATGGAAAGAAATTTATGACCAGACACTGGGGCTTGGATAACTTATCGCGAAGTCTTTGATATATCGCTTCTTAACAAAAAAACAAAAACAAAATAAATATGGGAATCTCGTCCTGAATATGCTCAAACACACAATCCCACAATCATGGATTGGTGGAGCCTCCTCCATCTACATCCAACAACAATCAAATTATTACCACTTTCCTGGGTGTGTATGTGGTTGTCGTCATCGTCTATCATCCTGGTAAAAGAAGGAATCGAGTACTCCTGACAATTGACAATAAAACGCGTCAAATAATTCATCGTTGACACTGTTGAGCAGCCATTTCCATGGGTTTCTTAAGATGTCCCAATGGTAAAGACTATAAGACTTTTTGTGTGGTGTAGTTCTTGAAGCCCACATAAATGTCTGCTGACCACGACTCGAGTGATCCATACCATGATTTCGGTTATGGGAGAGAATGGTAAGGAGTGTTTATATATATACAAAGTCGTAAAGAAAAGTCAAGTAAATTTTCTTGTATACAATAAAAAAAAATAAAGAAAAAGGAAAAGTTCGTCTTAAGACTAAGAAAAAGACTATGGTGAATGCGGGGCGGTCGGTCGCCGGTGTCGACATTGTGTGGTGGTGGCTTATGGTAAATAAAATTTATGTCCTCCACTATGGCGTAGAGACATGGATGGGCGGAAAATACATGAATTCGACAGGATTAGTCACTTTTGCTGACTTGATTCATTTGCAAATTTTCCCTTTGGATTAATGTTGCCAATGCCTGGTGCTCTGCTCCCGCTGCTGGCGGGCTTATAAGGGTTTTGAAATAGGCATGACAATTCCAATGTTGTTGTTGTTGAATGAAGTAATTTGTGTACTCGGTTTATTGGTGGTCTCAAATAATCACTATCGTTTTTTTTTTATTTTAAGTCTTTTTGTTTTTCAGTTTAATATGTTCATTCAACATCGTATGTACAGACGTGACTTTGAAATTAATTTGCTGATTTCTATTAATGCATGCATGACTGTGTGTAAACTGAATGTCTATAGAGAAAATAGGAATTAAATCCCGAAATTAAAAGTTTCTTTGTTTTTGAAAGGATACATTCTGTAACGGATGTGTTTCGAATTTATCTCGGAAAAGACTCTATGTATCTAAAATTGGTGATGCCGTATACAGACATTTTATTTGTTCTTTTATGAAATGATTCGTTTTATGTTGAATTTCCGGATATTCTGATAAATCTGATGATTTTGAATGATAAGTCGCAATTACCATTTCATTTAGAAAAAAAATTTATAGAGGAACTTCAAAAAAAATTAAAACTATTCAATCGATTTTTTAATGAATTTTCAGTATAATGTGTGAAAGCTTTCAGAGTTTACGCGTCGGATCGATTTTAAACAAAAACAATAGGGTTTACAATGAAAAAATAAAATTTACAAATTATTTGTATAAATTGGTTACAAGCGGTCTTTGTTCTTATTACCTTATATTCAGAGCTGGCGCTTTGTTTTTTTGCGCCCGGTGCAGTATGTCATATTGCGCCCATCCACTGATTCTCGCTCCAAGGGATCTTATGCTTCTCATTTCGTTTATTTACCTCTTTTAACAAATCACGAAACGTGAAGTTATATCAATCCCAGTAAATAGCAGTACGCAATACAGAACCATCGGAATAATTTTTTCCTTTGGGTGAGTTGATATGACGCTTTTTAAGGAATTTTCAAAAGCACTCCAGAGCAGTAAACATTTTTCCTTCGCTCGGTGGATTTTGCCCCTCAATTTTTAGTTCTGATTCACGAAGACGAATGTCTGTTTCTTCACTTTTTGGGTAAAAACTTAAAAGAGCAGAAAATTTTTATAAAAATCCGGAAGCTAAAATCTCATGTAAGTTCCTGCATAAGGGGAAGTAGAATTTCCCCACTTTTTCTTACATGACAAAGTACATGGGAAGAAATTCGTGAATTTCCGTCGCCCACGCGATCCACATGAGTTCGGACATTGGAATACTCGACGTCCCTCGAACAATGGTACGGGATGCTATTAGACGATATCGGGAGACTGGCTCACACACCCGGAGGCCAGGTCAAGGCAGACATCACAGCACCTTCACCCGAGATGACCGCTTTATTGTCAGCAACGTGTTGAGAGATCACTTTTCCACTGCTACTGAAGCTTGTACGCGTCTGTTTGAGGTCAGAAATGTTAGTGCAAGTACGATTAAAAGAAAACTGACAGAAAGAAATTTAAGGGCTTTTCGTCCAACCACACCACACAGCTTCTCCCACAACACCGTAGAGCTATACTTGATTTTGACATTATTGTGATTGGCCTATGAAGCAGTGGAAGGACGTACTGTTTTCAGATGGGAGCAGTATAGCCTTAAGAGGTCCAGATAGGCGTCAGCGTACCTACAGACGTAAAAATGAGAGGTTTGCTCCCTGCGCTATAACCGAAACAGTAGATTATCAAGGTCGATCAATAATGATTTGGGGTGGTGTCTCTTACCCGTACCGATCTTGTCATTTGATCCATTTATTGGAGAAAATTTTAGGCTAATGCATGATAATACACGTTCCGGCGTCGCTGGATCTTTCACACAATACCTTAATGAGGTCGATATTCAAACTTTATCGTGGCCATTGCGTAGTCCTGATCTTAATCCAATCGAACACGTTTGGGACAACCTTAAAGACAGGTACGGGCAAGAGTACCAGCACTTACTATTCTAGGAGAGCTCAAGACCACTCACGGATATTTAAGTCGTCATGGAGCTCGAGATGATAACACCCATTATTAAATTTGAAGTCATTGACAAAAAAAATCCGTTTTCTTTAAAAAAAATCAGTCAATAAAAGGCTCGAAAAAATCGATTACATGGAATAAAATGTTAATAAATCATTTTTTAGTCCATACCACCCGTCAAGTTTACGTAAAATTTGCCAGTTTCCGGACAAACTACAAGAATTTTTTTAAAGTCTTAATTTCTAAAATTGCGGCCCTGACCTGTTGCACCCGTTGCGACTGCACCATTTGCACCTATTAAAGCGCCGCCCCTGCTTATGTTCAAAAGAGTTAATTAAATAATCATCTAAATGTGACGCCTAAAAGTCAGTAATGTTTACACGTCTTTCCAGAGGCAGCGCTTTCATATGTGCAACTGGTGCATGTGCACCGGGCGCCATTTCAGAAATTAAGATTTCTAACAGAAAAATTATAACTGAAAAGTTTCCACGTACCTTCATTTTCATATATTAAAGTAAATGCACCCAGTATTTGTGTCTTTTCCCACTACGATAAAAAATGAACAGTTGATGGGGGCGCAATATGGCATACTGCACCGTGCGCAAAAAAACCAAGCGTCGGTCCTGCGTCTTTCCATTCGCCATAACCCATTTTGTTTTTGGCTTGACTATTCGCACTAAAACCACGGGTTCACTGGTTACCCAGGCCACATGGACTATACGGGCTCGAGAATACTAGTCTAGCTTGACAATATTCGGTTTAGAAATTTAAACCATGGGATTTTTCCTAGTCTAGTTGTTATAAATATGACCACAAGAGAGCAGGAGAATACTAGTTTGGTCAGTTTCACAGCTACTTAAAGGTATCTATTAGGCCAGGCAACGAAGGAGATTTATAGGAGAAAATACATATAGATAATTTGAACACAGATGTAGGGGAATTAGTCCTTAAAAATTCTAGGTGGTGAGGGTAATGCTAAGAGAGAGAGGGAAGGGGGTACTAAATTAATCTACATATGTAAAATTCTCTACAAATAAGGTTCCATATACTTTTTCGCTAGGATCATTATTGAATGAGATATGAAGGTTTGCGAAATGGTATATTTTTATAAAAAATTATTCTCAATTGTTAAAAATCAAGTTACATGACGTTGTGATAGGTGATGGTGATTCTGTGGTATCCATTGACATCAACACATTAAGCTTAAGACTCCCTTCTACTCAGGAAAAATGAATATGACCGCCATCTGCACATCATTGGAAGAGTTTGCTGGAGTGATTTTTGTAAGTGGATTCCTTTGTATCACGGCAAAAAGAGATTCACGAGATCGGGCTAAGATTCACTAATGGTTCCATGACCATTTCCAAAGTTGAATTCGCTCATGTCGCTGTCCACGGGCATTCTGCAAACCCAAAAGTAAGCTGCCACCAAGCAAGTTTGGTTCCAGGAAACAGTCCGTGGTAGTTTACTTCTCCACCGCATAAAATGGAAAGAATCCTCTTACATTTATTTCTTCAATTTACCATCAGTACATTGTCTATGTGCAGAAATATTACGATCAAAGGTGTACGCTTGTTTTTGATGGTTACAGTGATGGGGACAGCACAAAACAAGCAGAGCTAGCGAAAAGGACTAACAAAAACTACGGTTCAAATCAACGTTAATCAAAGCGCAGTTCAACAGGAGCATTTTCTTGGTAATGAGAAGAACAAAACAAGAATGATTCACTTGCTCACCGAGAAAATTATAGCAGCACGGATTGAAACAACTGTTGCTACAGAGGATGCTGTTGGCACTATTTTTAGGTGCGGTTTGGATAAAGCTGCTACACATCTAACGGTAGCATTAGTTTGGAAAGGATTCTATAGTTCTTATTAGACTGGCACCACCATCTATCAACATGTACTTCTGGAAGCCAAACAGTGACAACTTCAGCAGCTTCCATTCGCCAAGACGATCCACCTTCTACATAGCTTCTCCGGATGTGACACCATCTCGCGACGAGACATGTAAAGAGCTAAGTGGGAATCGCTAAGCTCTTCGCAGCAAATCCTGGCCTCACTCGCGAAATATCAGAAATATTCACAGTTCGCTCAACACAACCTGACGATATAGAAAAGGTCACCGAGAAGCTTTGTCTGGCTGTATACCATGCGTCATACATTAAGACCACCTGAACAGAAATCCCACCAGAGGAGCTGCAAAGGAATACTCACTTAGAGTATATCTACACAGTAGTGGCTCAACAATTCCCAACCCCAACTCAATAGGGTTGTGCAAGGGGAAAAGATGGGATTCTCAACCCAGTTACCACGAAGCAGCCTGCTACACCCAACTTCGTTTTGAAGGTGTTTTGGCGACGCGCGGATATGGGGTTATCGTGTTACGGGGCTGGACGGGATAGGGTGTAATTTGTGGAAAAAAAATGGAATATGAAAAATGGAGGCCATTGTCGAGGCCAGGACCCAATCCCGGTTGTAAAGCCATTAAAGAAAAATAAGAAGTTCTGTTCATGAATTTATGAATTATTATATGAACTAAGAGTTTATTATACGCCAAACAAACTACTGAGTCAGTCAAACAAAGTATTCAGGCCAATTCTGAACTACGCTGAAATTTTCTTACAAAAATTGTAATTTCGAAACTCTCCGTTACAGCAGATTTTATGCTACCGATGTAAGAAAATTTCATTCCCGCATGTCCCGAAAAAATGGTATCGGATTGAATTCCCTAGTTAAAGCCCCAAGTGGGCCTTGGCTTCCTCAAGAATCTTCTTCCAACGTTGTCGGGTGTCTTCCAGTTGGTAATTCTAATTGTTAAAAAGTCGATATCCTTGTGGACTTCTCCCTCTGACGTTTGGTGAAACAGAATTTCAGAAGCGCTTCTTGAGGCATACTTATTACATGATTTTATTCAGCGTAGGTGTGATAATTTGATGCTTTTGATTATGTCAGATTCTTTGTATATTTGGTATCGCTCGTGGTTGTATCTTCTTAATTTATGATATATCTTCTTAATTTACTTCGCATGCACGAAAAGAATCCACTGTTTTCAACCAAAATTGCGTTCAAAGATGAACCCCGCTTTTGGCTTAATGTCTACGTTTTCAAGAAAACTGCCGTTTTTGGGCTACAAAACCAACCCCAAGGGGTTCAATTGGTGCCGTTTCTTCCAGCAAGACGACGCGACGGTTTGGTGTAGCTTATAGACTAGTGGAATCTTCAGTCCATATTTTTTGAAAAATGAAGTTCTCTGGAACGTAACTGTGAATGACGCTCGTCATTGGGACAGCAGTCTGAAATTAAAGCCCGTGTTCTCGACGACATAGATTCCAACAAAACGGGACGCTACTTACCACAAAGTTCATGAAACCATGGCTCTATTGCGATAACAATTCGGTCAAGCAGCATTGGTCGCGGTTTAGACTTTGTTGGGGGACCGCTTTGCAAAACGGGACTCGCTTTTGGAATGGTTGATTACGGCTGTGTTCATATCTGTAATACAGGCCTACATACTTCGGGTGGGCGCTTGTTTACATTATCATGCCTGTAGCGGGAGCGTGCATACCCATGTGGCAGGCCCCTTTGTTAACTATGTGTGCTTTTACTTGGGATGTGAGCTACATAAGTATTTGTAATCTATCGCTGCCGAAAATCGGGGAACACATACGCTTAAGTGGTGGAATGTTAATAAATTTAGCTTGAAGGAGTATGAGCAAAAATAAAACAAGTTAAGCATTATACAGACAGTTTAACTTTTTAAAACAGAGCTCCTTTCGTACAAATATCAATTTATCTCTAATTGCCTCTTGCCTCTGAGTAGAATATTTATATTCGTTCTAACAATATCATAGTTTAGCTATAGACGATACTATAACCACTTGTTGAAATCGACTAAACTCCACAAAATCAAAGACTGCATAACAAATGTAATTGCAACTCTTAAAAAGCAAATACACAATTTTAAAATAAAGTTTCTATCCTAAATCCTAAATTGAAAAAAAAAAATGGTCTCGATGCTTGTGCATTCCAACTTGGCCAACTAAATCTTTAGTAGTTAAGCAAACTCTCTCAAAACAAGGACAACTTTCAGGGATCAAAACTCTGAACCTCTTTGCATCCCTTCTGAGTATTGAGGTCATTCATCATCAAAAATACCAAAACACAAGGTTTTTCCCTTTTTCCCTTTTGTCAATTGAAAAGATTTATATCCCTTCACAGTATGGGACTCAAACAAACGTGGGGGTAGAACTGTCCTGTCCTGTCCTTTACCATTTATTATTATTTTACAGAGGAATAAAGGCTTTCGGGACTCGGCCGGACGAAAAACAATGATAAGCAAAAATTTATGTCACCAGCCGAGAGGAGAGTATATTCTTATCTGATTTCTTGTCTAGACCAAGCGTACTCTTTTCACCGAAGACGAGACGACACGATGATATTTGATAGCTTATTTGTGGTCTTTTGTCACCAGCAGGCTTGTCTTCTCGAAAAATTAAGTAATTTAATACATCTAACAATCGATGACAACGAAAAAAACAAAAATCTTTATTTTTTTAAGTAAGAGAGAATATCCTCATGTCCCCCTCTTTTCCGGTAAAGTTTTCTCATCTCCTCTCCTCTGCTCCACCAATATAGCCTCTGCGCTCCACCAAATTTCTTATTTTATTAAGCAATAAACCAGCAAACAAATGTGCAATAATATTTTTTTTTGGTTTCCATTTCAGATTGCCCACGAAGAAGAGAACAGGATAAAAAATTTATCTTAAATAAATATAAAACGAAAGAAACAAGCCAAAAACAAATGTCTCGTGTCTTCTTTATCAGCAAATAAAATCGAGAGGCTTCATGGTGAGTTTGTGGTGATTTAAATATTTTATTCATAATCATTAATTCACCTTCAGGAAGAATAACGACACACAAAAAAAAAACAAAAATACCTGAAGAAGATACTAATAAAAAAACAGACCATCCTCACAAGAGTCAAGTTACTCACATAAGACTTCACAAAAGGAGGAAACACACTCTCTTTTTCTTTTGGTGGTAATAAAACGGTTTTGAGTGTCATAATGAACACTTTTGGTTAAAATTTGTTAGGTTCTTCCGAAAAGGCACGATCGGTTCCACATTTTCTCTAAAAGAAACCTGAAACCTTGCCTCGTTACAGCAAATGAGGATTCAAACTCACGAAAAAAACAACTCTCATGCTTTGACTCCACTTAGGTGATGTGCTATGTTACTCGATACTTTGTTGTGATTTAGCGCTAAAATCTCCTTTATTTAAGCACCTCTCGAGCTGTCTTCTATAGACTTTATAGTAGGGAGACTTTAAATATATATAAACGGACGACACGACACGGTGAGAAACTTGAATGAGGAACAAGAAGGTGGAGAAGATGTTCTTTGGATAATGCCTTTTTTGGAGGTTCTCTGGTCGAGATGGAGACCTCTACTCCTCCATATCTGAAGGAGATATCTTCTTTGCACTGTTGGGTTACTGCTATACAGCCCTCAATTGTGCTACTTCATTTCAGATCAGACTTTTTATCTACCAAAAATAACTTCTCTTTTGCATCAGCATCTTTTATTTGAAGTTTTATGTTTCTGTTCATCTTAAAGTCATTTTTTTGTGTCTTCTTCAAAAATCTTGTTTTTTTTTCAATACCGTAAAAATTTGCATAAGAAATTTGAGAGAATTATTATTATTTTTTTTTTTATTCTGTCTGGACTTATTTCAATAAAGAAATCAGGACGAACGAAGGAAATTGAATTAAATTCGAATGAGATTTATTTACGTTTTTAATTGGAGGTAATTTATCACAAGGCAGGTAACATTCACTGCGGTTGATTTATGTCTAGAAAGAGGATTTTTTGGATGGATGATTTGCTGCTTACAAATTTTTTGTGTGTGTGTTTTTATATACATATGTAGGTACCTATATATTTATGGGGTATATGATTTCATTTCATAAATGTCGTAATTGGAGGATGTATAGAAATAATTTCGAAAGGTCCTTTTAAAATATACTAGAGTACTTAACATTGGACAAATGTCTCTTTGATTAAAGGATTTTTATAATTTAAATAGAAAAGTTGTTAATAGCCGTGTTTAGAATTTATGCATAATAGCATTTTGCCTTCCAATAGTCAATTTCACCTGGGAAGAAATATTTCAACCATCATCATCAGATAGCAGCGCGACTAAGGATACGTGGGCGATACTCGATTCTTTACTCATATGAATTTTTGGCTTTCAAATCTACTCATATCAGTACTCGATACTTTTGACAGAGTATTTTTACGCATATCATTACTTATATGATAGAATCGAGTACCTACTACAATTTGCATTCCAAGTCAAGATAACTGCATGTTTATATTAGTCGTGACTAGGGAATCCAATTCCGCATCAAAATCTCAATCCCGCAATCCCGCGTGATCGATTGGATCCGCGGGATTTGCGGGGCTACAAAAAAATCATAGCTTTTGTACTAAAAGGTTATGTCCATGAATTCATGAAGTGTTATATGAAATAAGAGCGTAACAAACTACAGTCAAACAAGGTCAATACTGAACTACGCTGGAATTTTCTTACATAGAAACGTAAATTTTAATTTCGGATTCCAGCGTAGTTAAGAAATGGCCTAAATACTTTATTTCACTGACTCAGTTGTTCGTTTGAAATACAACACAATTAGCCGCAAGGGTAATCCCCTTACGCTCACTACTGTGTTTCTATGTATGTAGTGTTTACCCTGGGTTTTCTCAAAGTAGGCGATCATGGAAACGGAGGTTGATTAGAGTTTCGTTAACCAGTCCGGTTCAGTCGAGTTTTGCATATGTGTGAGATTGAGTATCCTTTACTTTTAGATCCAAACGAAGGTCATGGAAAGCCTTCTGCGAAGAAATAGACAAACTTCCAGCCTCCACGAGGTTACACAAAGTTCTGTCTAAGGATCACTCTAATGGTGTTGTCTCTCTCAAGACCTCTGAAGGGTCCTTTACGGAGAACACCAGGGATACCATGGAGCTATTAATGAGCACTCATTTCCATGGCTCTCAGGTAATTAACCCTGGATTGGCCTTTGAACCTAACATTGAATCGGAGGTAGTACTTGCCCATCGGTCCTATAATAGGAACAAAGGCCTGGCAAACAGGATTTTCACTGCCGGTAAGATTGAGTGGGCCATTGGCACCTTCAGTCCCTTCAAGGCTGCTGGAAAGGACCACATCTTCCCAGCTCTCCTTCAGAGAGGCTTTTAAGAGATCTTACCGGTCCTGCTACCACTTTTTCGGGGTAGCTTTGCGCTGGCCCACATTCCGAGGTGTTGGAGAGAGGCTAGGGTAGTCTTTATCCCTAAATCGGGGAGAAGATCAAATAGAGAAGCAAAATCCTATCGACCCATCAGCCTCTCTTCCTTTCTTCTGAAAACAATGGAGAAAATTTTAGACAGTCATATTAGAGAGGGTCTTACAGCGAGCCCACTTCACTGTCTGCAATTTGCCTACCGGCCAGGCAGATCTACAGAGACTGCCATTCATGTGCTAGTGAGAGATATTGAGAAGTCCCTCAGGGCCAAGGAAATCTCTCTCTCTCTGCGCCTTTGCAAACATTGAGGGTGCGTTTGACAACGTTACCTTCGACGCGATCAATGAAGCAGCAGTAAAAAAAGGCATTCTTCGCCCACTGCGAGAACTACCGTTTACTTAAATTTAAAAGCTCCCTCTGTGGACGGCAAAGAAATAGGTTTCTCAAAGGAGGCTAAATATCTAGGCATAATCCTGGATCAAAAGCTCTCCTGGAAATCTCAAATTGAGAGAGTAACTGCCAAGGCAACTGCATCTCTCCATGTTTGTCGCCAATTCGTAGGAAAAACCTGGGGTCTTAAACCTAGGTTAATGTTTTGGCTATATACTACGGTCGTAAGGCCCATGATCACATATGCATCCATCGCATGGTGGGCTAAGACCAAACAAAAGGGTGCTATGATTAAGCTGGCCAGGGTGCAAAGACTGGCCTGTCTTGGTATCACAGGGGCCAAAAGCACCTGTCCGACTGTGGCTATGGAGGCTCTACTGAACCTTCCTCCGCTACACCTGGTGGTGAAAAAAGAGGCTCTGGCAGGGGCACTGCGTCTACGGGAGCTATTCTCCTTTAAGCCAGGAGACCTGCTGGATCATTTATCGATCCTCAAGGAGCTGAACTTGGAGCCAATGATATCTTTGTCCGATACCATTCCTGCCACTCTTGACTTTGACAAACCGTTTACGACGACTATTCGAAGTAGGTCAGAGTGGCAACATGGCAGGCCTCTCTTTAGAGGAAGCACGGCCTTTTGGTACACAGATGGTTCCAAAACCGATAAAGGGGTAGGGCTGGGTGTTTATGGCCCAAGGAGCAAAATATCCATGGCTCTGGGCACTACCCCCACTGTTTTTCAGGCTGAGGTACTCGCCATCCAGGTGTATGCTCAGACTTGTATTAATAGAGCTCCAAATAGCTCTAACATTGTTATTTTCTCGGACAGTCAAGCTGCACTGCTGGCCATTAAATCGCACAGAGTGTCATCAAAGACTGTCCTGGATTGTCTTCAATCCCTGAAATTCCTCAGCAGGAACAATAGTGTCACGCTGATGTGGATTCCGGGCCACGAAGGTCACATTGGTAATGAGATTGCCGATAGCCTGGCTAGAGCAGGCGCAAACTCATTACCTATTGGTCCGGAACCTTTCTGTAGCTTAGCAAGCTGCCACGTAAAAATGGCCTTAACGAATTGGGTTGACCAGATGTTTCTTCAAAGCTGGTCTAGGACCCAAGGTGCTCGTCAAGCTAAAAGATTCATCCAAATCGATAAAGCTAAGGCGGGCAAACTTTTAAATCTCAAGAGGTGGGAGCTAAAAATAATAACAGAGCTCCTGACGGGCCACTGTTCGCTTAACTATCACCTAAACAAAATAGGACTGGTGGCCGACTCTGGCTGTCGATTCTGCGGGACAGCTCCCGAAACCGCGGAGCACTTGATGTGCGACTGTGAGGCTACAGCGAGGAAAAGACTGAGCCTTCTCCATCGTGATTTCCCTACTCCCAGCGAGATTTGGGACATCAACCCTAAATCAGTTTTAGGCTACCTAAGAAGCCTTAACCTTGATGGTTTTTAAAGAAGGGGATGGCACAATAGACCAAACAAAATAGGTCGCAGTGCCCGCTAAAGCGCCCCTCAACAAGAATAATAATAATAATCCTTTACTGCACATATACTAACGGCGACGCATTGTAATATTATTGTCGGTCACTTTCGCCCCGAGCCGTCATGAAAACAGCATCGAGTTAACTTGAGGGTAAAAGGTTTATGGTTACTCAACGAAAACTCTACCTCGGTTCATGGAAACACCTGTCATAGGCGTAGGGTAACTTTACATTTAGACTTACACTTAAACAAACACATATGCAAAACGCGGATTAATCCAACGTGTTTCGTGGAGTTTTCTTGGATTTAACGAAACTTTACTCAACTCTCGTTACCATGGGCGCTTACTCTGAGCTAACCCAGGATTGACATTGCATGGAAACTCAGTAATTGATCACTTTTGGATACACGCACATAAATATACTTAGGCGATTTTGTGTTATTGCTTAGTAGACAGATACCTTTAACTAGCGCATTTAAATTTTGTGGAGTGTACGGCTCTCCGCTCACGAGTCGACTGATTTGCCATCCCAATTTCAAACTGGTTTCACAATAATCACAAGCACAATCAGCTTGCAATTAAAATGAAATCTTTGGCCACACACGAGCTGAACTGATTTTGGATCAATCGGTGTTAGTTTTTAGTCACGAGGTTCTGGCAAAACGTCAAGAAGTTCAGATGAAGTGCAACCACGCAACTTAAATCGCTTCCGATCGGCAAGAACAGTCGCACGGGAGCAGATCAAACTAGTTTCAAATGGGTTTCTTCTCCGTCGACCCATGTATTCCCACATCCGTACACAGGCAAGATGAATCGATCAGTCGTGTTCGGAGGACCTCAAGCTATTTTTATTAATACTTTGCAATATTGTTAGTATTTCTCTATTAAGTCTCGGTTCTTATAACAGATGCTTCTACTTTCCAAATCCCGCAAATCCCGCGGATCCCGCATGACTAGTCCCGCATTACTGATCCCGCAAAAAAGGTGCGGGATCCCGCATTTGCGAGATCCCGCATTCGCGGGATTGGATACCCTAGTCGTGACGCTTGGAACATAAATGTATTTGTCTACTTTAATTAAGAAAAGTTTAGGACCGTCTACATACCAAAAGCAAAGTGGAAACGAAAATCTTTAATCGCATTGAAGTTTTCATGCGTCCCTATCTATTCCCTATCTCGTGCCTTGACGCCGCTTCTTCCATGCATGCTTCCCGTTCCGATCTCATTTTCAGTCTAACTTCTTTGTTCAATCGTCGGTATTGCTCAAAGTCGACGTGTTTCATTCGCTTCCGCTGATCGACGAGGTCCAGACAGCTTTCTGAGATCCATGGCTGCGTCCGTTTACGGATACGGGGACACAACTCCATTGCACACCCCACAATAGACTGCCACAATTGCCTTTCTTCTACATCGATATCGATTACGAATGCCGCGAATTTGTTGGATAATGCCATGTGGCCCACACATTGAACGTACGTCTTTCAGCGTCGTTCGGAATCTTGCGTTGATCAAAACGTAGTCTAACACCGCCGAGTCTTTGCCGGATAGATTTCGCCAGATGAGTTGCTGTTTGACCGGATGGCGGAGAGCTCCAATTGGCGCTTCCACTTTACGTTTGGAATGTAAACGGGCCTAAGTAAGCTACATATAGCTATTTGTAATCGGTCCATCCGGGAATGGAATAAGGCATTCGCTAAAGCCAAGCCCTATGTCCCAAGAGGGATTAAAGTGGAATAAGTCCAGTAAATCAGACCGCAGGTATAATCATTCATTGGACGCTGTAGAACTGGTTTCTAGTACTTCATCCGGTGACGTTCAGGTCATTTCTTGCATGTTTTTATGCGCGAAGAGCTTGGAGAGTGCTACAATTCCTTTGCTATTAACAAGGCCGATAATCGTGAAGGTTATTGCTGCCTGTTGTCCCCATATACTGTACATCCTTCCCGATCTTAAAGTTTGAAGTGACCCAACATCATTTTTATATCATTCGAGGGTATTTGGTCGAATATCCTCATACGATTCTGATAAAATACACTGATAAAAAAATTGTCTTGATTCCAGCAATTCCATAGTCTTCCTTTCGTTGTCTTGAGTTGAAACATTTTTCATTCTTAACATGAGAATGCTGTGTCAGAGTAAGACACTAGAAATTCTTGAGCCAAGCAATTATATTTCTTCGCTCAACACTTATATTTTCGGGCAAGATATTTTTTTTCTCGAAATAAGATTGTTGTAATTTTTACTCAAGAAACTAATTTTTTTTATTAAAAACAACATTTGTATTAAATAAAGACACGATTAAGCTTTAATTCGACAATATTTATTGAGGCAATTCACTATTTTATTACCTTGAGTTGCTTAAATTAAAAAAATGAGTATCTCAAACCAAGAATTTTTTTTCTTACTTCTAGTCAACTTTTGTTTTCATCTAAGACAATAAAACCAAGACTATGAGTATTGCTTATCCGAAGACAATTTTGTTTTCCTTATATCCAAAACTTGATTTGCTTCTTTCAAAAAAAATTGTCTTAAGCTAAGAATGTTTTTTATCAGTGTACGTCTTGTTCTTCTTCAGATGTTTCTTCCCTAGCTACATGTGCATTGATTTTAGAGATATTGCGAGATTTTGTTTTAATTCGCAATGCGCAAGACTCTAACTGATTGGCTGGAAATCCACAATTTGTGGCTTCATCGATCGCTCGACTACAAAAGCTACTTCGAATTGACGTGCATCTGTTGTGCCCGCACGTATTCCAATCAAATGAAAATGTCAAAAATTACTCATCGATTCTCAAGAAATCGAGTACTTTTGATCAAGTAAAAAGCATTCATTTAGTGCTTTTCTTTCGATTATACTCATGAGTATTTAATCCCTAAACGCTAATCTTAGGCTGCTTATGCTGAAAGTCGAGTCGCGTGACGTGACAAATCATTTGAGTTGAAGAAAGTGACGTTTCAGCCCAATTCCGACTTTCAGCACAGGACCATTAACTCATATTCCAAGGCCCCTGTGCTGAAAGTCCCAATTCAAATGAAACGTCACTTACAACTCCTTTCATCAAAATATTACAACGACGTGCTGACTACTTGACTACTGCTAATAGGCAAAATACTGGCTGCTACGTGGATGACTGCAATGAGGAGCGGTACTATTCCTACATTCGGTTATCCTGCTTTCGTCTAACCCAGATGAAGTGACAACACTATCAATATTATGAAAGTGAACCCATATAGTCTCACAGGATCTACAGACGAGGAATTTTGACACGGACCCTCACTTTCGCCAATTTTCTTCAACTCATATCTATCGTTGTCTTTCGCTTTTACTACCCAGAAGCTTTGGGAAAAATTTCAAGAGGACCCCGAATTGTGATAGCTCAAGGGCTACTGAATTATGAATGAACCATGGGTTAAGTAAAGTTTCGTTAACGTCACGTCGGATTAAGCCAGGTTCTGAATATGTTCTTGTTTAAGTACGTTTACCGCACATATAGCTCAAACGTAAGGCTCATCGACATATCCTTTAGCCCCCTCCCCTCTCCAACTGCCTCTTCTGATGCTCCCTTTACTCTGTTTTTAGTTTGCTTCCATTTGTCTTTGATCTGGGGTTGTTCTTGTTCTATTTCTCTCAATTTTCGCACGACAGCGTTCTGGTAGGCATTTCTGCTTTTTTCAAGTTTTAGCTTATCTTTGCCGTATTTGTTTGCGTATACCCTCTGCATATTTTGGTCGTTATCCGGGTTCTACATTTCACTGTGACTAACTAGATAGTGACTATGAATATTTTTGTGCGGGAACATTTTTGAACTTACTGCCATTGAGTTCGAGCTTACAAGATCGATCAATCTACTACCATTGTCATTGGTAGCGTTGAGCAGGCTATGCTTTCCTATGACTCTTAGGAACGCTTCTCCTTTTGAGGTTTGAGGGTATTACTCTGATGGCGTTTGTTAGCTCTTGGTAGAACTCCTCTTTCTCCTCATCCGTCTTGTCTTCTGAGGACCCGTGGACGTTTGTGAGACTAATGTTATGTAGTCTTCTTTTAATGACAAGGGTACTTATTCAATTATTTACTGGCTTGAAGTCCAGAATCAATGATTTCATTTTTTTTTCCACGATGAAGACAACTTCGAACTCTCGTATCGTATTCACTGGAGAGTATCGTGTGGGTTCTGAGATCCATTATGCCCCTGTAAGTCCACTTAGTTTCCTGTGAAGCGGTGATCGCTATGTCACATTTTCCAGTAATAATTAAAGCGAACGCAGAGCACCTGTCCTCTTGAGCGTTCTGACGTTCCAAGTTGCAAAATCGAAATCCACATTCCGTTGCCTAGGTCGTTGCCTCTCTTCGAGGCCTGCCTTAACGATTCGTGACGGGTGGGTTTTTATGATGGAAGGTTGTCAGCCTACATCCAACCTCCAACCAGAGTACCAGTCCGGTATTTGTTTCGGTTTTGAGGCGCGAAACTCTCATCTTTCTCTCTCCTCCGTCTGTTAATCTTGTATAGATAAGAGTATCCAGGGGTTACTCGATGTAAAAAAATCTTCGTGGAGGTTGAGGTCGTTTTCGGTAGCATACCGGTAGATCGCAGATGGCGGTACTCAGGACTTATCCCTTTGGTGTACCAACCAAAACTCTTTGAGGCCGTTACTACCATTTGACCCCCTGTGCTTAGCCTTTCTTATATTCCATATCGAAGTCATACTGCTTCTCAATTTCATGATCCGTAAACGGGCCGCCGTTGAGATTGAAAATCCAAATTGATTGATTGGTAAACATTTCATAACGTTGTTTTTATGAAAATAGCATCTTAATACTGCTATTAAAAAAAAGCAATGTAAATTGTATCGGTGTCACAGATTATGGATAAAGTACAGTTTTTTCACATTAAATTCACCCATTTGCAAATCAAATTCATCCGTTTGAAAATTAAGTACTTCTATAATAATATTAGTAAATCCAGGTTCGGTCAAGCTCGACACACCATAATCTATTTCTATTCATACATTTTGTTGGTTTTGCTGAAGATCATCGAGGAAGTCTTTTCCAAAATCAAGCTTAGTGGAAGAAATAAGTATGTTAGCCGATCCTTTAAATTGGAAATGACAATTCCACACACATTAACATTGCACAGTGCATTGTAATTTCCCCTTTGAAATGCGTGTACAAGCAACAACACTCCCTCCATCTGACCGCAACAAGAGTGCCAGTGAGACCGTGGAATTGTGATTGGGAATATAAACAAGCAATGATTTGGGTCACCACTACGTTCGTTTAAGTGACACTGTTCGAATGTACTTTCGTTGTGGGATTTGGGACTTTCACTGCCAATTTAAAAGCGATTTTGAGATTTCCAATTGTTTTGGCGCACGCCATACTATTTGCTTATAGCGAGGTGCACCGTATTCCAACTAGTAATATATAATGTAGAAGTACCTTATATTTAAACGGGTGAATTTGATTTGCAAAAGGATTAATTTGATTTGCAAAAGGGTGAATTTAATGTGATAAAACTGCACAAGGTCGAATATACAAAATCCCACACTATTCAAAAAAGTATATGGTTTGTTAATTTTGTGAAAGTCAATATTTGAACTGTTTCCAAAATGTCGGAACATGAACCGAATATCTGTTAGATAGGACCTCCTGCACAACACTGTTAGTATATGGAACTGTAAATATTTTTCGTATCAGCAGAATAGCTTTGAAAGATATTTCCCATATATGCTACAGCACTTGGATTTTACTTTACTCCAAACAAATATACATATAACATATAATCCAACCCCCCTTCAAGCTAATGGACACAAGACAATCAGGACTATCACTGGTATTACACTCAAAAACAAAAACAGATTTCATTAAACGTCGATGTGGTCATAAAAACGGGACAATCAAAACCAACGACTCTGCTCGCAAATGTCCACTCTGACCACACAAAACTTGTCCAATTGAGATTGCATTTTATCCAGTTTCAAAATCAACCCTTTCCTCTGCTAAGTTTATTCTAGTTTCAACTCTTTCTACCTTCAAAGGCAAAAATAAATTGCTTTTCCAACTTCTTCGACATAGTGAAAAAGTTTGTTGTTGTGCAACAAACATGTCCTCATCTCCCCTCCTATGGGTCCGGCAAACAAAACCAGCCGAAGGAAACTCTCGAATAACTCAATTTGCATGGCACCAAAGTAAGTTAATAAAACCACGCTACAGCAGCACCAGTATCAGCTCCATCTCTAGCGCGACAAAGTGAGCAACGAAGACCGTTCTTTTAATATCCCTCAGCAGCAAAAATCCAATTGTGTAGATAAATCCACTTAAGCTGTTAAGGACTACAAGGAGTAGAAATCAAGTAGTTATAACTCGTCTCTTTCTCTGTGCGCGACACTATTCCTTATTTGCAACCGAACCGGAGAGAAGAGGTGTGCACAGAAGGGCACAGAACACAGGGCCGGGCCTAGCACACCTCAGGGCACTTTACCTTTACCTGAATGGGAATATGGAGAGTATTGTGCCCAGCGCGACTGCATTCTCCTCTTGTTTGCGATCTAAGAAGCTTATAAGTAAGCAGTTAACAATTTTTTGTGTTCAGTCTTTTTATGTGATTTACTTTTTATAGTACGTGCAACTTCAAATTGAGAACCTTTATGTGTGCTTGGCGCGCTCTGTACGCCGCCCTTTCTTCAAAGAGATTCACGGGCGGTAGCTGGGCCGACGTCGTCGTCAGGGCATTGCAAACTGGTTTCGTTGCATTCGTTAGTGTGGTTTTGCCGTGGTTTATTTTGCTGGGTGAAGAAGGTGTCAAGAACTTCATTATAATATAGTATATGGGGAGAGAGGAACGACACTAGGAGCAGAAGCCACTTGCGAACGATAATGGTTTCAGTTTCTTTAAATTAATTGTTTGCGCTACAAAGGTCAAAGCACCAAATAGTACTAAACAGAATAAAGAACTGAACTAGAAGCAAATTAATAAAAATTGAAGCTGTTGTCGTTAGCACTTATGCCGATGACTCCAACACTAAAGAAATCTCTAAACGCCTATCTCCTAAAATGTATGCAGGAAATAGAATTCAAATAGACGAAACTGCTCTATGCCAATTGCATTTAGAAACCAATTCATGTAAAGGTTTTTTCGTTATCATTTGGGATCTGAAGTACACAGATACCGACCAACGAATCGATTGAAACCAGTTCGAAACAGATGAAGGTCATGGGCAATGATTTCATCGATTACGAAAGTGTTCTAGGTTGTTCTGTTATATCAGACGGTAAAAGCCATGATAAGTTTAAACTTAATAGAAGTAGCCAACCTGGTCGTAGGGTGCTGCGCCAATGCGAGACATTCGCTTTGGGAAAACAATGATAATAAGGAACCGGAAAGCCACTATTCAATTTGAATATTAGTTCAAACCTAGTGCTGTTTAACTTGGGCGATATCTCTGCCTTCGTAAGCATGAGGAATTTTCAAGGTTGGGAGGGAGTATTGGTTGAACATCATGCTCCCCAGAGACACTGATTCAAAGTAAATCACTGCAGAATATCAGATAGTGCCTTTCTTGGGTCACCAGTGGATACTCTTCAGGGTAAAGCTGCAAGTTCAAGCTTCAGAACCGCACGGAAACGCAAGAATAAGAGACTAGGAACTTTTGAAAACGCGTATAAGGTATCTTACCCAGTAAGACGAAGCAAAAAAAAAACTTTTCGCGTGGTGAAATAAAGATCTCTCGAAGCTCAGGCAGTTACCAAAAGAGATCTGCAATAGTTGCTACTAAACCAGAGATTTGACAGCGTTACAAATACTGCCTAAAGCTGTATAAGAAAGCCATTGTCTTAGCCAAGAAAGATACATGGCAGGGGTATTGCCAATATATCGAGATATCCATGATACTTTGCAGGATCCTCTCCAAAGAATACGCTAGTCCGCCCTTAATAAAAAAAGGCGAACGGAGCTTGGACGGAATCACGCAGGCAGGCAGTACTCAGGAGGCAGACTAGAACTATTAATGTCAGCAGTCAGACTAGAGCTTAATGCACATACACTTCCGCTGACGCAAGGACGAAAATGAGGAAATGTGCGAAGGCACAGAATTGGAGATTTCCGCTATTATTACAAAGAAGAAGGTTCTCTGGGCGATTAATAATTATAGCTTCATTCCCTTTAAAGCATCCGGTTCGGTCGGCATAGTACCAGCCATGCTGCAGAAATGACCTAAGTTGCTAATACCATAGCCGGCGGTCACGTTGAAGAGCTGCATGTAGCTCAGTTACGTCCTCATGAGTTGGAGACGGGCGAGAGTCGTCTTTATCTCAAAAACAGAGACTACCGGTCGATTAGCCTAACACTCGACGTGCTTAAGAGTAGTAGGGCTATGATGGTCCGAGCTCAATGACATCATCGTTTGTTGACTTGGGTAGGTCTGTGGTCTTGCTTTCCATGTGCTTTAGATGAGCTTCGCTGTGTCTTGGCTAAGCATGAGAAATTCGATTAAGGCCCCGAGTAAAAATAAAAGATAGCCTTACAGCGGGCGAACACTGACCGTGATTGAACCATAGTCCTCGACTATGTGTTGGAAACCAGAAGATTATTTGCAGAGCTGTACGACGTACACCACACACACATTCTCGCACACCGACGAGTTATTCTTCAGTTTGTATAATGGTATTAAAAGAGTTCAAATTTGCCATCGTATGCCCGTTTGTACAACTCAGTTCTCGGCCATTTAAATCTTTTGGTCAATTTTGGCCGTCGTAAGCCCGTATGTCTACAGTACACAGCCAGAAGTGCTTAAGTGCAAAATATGCATTTCGAGAAAATCGCCCTCAAAGATTTTTTTAGATACAGAATTGTGCACAAAACCACTTTTGCCGGTCGAATAACTCAGCAACCACAGCTCAGTTTAAGATAATAATTATAGCAATGATTAAGACTAAAATACTGAATACAAAAATGCAATAAAGTCAAAATCGTCAAATTTGCACTTAGACACTTCTGGCTTTTTACTGTAGATGTGTATCCATTCAAAACTGTTAAAAACTCTCTCTTATCATATGCCCCTTCAAAGGCCAAGCGGCCGGTGTTCTCCCGTTGTAAGACCATTTTTTATTGTTACTTTCTACCGTCATACCATTTCTGTTGCCGTACCTGTTGGGAGACTCCCGACTGGAGATCAGATCACTGATAAGCCACCTAAATTGCACAGGATGGCTCTAGACATCCACACCACTCACTGAACACAAGAAACACGATTTATGACAACTTAAGCAAAGAATCTCTGACACTACTTATGGACACTCACTTCCCGAGTAGTACTACGGCTGAAACAGCTATCAAGATAAACCCTTCAGCCTCACCACAGCTGGTCAAATCTATCATAAGTAGAGCAAAAATTGAATTGCAGTCAACACTGCAGCGCACCCTTAGTTCCATCCTGCTCTGGTTGCACGCCATGCTTACTGGGTGTCTTCAAAAAAAATGCATCCCCTCTAGTTGGAAAGAGGTTAAAGTAGTTTTTATACCTAAGACAGGAAAAGCCTCCCATGCACCATCCAAAGATTTCAGGCCAATTAGCTTATCATCCTTTCTATTAAAGACTCTAAAAGAAAGGCTAATGAAGCTATAGCTCACAAAATGAAAATTTCCTCAAGTCCTCTGTGATCTGATGGAGGCGTCGATTCAAACCCTCTCAAGCTGGACTGCCACCCGCGGATTCAGCGTAAACCCAGTAAAAACGGAACTAGTCCCCTTTACAAGGAGGTATAAACCCACACCGACTTAACAATGTTTGGCTCTGAAACTGACAAATATCTGGTAGTAGTCCTGGAGAAGAAACTCCTCTGGAATGAAAACACATGTCACTGTCACTGTCTACTTCTTCTCAGATAGTCAGGCGGCTCTGAGGCAGCCCTACACCTAACCTAACCTATAAGTCTTAAAATGGCATGGCGTTAACAGTTGTTGCTGAACAATTTTCTAGAGCATGGATTTACATCTATAATATTACCCTAGTACAATAATTTATTCGATTAATTTTCTTACAAGCACGCACGGGCCTGCACCTAGCACGCATAGTCACTAAAGTACGCACGCTGCTGCCACAGGCATGCACCCTCTCACTACTGGCTCGAAAATCTTAAGATTTGTTCGCTATAGGTACGGACGAACCTGCCACAGGCCTGCACGCTCCCCCCACAGGCACGAACATCTAAAAATTTGTTCGGTAAAGGGATGCACGGCCCCCCCACAGGCATAAAAATCTAAAAATTCGCCTGCCTGAGGCATGAACATTTTTATAAATTCTATATTTATAAATATATCCGCATCGGCACTGACTGCAGGCACGCACTAACCTGCACGGTGCTGCACCTAGCACGCACGCTAGATTAAATATAAGACTCGGGTAATCGCCACGAAGATCCTTTTCTTTCGGATACTTTTCACGGGAATTGTATATATATGTATGTATGTATTCTTTAATCAGAAGCTTGGCATTTAAAGTTCCTTTGCCTATTTAATCTCAAGTAAACAACACATGTTTTTGTTTCTATGCAGCTTCTTCTGCACCTTTTTCCTTCAAATCATCCAACTAATATTTTTAACAACATAATTTCATATCAAACGGAAAAAATCTCATTAAAAATTAATTATAAGCCCTACGTGTATTGCTCTAAAAAAATGTTATCCACGTTCATATTCCCGTGTATTTCTTTGAGATAAAGCGCACCTTTTACACATTTTATCCCTTTGTCACCTTTAAAAAAAATCCCATTTTGAGATAACGTTCAGCGTATACGAGAGAAGAACCTATGTGTGTATTTGAAACCCTTTCCTTTATCTAAGCAAAGAGACAAAAGTCGTCCTGTGAACTCTTTTTTAACCCTTTTTTTTTATATCTTCACACTGACATATCCTTGCGAAATTTCCTTGTTCGCGAATGGTTGGTGGTGGAAAAAAATCATCAAAGTCGGCATGAAGAATAGTAAACACGAGGAAAATGTTCCTTGCTTTATTTTTCCTTGTTTTTTTTTCCTTTACAGATTTGCGTAATGCAAATGTATATGTGAATGTATTTACACATCATCCTCTTTTGGTAAAAAAAGCTCCTTTTTCTTGCTTTCGCATTTCATTATACATATACACACACGCAAACTGGTTTGCACCTATATTTCTCATATATCAAAGGTCGTGATTGTAAGGAGGACGACTTTATCGCTTGCTTTCTGTGTTTTTGTAGAGTGTTTGACGACACTTTTGTACGTTTGGTTCTCTAGACCAACCACTCTTAATTTTTGAGAGAGATTGCACTCGCCGCACGTGCATATCACCTGAGAATTGTTTGCTATAAAAAATGTACGTGTGTCCTCCCTCGCCTAGATAATATGTACATATATCGTGTGGTTGTTTAATAGCGACATCTGTTGTTATACAATGAATTGTCGTCGTATTCATTGTTTTTGTTTATGAGACCTTTAAGGTTTTCATGAACTCTGTTGTTATTGTTGTTGTTGTCGTTTTATGGCAAATTATTTATTTTTTAGAATTGACAATTGGATAATAGCAAAACGTACAAGGATCATGCACGTTCAAGGATTATGCTTTAAGACTAGGTAAATAAGTGGTTGGCACGCGGTCGTTGTTTAATTTTTATACCACAATATAGCAAAGATAATTCAAAATCGATGGATACAAATTGTTCTTTAATTCCAAAAGAATGTGCAGACTTCGATCCATATCGGAGTTCATATAAATAGTTTGAAAAAAAAAACTAAAAAATACGCTTTTATTTTACAATGAACCAAAAAGTAAAAAATAATTTTGAATGTAAAGTTTTTATTGCTGCAGGCACTTACTTAAAAGTTAAAAGGCGTGGAGCACTCTTTACCTATATTCTTATTTTATTAATACTGGTACTTTTCGTTAGCGCCCAACGCTTTTTAGCATTTAAGTAATTGGCTGCAGCAATAAAAACTTTAAACTCAAAATTATTTTTTACTTTTTGGTTCATTTTAAAATAAAAGCGTTTTTTATTTTATTTTGTGGCGGCCATATAAGATTTAAAATTACGTCATACAGCTTACTGTATTCTATCTGTCGTACTCTTTAATTTGATACCCATGTCGTGGGCTCGGTGGAACACAATTGCAAAAATCGACCCCCATCTTGGAACCGGCTTCTTTTTTATTTTTTTTTTAAATTGTCAGATTGCATTTAGTACTTATACATGATGAGTTGAACTCAGGTTGAATGCGAGTCCAACTACATGTAGATGGGACTCGAGTTTAGTTAGGGTCGATTTAGCTCGACTCAGTTACGCTACGCGCACTTCTCAGCTGGGCTGAGAAACTTTTACCACTCCTCTGTGGCTCAGCTGGAGCATGCAAGTGACCATCTATGTAGGATCGGCAGGTCAAAGAACCCGCTGTACTCTTCATATTACCTATAACTGACACCTTGCCCTATCCAGAGTGAAAGAAAGGCTAAAGAATTAGAGAATTACGCTGTGGATATGCGAGTAATAACTGCCGCGGTATCAAAAGCTTTATATTTTTAGCTGAGAATGTCGTTTTTTAAGCGGTCCTGCAGTGCCGCCCCTAGCCCAAGCTCAGGGTAGAGCAAGATTATCTTTCGACGGCCTTTGGTCGACGCTTTCACAACACATAAATTGTATTTCCCTGTTTCGAGTATTGCCGAGGCAGCGTTGGCGATGGAGGTTTATCTGCACAAGCTTTATACTGGAACCGGATTATGCTGCCCCCTTTTGCGAGCCTCTTCGCGATAGGGATTACCCCGCTTAGGATTTAGGTGCTTGTTTTAGGGTCAAGGTTAGTGATGTTCTGGTTAGAGGAGGCTCCCCCTACTATCAGCCCGTCAAATGCAATGATCCGCGACCTGACACTCGAACAACTTATGTCTTCCATTCCTAAAGCAGACTGCTGCGAGACTTCAGTTGGTAACCTTGAAAGAGTTTCTGGTGATTGGAGCGCAAATGGTCGCGGTTGCTCACGAGTTGGGCCGAGTATGAGCTTTTATGCCACTCTGATCCTAAGCGGTGCCCTCCCCTCTGTCTCACCTCGTCAATAGACCTTTTAGTCCACAGAGAACATCATCTCTGTGAGTGGTGGGCGCTGGACTTTATGGAGTACTCTCCACTCCTGCATCCTAAGGTCCTGTTTAAGAACCTCTCCTTTTATTTAATGTCAATGAGGTCTTCTTTTATACGACCATTCTGACCCGGCTTGCCATTTAGTAGAAGGTCGACTTTTGAGCCGTTCTAGGCTTTATTATGGGTGCGTCGGACTCCTTTTCTGAAGTCTTTTCAGCATACTTTTCAAACCGTATGGCTGGAGCCTTCATCCTTTCGCTGATTCTGGCCTGGAGATGTTCCAGAGGATCTAACTCTCGTCTTATTAAGATCATTGGCATTGGAAGAGTCAGCTTCCAAAAATAGTCTAAAATGTTTTCGGGCTGCGTCACCCGTCTCTCAAAGCGGCCTCTAAGGGAATCTTCTTCTAATGAAGAACTGATCTCAGTGCGCTCAACCGCGGTTTGCTGGACTGCCCTCATTGAAGAGTGATACCGAAAATTCTCCTTCACTCAAGCTACATTCGGCACCCTGATGTGATGCATAGAGAATGTCCAACTATTCTCGTAGGTCGTTCTGTTGGGACCATGGGAGCCCCCTGCTGGTATACTATAGAAAGTGTTGAGAGGTGCTACATTCTCAAACCCATAGTTGGGAATTATTTAAAAATCTACTCAAAAATCAAGTACTATAACCTCGAAGAGATATTTCCAATGCCGCTTAAAGTTATTTAAGTCAAAATAAACAAAATCTCTAATCAACTCTCAATACTTAGTAATAAAATTTACATTTTTTATTTATTCCCAACTACTTGAAATTTACAATTCATTTTTCCCAACTTCAAAGTCCTTCTGCCTAAAACAACTTCTCCAAATCTTAAAACGTATTAAAAAAAACTTCAGTTCAACTCCTTTTTTCTAAAATACAAAAGAAATTTAAATTCAATTGCTCACTGCTCAACCTCCAACAAAATCTGTCAATCATCTTTCACAACATTCAAGAATTAGTATATGTCTACACACAATGACTTTCAGTTAACACCATCCCAACTTAACCCCAAACCAAAGAACTTGTTTACATAATCATTTTCACAATCCATTTAAGATCATCATAACCACAAGTCCATACCCACCTCCATTAACTGACGGAAAAGGCATGAATATTTTCTATAAAACTTTTCAAGTTTATACTCGCACCAATAATTGTGTTTAATGCAAGGCAGGTACACGCAGGTAGTCACTGGGGCTAGTGCCTAGATATTGCTGGAGATGAACAAAATATCACTCGACAACGAGTCCTAAGTGTCTACAAAACACACATTTCGATGCCGCGATGCGTTTACATTTCTCAGAAGTTGCCTCATTTCTTGCAGTAAAAGAAACAGTCCACTATCATCATCAGCAGAGCAGAGCAGAAGCAGCAACACAGTTCCGATCACCTTTGCGGTGGGGTATAGGCATTCAACCAGGAAAGGTAACCACAACCATCCAACAACAACAGCATCAAGAGAACGAGGAATACGAAATTATCATCAAGAGTTCAAAGAAAAACTCATCGTCGTTTGGTGCAGCATCTTCTATTTGAAGTCAAGATGCATCCTCTCATCCTCATCTCCATTATCGAGTGGTTAGCTGTTTTCTTAACCAATCGAAAAAAGACTTCTTCAATGCCTTAACATTATGCTGATGTGATGATGGTGGAGACGACGACGACGAGCTGGTGGTTAAAATAATACAACAACAACAACAAAAAAATACTTAAGCGCTCAGAATACTCCTTCTTGAGAAGACGACGCGAGATTTGCCTCGATTGCCTCCCTTAAGAGGTGAGTCTTGTGTACCTGTACCGAAGGCTTTGCTTATGGGGCTCCGGTCAACTCTCACTCCTTGTTATTCTTGCATGTCGATCATATTATCTATCCAGCACTCTCCTGGCATCCGTGAGTAGTGTCATAGATCAACCAGAATGCTAATGGCCGGTAGCTGGTATGACATGATCGCTACATCTGGTATGTGTCTTCGGGGATAAGGAGGCAATCATTCTTGTGACGACCACATGACTCTGTGTGTACTCTGCATTTGCATTGGGATTCTTCAAGAGCTAGAAAATAACTTTTGATAAAACACAGAAGCACTTCAGCGGCCGTGGATGAGTTTTTGCAGGTGCGAGGCAGTACTTGACATTATTGAAGATAGATTGGAAAGAAAATGTGCACTTTATAAAGTATGTCGAATGAAGAGCGAGGAGTGCACAGCATCTAATTATGTTACACATGCATTATCTATGTGGAACGGATGGATATTTTGGAGCATTGACACCATTTGTTTTGTGCTTCTCTCCTCTAAATTGTATGCGTTAAGAGATTCACCATTAGTCGTAATGACCTTCCTCTTACATATTTCATCAATTGAACCAAACTCAAATCCAGCACAAAATAAAATAACAAAAGAATCAGAAGGATAGCGCAGATTCAACTATCGCCGAATTTTTTATGTGAAAAAACCAAGCTTAGGAGTCAACCTTTGTACTACCAGTCAGTCATGTAGTTAAGGCCATGGTTCAATTACCCAGTTTTTGACTAGGTTCAACCCAGGTTCAACCCAGTCATAAACAAATGTCGAGTTGAAACTGGGTCCACTCAACCCAACTCAGCTCTCCTACCTGGATCGAGTTGATATTTTGCCTTTGGGTTGAGTTGAAATTAGGTTGAAGCGTCATTTGTTTTGTTTGTTTACTATCCGTGAAGTCCGCTTTCGGCGTTAATTTTGTGTACAATGTTTTCTCTGGCACAAGAACAATAAGGGTGCTTTCAGTAATGCAGTTTGCGCATATTTGCTTTTGCAGTAGTTTCATTAAAGCAAGCATGCGTTTGCACCGAGTTCATAAATGCACACATGCGAAGCAAATGTGCGCAAGTTTTGCAAGTTTTTCGATAGCCCTGCAGACAATTTTCAAAGCAGAAGAGAAGGCACTTCCATCTCAAATGGCAAAATATTAGTTGAAAATATTAAAATGGATGAAGAGAATATTGATAGCGTGCGATAAATATATTAAAAGAACACCAAAAATGACAACTATAGCGAAACAAGTGCACTAATGCATACTTGCATGTATGCGCAAATTATTTTCTGCATGTGGATGCAGGTTCAACTTGCGCATTTTGCGCATGCAAGTGTGCATTACTGAAAGCACCCTAAATTATTTCGTAATCTATAAATGAGAATTTCACACAAAAATTTGAGGTTATGTTTTGATATCAATTCAACTCTATTTCAACTCAAAGTGAACTCAACTCAACATCATATACGGTGGTTGAAATTTCAACTCAATCTCGACTCAACTTTTCAACTTAGTCATAAACGGGGTAAATGTGTGATGTTAAGCTTAGTTTGAACAATAGAAGAGCAAGGGGGTCTGGTGGGTGTTCAAGTAGATGTCGATGAACCTTATTTTTGAACTCTAGGATGTTGTACGAATTCGGAAATACTGACTACGGAAGATTATTCCACAATCGATTTGTTCTATTTATAAACGAACTGGATATGATATACCGGTTGATTCAAATGTACATCAGATCACGAGTATGACGGCAGGGCCTGACAGTGTGCTTTTCTTATATTGTCGAAGGTGTAAGAGTAACGCAGATTACCGTCATCAAAGTTGTGAAATGGGCTGGAAGCAAGGGCAGCGCTTTCATAGGTGCAAATGGTGCATTTGCACCGGGCGCAAGAAATTAAGATTTAAAAAAAATTAAATTAATAAAGTATACCCGTGCCTTCATTCTCATATATTAAAGGAACTGCACAGCGTTTGTTTTTTTTTTATAACTGTACCTAACTACGATCAAAAAAGGAACAGCTGATTGGGGCGCAATATGGCATACCACACCGGGCGTAAAAAACCAAGCGCCGACCCTGGTTGGAGGGGATTTTGAGCAGATATTTAATAAAAAAGTACGGGTGATAGAACTTAGCCTTGGAGAACACCGGTCGAGTTTGTCAATTTGATATACTCACGACGAAGGGACTCATTTGGGTAGCGACTGTACGCTCTAGAGGTGAACACTTTTGCGCTTTGATTGTGTTCATGCATTCACCATTGGACCATATTCGGCCTAGGCTTTTTAAATTTGGTAAGTGCCGTTAGATCGTGTTTCGGCCGGGTTAGAAGTTAGATCAACACGTCGCAAGACGTGTCGACGGTGTACAGAATACCATATGGAGTCCCCTGTGAATCACAATGTTTAATGTTGTGTTGAGGCTAACAAAGTGATCTGGAAAATTTAAGCGTGGCTAAAAACGGTGGAGAAAACCAATGTCCGTAAGGATTAAGGTATCATTCACTCACAGTCCGCCCTAAGGTGCCTTAGAGTTATGATGGACCGCAGGTAATATTTTAAAGCACACTTGGAAAGCATGACGAGCAAAACGTCCGCTATATAGAAAATTACCCTCATAGTTCCGTGTTGTATCCGATGACTCACCGCTGTGCCCAGCATGTACAAGTTAAAGGATAACGTCTTCCTTGTGTGAGATTCGGCGAATATAGGACGGCACTAAAAGTAATGGCCGAGGCACCACTAACAGAAGTTTCTGGACCCACCAGAAAATTTGTAGAATCAGCTCCTACATCCTCTTGAAGGCATGTCGCATGCCGGACCCAACGGTTGTCAAAACGGCACCAGTCACAGGATTCTCTGCCTAGGCAGGGTTTCCTGAAGTAAAAAAGGGGGAGTCGCAAGAACCCTGGACAAGCTGGCTGGGATCACCATGGCAGACCACTGCAATTCTATCTTGACTGAGGACTCTTAAAGGCGATTGCCTACCTCCGCTAGCCAGTGGCTAGCGAATGCTGTCGCCAGGCTGCAGGGTTGGAAAGGATGTAACCCCAAAGTAAACGAGGAGAAGGATCTTTCCAAATTTAAAAGGATCGCATTCTGGGTTCCTAATGATGGCGATACAAAACCAGCCAGTTGAGGTGCCTTTTTGGAAATGATGGGTGAGGCCAAGAGTTTGACCGCTCTGGTCCTAAGCATTAACGAGAGGTCTCTCATGCAGCTAAAAGGCTGGCTCACAACAGGAACAGGAATAACTCCAGGATGCGGGTGGTAGAGTGTAATCTGCAACACAGTAGGGCTGTCTCGGCAATCCTTTGCAGGGTGCCAAGCTGTTGACGTGGCTACTGTACAGAAGGCATGATAAGTAACGGTGCTATATAGCGCTTTCGGGCAGCCAGCTACAACATTGCATGCAGTGATGTGGACGGCGACACTCGGACCTGTATAGTTTACAATAAAAACACTAACTACTTTCCTCTCATAGATAAAACGTTGAAAGACCTGGGAGTGGTGAAGATAGAGATTTGCAGGTGGCAGCAAGAGCATGATTATTTTATGCTCAGCTTACCTCCTCTACGACTCCAGGGACCCACCACCAATCAAAGAACTCAAGGATATCGTGGTTCACTTTAGCAAGGACGGTCTGCAGATCATCGTAGGATGTGATGCGAATGTTCCCAGACATCAAGCTCGCCAGTCAACACGTTGCCACTTACGTGAATGACTGGCGGGTCTTAGATGAGCCATCGTGTTCAGACCACAGACACATTCACCTTATGTTGGGTGAGTGCATATAGGATCCTAGATATACGAACTGGGCAGAACTCGGCCCGAGCTCATTAACGTATTAAAAGGTTCCATGAATTCAATCAAAAACTTGAACCCAGAAGCAAATACCATCGGAATGGAGCAAGAGTTTTGTCCTTTATCGGGGACGCTTATTCTTAAAGGCTCATAACCTCATTTATAGCATTTGTTTTGTACTTCTCTGAACTTGAGCTGTGTATTAAAATTCACCATTGGTCATAATGAACTGCCTCTTTAATTCTGTATCAATTGAATGACGCTCAAAACGAGTGCAATTGAGATTAGTCAATTGTTGCAATCGCATGTTGTTGGCCCTCTGTATCTCATAGAGAAACTCTTACACAAAATTGAAAACAAACTTCCAAGAAACAAAACCGAATCCAATTTCGCAATTTCAACACTAACAAGAAAAAAACAACAACCGGGACATGAATCAAGTTCCTGGCACCCTGCAGAGTTGGCATAAACCGAGGCTGAAATTTTGTTAATTTCCCTCCTAATTTTTCACCGAACGCCGGAAACAATTTCCTCACCCATCCTCATTAGATCACAACAAAAATATTTATCCGAGTGAATGTAAATCTGTTAGCACCTTGGGCTTAAGCCTATAAAGATGTTGAGGCTGTCAAGATGAATGATATTCAGCACCACCACCGGCCCCAGAACCCATTTGGGAAGACTTCTTCGTCAATCCATATGGCAGGGATCGTCCTTGTTGACTATACGATATACATATATGACTACGGCCGGCTACGACGGGTATGTACTGCACACACGATCGCGCCCCCGCCTCTTACAATTTGAATCTTGTGTCGATCTTTTTTATATGCATCCTGACTTTCAAAACGTCGTCGTTTAAGTCACTAGAAGACTTCCATTATTGCAGCCATGTGTACTGACTGGGACCGGCATCGAATGGGACAAGAACAACGATCACGTCTCTAATTCTTGTAAAATGGAAACGATCATGTCAACAAATAGAAGTTTATTACAGGGATGGGCGCACGTCTTTCTCTCTTGTCTCCACATCCACCCATCACACACGAGGAACTAATTTTGGCCATGGATCCATGTGTGTGGGATTCGTTCTGTCGTCTCGTTTCCAAAGAATTGGGGGGTTTCAAAACCACCTGAATTATCTGGAAATATTACCCAAGCGCCGTAGCCAACCCAATCCTAATCCTACCTACTTCCTGTTTCGTTCGTCTAGCAAACGAGTAACATTGTGAACACTTGTAAACGCGATGTTTTGCATTTTTGTTGCTGTTGTCGATCGATTTCTGATCGTGCTTTCGATACTGCCATCGTCTATAAATAATTATTGACAGGTTCGGAGGTGCCGTGCATAACCAATTAGCACAAATTTAGCTGAAAGATATTGGCATGCCACAATGGCTAGTGTGGGATTGATTGTAGTCACGTTTATTGTAATAAATTTTATGAAGTTTTTAGTGTCGCTGGGCTTTACGTGGGCGGAATTTCTGGGATGATTGTGGTTGGTGCTTTTTGGCGAATTCTTTTAAATTGATGTATTTTTTTAAACGGGGTTGAAAGCTAATGGGTATTCAATGTTTTAGAAGGCTACTCTCTATTGTTCCCTAAGAACGTGAGATTCATTATTTATGAGAGAGTGGTGTTTGATAGGAATTTTATGCTGCCAAACTTTTTTGCCAAATAAGTTTATGACTCAATATACCTTCGAATGTTTCTCGAGTATTTCAGGCGTGTGGAACTATGCAATTCACCATTCGCAATAATTCTTTCATCACTAAATACCAATCGCATCAAAGTGTAAATAAATAAGAGGTGTCTTAGAATTATTTGCTAGTGAAGTGAATTTTTCCCCATTCAGCTCAGGTGAAGCAATAAATTACGGTTTGTCTTAATCAGTATGCCGTTTAATAAAACCTTGTTGTTTTAAGAATATCGTATTAATTTCTCTTTTCCTGGATAACCATATTCTACCATAATCCAGTGGTAGGCAACCTTTTTATACCAGTAATTTTAATAGAGTTGAGACGGACTAACACAAACCAGTACATTTGTCCCTTACAATATGGAAAATTGTACTGAGGACCAATACTCTAAGCTACTTTTCGAGGGTTACGCATACGTTTTGTATTCTGCGCGCAATGGGCTTCTTCAGTATTTTTTTATTTATTTCAAGCTGTAAGGCCATTTTTCTTGGTTTTATACCAGGGTCCAGGTTTTCATTCATTTTTGGTCCAAATGTGAAAGTAACAGATTTTTTGAACTCAAATAAATAATGGCCCGAAATTTGCCGAAATCGGCTAAAAAATATCAGAGTTATTCAATGTCAAAATAGCGAAGGTCTAGATGGCATACCCGTATAAACAAAGATTTGAACTATACTGTAGAGTTGAGCCGGACTTACATGAGGCAGTACATTTGTTCCTTACAGGATGTAAATTGTACTGCGGCTTCAATTTTGGATGTGATAACTTCTTTAGGCACGACTGGCACTTTTTGGCCTGGATTAAAAACTAAAATCTCGCGTTACGCGCACTTTTGTTGCTCACCCTGTTTCTGGGCACTTGTAGCCATGTAGCTGGTTAAAGCATGGCCAAAAGTGAATCATCCAAGCAAAATATTTAAATGTTGCAGCCACGTAGCTGGCTGAAGAATGGCAACATTCGGTGGAGCTCCAGCAACGGACAGCAACGTATAATTCTGCGGTGTGCGCGGCAAAATAGCTACGGGCGATGTGAGGGGTTGCGTTTCAATGTTGCAATTCATTTAATATTCTTGCACACCGTAAAATTTTACGCTGCTGTTATCAGTTTGTCATTACAATAGCACCTCGCCTCATTTGAAGTATGTCATTGTACTGGCTCAAAAGAGAAAAGAGGCACCTCTTACAATAATAATTGTCTCTAATTTATTGAGGAAAATAGAGACGCATATTTTCTCTCAAAAGCATCTCTATGGGTATAATTCCCGCCATCACGCACGCTGCATCGTTGTATATGGCCCTGTAGTGAAAGACGCTTAACTAAGACACATATTGAGCTGTGTCACGCAGAAAGCCCAGAGCAGGGCAGCACAGAAAAAACGGTGTTACAGAATAGTTTAAGCACATTGGGGATCAGTTTTGTTAGATTACTATTTTTTCCCAGATTGCTTTTTTAAATTTTGACCTCATATATTTTGAGTGGCTGATGTCGTTCGATACTTCGAACCTGATTAATTTTTCTTCCATTTAACGAAAGGCTCACAGTTTTTGTGTCCCATCCACAAGTGTCGTAAAACCTGCGCCTGGCGCAGTATTCGTGTCACCTGTTCTGCGTTGTACTTCGCGGCTCTCCCAGAACCTCTGCTGTCTTGCCTGTGTCACCTGCGTCTCAATGTGCACTCGGTCTTAAGCTGGAGCCAGATACAAGCGTAAGTTGGTGCGTGCGGTGAAAACAGATACAATCATGCATGCGGTTGGGGCGGCAAATGCCGTATGCCACATTCGGAAAGTTTTCGCTAACAGATAACTGCATGCTTGCGTTTTGTCTTGTCTTGCACAGATATCCAAAAAATCGAAACGACAAGTGCATATGTTTGTAGTGTGTGCTTGAGTCTGAGCACTTGGGCTATGTTGAATATGGTAATGCAGAAAAAGTTAAAATTAGACCAACTTTTGCGTTGCTTGCATTCTCAACCTATATCTGAAATCACATTTTAACGTATGCGCTTCCACAATTTTTATTGTCGCACGCACCGCAAACACCGCACGCACGCATGTTTCTGTGTCCAGCTTTAGCCCTCTTTTTCAACGCTGCTAACCCACACTGGCACTGCCTGACTGCTAGACAGCTAACCAGCTTCACCATCAGAAGGCGGCGGATTGGATTGGATTAGGGAACTGGGAGGTGCTCGTGCATAAAGCGATGAACCTTACTTTTGAACTCTGCGATTGACAGGAAATACTGACTGCCGAAGATGGTTTCACAGTCGAGTTGATTTCCTTATAAACTAACTTCTAGACCGCTGCGAGTAGACTGAACGGTGAATCGAGCTGACATAATATTTCCGTTCTTTGGGCGTTAATTTCAGCGGAACACACGTTATAATAATATCAAAATTTTATTAGGGCTGCTGTATTCCTACGTTTGCTTAGTGAGTAGTGGCACATTTTAACGTATGAAAGTCCGAAAGTCAGCTTTAGGTCGCAGCCGATGCCGCTTGTTCGGCTCTTGCCATAATCGGCTCCTTTGGCAGCAGTCGAATGTCCGGCCAAAGGTGTTTTTTTTTTGCCGAAGCTTCGGTCGGGCACTATAAATGTGTCTATCAAGGCGCGAAAGGTGCTATCACCGGGTGCAGTTTTACATGTTGTAGAGCCATGCTAGCTAAAAGAGGCATTTGTATCTTTCGAGAAATTCCAAATTTTGTGATACCTGCTTTGTGATTCGGAATATAGGATCATTAAATCGTAGATCCTCGATTGAAATTATGCCAAGGATCCTAAGAAATCATAAGAGTCAGTTGTTAGAGTCATCTTATACTCTGAAGTAGAAGGATGCTTCGTTTGGGAGGCATTGACTGATTTCTGTCTATTTAACAAGATACAACAAGATATAGTACAGTTTCCAGAGTAAAAAAATCGCTAAAACTGCAAAAAAAAAATGCAGTTTAATGAAATTTGGAATGGTGGGAGTTTAGCAATTGGAGAAAAGGTAACCGTTGAGTTCCGGGCCGTACTTCGTGAAAATCACGAGAAAATCCGATTGAAAGAATTTTCCGACGCTTTCCCGACCGTAGCTCGGAAAAACGTCGAAATTGGAAAAATGTTAAGAAGACAAAATTAAAGCTATGAAAATTCTGGATGGCATTGGCTCAGAATTAGGACCGGTGGAGAAAACAGTTGCAAGAAGCCAGGTAGAGCCGTTAAAGAAGAAGACACATATGTGTTAGTTTCTGTTAGCTTGAATCCAGCATGTTTGGTTTAAAATTTTTGCAATTCATCAACTCGCTCATTAAGCTTCTCTTCAGCGACCTTTCTGCTTTTCTTTAGTTTGCAAACGAGTGAATGTAAGTTTTGGCATATTTTCACCATTCGCCGTATTTTAAGTTTTCTTTATATATTCCATCTGGAATTGGAGGTTAATGATTTTTGAATTTCCCTGTAACATTTGCAACTAGTGATGAGCAAGAATGGTCTTGCACATTTAGCAAGAAAATCAAGACCACGACAATACAGGACAAGGGCACGAAAAACTGCAAAATGAAGATAGCAAGACAAGTGCCAAAAGTCCTACAGTTATTAGCGAAAAGTCTTGTCTTGCACATTTAGCAAGACCACGACAAGACTGCAAGACTTTTTGCAAAAATTCTTGCAAGACTTTTCGCAGAACCTTTTGCTCATCACTGCAAGACTTTTGGCACTTAGTGATGAGCCAAAACTCTTGCTTTCTTGATCTTTCACTCTTCTGTAGTCCTGGCTTGTCTTGGTCTAGCTTTGGTTTTGCTAAATGTGCAAGGAAAGGCAAAACTGCAAGACCAGTCTTGCTCATCACTATTTGCAACTACTTGTATTGTAAGCTCTAATGCATTGTTTTTTTCGTAGGACTCCTTTCTCCCTTGTTGCTGTAATTTTGATTGCAGTGGTTTTAGCTTTATCAGAAAAAAAACTTGTACAAAGGCTGTGTCCTTTGGTGGCCAGCTTTCTTTCATCTCTGAAACTGCTTAACACATCCAGTCTCAAGCTTCATCTTAGCGGGATTATCATTTGCAATAGTTCTGCACTCGTTATTAATTATTTTTTCCTCCAGAATACTTTGTGAAATCCTCCAACATTTCGCCACACAACAAAGGCTCATTTTCGCTGGGGTAAAAGTAACTCTGATTTTGTTTAATTGAACTGTCACACCACTACCATGTACCCATTGTAATGGAAGAAAGGCCCAGCGACAAACCCCTCAATGCAGCTGGATTTAATTTGTCCAAAACTGAAGTGTCATATCCACATGCTGCGGCTGCTGCAACATACATTCAGTAAAGCCCAACAGCCAGCCTAAAGCCATCTTATCTGTAGAGACCATGACAGATTGTATTCAATCCCACCCATGTCAACAAAAGTCATTTTGTATAATTTCGTTGATGAAACGCCAGCATATCATCAAGTAAGGGTGGCCCACATGCCACACAATATTGACAACAGAGCGCACAGTGTGTGTGTACAAGACTTGCACTCACCCTGCTGCATTATCACACTGCCAGGAACGTATCACATATCATATGTGTCAAC
The DNA here is from genome assembly GCA_949987705.1 of Thereva unica. NCBI lineage: Eukaryota > Metazoa > Arthropoda > Insecta > Diptera > Therevidae > Thereva > Thereva unica. The sequence continues at coordinate 9,417,718 of OX465282.1, forward strand.
CGAAAAGGACTTCTATTAATTTAAACGGGATATTGCAGTATCATCCTAGTCACTCTGCCCTAAGTCAGCAGTTCGCCCTTCCTTCGTCTCTTTCTCGCTCTGTCCCACTCCGGAGTCGGTAAACATGCATTATCCTTGCAGGTCATGTGTGTAGTGTGTCCCTCAATAAAGGCAGCGAGTTGTGTTTTTTTTTTACAGCACGCGGCTCCGTTGTGTGATGAAGAGAGTCCTAGTTCCATTTTTACTACACTATAAATTAAGGATATGACAAATTTTTATGAATGTGGCCGCAAAGATTAAGGGCGTGCGAACGTGTACTTTGGCGGAACTGGACTGAATTAGAACGGGACTGGCCAGCAACCCCTGGGGTTTTTATCTTTACTCATTTGACTTTAGTTGCTTCCACCTATGTGTGATAGAGTGGATCGACCTGCAGAGGACATATATTTTGCTGTGAGGGGTGTTTATGGCCTTGCATGATTTAGGGGATCATCAGTTTGGAAATAATTAATGTGCGAATGACATAAATTTCCTTTTTATTATGGTAATGACGCGGTTTTATTTAATTTTTATAGCTGAGATCGAGGGTTTTTGGTTCAGTTGATTCCATTACATGGAATACATTTCTCCTCTTGTTTAAAATTGTTTTTGGGCTTTCTTTTTATGCAAAAAAAACTTTCTATTAATACTTGTTGAAGCAGAACACATAATTAAAAATCAGAAATCTATAGAAAATTCAAACAACATGCTAACTAGAACCACTATCTAGGCTGCTTAGAAGGGCTCAGAGCAAGCGAGGAGTTTGTTATCAACGTTCGTACGGACAATATATTGAAAAAAATCGTTTCTATTATGTCTGGTAGTCGTATAATAATCGATAAATTGACTGGCATACCTAGAGTAAAAAGAACTGCCACTGAAAACTTCCAATGTTCGCTTTAATAACGAACAACAACATGGACAGACCCTTACTGAGCCATCTGTGTAGATACATAATGACCCACTCGGGATAACACCATCGGACCAGTCATCTCTGGCCAGAGTGATGGTATTGGAACCTTTCTCCTGTAATCCAGGTAGTCCGTAGCGGTTGCGAACCTCCTAAGTATGGATGAACGACCATATCAATATGGAGCCCATCCAAGAGAAACTTTCGTCCTGGCGGTCATCCAGGCTGGGAATAAGATGCAATTAGACACCCAGCGCAACTGTTGATATCTTAGGATACATAACCCTCTGTAAGGGTGCTCTTCCAGAGCCCTCCAATGCTGCTTGTGAGTTCAAGTCTCTTTTCTTCTTTTGGGTTTAAAAAAATGAGAGAATTATAGAGGTTTCTATACTTCGCTCAGTAGAATAGCTCTACCAAAACAAAACCTTTGCTGGTGCTCTGGAAGAGCCCAACTATTGCGCGGTTCTGCAATAAACGGAACTTTATTGGATCTTTGTATTTTTATGACCGGTCTAGACGATGCATTGATAGCAGTTTGCAGATGTATGTACTTTATAAGCTTGCACGTAGTCAACTGTTTTTATTTTTGAACAAAATTCTTTCGTTTTCTCATAAATAGACTAACAAATTACTGTGAGATGTGGAGTACCATTTGTTCATAATACCATAGACAAATTATTCCTATTGATGGGGAAACTAGCATCAAAACTGTCAACTGTTTTCACTTGCTTGTACACTTAATGCCGCCGAGTAAAAATAAAAAATGGTCGTACAACGGGCGAACGACGACCCTGATTTAAACGTAGACCTCGGACATGTTCCAGGCATCAGAGGGTTATTTGCTCTTTTTTATTCAAATTTGCCGTTTAAAGCTCGTGTGAACAGCTCAATATTCGGTCATTTAAATATTTCGGTCAAGTTTGGCCGTCGTTAGCCCGTATGTGCTCCCAAGCGGACGGTTATCGTCCGTAGTAAGGCCATTTTTCATTATTACTCGGGATTGTATAAAGTTTGATTACTAAACTTGACGCAATATCACACAACAACTTCATCAAAAAAAAAACCTAAAACGCCCCCATATTTCGCTGAAGGTCCCAGCGACTCGTTGCTAATTACGAGTGTAACCGCTCGATCAGCACCTTTCGGATTCTCCAGTTTCGTAATCTTCCACGATGACGCCTCTAGCTGTGGGTTACTCAACCGAATAATATCCTGGGGCTCTGCTGGTTCTGCTGGGATCCAAGAACTCCGAGATCTACTCCTTCATAACGACTTTGAGTTTAGCGCCTGGCCATGCTTTCCCGATTCTTACATTACTATTTACTTGGTGCGTTTAAGTTTACAATTTTATAAAAGCTGGAAATATTCCTCGGCCTTCTTAAAGCAGACAAGGGAATATTGCCAGCCTATTTTCGACACCAGTTTATGGAGAACTGCAGGTACCTGCTGTCATAGCCTAGTCTGAACATACAACAAGTAAAACAAGGTTCTTTTTGGAGCCACTAAACGAAGTGGATTTTCAGATAGCATTAAAAGTGGATGAAACGTTGTAATAAGTACATTAGATTCTTTAAAATAAGAAAATAGCAAAAAAACGACCAAGAAATACGCCGTCGTCATGGGCGGCGCTTTCATAGGTGCAAATGTTGCACTTGCACCGGGCGCAATTAGACGAGACACTTTGAAAAACAAATTGAAAAGGTGTTTCTCTGCTTTCATTTTCATATATTAAAGGAACTGCCCAGAATGTTTGTATCTTTTTCAATTGTCCTTTGTAATGTGTGTGGCCAATCAATTCCATTTCAATGCCCGTTTTCGTCGTATATCCTTTCTTATCCGGCACGATGCCATAGTAGTAAGTAGGTGTGTGAGGTTAGTAGATGTGTGAAGAATAGTGGCAGTAGCGCCGAAAGCCATCACCAGAAGCTTAAGCAGTACGAAGCTTATAGAAACAGCATTAGTGGAAGAGTTTTGTGAAGTTAAAACGCAAGCAAACCTAGCATAGAAGCAAGCTCCAGAAGCAAACCCTGATTGGACACAGGCTTTCGTAGGTGCAAATGGTGCACTTGCACCGGGCGAAATTTCACAAATAAAGATTTGTAGCAAAAAATGTATAACTTCGAAAAAAAAAAGATTGAAAGAGTGTTCCCATGCCTCTATTTTCATATATTAAAAGAACTTCACAGAGAGTTTGCAGCGCCGATCCTAGGGTAGGGCGAGTGGAGCGGTCGCTCTGGGCATCAGGTGGTAAGGGGCGCCAAAATGAATGCGAAAAACAATTTCGAGCAAAAAATAAAATGTTGATGGCACTTTTGAACGCGTTGTTTGTAGCTAGCCAAGTCTATGTACTCATCAATATGACTCGAACACGGCACAAGCAGGGAGCACTGACTCCAAGACCGATCGTACATGGCCTTAGGCCACATTCTGCTCGAGATCCGTGGAGCAAACTGAATACGGCGGATCTAAAATCGATACAAACCGCAATCCTAATGTGTAAACAATCATGCTGAAGTTATGAATGGTACTGCGTGAATGTACCACTAACGATGGGCTACGGACACCAGGCGAACTTCGGTTTGAATTAGCCTTCCATTGGTGATACGGAGCTCTGCCATGGGCGACCGTCCTTTCTCGCCGAGCTCGTGGTATCAATATAAAATTGCCTTAAAAAAACTTTTGAAGATGGAGCACTTCTTAACGCTCCAAACTTTTCTGGGGCTCCCACAGTTTCGAAAAGAACGACCTACAAGGCCAGTTAGATATTTTTAGATCCATCCTTCAAGGTGTCGAATGTGGTCCCAGTGAATGAAAGTTTTCAGCATTCTTCTTCAGGGAGGGCATTCTGAGCCCCTAAACCCAGGGATGGAGTACGTTGAGATCACTCCTTCATTGGGAGATCTCCATAAATCTCCTTCGGAAGTAAGGGCACCTAATCGGAGAGGCGACTCGAAAAACGACCGCTTTCAGAAGACGGGGTGGCGCAGCCTGAAAACGCTTTTTGTAATCGGGTACCTTCCGGCAGCAACAGAAGACCCCAATATGTTGAAGGGATAGGGGTCCAAAAGAAGACCCTAAGGGTATAGAAGTGGAGAATACTCCACAAAGTGCATCGCATAAAATTCCCAGTTCACAGATATGACGCTGTCAGGATGGTGAACACTGCAATTTTAAACTGATGGCAGGAGAAGCCTCTTTTAACGAGAAGGTGCCTCTCTCCACCATCTCAACCTTACTAGCTGGGCAAGCTTCCAAAGAAGATGGTGCTGTTGGCAAAACGTCGGGGAAGCTCTGAGAAAACACATTTCCTCTATTGCCGCTACAGGTGGAACTGTGACTCTGGGGCCCCCAGCCCATAAAGACTTGCAAAAGAAGAGATATAATCCCGTAAGGAAATGGAAGGGAGGCAGTACTCGAAAAAAGTTTTATCTAAGACAATTGGAAATATAATTTATGTGAAATGAAAGCTTCGAACAAGGGGCGCCGAAAAACAATCTCGCTCCACCTTCAACAAGGGCTAAGGCCGGCGCTGAATGTTTGTGTCTTTTTCCATAGCCCTTCACTGCTGTAGAAAATGAACACCTGATGGGGGCGCAATATGGCATAGTGCACCGGGCGCAAAAAAATCCAGCGCCGACCCTGGCCGTCGTGTTTAACTAATTGAAGAATCACTCAACTAAAAATGTCGAGTTACAGAGACTTCAGTAAACCCTTAACGACCTTACATTACTACCTCTTAGTTAAGCCTAAATTCCCTCTGATATTTAAGCGAAAATTTGTACTAGAAACACAAAAATATCAAAATCTCTTTCGACTCAAAAATTTCTACATCTGTTTTGATAAACATTTTGATTAAAAACTATGAAAAATTAACCATCACCGAAGAAGACCTCCTGCATCACTCACCCATACCCTTACCAAAAAAAACACCCAAAAACTAAAAAAACACACACTATATCTAAGTCTCCTTTAATGGAAGACCTGTCAAATTTAATTAATCAAGATTGATGAATAAAGTTCTGAACAACGCCGTTCCAAATATTTACTTCTTATATCTATGCATGTGTGTATGGTACCAAAAGACAAATGAATCTGTCACTTCGTATTTCTTCTAATTTTTTCCCATTCAATCTTCTTCAGTTTTTTCGGGTATTTTATTCAATTTATGATTAAAACGTTTTGGAAAGTTTTTTTTTTTTTTTTTTTTTTCAAATTGATTGATTGAATTTAGTTTAAGATCTCTAAAAGAATTCCACCAGACAGACAATCTTCCTCATCTAAAATATTTATTAAAATGAATTTTTCCTTCGTTACAGATGGATGCGACAACATTGATTTGACGTGACCTCATGCAAGGTGAAACGGATGCGGACGCTGTAATATCAAAAGACTGGACTGAATTTTTTTAATTACGTAGAAAAAAAACTCGGTCTTTAGTATATATCCATTTTTTTATATTAAGAAGAAGAAGAAAATACAATTTGGATTCTCAACAAAATACGAAAAGATTAAAAAACGACGAGGCGACGGGTGCTGCCATCTTCAATCAAAGATGATGGACCCACGAAGACGACTGCATTCTGTTTATGTATTATGCTTATTCCTAGTGCTAAAAGAGGTGCGCGGAGATGGATTTCAACATATGACTGATGGCGGCATGAGCATGGGTAGTTTAGGTGGGGCCAGTCCAGCCCCAGCTATTGGACTGCCATCGCTGCCGAAAGATCCGAATTCTAGATGCGAAGAGATAACAATTCCAATGTGTCGAGGAATTGGTTATAATCTAACGTCATTTCCGAATGAAATGAATCATGAGACACAGGAAGAAGCTGGTTTGGAAGTGCATCAGTATTGGCCGTTGGTGCAAATCAAATGCTCACCAGACTTGAAATTCTTCTTATGTTCGATGTACACACCGATTTGCTTAGAAGACTATCACAAGCCTTTGCCAGTATGTCGATCAGTTTGCGAACGGGCTAGATCTGGCTGTGCACCGATCATGCAGCAATACAGCTTTCCCTGGCCTGAGCGAATGGCTTGCGAACATTTACCGATTCATGGCGACCCGGATAATTTATGTATGGAACAGCCTAGTTATATTGAAGAGGGCTCATCGTCGAGCAGTGGATCGCAATCTGGTGGGGGCAGCGGTAGCTCCAAACCAACAAAAAAAACCGGCGGATCCGGATCACACAAATGTAAGGGGAAGAAAAACTGCCAAAGTTCCACAGGAGAAAAAACAAAAGAGTGCGCCTGCAGCTGCAGACTACCTCTGATCCTCCTGTGGAAGGAGAACCTATGGTACAACACAACTGTCGGAAAGGTCGCAGGCGTTCCAAATTGCGGGATCCCGTGCAAGGGGCCGTTCTTCACAAACGACGAAAAGGAGTTCGCAGGAATATGGATAGCCCTGTGGTCGGGCCTGTGCTTCATAAGCACACTAATGACACTCACCACATTCATCATAGACACGGAAAGGTTTAAGTATCCGGAGAGACCGATCGTCTTCCTGTCAGCTTGTTACTTTATGGTAGCTATTGGATATTTGTCAAAAACATTTTTAGGAAACGATGAGATTGCTTGTGATGGTAGAGCGATTAAACAGTCTTCATCTGGTCCAAGCTCTTGTACTTTAGTATTTTTACTAGTATACTTCTTTGGAATGGCCTCGTCTATATGGTGGGTTGTTCTATCATTTACTTGGTTCTTAGCAGCTGGACTGAAGTGGGGCAACGAAGCTATTGCGAAACATTCACAATATTTTCACCTAGCAGCTTGGCTTATACCGACGATACAAAGTGTTGCTGTCCTACTTCTATCAGCCGTAGATGGTGACCCAATTTTAGGGATTTGTTACGTTGGAAACATGAACACTGACAACTTAAAAACGTTTGTACTAGCACCATTGTTTGTGTATTTAGTCATTGGAACCACGTTTTTGATGGCAGGATTTGTGTCTTTATTCAGGATACGATCGGTTATAAAGCAGCAAGGAGGCGTTGGTGCTGGAGCTAAGGCTGACAAGCTAGAGAAGTTGATGATACGAATCGGAATATTCAGTGTGCTGTACACGGTTCCAGCGACGATTGTGATTGGTTGTTACTTGTACGAAGCAGCATTCTTTGAAGATTGGATTACAGCGCTTGCATGTCCTTGCTCAAAGGCTACAGGTCCTCGACAGAAGCCTCTTTACTCGGTTCTTATGCTCAAATATTTTATGGCGCTTGCTGTTGGGATAACATCTGGTGTATGGATATGGTCTGGTAAAACATTAGAATCATGGCGTAGATTTTGGAGGAGATTATTCGGTAATCCAGATCGAACTGGTGCTAATCAAGCATTAATAAAACAACGTCCACCAGTGCCACATCCATATGCTGGTTCTGGAATGGGTGTACCAGGATCAGCAGCTGCATCTCTACTAGCGACACCTTATACTCAAGCTGGTGGTAGCGTAGCATCGACTAGCCACCATCATCTGCACCATCACGTTCTTAAGCAGCCGCCGGCTAGCCATGTATGACCTGGCGAGTCTGGCGGCGCTTCAACCGGTTTACCAATGAGCAGCGCTGGCGGAGGTGGAGGAAGTGTTGTTGGTGGTGGTGGCATGATAACAGGCATTAGCAGTAGTACAGTAGGTGTTGGCGGTCCTGGATTAATGAGCGGCACACCGGGCAGTACAGCTGGTGGAATTGTACAGGCACCTGGCTCTGTGGTTGATCCAAGAGCTGTTTCAGTTGTTGTTACATTACCCGGACCGCAGCATGGTCAAGCTCTTAGCGATTATGGTCCCATATAGTTAACAGTTCGGCCCGACACTGCCCGTTGGGTATCAACGAGTAATTTCAGCCAACTTTAAATTAATTTTATTCGTTTTCAACAAAAACAAAAAACTGATTTACAATATCCTTAATTTTACAAAAAACATAGAAAAAACCCTCGTTAAAAATTAAAAATTATAAACTCAAAATATAAATTTAAAAAACAAAAAAAAGAAACACAGCCAACAACACAGCTTTTTTTTCTAGTCCAAAAAAAACATATAAATTTAAAAACAAAATATTAAAAATAAAATAAAAATGGTGAAACTTAGCTTTTACTTATTATTATTATTATTAAAAAAGTGTTTTTAGTTAAAAATATTATTACTTAACTAATAATTAATTAATTACAAAAAATAAATGGATAAAAACAAAAACAAAAAATATATATATTTTAGCTTGTAAGTAAGCTAAAGATTTTTTTTAAAATAATAATTATTTAAAAAAATGAAAAAAAAAATAAATAAAAAATAACAAGAAAAGACGCCTCCAGCACCCAAAAAATTTAGTCAGCATTTTTTATTAATTAGTAATAAAATAAAAAAACAAAAACACAAAAACGTAAAAATTATGAATAAAAAAAATGTGATGACTGAAGCGACATGAGAATACAAATAATATTAATAAATAAATAAATAAATAAAAAGAACAAATCGAATCAATTTTCTTATATGTATGTAACTAACATTGGCAAAACAAAAAGGGTACAATGTAAAAAATAAACTGCAAAACAAAATGTAAAACAGAAAAATAAAAAATTATATTCAGGTAAATAACCTTATCAACAAAAAAAAACCAAAAGCAGGTAAACAAAAACACTGCCAGTAAAAATTTTCAAAATTTTATACAAATAAAAAAACACACAGAAAAAATCGATAAAATAAAAGGACTCAACCATATTTTTATCTTCCAAACAAAAAAAAAGCAAAAAATAAATAAAAAAAGGTTTTAAAACCCTGAAATTTTGTAAATAGTCTTTACAAGTAAAATTTTTTTTGATATAAAAATTGTAATAAAATAAAAACTAAAAAAAAAAAAAATAAATAAAAAAAAGCAATTGTATAAAGTTAAATTAATAAAAAAACAAAAATTATTTTTAAGCGTTGTAGAATTTAAGAAAGATTAAAAATATAAAATTATAAAAAAAACAAAATACATTTTTTAATGCAGGTAAATAAATTCCAAAGTTAGTCCAGTCAATGCACGCGGAAAAAACGGCCAAACCTGGGGAAATCCTGCCAAACGGCACCAATTTGCAACAAAATTTGGATTTGGTTTCTGCTTACTCTCTATTTCAATAGTTGTCAATGAGCCGAGAGTTGGTTTTTTATTTTTTAGGGGTGTAAATTACCCCTATTCGAAAAAATCATTGTAGAATTGTAGATTACATCGTTTAATCGATAGAAATTGCATCATTGCATCATGAATTAGGCCTTTTTCATGATTGCATAGTTGCTTGACTGCTTGCATGCATGCTTGCAAAAGAGCAACTGTCAGGTAAATCAGTTGCGCAATATAGAAATTTTGCATATTTTTGAATGAAAGCAATCAGCTGTCAAAAATATACATATGTCAAATTTGACGATTCAAGCATAAAGTTTTTTTTCCTTCATTTTCTGAGTTTGTTTACCGCTGAAAAATAAAACGAAAAAATGGATCGAGAAAATGTGATTAATTACACAGGCCTGCAAGGTTTTTTTCTTTTCAATTTAATAGTCGTATTTTAAGTATTTTTTCGCGCTGAATCCGAATCCGTTGGCCAAATTGCCCTATCACGTCAGGATTTTGAGCAATCCTAACCTAAAAGTGCCAAAAAGCGTGTTTTTTGCACTTTTGCGCGTTAAATATCTCAAAACTATGGAATGATAGGGCAAATCTGACAACGGGATCGTTTTCAGCATGCCAAAATCTATAGAAAACCATGTCGAAAGCGTGAAATTTGACAACACTTTTTTTGTAATACTGAAAAGAAAAACTTCTTGGCGCGAAATCGACGATTTTTATTAAGACATGTTATCATCGTTGCACCTCGTTTTTTCTTTTCAGTATTACAAAAAAAGTGTTGTCAAATTTCACGCTTTCGACATGGTTTTCTATAGATTTTGGCATGCTGAAAACGATCCCGTTGTCAGATTTGCCCTATCATTCCATAGTTTTGAGATATTTAACGCGCAAAAGTGCAAAAAACACGCTTTTTGGCACTTTTAGGTTAGGATTGCTCAAAATCCTGACGTGATAGGGCAATTTGGCCAACGGATTCGGATTCAGCGCGAAAAAATACTTAAAATACGACTATTAAATTGAAAAGAAAAAAAACCGTTTTTTGCAGGCCTGTGTTATTATTGTCAGTTTGTTAATAGATAACACGGCTTTACTAGATCCGGTACCAAAATTTGTAACCACGGCGAAAAAGAAAGATAAATTATATGTCTTGTTTTTAGCTCGTTAATCTTTCGTTTAAAATAAATTTTTTCCTTGGGGTGCTCCAATTCTGTTCTTCATTATTTTCGCTATAGAATATATAATAATTTCAATAATAATTTAAATTAAAATAAAACACACCTAATAATATCGAAAAACTGAAAATCTTCTGTCAACATTTCACTTTTGACACTTTTCTTCTTCTTTAATCAGATAAGCATGCGTACAAAAATAGTTGCAAGATTTGCGCAGACCTGTCAAGCAAGTTGCAATTTTGAACAAATGATGGTTGCACATTTGCTTTTTTGAATACCATGCAAAATGATCGATTTGAGCAACCATGCAATTAGGCCATCGCCATCATTCTTTACACATCTGCAACCTCAGCATCTGCTCCAGGATGTTTTTCGGTGTACTTCCCTAGCTGTTTCAAGCAGTGTCTCGACGAATTATTGACCTATAATAGTACGAACTGCAAATCAAGAACTATGGCACCGTGCCGACCAAGAAAGGATAGACGTCAAAAACAGGCGAATTAAATGGAATTGATTGGCCACGCCTTGCAAAGGACAATGGAAAAAACACAAGTGCTCTATGCAGTTCCTTTTTTGAAGTGCCCCGTGCAATTGCGCCCGGTGCAAGTGCACCATTTGCACCTATGTAATCGCCGCCCCTGACTATGATTCTTCTAGTTTATAGTGGTGAAAACGAAATTTTGATATGAGCCTTATAAATGCTGTTTTTTTTAACAATTTATCCGGCGGTGCACTGCGCTCTACGAACCGTTGCTTTTCTTTGATCGCCATTATCTGGAAATGTCATTTGTTATATTTTCTGGATTTGTTATGTTTGGTGGATTAATTTTTCTCAGTCAATTTTCAGCCGATTTGTCTGAAGTTTTGTACACACCCTCTTCAAGCAATAATAAAGGTTTGTGTAAAACAGATTTTTTATAACGTTATTTAAAAAAAAAGTTATATTGCTTTAAAAATGGAAAACACTCGAAAATAGCCTCAAAATGGCGTTTTTCTTGCATGTCTTTATTCCAATTAGCATAACTTCGTAACAAAATAAAAATTCAAAAATCTGTTTTACAGAAACTTTCATTATTGTTTAAAGATTGAAATGTGCCAAATTTCACGTCAATCGGATAAAAATTGGCCGAGAAAAATTAATCCACCTACGGGCATATTTTTCACTCTTTCATTCCAAAAAAAAGGGTGGGGGAAATTTTTGGAGAGGGGTTTCGTACACATTTTCTGACAAAGCCAATTAAGATGCACAATATATCTGCAAATCATGCAATTCGATGAAAAATTGTAGATTTTAGCCATTTGGGTTGGACCTCCCCTTAAGCTTTTAATCTAAAAATAAATATAGTAATTAGGGGGTGATTTACACAATATTTTGCCGCCAAAAAAATAAGAATCAATTTTGTTTTTGTCATAACTCGCTTAATTTCGAGACTAGAAACTTCCATAAAAAAAAAACAAAATAAAGGTTTTTCTAAGCACTTCAAAAAAGTTTTATGAGTTTTCCCCCAAAAAAAATGCATCGTTTTTGGGATATTTAACGTTGAAACTTACGATTTTGGCGTTTGCCGAAGAAGAACCAACCTTTAACAACCCAGTGGGAAAAATTGGGAGCGATGCACAGGGGAGTGCACTTGGAGCACTCTCAAGGGAGCTTTCCTGGTGTTTCCTTAAATTTTATATAAAAAAAGAAAACGTGCAATTATCTTCATGCCCATAAAATGTGACATTAGCACGGCTCTCGTTCTATAGGAGGACAAGCAGCTTTGGAAGTGGATAGAATTTAGTTGGGGGACTGCTTTGGTAAAGCCACTCTGGGGCTTGGAAAGAAGGAGGCAATTGCGAAAGATAAACAAAATAAAAGCTTTTCGATACCGGATCACATATCCACAGGCGTCCATGAATATTTATTTTTTAAAAAGCTTTTTTGTTATGCTCCTAGAACGCTTTTGGCCATTCATACACGAGGGACCATGGCTCCGGAGCAAAAGCTTTTTTTGGGCAAGGGAGGCGTGCGGAGATGTAATAAGTGGAGAGTTTCATGCTTCGGTGGAGACTTTCGTGCTCCTACTTTTGACCTGCGAACACGGAAAGCACACACTCATACAAATAAGAAATTAATACGTTGCCATGGGGTTAATAATAATAAACTCTCAAACTTACAAAATTATAAGTAATAAACTGATTTAAATAAACACTCGACCAGAGTAAAAATATCCCAGTGGGAAATGGAGTGCTCTAAAGACAATGGAGGAGCACTCCCATTGAAGCATGGAGTGCTCCCTTTCCGCTCCCTCTCCATATTTTTTTAACATTAGATATCCGCCTAGGCTAGCACTCCATTTGAGCTCCCATCGGAGCACTCCTGCAACGATGTAGTTGGAGACAAAAAGGAGCATGATAGAGCTTTTTTTAAATATCTACAGTTGAGGTCAACATTAAAGTACCATAAGAAAAATTTAATCTAAATAGCTTGGTGGCCTATTCAATCTACGACTATTTATAAATATTGAGAGAAAGGTACTTACGTTTGCTTTTAAAAACGATCCACAAATTAGTTTTTATTTTATTAATTTTCACAATTTTCACTCTCTAATCAAAACTTGTGTATTTCAGTCAAACACAATTTATGATCCTTAATTTTACGTTTTCAGTATAATGGTGAGTCATCGCATCAATACAGTTTTAAGTTTTGATTTTAGCCTATTCAATTTCTTAAATATCTCCAAATAATGCTCCCTTGGGAGTCCATTGAGAGCCCTCCAACTTCCCTCCCTTTGGGAGTGCTCCCAATTTTTCCCGCTGGGATTTGACATTTCACTAATACAAACAATCATTACGTAGCAAAACAAAAGCTGCTTCCTTTGCTATTTCCCCGTGTATTTTCAGGAAACTTGCAGCAAAAGCTTTTAGTTGCAGAGCCATGATCCCTCGTGTATGAATGACCTTTGAGGAGCATAAAAACGTATGCTCCCCTGCAATGTTAAAAGGTATATGGAACTGGTATGGGAACGGAAGCCCTGTAAGCTCCTTTTGGTGCGCTCAAAGATGGCTATTGGAGCACTCCATTTCCCGCTGGGAAGCTATTAATCCGTTACTATTGGGTCTAGTGATATTTTGAACCCAGTATTCCTTTTTTGGGTTTTTTTTATAAGCTACATTTTTACTCTGAATGATTTTTTCATAAAATACTTATTTTCAGAGTTATTCATGAAAAAACGTCTGAAAACGGGGTTTTTTTTTTTGTTAAAAAATTGACATTTCCACTCTCGAAAAGTATTGACTTTCAGTAAAAACTTGATATAACAAAAGTTGCTTAGAATTAGTCAATCTATCCATTCCCATACTTATTTTTAATAAAAAAAATACACCCTCGAGAAGGGGTGGCGTCCACTCCCAGGGTAAAAGCAACCCCCGGCATATTGACAACTTTGAAGAAGAGGGTAGTAAGTAAAACCTACAGCCAAATTTTGGTGCAAATCGGTGCTGTTTGGTAGAATTTCCAGCGAAATTGTGCATTGACTGGACTAAATACAAAAAATTAAAACCAACAACAAAACAAAAAAATAGATATGACAAAAAAAATTTAATTGTATTTATAATGAAGAAGAAGAAGAAATATTTTATGTAAAAAATAAACTTTTTTGGCATTTTTTTATTTTTAAATATACAATATACAAAAATTATGTAAAATATTTATTTTGCTCTTGCGCAAAGAAATTACAAAATAAAAAAAACAAACTTATTAATAAATAAATAAACGAAAAAAAAATTTTTAATAAAAAATGCAAAAAAGTGTAAAAAACATAATTTTTTTTATTATTATTATATTTAATTTTATTTTTAATTATTTTTGTTGAAATTTTTTTTCATTTCATTTCTTTCTTCACATAAAACTCACACTTAAATAAAAAAAAGCAACAAAAACATGCGTAAATTTTCATTGTGTATTTTATAAATATTTGATGGAAATTTGTTTATAAACAAAAAAAAATTATTACGAGAAGAAGAGTTGAATCTGAGAGACAGAGAGTGAGAGAGAGAAGAAAAATACAGATTATTAGAAGTAAAAAAAAAATATAAATAAAAAAAATAATATATTAAATGTGATTTTTAAGAAAGGAATAATTAATAAATTATGAAAATGATTTTATAAGTTTTTCGTTTTGTTTTTTATTTAATTTTTTGTTTCCTTATCAATTTTTCCTTCGATTATATGTTTCTATTTCAGTGTATTGTTTTTTTTTATATATTTTTTGATATGGTCTATACATTCTGAAAATAAAAAGATTTCAATTAGTGTACTCACTGAACAACTGAGTCAGTTGAACATAATCTAGACCAACAATTCAATCTAGCTCATGCCAATATTAATCAAAAATTCATAGAAATAATGGGTCACTCAAAAAAGCGTCCACGTGTTGGTTTTAATAAAACACAAATTGTTTTCTATTACAATTATAAGTGGAACAGAATATCATTCACGCCGAGTGCATCTGCAGGAATCAAATCGAATAACGAAATTTTCATTGACTTTTCGACATGTTGCTGGAGTTATTTGACGAACTTGGATGTTGTTTTTTAGATCATTAGTTGTTTTTTGTCATTTGTTTGCATATATTCAAAAAATCCGACGACAAATAATTTAATGGTGGTAGGTCACATGAACCTGGAGGTCAATTGAAATCTGTATTTCGAAAAAATCACGAATTTTGCAATCATAATTTGTGAAAGAACGCTCATTTTCAAAATACAGTAACCCTCCAGTCAGTCGTCACGTAAAATGTCCTGATGGAGCAACAGGTTAGCTACAATGCGCATAGATGTTAGGGGATTGTTCAATAGGGCAAGACATATTGGGCATTGGGATGAATATAGGTTCACCCTAACAGCCTACAACAAAGAGTTGAGACAGAGGAAACACTTTCAGAGCCTTCAGACTCTACCAAAGGCGTCTAGACTCCAAAAGCTACTTTCCAAAGGCCCCTTCAACGAAATGGGCCTTTTAAAAAAAGACGATGGCTCCTACACCTCTAACCATGAAGAAACCTTGAGGTACCTGCTCAGAGAGCACATTTAAAGGTCAATCCTGCAGACGGCTTATCCATTGGATGCTGGGTGTAGTCATAGGACCATCGCAGACCATTATTCCCGAAGTCTTTCTGGGAACATTTTCGACCTTGACAAGGTTAAATGGGCAGTGGCCCTCTTTTCAATCCTATAAGTCCTCCGGAGGAGATGCAATTTTTCCAGCACTTCTTCCGATCTGATTCTTGACAACCTGGTCTGCCTCTTTAGAGCTAGCTTCAACTGGATACATCCCAGCCCCTGGTTTTTATCCCCAAACAGGGCAACAGACCCCTGGAGCTGCCTAAATCGTACAGACCTATCAGCTTAACCTTTTTGCTTTTGAAAACGATGGACCTGCTAGACCTTCATATTAGGTGCAAGCTGGAGCTCTACCTTCCTCTACATAGCTCCCAGTGCGCTTACTCGAAAGGTAAATCAACAAAGGATGCTTTCCACCACCTAGTCAGTAAAATCGAAAAAGCCTTCCTCACTAAAGAAACTGCGTCAAGTGCGTTCCTTGACATCGAAAGTGCTTTCGATAACACTGGCTATGATTCTAATTTTAGAGTACTGACGCTCAGAAACCTGGATACGATTGAATGGATAAATGTCATGCTTGTAGATCGTGACATTTCTTCTACTCTAGGTGTCTCCACCGTTAGTGTTACGGCTATTAAGGGCTGCCGTCAAGGTGGAATCTTATCTCCGCTACTCTGGTCACTAGTTGAGAATGAACTTTTGACCAAATTATCTGAATCTGGTTTCGATGTCATCGACTATACAGATTGCCTCTGGGAAGTTTGGCTTGACCATTACAAATGCCATGAGAACAGCACTTCGAGAAGATCAAAGATGGTGTAGCAAGGAGGGTCTGTCAATCAACCCAAATAAGACTGTCCTCGTATCTTTCTTCAAACGCTACAAAGTGGACCTAGGTCCTATCTGTATCCAGGGTATCACAGTTGAGTACTCACACTCATTCAAATATTTGGGAGTAAAGTTAGACAAGAGACTGAACTGGAACGCTCAGCCTGACTACGTCATCAGCACATCCACAAGGGCCATATGGGCATGCAAACGGCTTCTGGGTAATATATGTGGTCTTACATCACAAATGGACAATAATGTTAAGTATAAGTAGATGAAAAAGATGTTTTGCCTACAAAATGCAATATTCGATTAAAAAAAGTTTTTGAGTGATATTTTGGGCAAAAAGTGATTTTTGCAAACTTTGACCATGAATAACTTCGAAAGGGTTAAATTTTCGAAAAAATGACTACACGAGTTTTTGTAGGCAATGACGTTTTGTATTGACTGATCAAACAAAATTTCGAAAATTCCAGTTTTTGAGTGAAATGTGATTTTCGAAAACTTTGATTTGACCTTGAAGAACTTTCAAAGGGTTAATCGGGTCAACATTTTTGTAAAAACTCAAGTTGTAGAGAACAGTTGTAGAGATCATTGTTAACATTTTGGGCCCTCGCACAGGGTTGTATGACCTATAAAAATCGAGATACATGGAAAAACGCGATATCTCCGGCGGCCATGTTTTTTTGGATACCGAAATTGTTTTCTTAAAAAGTCACAAGGAAGCTGTGGACCAATGTTCAGCCATTTTGGAATTTTGTCTCCAAAAGGAAAAGTCGAATCCGGCTCCGGCGTACTTTGCCTGTTTCGGCTGCTATGCAGCCGTGTTGATGTTCTCCGTGCCTGTTACAGGCTAAGAACGGGCTGGTCTGATTTTTACTCGAGATGGGATCTAAATTCAAACCTATCAAAGTTCCAAAACACAAGTTGGAGTTCTTTTATCGCATAGAAGTGTGTATATATTTCTCTCTGGCTGATGAAACCAACGTTCGTGCAACAAGGAGAAAGGCATACAAATTTCGGTTCTATCAAAAAGCTCCAATTTGGGAGTTTTTGGGATGTAGAAGGGCCTTAAACGTTCCTAAACTTTTCCTAATTGAGGCAGAAAAACAGATTATTATGTGTAAAACGATTGTATGGAAAGTTTTCACAACTGAGATAAACTCGAAAGCCAATAGTCATATGAGTAAAGAAGCAAGTACCGATTCCGTATCCCTAAACGCAACTACTAGGCAGATAGTATAATCTCATGAAAATATGTCAGATCCACACTGTTATTCATGCTATAACCTTTCTTTAAAATAAATACAACACGAGCATTCGACCATCTAAATGTAATAGTGAACTGTCATCGAATGTAATCGACTTGGTTCACTACAAACGAGAATCGGACTATTACTTTTTCGATTTGACATTCGTTCGACTGTTGGACGAGAATCGTACCAGCGATCATGGTTCGTCGAATGACGAATTGGGACGAATTGCCATGATCAGAGGCGGCTCCGAAAATAGATTAAACCCCAGCAACACCCATATCCCTGCGTTCTAAATGTCAAGCAGGCAGTAACCTGGAGCCTGAAAACCAACCATGCAGCATTCTAAAATATACTATGTAAGTTACGTATACAGAGTGTTTCAGACTAAAATGCTAATTCGTTAAGGGGTAAAGGGGTTCTAAATGTCAAGCAGGCAGTAACCGGGAGCCTGAAAACCAACCATGCAGCATTCTAAAATATACTATGTAAGTTACGTATACAGAGTGTTTCAGACTAAAATGCTAATTCGTTAAGGGGTGATTCCTGGGTATATATGAAGAAAAAAATGGTTCTAGAGAGGGACATATCGGCGCTATCCACTGAGATAAAGACTTTTGATATTAGAGCTGACCTAAGGGCCTGGGCGTTTTTGCGATTTTTCACCCACCCACCAATCTGTTTGTGCCTTTAAAGTTTTCGTTGTGGCCATGCACTTGTATTAACAACCTGCTATGGTAAACTGTCGCCTTCGCCTGTATGTCTGTAGGGAATCATGACGTTACCTGCAGGCGGATACCTCATCTCCCAGTCAGACTGGATATTGTATTGCCTTCATCGGCCCGTGCCTGCGGACCTGTCTTGGCGGCGGCCTTGTAAGTTGACAAACTTTTTATTTCAGAATATTTAGGCAATAACCGCTTTTTATTTGCTACGTCCAAAACCCACTTTTATAATTCAAATATTATCCTTAGTTTTTGTTAATTCAATTTTAAATATTTTGTTTTTAGTTTTAAAAATTTTTTTTTTTTGTTTTTTAATAAAGCACAAAAATTATTTAATGTGATAAAAACAAAGTGTATATTTTAGTTCGAAAAATTTAAAACTAAAATTATTTTTTCACATTATATTTCCCTCCCAGAATGAGTGTGTAAAATGATTCGACACAAAAACCCGAAAAAAAAATTAAATTTATTACCGAATAAAAATTGTAGAATTAATAAAATAAATATACATATATAAAAAAAAGAAATTTTGTACCATATTTGTATAATGTATAATCCGACATTTCAATAACAAACAAACAAAAAAAACAGCGTTTTTCTGTAAATGTATTTTGTAGAAACTTAAGACTTAGAAACTGTTTTTATAATAATAATAATGAATAGTAATTAATCCCCTATTCCCAAATTCTCAAAAATATAACAAATATTTGTAAAAAAAAAAGTAAATATTAATTTTTAAGTTATTTTTTATTACAAAACAGAAAATCAGAAATGATTAATAAAAAAAAATGGATGAAAATGAAGAGCAGAAACACGAGTAATATAGATAGAGAGAGAGTGCGAGAGAGAAAGGTTTTTGTAATAATTATTATTTTTCAAATTACATAAAATTACAACTCCGCGAAAAGGTAACTTTAATTTACTCAAAGTTAGTAGCTTTTTTTGCTTTTAATTGCTCAAAATTTTGAAAAGAACATCTTTTATATATGGTTAAGATCAAACCGCTAGTTAACTTTCGTTCACAGAAAATTTAGTTAGGTATAACGTCCGGAACGAGCACAATCATTTAAGTAGGTTCTAAGCCTTAGGTAGGCTTTTTTAAGTATACGAGGGTGGTCTGAAAACGTTCCGACCTCAACGTTAAGATGGCAGCACTCGTCAATAAAAGCTAGTGAATGTAGTTGTGCATCTTTTGACAGTTACTCACCAAAGTTTCAGCCATTGTGGACGGGCAATTGTCGTTTGAGTGAGTCGATTTGAGTGTTTTTGCGAAAATCAGTTTTTACAGTTTTTGGACGTTCCGGAACGTTTATCGTCTCACAATCTCTCACGGCCACGTTTAAATTGAGCTACCCAAAATTTCACTGTGGTAAATGATGGTGCAGAGTCCCCGTTTGAACACAGAGTCCAACTCATCATTTCGTCATTACTCATTCACTCATCATTTTCACAAAAACACTCACATCGACTCACTCAAACGACTGTCAAATAACTCGATACGTCGATTCTTTATTCGAGGATGAGCCTAAAGTTACTTAGTCCAGTCTAGAATGAAACAGGCTCTTGTGCTTGACGCTGCCGCTGAGTACTCATCTTTCTTTTGGTAGAATCAATCTAGAAGCTATTCAAAACGCTACTAAGGGGAGTGAATTTGGAGTGATGTTAATATGCGAAATTGTATGAAACAAAAGAAACAAACAAACATAGACTGGTTCTCATTCGATGCGGTGGTCAAGCAGCTTATTGGACGTGTTTAGTCCTTAATTGGGGGTCCGCTTGGTAAAATATATCCACAGGCGCAATAACATAAATTAGAGGGTTAGAAAGTAGTAGCGTCTAGATACCGTCAATATTCGGTCCTGTCTTGTATATAACAAGGTCGGCCACGAAAGCTAGCCCTTCGACCCATACAGAATCAGAGACCTTCTCTAAGTCAACCAGGCATGCTGCCGTACACGTTCTCTTGGCAAAGTGCCAGTGGATATCGGACACCAATTTTGCGCAAGCATGGACCGAAATCCAAACTGGTTGTCCGGAATTATTTTATTTTCCTCAACTCAACTTGTCAGCGAACGATTAATTACAACTTCAAATATTTTGCTGATGTGTGGATTTGACAGAGCTTGATTCTCTAGGTCGAAATTAGGTCGAACACTAGTGTTTACCGAGTAGACTTCCTGGCAGAATGCCCCCACCAAATCTACTCTGTCCTGCTCATCCTCTACATCTACATGAAAACAATCTTCATCATCTCGGTAGAACGTATCCGGATCTAGGCTTGCTTTTCGCAACAACTGCACACCATCGGGATTCCTAGGTAATCGCAGCTTCTCTAGTCGATTATGCGTTTTATTCCTAAAGATTTTATTTATCTGTGGAAACATGCCTGGACCAGTGGGTTTTGGGATCTTATTTCTCCAATACAAATTTATGGCCTTGGAATAGTTCTCCTTGATTAATTGTTTAAGGTTTCGGATCATCGACTTTAATGTTGCAATCTCTGGATTCCGTTGGTCCTAGAATTGGCGATAAAGTAACTTAAGTCTCGAGAGCAGCATACTTTTATGGTTTTGTAGATTGTCATCATCAGGTCATAGGGTTACAAAAAACAGGGTGATATGTAAAGCTCTACCAAAAATAATTCAAAACGCCCTAGCGGCTCAACTCTTACGATTTCCGATTTTTTATTCGTCTATCCGAAACCTATCTACAGCCGGCCGCTTTGTAAACGGATACACCCTGTGTGACTATAATCTTCCCCAAAGGCACAGAAAAAATATCTTGGCTCGTTAATTCTACCAATAGAATTGATCAATAGGATAAAACTCAAAGACAGAAATCCCTCAAGAGATACAAACTGGTTCTTCAACTATTGGCCTGGGGTTTTTTTTTCAAATCTCAGGCTCAAATCGAATGATTTTTTTTTATTGAGGTAGGGGTTTAACAAGCCACACTAATTGATTTACAGTGGGCGAAATCAAACAAAACAACTAAAAACATAGGCAATGACGGGTTTCAGTTTGCCACAGTATTATTGAACAATAATACGAATCCATCCAACAGCTCTACCAAAACTTTATAGCCATATCGACTAAAAACGAAGCTTTCTGATTACACATCAATGTTATTCCTGTAACATTATACTAGCTTGTTCAGCTTATGCGTAGTACATTTTTTTTCTTTTCGTGCGATGTTGGGTACAAAAGCACTACAATCACTTCGCTTGGTCTAATGTACCACACCCCTATACCTCATAGTTGTCGGCCACACCGGTTAACTAGCAGTCTGGCTAGTGGCTTATCGCTGACTGATCGAGCGAGATTCGAAAAGAACATGAAGGGCAGATTCATCGTCCTCAAGACATAGTCTGCAGTTTGTGCAAGGATGGCGTACACCTCTGATTGAATAATTGTCGCTAGTGTGTCTAGGCTTTCTATTTCTTGCTGAGAGGCACTGCGACCTATTTTATTTGATCTATTGTCCCATCCAAGTCTTTAAAAACCATCTAGGTTAAGGCATTTATTATTACCTAAAACTGATTTAAGATTCCTATCCCAAATCTCCCTGACAATAGGGAAGTCGCAATGGAGGAAGCTCAATCTTTTCCTCGCTGTAGCTACACGGTCGCACAGCAAGTACTCCGCAATTTCAGGAGTTGCCCCGCAGAACCGACAGCTACAGTCGGCTACCAGTCCTCTTTTGTTTGGTTGGTAGTTAACAGTGACCCGTCAGGAGCTCTGTTGTTGTGTTTAGCTCCAACCTGCTAAGATTTAAAAGTTTGCCTGCTTTAGCTTTATCAATGTTGAATTGACGAGCACCCTCTGAGTCTTTGTCTAGGTATAAAGAAACGGCTAGTCGGCTCAATTTTTGATGTCCGTTCGTATGGGGCAGCTTGCTAAGCCGCAGAAAGGCTCCGGGTCGATAGGTGCTGAATTTCTCCCTACTATAGCCAGGCGGTCGGCAATTTGATTCCCAATGTGACCTTCGTGGCCTGGAATCCTGCTGAGGGATTTCAGAGATAGGAGACAATCCAGGACAGTCAGCTTGACTTTCCGAGAATATAACAGGTTAGAGCTATTTGGAACTCTATTGATACAAGTCTGAGCACTCACCTGAATGGTAAGTACCTCAGCCTGAAAAATATTGGGGGCAGTGCCCAAAGCCACGGTTATTTTGCTCCTTGGGCTAAATACACCCAGCTCTACCCCTTTATCGGGTTTGGAACCGTCCGTATACCAAAAATCCGTGCTTCCTCTAAAGAGGGACCTGCCATGTAGCCACTCTAACCTACTTCGAATAATCGTCGTAAACGATTTGTCAAAGTCAAGATTGGCTGAAATAGTATCGAACAATCATATCATTGGCTCCAGGTTCAACTCCTTCAGGATCAATAAATGATCCAGCTGATCTCCTGTAGACGCAGCGTTCTTGGAAGAGCCTCCTTTTTCACTACTAGGTGGAGCGGAGAGAGGTTCATATAGGAGCAGAATCGTATTGTCGGAATTGGTATTTAGTCCAACGCTGGCGCAACAGCTGGAGACCCTAACTATAGTATCAAAGGATGTATACTGTCGCAACTCGTTTGTTTAATACTGCGCGCATTTAAGACTGAGCGCCAGCTAGGTCGATGATATAAATCCCGTCTTTTCCAGGGGTCTTGTATGGTTTGAATGACTCTCTTATAGCTTCGTGATTGAACATGGTGTTTGCTTCTTTCCAGGCAACTTTGGTAGCTTTAGAAAATGGAACTGTTAACCTCCAAGCAGAAGGTGTATTTTCATTTTGATAAAAAAATTGCCTACCCTATTAATACTTAGAAATGGAATGTTTTTTTTATGTGAAAGACTAGAGTCTCAGGAAAGGCCCTTTATACTGTTGACAATCTATTTTCTTCGTATAGAGTTCAATGCCGAACAGCAGCTCTATTCGAGGAGGAAGGAACTGCCACAACCTACCCGGGATATTTTTTAGCCCACCAACTCCCAACCATTACTATCGCGACTTTAACATCGGGGCATCGAGAAACAACTCGTTGGAGTGCTATGCCTCCTGAAACGAGTTGAATCTCATCAACCAACCGATGACATGCGCTTTGGCGGAGCGGGGAAGGGCTAAGGAAGGCTATGACAGAAGGAATCTGGAATGTAAAGAGGGAAGAAGAAAAAAGGAAAGTTATGTAGGTGGGAAAGAAGAAAAGTCTTACGAAAGGCCTGTTTACGTGCTTCACTCCCCCGAACGTTACTCACCAACTTCTTCGATGAAGGCAGAAATGAGGTTTTACCTCTTATCATCCCTACTTCCACCTTCATCTTCAAAGTTCGTAAAAAACGGTCCTGGATGCGAACCGTCCAGGATAACTTCTGAGATTAAATGTTTCTACTATTAAAAAAGACTGTGAATATAAAAAATCTCTACACTACAATTTCCATATGAACCCATATATAAAGGAAGTTACTTTTCTTTGAGAACAACTAAGCTACGCCATTACAAACAACACACAGCTTCGCTAATATTAGCTTTAATTCAATCGTCCAGCAACAATAGACACAATCTCTCAAAACTTAAAACTACAACTCGCTTTCATTATTTTTTAAACGCTGCTTTTTTATAAAATACGCGATTATTTAAAAGCACACCAACAAAACAAGCTGCTTTCAATCGCTTCTATACGACTTAAAATGTTTGTGTTAGTTTTTAAGAGCTAGAAAATACTAATAAAAAAACGTTTTATTTTTTTTTAATTTCCCTCCTCCCTCGCTTTTTAATTTTAATTCATAAATTTATCGATGTGCAAAAATCTATAATAAAATGTTTTTTATATGTCTGTGAAGTTTATTAAAAAAAAAACTAAATAAGAAAATATTTGCTTAAGTTCGTAAGTTTTTTTTAAAGTGAGAAATGCTTACAAAAATATGCTTAAATTCGCTTAAGCTTAAGCTTAAAACAAAACCAAAAATATAAAAAAAAATAAAAAGAAAATAATTGAAACGGAAATACGTAATATTTGCGATAATATACTTAAAAAAATGAAAAGAATTAGTTTTTAGATTTATAGCAATGAAATATTTAAACTTTTGTTTTTATTTTTCGCTTTAATAAATTTTATTTACACAGAAAGAAAAAAAAAGCCGAAATAATAAAAAAAATATTTATTTTAATTTTTAAATCTGGTTTCACAGATTTTTGACTGTATACGAATGAACGAGAAAATAAAATGTTTTAAAAACTTTAAGTAAAAACAAAAAAAAAGATGAAAAAAAATATAAATAAAAAAGAAAAGATACTGAAAAAGAAAATTATAATAGATTCAAAAAAAATGAAAAAAGTAAAAGGTAAGAAATGAGATTAAATGCATAGAAATTAATATTAATTTTTACTAAATATTGTTTAATATAGAATTTAATAATAATTCTAAATTTAAAAGAAAAAGAAACGAAAAATAAAACATGAAATCCAAAAAAAAAAATTAGTGTCATTTATTCAAATATTAAAGGTATTAGCGAGTTCATATATTAGGGGTTACGGGTACCCTTAATAACGTTTTTCAGAAGCGTACTTATCATTATTTCTGCATGGAAATTTTACAGAAATGCCCTTTTAGCAAATTATTACGAACAATTTAACCGTTTGCAATCCCCCTGTAGAGTTTGCGTTGGCCAGGTTAACTGCAACTGGGTAGATGTTAATACTATCTCAAATGTAATGGTACTCAAACATTCAGTTCTATCACTAAGCTATAATTTTATTCAACCATAGAAGGATTTATAGCAAAGCAGATGAGGAGGATCTGACCTCACCGAATTTCACTTATGTCAATAATCTGATTCCAATTTAACATTTTTAAACAGATTGTGATACTATGAGTGTTTAAGGAAGAAGAAGAAGATCATTGTAGTGCATAAATATTAGGTTTTACATGCTTCGTGATGTTATGCGAACCCTAAGCTGGTTACCCGAAGAGGCCAACTTCGGATTCATACCCCAAAAGTGGGAGATTGAGACTCCAGAGATACCACCTAACAACCGTGCACCACGACTTATCTGAACATGATCGCCTCCCCTTTGGGAGCTGACGGGGATTGCTTAGGAGAACGTTGCGAAGAACCTGGAAACAAAAGTTCTGCTGGACGAGGTATATTGTTCACCGCTACGTCATCCTGTTTTGAACTTAGCAATTCATCCTCTATCAATACCTAAATCGCAAAACCATCCACAAATACCCTTTACTCTCACCATAAACTCAGTTATTCGTTACCACAACTCTTTTAATTCATTACACCGACAAAAAAAACATTTAATAGTTATCATTTCCTACTAAAGGTAATCAAATAACAACAATTATTACAATAAACGTATTCTATAGTACCTGGGAAAAAACAAATAAGCTCTGAAAATTAATTTGCCAGTGCCAATTCAATTACTTAAGTTGTATTAAAGAACAACAGTGTAATTGGGGAATACAAAAAAAAACTGTCTGGAAAAACCCGGCCTGGTACCACGACGTTTTCATTTCCTTACATGACCTCCAATTGGTGCGTGGAATCACCCCTGAAAATATTAGCCACGTAGTGCAACAGAGGATTCATTGAACGTCTGATGACCTATACAAGTTGAGAATTAGGGGAATATGAGTATTTTAAATCTTTAAAATGGCGATATCTCATCAACGGTGATTCGTACGGGAAAATGTATAATATCATTTTTTGTAGATATGTAATCGCATGATCTACAAACTTTGTAAACAATACTTTAGAATAGCACTTTCCGTTTGGGCATTTTCGAGAATTCACCATGGTAGCTACCAGTCGAACCAGAAGTTAATCTACCATCGATTACTTACCCTCTTATCCTGTTGGTGAGACCCTGGTTACCTTGCCGGTGAATAGTAGAACATGTTGAGTGGTGACTTATGGCAAGTAATCAATTTTTGAACGTGGTAGATTAACTTCTGGTTCGACTGGTAGCTACCATGGTGAATTCTCGAAAATGCCCTTTAAGAGATAGTAAGAGGGTAGCGAACAACCAATCTTCCGAAACTTTTTTTAACATATTCTACTCACGAAAAACTATTTTTTTAGATAAAGTTTCGTGAGTTTACATTTAGTTAGAGGTCTGCATTTGAATTTTGCTCTGACGACTGAATTATAATGGATATTTACAGCGTTCTGGCAGCATTATGGTGGGGGGGGGGATGTTCTGGCAATAATTTTTATAAATAGAGAATACCATCGAAAATAATCTCCTGAAAATTCATGACTAATACTTTAACAAAATTGAACTTTATTTCCTACCCCCTTTGTAATTTTAGGGTAGTACATTCCGGCCACAGGGGGTTGCCAGAAGTAGCTTTTATTGTTCAGCAGGTGCATAAGATTCAGTGTTGAAATTTTCATGACTAATGAAATGACAACCCAAAATACGTCGCTGGCTCTTGGTCTAATAGGGATCTTTCCCGCTATCACGCACGCCGTATCGTCGGATATGGTCTCGTACGCGCAGCACGCACGAAGTATATTTAGCCATTTCCTGCGATTTGGAGTCGTCGGTTACTACTCACGCTAGGTACTTTGGTGTACCTAGCTTGATCAACACCTCATCTATTTTACTCCACCTTGCTGAGTTGAAAGAATTTTTACGTCGAGGACCATCAGTGCACAGCAGTGAGATTTCTCTATGGCGGCTCTTGCTATACCCACCACCATGTTGACTGCACCAGTAGTGGACCCTTTTTGAAGCCGAATTGCTTGTCCGATAGGCCTCCTACCCTTTTGATGCTAAGAAATATCCTGTCACAAATCGCCCGCTTGAAAAGGTTGTCTATGCAACTAAGGAAACATATTGACCTGTAGGACGATGGGTCTCCTAAAGGCTTTTTTTATGTGATAGACTAGAGGCTCAAAAAAAGTCTCTTATACTATACAACTATGCAACTCGCTGAAGCCTCCTGAAACGAGTTGAATCTCATCAACCAACCGATTGCATGCGCTTTTAGTGGAGCGGGGAAGGAAGGCTATGACAGGAGGAATCGGGAATGTAAAGAGAGAAGAAGAAAGAAGTAAAGTTATGTAGGTGGGAGAAAGTGGAAAAACGAAGACCCATGGAGCTGCCGAGATTCGAGCCCGGGACCTCTGCGATGGTAGCCAGACGCCTTACTCCCTAGGCTACCGAGGCTCCGCATTTGTGTCGCTGTGACCGTTAGTGTCAGTAAGGTATGCTCGGAATGTCGGAACCAGACATGAGTTCATATTACCTACCAGTCAATTGTGTGTAGCATGAGAAGTTGTCCCTTTTTTTGTTGTGCATTTTTTTTTTATTTTTCATGATTGCGATACGCCGTTGAAGAAAAAAAAACCGAGCTGGTACCAGGGCGGTTTTTTTTTAAATTTGTGTTAAACATTTGAGAGTATTTGTTATTCCATAAAATGATCTTGATTTACAAGATGGTAGGCTAAAAACACCCCAGGATGGCTTAGTGGCGGCCGATATCTCTCGCACCAAAAATTCTTGTAGGGACCCTCCACTCTTTGTTAAGGATTCCGCGTCCGCCCTGATATGGCGCTCCTAGGTAAGTGGTTATGCACGGAAAAATACGGTATCTCGAGGGCCTCAGCACTCCCACAACCCCCCTGATGAGTCAGCCCTACTTCGGAGGCCCAGGATATCATCTGAAGGTTCATTTTTATGGTGTTCGGGATTGAGGGTTCAAATTTTGAAGTATTCTGTTTGATAGTTGCAGGTTGGTCTCTTCGGGCTGCCAACCCGAGGCTCACAACACAAAAGTGGAAGGAAAGATTTGACAAAAGTCACAAGAAACCGACGAAATACGAAGTAATCGTGAGGGAAGAACGCAAGCGACAGAAAGCTCAAGAAACCTAGAACCTCTATTCGAAGGACCGTTTGTTGTGACGAAAGTGCTACCCAACGACACGACAAATACGTAGTAGGAGATCGCCCGGATGTGCAAAGAACAGCGAAATGATATACTGGAGTATTTTCATCCGATAATCTAAAGAAATGGTGCGCCTTTCTGCCAAAGGAACGTTCAGTTGACTGGGAAGTCGAGGACGATATCGATTAAGATAGCCGTGTTGTCAGCGGTAGCAAACAGACACTATTCAAGTAGCCTCTACTTTTTGATGGATTATGATAGGATTTAAAACTACATGTGCAAGAAAATCTAAACTCGTACAAACAACTTGTAAAATGACAATGGCGAGAAAACACTTGATATAAACGTGTCAGTTACACCTGAATGCATTCATAAATGTCTGTCATCCAGTATCTTCATCTACCGTGCCTGATTTAAAGACCTTAACCTTACCCAGAATTCGCAATCCGTATTCGAATATTGAATTCCATTTCCTGGGTTTTCCATTTCATACAGAATACAATACACAAAAAGATTCCTAAGGAATGGGTAGGTTGGCAAGCATCATAATTACCGGCCTAATTAACTACTTGAAATCTGAGCGATCTGAATGGGGGCGCCATAAAGCGCATCCTCAGACTCTGGCATAAAACAATATAGAACCGTTTTTTCGAAACGCATTTTCGCACCTCCATTTCCGGTCTCTTCCAATTACTTTTGCAATGACTACTTAATATCTCTCCCTCCCCGCATGGATTACCTGTGCTGTGTACACCTTGGTTGGATAAGGTAGATGGCTAGGGGGTGATAATTATGCTTAACATAAATGCATGGTGGTACGGCTCCCAGCAGTTCCGCTGAATACGTTGTTTTTGACGCCTTTTCGCTATTGTGTGGAAACAGCTTAAAATATTTCTATGTGCAACTTTAGCGAAACAACTGGAAAAAGAGCTGCGCCTGCAGAAAGAGCCTATGTACAAACACAACATATATATTTGCCATTTTTTTTTTTATAGAATTTCAGTTCACCTTTTTTACAGCCGTGCAATCCCAACAGTCCTGGGTAAAGGTCTCCTCTGGCAAAGGGCTTTGCTCGCTCATGCGGCGGCAACTTCTTAATCAAGGCATTTCGAAATTACTTTGGGAATATGCTTTCGTGTTTATGTGATAGCAGTTAATTAAATTTACATTTTTTCCCTGCAGCTCTCTCTACCTACCAGGTAAAAAGCAAGGAAGTTTTTTGTTTTCTCTTCGGTGAGTGCGGATCTGTCGTCAATTTAAATAAGTTGTCATCAGTTAATCAGCAATGATTAAAGGGATTTTTTAGACTTTGCAGAACATTTTTAATTTACTAGACTGAAAAAGTCTATTTGGTTTGTTGCAAGGTATGTTTCTATTATCAGAAAAAAATGCAATGGAGTCACCAAAAAGGTACGTAAGTATGTAAATGTTGTATGTAATAGTTGTTTTTGAAAAAAGGCTCTACGAATCCTCTATTTTAAGCCAACCTTTCATTTCGGATCTTTGAGTGAATTTTATGTAAACAAAGCAACAATTTATGCAGTTGACCATCTTGTTGGTGCTGTATCAAGGTTCGCATCGATATTAATAAATTTTAATTCCTTTTTTTAATACGCTTTTATTAGCTTCACTTGCAACTATGTAATAAAATCTTGGAAGTTAAATTTGACCCATTTGGTTTCCGATTAAGCTGAAATTCTGCATACATGTTTAGTTTGGATGACAATGCAATCTGACCATTTTAAAAAAAAATCAAGATGGCGGTTCCAAGATGGCGGCCGAATTTTGCAATTGTGCTCCCCGACCCCCGATATGGGTATCTAATGAAAGGGTATGACAAGTAGAATACAATTTACTATGTGGCGTCATTCAAAATTCAAAATAGCGACTAACACAAAATGGCGGACTATGGCTTTCTTTACAACCCACTCGTTATGGGTATCTAATGAAAGGATATGACAAGTAGAATACTATTATCTATGTGGAGTCACTCCATATTCAAAATGGCGGCCGAAACAAAATGACGACGAACCCAAAATGTGGATCACCTTTTTCTTTACAACGCGCTTGGTATGGGTATCAAATAAAAGCTTATGAAGAGTGTAGTACAGTAAGCTGAGTGACATCATTTTAAATCTAATATGGGGGAATACATATAGAAATACCTGGTTGCCTGTAAAGTCCGTATACGGGCGAAGTTTTTACGTGACAACGTCTTGAGACTTGAGAGTTGAGACTTGGGACTTGAGACTTGAGAGTTGAGAGTTGAGAGCTGAGAGTTGAGACTTAAGACTTGAGACTTGATACTCGAACAGAGCGATGAGTCATAAGGTAACGGAGAATTTGCTGATAACTTTTTTGCGAATGACTCCCAGGGTATACCGATTTATAAGACGTTGTCACGTCAATAGACTAAAAAGTAGAAAATAAAAAAAATAGTTTGAAAAAACTAAAAAATACGCTTTTATTTTAAAATGAAATAAAAAGTAAAAAATAATTTTGAATGTAAAGTTTTTATTGCTTCAGCTAGTATATGGAAACAACCTACCTTTCAAAATGTAAAAAAGCGTGGGGCGAAAAGTTCCGATGTTAATAAAATATGTGGCATATATATGAATATAGGTAAAGAGCCCCACGCTTTTTTACATTTTGAAAGGTAGGTTGTTTGTTTCCATATACTAGCTGAAGCAATAAAAACTTTACATTCAAAATTATTTTTTACTTTTTATTTCATTTTAAAATAAAAGCGTATTTTTTAGTTTTTTTAAACTATTTTTTTTTTTAATTAATTAATTAGTACGATGTTTCATAATTTTTTACGTTCTACGCCTCTTGCAACTTGATTTTGACCCACTGTCATGTAACCGATCAGGTCCGAATTTTGCCCATATGCATACTTCACAGGGGTGGCGAACGGCTAACAAAGACCTCGGAAAATAGTGGCACCCGATTTGTCACTTCTGTCAAAACCCAAGAAACGTCACTGCAGACGAACACCTAACAGAACTGTTAGCAAGTTCTAATCCCACCTCCCCGCAGTGCCCCCTGGGGTACTTCTTCGGAAGGAGCTAACGCGAGACGGGCGAATGGCGAGCTCTCTCCGCCACAAAACGGAGTTTTAAGTCGGTAGGGCTAAGGGTTAGCAACCCGCTCCCATAGAAAACACCATTGCTACGAATCGGCAAACAATGCCTCGGAACCGGTTGGACAACACGACGACGACCTTTGCTTTTCGAACAAGGACACGAATCGGATTATGGAATGTGAGAACACTGCTTGCTGAGGGACGGCGGGATGAAGTCCTCAACGAGAGGAATCGATATAAAATCAAGATCGTGGGACTTAGTGAGACCAGATGGCCCGATGCGGTTGAACATATCTGCCCAAACGGTGAGTCCTTCTTATATTCTGGAAAAAAAATGAAACCGAAAACCGTAGGATTGTTACCGTTCGCCTGCGTACCAGACTAAGAAGTACTACGGTAGTCCAATGCTATGCTCCAACTGAAGACGCAGAAGATGGCATCAAGGACGAGTTCTATATGCGACTGAATGAGGTTTTTCGCTCTATTCCAAGGGGAGACATCATTGCATTAATGGGCGACTTAAACGCACAGATCGGCTGTGACAAAACCGGCCTTGAACAAACAATTGGAAATCAAGGCCTAAGCCAAGTTACCAATAACAATGGTGAGCTTTTCGTTGACTTTTGTAGTTCCCACCAACTCATGGTAGGTGGAACTTACTTTTGTCACAAGAAGATACACAAAGAGACCTGGGTATCGCCCGATGGTAGAACGAGAAATCAGATAGATCACGTGGCCGTCAGCCGCAGATGAAGAACTATTCTGGAGGATGTCAGGAGTTTCAGAGAAGCCCTCAAAAATAACGTAAACTCTACAAGCAACCCGGAAAGACGCCACCAACTAGAACGGGAATACTCCCAATTACACCGGGAGGTAAAGAGGAGTGTCCGGCGTGATAAAACGCAGGAAATAAATGAGCTCGCAGAAAAAGCTTAAAACGCGGCAAACACAGGCAACAGTAAGGTGCTGTACCAAATCACTAAACAGCTCTTGGGAAAGCACTCTACTAAAAAGCATGCCGTTAAGAGTGCGGATGGAAGGCTGCTGTGCAGCGACGAGGAGCAACTATAAAGATGGAGAGATTATTTCTTCGTCGCCCTGAATGATTCACTTCCACAGGAACCTCAGGAAAACAGCAACAATGCACAGCCACTAAGAATCGCCACTCGGGCCCCATCCAAGACGGAAATCGAGAAATCACAACACCACCTGGGGGGAATATAATTTCGAAAGGGTAAACGAATTTAACTACGTGGGGCCCACAGTCAGCGAAGACAACGATGAAACGATTGACGTACAACGAAGAATAAACGCCGCAAACAGAACATACTTCTCACTATTGCCAGTAGTGAAGTCCAGAGACATCCACAGAAAAGCCAAAATAAGAATCTACAAAACCATCTACAGCTACAGTAGCTAGCTAGGGTGTGAGGCATGAAGTATCTCCTAGAAATCCGCCGACAAGATGAATATACATATTTGAGAGGAAGATTCTCCGAAGGATATACGGCCCAATCAAGGAAGACAATGCATGGATGGACAATCACGAATTGTACGACTTATACAAAAAGTATAAACTTTCGACCCATGCCAAGCTACTACGTTTACATTGGGCCGGTCATGTCCAAAGAATGGATGACTCAAGGATACCAAAAAAAGCCCTGTATCTACTACCAGATGGCAAAAGACCAATTAGCAAATCACGGTCAAGGTGGGAAGACAATCTTTAGCCCGATGCAGCAAAACTGCTCAACACAAGAAACTGGAGCCAAGCTGCGGAGCAGAGAAACGTATGGAGGAAGATGCTGATGGAGGCCAAGGCTCGAATTGGGCTGTAGAGCCATCGAAGAAGAACAAGGAAGGATTCTGCATCTGAAGACTTATCTTCAGCGGCTGACAATCCTTCTGCACATCGCACGTGTTCAATAGCTGGCTTTCTCTTGTGTTTCACGGTTCACTTGAGATCAATCGGTCATCACAAGTGGCGAGGTTGATGCTATCGGAGCTATCAACTTGCTACCAAGGATGCTCTCAACCTTATTACTATTTTTTTATTAATGTTATCCTTATCTGGGCCCACTAGTAGAAGAGAGTATAGGTCACCAACAGTGGGCCTTTATACTGTGAGAAGGCTTATTGAAACTGGAAGGTGAAAGGTATCCAGAGTTCGCATATTTGTGACTTAATACCCCCTTGACCACGCATCCTTTTCCATTGTTCTCTCTCCGCCCGACTACCATTAGCCAGTACTCCTGGTAGATACATGATCTCTGCAGGAGTCTGTTTTCGATCGCCTCCACGAGGAGAACCTAATCGAACTCCCAGCAGTGTACCACAGTTCCTGAATGAAGCACAAAGCAGTGTGTTAATCTCTCTGTGTATCTCTGGCTGACGACTGCTCCTTTCTTCAATCTGTTCATAATTTTGTAGTGCCGGTCAATCAAATACTTTGTTATATTCGAAATTGATCACCTATCTTAGGGGAAATTAAGTTCCTGGCATTCCTGGTGCATTCTAAAAAAAAACTAAGTTTATTTCCCTTAAATCATTTAACAACTGTAATTCATTCCGTTAATTCATTCTAATCACCACTTATCCTCATCCTTTCAACCTATAAATTTTAACGCAGATTTAATGTGATTCTACTTACTCCACCATAATCAGTGATACTCATCAATCACTGCCACAATACCCCTATTTCAGATCATACTTAACACTCTGCTTCTCTGTCTGTCTGTCGCAATGGTCCGGCCATTGGTTCGCATGTCACCTAGTCATTTCCATACGATGTAATGTCGCGGTATCCCTTTCAGCAGTTAACTTCGCGCATAGTTTAAAAACCTTTTCATGCAAACCCGGCAATTAAGGAGATTTTAAAAATAAATTCACACTAATTGATGGATGACTTTATATATACATCCATTTGCCGGAAAATTAACACT
Source organism: Thereva unica (assembly GCA_949987705.1). Classification (NCBI taxonomy): domain Eukaryota; kingdom Metazoa; phylum Arthropoda; class Insecta; order Diptera; family Therevidae; genus Thereva; species Thereva unica. The sequence goes on from OX465282.1 coordinate 9,451,772, forward strand.
TCTCTCCACTCCGTGTCGTCTGCCGAGAGCCGGCAAGTCTGCGGAGATGATTTAACATTCCAGAAGCGCTAGAATGAACTACCGGATGCGGTTAGACATGCATCAATCACTATAGAAGAAACCGGAGGAAAGTGATAACAACTTGGCTCATCACTTTAAAACTAATGAAAAAGAATTGGACGAGATTTTAGCCATTCTAGGTCTGTTTATGGTTTTAGTCCTTGATTTTATGGTGATTCTGCCCCGCAGAGAAATGTCAGTATATCTCACAAATCTCTGTAGCTCGTCACGAAAGCAAAAACTTTTAATTATCCATTTTGAAACAACATTGAAAAATCCTCTGTGCTCGACAAAATCAAATCGTTTAGCCAGCCATCAACGAAAAAGCCTCGTCCATAAGTGGTGCACAAGAATGTGATTGAAATCGACAGAAATAAATTTTGTGCTGCAGCTCAGATGACATCTGAGAGACTCATTACAGCAACAACATCAACAACAAAAAAGCAACGCTGATCCTTCCTCTGCCAGACTGTGTTCTTGGGGATATCTTGATGAGCATCTTCATGTGCAGGTTTCTGGGTTCATGTCGACTATCTGACCACATGATCTTTTCGTGGTGGAAATACGAAGACATGTTGTTAATTGATTTTCACGAAAGGCATTTATGATACCACTATTGCGGGCTGTTGTTGTTTACCTTTGGGGTTTAATCACGAAAAAAGGTTGTTGCAAGTGCATCTTGCCCACATACTATTTGGTTTTTGTGCTGGGAATGCCTCTTGTGTGTGGGATGCTATCGGAGGAGAGTTTTGTCTTACAATGAGATTGAGTGATGTTAGCGTGTTGGGGGAAAACGTTCTTCTCGTAGGGATTTAGTTAGAATCAAAAGTATGGGAAAAGATGGTTGATAAATTTTTACTGTTAAAGTCATCACTCATAAACTTATGCTGCGGTTACACGAATGACAAAAAATGACAATGGTCACAATTTCTGGTCATAATTAATGGCATTGCTGTTCACACGACTCAAATATTGACATGTGAAAAGCTCTATTATAAAATGTCATTAATTTATTGCAAGTTGCCATAAATAATGGCAAGAGCTGAATTTGTATGAAAGACAAATTATGACAGAGTTGAATTTAATTGTGTAGTGGATGAGTATCCGCACATACCAGGGCCGTGCCCGGGACGTAAGATTTTTACTCCGGCCCGAGCACGGACATGTGTGAACGAGTTCATATAAAATTTGCGCACCGATATTTTTCGGAGCCCTTGACGGAACACGGATCTGCGACGTTCCGAGCACGGCACTGATATGTGTGCATACTCCTTTAAGAGGGATTCAAAACAGAGTCGACATTTATTATGTGTAAGAAATATATAAAGGAAGCTGTGTGCTCGTCAGTCAGTCAGGGATTCAAAACAGAGTCGGCTCTTTTGTCTCCAACAGTCGCAACTGTTTTATTACTTTATGGCCCTGTTTATTTGGAAAAGAATTGGTGTCTAGTGTATTGAGCATTTGCAGACACTTGATTAATTCATGGTCCTGCTAGGTTTAGGTGCTGATTTGAGTGTAAACCCCTTTGAAATAACACTACCGCACTTCATGATAATATCAATTGATATAATTATTCATCTTTTTAACAAATTTATACTCTTTCGCCTTGTTTAAAAATAAATTGAACACAAATTCCCTTCCTTTTTGCATTTTTACGAGTGTTAAATATATATTTAGACTTGCCTATATGAGATTTGCCTTGTTAAGATAAATAAAAATGATCATAAAGGATATGAAAATAAACTGCGGGGGTGTGTTGCCGGTATATTATAGTCCATTCAAAACGAACGTTTGGGTATCAAAACATAACACCTTTTTGAAACTCTTTCCGCACATATTTTTTTATTTACTGATTATGGGGCCGCCCCAATGTAGGGGTAGTTGAAAGTAGTTTTGTTTTGGCTTGAAAAGAGTTTATTTTTTTTATTTAATGTTAATTTTTCAAATTGTAGGGGTAGTTTTTACTCCTTAAGGGTTGAAAACAATTTATTTGTACCTGACTACACGCATTCAATCAAATTTGAAGCCTAATTTTTTTTTATTTTCGGTCCATTTAGGGGTGGTTTTAACTGTTTAGGATTATCCCTTATCATAAAATTGGGCTTGATTTGGTATAAATCAACCACTTTCGCCAATAAATATTGAAAAAAGTGTATTCCATTGGGTTATTTTCGATTATTATTGAAATTGTTGTTGTTGTTGAAATTGGATTTTGCATTTAAATAATGACACTCTATCATAAAAGAATGAGCAAGTTCATTCTTTTATGATGACTTGCCATAACTTTTCATAATTTCTCATTATCGTTTACACGGTCATAATTTGTTTCATTATTTCTAAGCTTTTTTAAGCTTTTTATGACAATAATTTTTGCCATTTTTCATGACAGAAATAATGATACAAATTATGATCGTGTAAACGATTATGACAATTAATGACCAAAAAAATGACAAGCGTGTCATTCGTGTAAATTCACCATTACATTAAGAATAAAATATTAAGTTTTAAGTAACGGGCGACGGCGAATTTATTTTTATGGGGAAGTCTTAACTCAAGTGTCACTCTTTATACTACCAGTCATGGTGCAATGTATAGTAGTAAGCTTAGCTCGAAGAATGGAAAAAGGATAGGATAGATTAAGAGTCAATCATCAGCGGAATAGGGGAATAACATGCACGTGCCGCAACTATTTCGGACTGATAGAAGTGCGATCATAACCTCCTAGCGGTGGCCACTCGTAACTATCCTATGAGAGAGGATATGCTAATATGATCGAGCTAGTCCCTTCCAAGTAAGATTGGCGTGAGATTAATAATTTCACCCGAAAAAAAGAATTATTACGGAACAAGCAACATTTGTGTCGTTCAAGGTAACAGTGGTATGGCTCCGTATTAGGGTGGGCAACATTTTTATAACATGGGCCAAAATAAACTTTACGTTTTCTCCGCGGGCCGTAAGTAGTCAATTGACATCTTTCTGTGATCTGTAATTTTTATAGAGTTGCACCGGACTAACATGAAGCAGTACAATTGTCCCGTACAATTGGGTAAATTGTACTGAGGCTTCAATTTTTGAAATGTCCCGGTTCTAAAATAATGTCCTATTGGTGATATATGTGGCGAGGTGTGATTGTAATTACGTAGTGGAGAGACAAGGGTTTGTTCTTTCTTACTTCTTTTGCGGCAGCATAAAAATAAACGAGGTGAGATTGCAAAATATAAATATACACCGTTTACTTACTCTGAGGTAGTTTAATGCATATTAGAATCAAACTCGTAAAAAGAAGTCTTCATTGGTATTTGTATTCCTTCTTTCTTTAATTTGTGAGCGATCTTATTATTCTGTTAGTGCGATGGGTGAGCAAGTCTGAGAAAATTTTCTGGGGCAAAGTAAGGAAAAAACGAATTTCCCTGTGAACTCTATAAAACCGGTTTGTGTATGGGGGTAATAATAGGAATGCTGTATAGTGTAACTTACACCAATGGATATAAGTTTAAACATTAGTAGTAAATTATGAACATACATGTCGTTGTGTGCGTTTAATATTCAATTTGCACTACCGAATTGCATCGTCAAATATTTATTTATAATTTCTTCTAAAAATCTCACGGGTCGGATAGAGACTTTTCGTGGGCAGTATTTGGCCGAAGGTTGCCCACCGTTGTTTGAGAGTATTGTAGGTTGATTTGCTTTGGAGTCGCATTTTGCCGTACTTTTCGCTGTGGGGGTGGACCGGTTGGTTTTACAGCGGGGGATGTGACGGAACGTGACTCCAAAGCCGGTCAACCTCTAGTGTTTTGAAGTTTGGAGTTGCACTACTTTTGCAGTGAACGACACTTATTGCTAGAAGTCCGGACCGGATCCCAGATGTAGAGCCTTTAAGGAAGGCTTGCGTTTAAACTCTTGAATGGTGTATAAGTTCGGGAGTGGGTTAGTCTTGTGTTGAGGGTAAACATTGCTGTGGAAGCAGAAGATTATTTATTTCGGTGGAACAGTCATTATGGTAAAAGCAATAGGGGTAACCTCCGGCACAAAAAGGGAAAGATCGAGAGAAGATAATACTCGAAAAAGGAAAAATTTGTCCATACCATAGTCCATAGTCCAGAAAGCTAGTACATACATACTTCAGGACCGAAGCAATAATGGTCGACGGGTAACTGCCCAATTAATGAAATAATGAAGGACCACCTTCTAAAGGCACTAACCAAACTCTAGTACCGGCAGATTCCTGCATCTTCTCTGGGTCGACATCGAGCCCAAAATATCGGAGTTGGTCATAATAGAGTTACCCTTTTAGCATAGAAGGTGCACTTCTCAACTGGTCTGAGAAACATTTACCATTGCTCAGTGGCTCAGCTAAGACATGTAGACATAAAATATTAAACAACATATAAGAGCACAAAACATCAAACAGAGAAACGTGTAAAACCAAAAAGGGAGTGGGGCACGCAGGGAGTCACGCCACATTAAGAAGAGTCATTTTAAGGACAACTTCATTAGTTAGCAAGCTTAAACACTCCAATTTTTGTTAGTTTGAACATGCCATAATTGGTATTAGGGGAAAAATGTGCAAGTCATAGGGACTCACTATATATTTTTTTTAAATGTGCCATTTTATCCCTCCATATTTCCTTAAATATTAATTCTAGCGAAAAAGTGTATAAAGCCTTTTTCGTAGAGAATTTTATGTATATTAATTTAGTACCTGTTAATTTTTTCGCAATAGGCCATAGTTTACGAGTTAATGAAAAACTAAAAAAGAGACCTCTCCGTTAGTTCCACTCCCACCCCCGATATTTTTAGTATGTTGTTAAGGACAGGATCCTCTACAACATATAATTGCCTTGGCGAGGGTCAGCTACACCTCTGGCACTCGGGCGTCAATCGCCATAGCTGTCCTCACCACAACCACTCTACCACAAATAACTATGAAATCACTATAGTTGACCTGGTGCCAGTTGTGCCGCGGATTGGAAGTCCCCCGGGCAATAACACGCTATAAGGCAGCCCGCTCGACAGATGGGGGGTTCATGACCACTCCGGGAGGAGGATCTTACCGGCAATTACCATAAAACCTAGATCTAAAAAAAACGCCCTGGTACCACGACGCTTTTCTTTGTACACACTCACACAGTAAAATTATTAATAGAACAATTTACAGCTACGTAATAAAAACTTCCAAATATATTGTACAATGACACCAACCCCTGCAGTGTGATGTGATAAATAATGTGATACTCACAGAACTATTTCGAAAGGGTGTTAATTATGGTAAAGAGTTTGGAAAAAAATGCTGTGATGCACAATATAATACAAAAAATTTTGCTAAAAATTGGAATAAAAAAATCTCAACATTATAATGGATATTTTTTTTCTTCCCAATTAGTTTGTTGGTTTTTCTTGATTAGGGGAGATTTTATCCCAAACCAATTGCCGTCCCAATATTTTGGCAATTGGCCAAAACTGTTTTTCCTATTTTCCCCCCAAAACTTGGAGCGCAAAAATATGCGTCATACTCCACTAAATCCAATCCAGCACTCACTTTTTTTCCAAATGTCGTCCCATGTTTTTTTCCGCTTACTATATTCCTCAAAATTTCCCAAAATTCTAATATCCCTTTCCGTATACATACCTATATTCCGTAGGTAGCTACTGGGTGGATTTGTGTATAGATTAACCTCCGGATTAGTCGAAGCGGTTAGATGAAATGCCGACTTTTCATGGGGGATAGGCAGGGGCGGCGCTTTCATAGGTGCGAATGGTGGACTTGCACCGGGCGCAATTGGTCGGGGGCGCAATTTATGATATTAAGATAAAAAAAATTGAAAACTTTGGAAAAAAAATTGATATGTATCAATCCGTGTCCCTGTACTATTCGTGCAGGAAGTTTATTCTGTTTGGCGAACTCAGGTTTTATTATTCTTGAGTTCAATACGTGAAAATGTATGCGGGAACTCAGGCAAAAGAAGTTCAGTACACCAATTTGCTCAGTGAAGACAGTGTATTACTGTCCAACAAATCAATATAGCCTATTCCACATGGGCCAGCCAACAAAATGGCTGTAATGGTCATTTCCCTTTTGAAATTCGATGAAGAATCGCATGGGTTCTCACAAGAGACAACTTTTCCAACAACCTATACGTTAGAATGCTTAAGCTTGTTGTTATTGCTTTTAATTCTGTATAGCAGAAACATTTTCTTTTCTTTTCCTAGCAAGAGGGAGACAACCATAATAACTACACAGCTGTCAAAAAATCGGCACGCCCCATCGTTTTCGCCTACTCTGATCTCCGCAAACTACGTTTTCAGGAGACTTTTGTTGGTTGGATGTTCGCCCTTGTCAAACTTCCTGTGCAATCTTAAATTTTTGCGCAAACTATGAAAAGTTTTCTCCCATTCAACGAGGGTTGTGCCTTTGCCATTGCCCTTCAGTGCGTTTTGGTGGGGCGTAATATAGCATAGTGCACCGGGCGCAAAATACCCAAGCACCGGCTCTGGGGATAGGCCTGCCGTTGCAAACTGTGCCAAAATTGGCAAGGGCATGTATTTTTCCCCTATTGGGCATTTTTTGTCTTCTTTGCTTGACTATTGGGTAAAAGTCAATTCCTTTATCTTTATATTTTCTATACAGCGCATGTGTCAACTTTGTATTTCTCTAGCTATTGAATAATTTTTTGTAGTGCATCTGGTCTGTTTAGTGATATAACATTCCAAGTGGCTACCTTCATTTCATCGGTTCTTTCTCTTGTCCTTAAACGTACCCTAGTTCTTTGACGTGAGTTTTGTCTGGTATGGACTGCGATTTTTGAGTTCTTCTAACAGTTTAATTTTGTATGGGGCCAGCTTGTCGGCCTAATACCCTATACCCTCTCGGAGGACCAGATCCCATGCATCTTTTGTTCTTCTCCGTTGTCGAAATTAACACTTACTACGTATACATGATGACTTGAATAGTTCAGTTACAATTGCGACTCGCGTCATAAATCACAAACAAAATACAGAGAGGCTGCTGTCCACTAAATTCAACTACTGAACTCGCGTTTATATGCATAATTTCAGCTCAACCCAGGTAGCAGATCTGAGTCGAGTTCCGTCGACCCTAAACCAATTCGACTCCGGTCTACATGTAGTTGGACTCGGGTTCAACCTGAGTTCAACGTGGTAGTTGGACTCGGGTTCAACCTGAGTTCAACGTATCATGTATACATACGAACTGTCACCACTTGAAGGCGATGCAGAGGAATTGGGAGAAAAAATTGAAAGGAATCACTTCTAATGTTGGATCAACTGTCACCACTTTGCTCCCTTTAGGGCATCATATAAAAAAATTTTATTAACTAAATCTGAATTCTAGAAATAACTTTATTGTAGATACTACTTTAATAAAAAGTGCAGCTGGGTGATCACTGTCTACATGCCCTAATATCACACCTTTCTCAATCTATTACCATTTCATGTTTAAGTATGCTGCAAATACACTACATTAATCAAGCAGAACCCCTTCCAATCTCTATAAATAACTCCGTCTGGTGTAATTGTTAATAAACTTCCCGCTCCACAAGCCCTTCTCTAATTAGGAAACGTAACAAGAAGGAAACTTTTAACAGCATTCACGCTCGAGGTTGGCTCCTTCTGTTATTTCAGTCTCTTAGCGCATTTACACTGAAGCTTGAACTTCAACAATCTCTCTACAACCAGCCACATTTCTTCCAAGAATATTTTTCTTTCGCTAATTTCTACTATAGCCATAGTGTGACCTCGACTCGATAACTCAACGAAAGGAGACGCATTATACCGGTAATGACTCTGACCACAGGAAATCATGCATGGAACGCGAAAATCACGAACACTATGTACGCAACAAAAACAACAGTCGGACAAAATGTATGAAATAGATGTCTGGAGAGTAGTAAAAGTGGTGCCTTACTACTTATTCCAGGGCGCAAAATCTATGTTGCTACGTTAATTGTGGCATATTTGCACATTGGTGTGGAAAGATCCCTAATCTTCTCCCTTCGCTCCACAGTTTGAGCTCTGGTTTGATACCCTCGCAAGTCTACAGTTGGTTAAATGGATGGCAACTGCCACTATATATGAGAGTACCAGTTTGACGATGACTTACCCGAGACGTCTGATTCGCCACTGTATGCAAATATAGGAGCGATGGAATCGGTTGTCGCAAATTAGCATTCCAATGTTCGATGGTAACCAGAGGCGCACAAGAAGAAATCGACGGATGTACAACTAAAAAAAATATATATATGAGAAATCGAAGAATTTTTTATTTTTACCTTTGTTGGAAGGAAAAAGAAGGAATTCATCCCGCGAAAGATCAATTCTTCTGCGACTTTAAGCGCTCACTCGCAGCGCAATGGCAGCCTTTGCATTCATACATATACAGTAACAATTTGCAAAACATGTTCCCTGCATGATTTAAAGCGAGGAGACAATTTTAGAGCAGATCTGGAATTTCAAATCAGCTGCATGTCAATGGCTTTCTTCTTTTATAAGATTTACATTACACAAAATTCAACAGAGCCCCAGTCCCAGTGTGGTGGAGCCTTGCGTGGCAATGTCATTCGTGAAGATGTTCATTCTGATAGTGCGGCAGGATTTCTTATCATTCCAGGCAATAGTCACGAATTTATATGCTTCTTGCGCTCTAAAAGTGTTACAATTACGAATATTATTATGGCTGCCGAGTTGATGAATGTGCATGGTTTGGCGTCCGTGTTCTTATATTCATCGTAAGAATTCAAATTTTATTGAGGCGCCATTGAGGTTGTTATTTTAGTCTCTGTCTGGTTTTAATATACATTTGTGTAGATTTGCGATTTTGGAATAGTACTTGTGTCGTTTTGTTGCTTTGCTATCTTCAACAATTTACGAATGTGCATCTTGATCGGATTTAAACAAGCTCTAGAAATTTAGTTTACCAATGTAAATTGGTGTAAACATATATTTTGTAACCACTGGTACTTGGGTTTTTAAGTAATGCAAAATTAAGCACTGGAAAATTATCACAAAAGCTTCACTGTCCACAGGCAAAGACTATTTCAAACTCATTGCCCAGAATGGGAATTCGAATGCTTCTATCGGGCGATAATAGAAGCAAAGAAGAATAATTTCCAATACTGTTCTAAAAATGTACGAAGTTGACTTTTGTTTACATCTTGTTATAATGAAAATGTAGCTTAATACAACTCCAAACCCGAAATCCTTATTCCATCGGCCACGATGGGCCTGACTACAATGCAAGATTTTACTCCGCTTTTGCAAGGACATGTCTGATGTAATTCATTATCCGCTACAAAAAATTAATGGTCTTGGATGTGAAGTATCACGTCCTTATTTTAACGTGACAACGTCTATTAATTTGAACGTGACAGACGTAATACGTTTTGTATTATTTTCTCAATTAATAAATTATATATTTCGAAGCAAATTTTTTTTGAAGTGCTAACTTCTTTAGGCGCGTTTGGCACTTTTTCGCTGGGGGTAAAACAAACAATTCGCGACACGCGCATTTTGTTGCTACACCCGTTTCTGGACACTTGCTGCAATGATGGCGACACGCGCACTTTGTTGCTCACTCGTTTCTGGGCACTTGTGCCTATGCAGCTGGCTAGAGCATGGAAACTTTTGGTTGAGCTCCACTTACAAACAGCAGCGTATTATTATATGTGTGCGAGGCAAAATATCCCGCGCTTGGTGAGAGGGATTGGGTTTGAATGTTGCAATGCAGAAGCTGCTCTCAGCATTCGTTTTATATTCTCGCGCCGCTCTCAAAATTCATGTCATATTCTCGCACGCCATCGCTGCTGTCTGTTGCTGGACCTCGACTAAAAGTTGCCATGCTTTAGCCAGCTAAATGGCTGCAATATTTAAATATTTTGCTTGGATTAATCGCTCTCGGCGACATGGAATACGTTTCGGCGTCTCGCCTATTCGACTGCGCGTCTGTATTTTACGTACATATCTGGGGCAGTACCCCAGTAGGGAAAATCGCAAGTATTTACTGTGGGAAGTCGATTTGGAAGTACTTCTTTAATTAGTGTTTTCTGTAATGACTTATAAGTAATGCAGAGGAGAATGGGTTTGGTGACCAAGCGTTTGATTTCGGGCAAAAAGCGTGTTGAAAAACTTCGTAGCTGCTCGTTTTCTTTGTTAATTATCTCAGTTATCTCAGCCATTAAGTTTCTGATCTTTAATGTATAAACATATATTTGAATTTATGTTTATGATATAAATATAAATCGCTTAATTTTACTTATTTTACTGGTTCTGAAAAAATTCAAATTGAATCCAGTAGATTCCCATAAAAATTTAGATCCGTGACTTTGGCTGAATATAATATGACTTTTTTGCATATTTGCACAATGTTTAAAATAGCAAAAATTTCTGTTTCGTGACTATTGCATCAACCCGACGATATGTACTGTGTACTATGTATTACATATTTCCTATAAACTATGCACTATGTATTTATTACTATATATTAGCTACTATTTTTAATAAAAACTACATTACCCCAGTCATCCATCGTCCGATCTTTGTGTGATAAGTTTAAGACAAATATTTTAATTTCCAAAACATTGCAACACATTTTGGAGTGAGTGCATATAAGTAACAATTAAATAAACTTTAACAGAATATTCATAAATAAAATATATTAATCCTTATCGTCTTGTATTAAGATTGATTTGGACATTTAGACTAGCCATAGAAGTTAACATTTCTAAAGTGTGGTCCTACGCACACTCGTTTTTTTGTGTGCGGGACATTTTCACACGCGCGTCCTATCTTAAACCGATTTAATAGACGTTGTCACGTCAATAAGGTGAATGAATGTATTTTTCCCGTGTAGAGGATAAATTAACAAAAATTTTGAGCCATTAACCACCCCCCTAACATGTATGGGGGCGGAGATATGATTTTTTTTTGTGTGCGGGACATTGTGCGGGACACTTTCACACGCGCGTCCTATCTTAAACCGATTTAATAGACGTTGTCACGTCAAAAAGAAGCAATATCAGAAACAAAATTTAAATTAAAAGAACAACTTAACCAACAATAATAGCTGATAAAACTCTTTATGAAGAACTTTATATAGTTTCAATAAACCGATGTGAAACGTTGGTCCTCCCATCTGTAATTCTCGGTCTCAACGTCGCTAGTCCTGTACAACACATTGCACATTTGCGTGTCCCTCAGACCACCTCGGAGTGGCCATACACAGCAAGGCAAACCTAGTACTGGTCTGCGAGTCACAAGACAAATTCAATCTTATAAAAGCACGAAATGGCAAAATTATAGCCAGGACCTTTTCAGGAGACTTAAGAGCCCTATGAAAATCAAAACAATGTTAACCCGCGTAAAGGCGAAAAAGGTACAAGCTCGAAGGCAAAATGAATGAGTTTAAAAACATTTCGAAAGCATCTCGAAGTAAGATAGAAATCAGAGCCTCAAAGTTAAGGTCGACAAAGTCTTGTCAAGGTTTGAGGACAAGCAGCGTACAGCTTCGCATGTAGAAGACTTCAAACTAATGGCTCTTTTCTGAAATCTTGGAATACAGAGGGTGATACTGATGAAATTAAGAGGCTCGGGCGATTATTCCTAATAACAATTTAGTTTTGAGAGAAAGCGGTCGTGACGTGGTGTGGCACCGAGTTCTAATTTACAAATATTACTAGCCTTGACTGCCCAAATCCATTGACGAATATAATAAGGAGCTTTTTGGCTAACCGAGGTGTAACCCGGCAAAAGTTTATAAGCGTTTTACAACAGCCTAAAATGGAACCAGGGGCCTTATCATGAAATGCGATGCGAAAGTAAATACGAACCGAAATTAATTTGCGGTACGAATGAATCTACCGATCATAGGATCCGTCTACTACGAATTCGCATTGCAAAGGGAGTACTGCCCTACGCAACTTAAAAATTCTTTCCAGTACTGGGAAAGCAGGAAACTTCATGCCAATATTTGACATTTTATAAGTGCGGTAATAAAGTTTGTGAGTTTTCTTTACAAAAATTAAATAATTAAAATAAATTATATAAAAATGATTATTGTCGAAGCGTTTTTCTCATCATCTGACAGTGAAGAAGAAAATCTTCAAAATATGCGATTGGTTCGAAGAAAACTTCGTGATAATTCGAATCCTATGGGGCTCCTTGATGCAATATGAGTACACAGACTTTATTAGTTGCTTCATTACAATTATTTTCTGTTACAGCTTTATACAACTCTTTCGAGTATCAAAGCCGGAGTAATTGGATGTGTGGATGGAACACACATAAATATAATTCGACCAAAGGAAAATGAACATTTATTTTATAATAGAAAAGGATATCACAGCGTATTGTTTTTGTGTTGTAGCTTTTCCCCTGAAAAATTGTTTATTTATATAATCAATTAAATATGTAGTTATAAGAAAATATGAAAAATAAATTTACATTTTTTATTCCTAATTTTTTATTGGTGCACACAATCACTCACGAAATCGAAAAATCAAATGCGACAGCTGCACAGCCATCGGAAAAAATTCCGTTTGTAATCGCATCAAACCGATTCGAATTCGCATGGCATGATCGCTTTTTTCGATTTTCGGATAATTTCATTTTCGAATCGCATTTCATGATAAGGCCCCAGATTAGGCTTAACGTAAACAATTGTCAGATAATGGCGGCCAGTCGAGGAAAACGAAGAGATAACTAGAGAATATTACTAAAGTAAAAACAAATACTGCACTCAATTACTACATTTCCATGACACTTTGAGTGCTCGAAAGCTTGAAAATTTCAAGAACTCAAGCGCGTATATGTTCTGCTTACTTGCAGCGGCATGTTAGCTTGAAATGAGCTTGAGTTGTTGAGCTGACATTTGAAGTTATTATTATATTTCTTTTCTCTTCTTTCTTCTTCGTGATTTTATTTCTTTTTTAATAATTTAGTCCTCTTATGTTTCCACAAATTGCTTTTAGACACATTAACAAGACTAACTCCCACTTTCTAGCACTCAAGTTTTCAAGCTCGGTTTGCGCCTAAGTTCTCAGGCGCTTAATAGGCCCAACGAGAGAGAGAATGGAATAGGGCGAAAGAGATACAACAGCGAGTTAAATGAAATTTTTGTAAGATTGCCAGAAATGAGAAGCCGGGTATTGTGTATGAGCGAAACCGGACAAACAAAAATAAAGTTTCAGAGGATTGTTGAGGAGTACAAAAACAGCTGCCCCAAATCAAGCCAATCCTCCCGAGTCGCATAAGGGTAGAAAAGACCTCGATCCTCTCCTAGAAAGAATATCGAACGAAAAGGCAAAAGGGCCAAGTGTCCCAGTATCTCCCAAGATAAAGTGGATGACAGCCGGGCCCAGAAAGGCTGCTGAGCGAGGTGATCAGAAATCACCTGCAAATAGTATTGATGGGCGCGAGGTCTTTAGAGGACGCACTATCCCCGAAACCTGGGTGGAGCTGGAAGCCAAACTATCGGAGATGGTGCTGGATCAGATCTTCTCAGTCAAGGAAGGAATAACGCCCTGCTATTGTTCCTCTGAAGTAGTCGGAGGTTTTAAAGTAATCAGATCAAGAAGGTCTCAGAATGCGTCTCTCCGGCGCTCGAGTTTGTCAGCAGACCAATAGGGGAGACCAAAAACACAATATTTGACTACCCCTGCTGCTAGCCAACCAAAAGAGGAGAGTACTGCAGGCACATTTAAAACAAAGAAAAATCAATGGGCCTCCTACACAGAACCCGACGAGATATTGCTAGAATTACAGCAATTATCACAGGACATTGCCCCATATAGGACAGACTACGCTGCCAAGCTGGGTCGGGGTTGCGAGAGGACGGACGAAAGGAAATGTATAAATGACCGGTTTTAGCTACAGCCAGGTATTGCACAGTAGACAGTTACGTTCTGGAGGACTTAAAAGAAATCTCCAGGTAGAAGATCAGATCACTGGTAAACTTCCTAAACTCCATAGGATGTCTTTAGACAACCTTCAAACCTTAGGTACACCAGTTGTGGCAACAAAACGGCGGTAAAGCGCTAAGTAGACACCCGATCGGACAGGAGGAAGTCCTATACCTAAGCTAACCTAAAGGAGTAACGATATGAAGAAAATGATGATCCAATGTGTTTATTTTTTATAAGGTAAAACTATGGAGGATGTCTGGCTTCTTTAAACTCAAACAGAGAGCATCATAACGCAGAAAGTTCAGAAGTTATTCACAAAATTTGTAATGTTAAACATATCAAAGCGAAAAATGATTAATTTTCTTTTCACAGAGACTCAAAGGGCTGTAAGGGGCAATAAATGTGAGTAAAGTTCTGCAAAATTAATTGCATTTAAAAAAAGTTGCTTGTGCATGCAAGGTAAATGAGTCTAAAAATTTAGTTATGGAATCGAGCATTTTCTCATAAATTATGAATAGAAATTTATGTTCCTCAGTTTGATAAAAAGAAATCAATATAAATCATTGCAAGAGAATCACTGGTTCTGCTTGGATTTGTTATCCTGAGATTACAATAACCGTATGGAATAATGTAAAAGGCATAAAGCCACAAACTTCATCGTTCTATCATAAACGGCTGACTTTATAGCGAAAAAACTTACTTTTGTTGAAGGCTAATAGAGGAAATAGCTCCCCGTTCGCAATCGAACATAAAATAAAGGAGAAATTCTTTTATTAAAAGAACTATTGTTGGAATTGAGCACAAAGAAACCTCCTTCAAGATTTTATGCTTTAAGAAACAATATGCATAAGATTTTCAATTTCCCTTTATAGGAAATTATTGTAATGCATCTGAAATTGAAAATCGTAGTTTTCAACCTATGTTAAAATTTGAAGAAGGTCCATTGCAACATAATTTGTAGCTGAAAAACATGTCTGTGATTATCTATGTACGAATGCATATGTAATTCATTAAGCTGCCAATCGAGGCGTATTAGCGACAATAAAATTTTATAACATTCGGTTAGTCCGTTTTATTTAATGAAAACTTTTTTGAAGATTTGGAGAAAAATAAACAAAGGGTTTGGTATGAGAGTTTCAAAAGGCAATCTCGGTAAAATTTGCTTTTAATAAATTATTTAAAGTATTTAAAGATGACACTGCTTTTTTAAACTGCTCAGGATCACGCTTGAGTTTTTCAAATGAGCTGTAATGAAGCCCGAATAAAATATCATCAGGGGCGGATCCAAAAGCAGTTCTAGCCAAACAGTCCTACAGGTCATAGGCCACATAGTCGTACATGTCATGGTGCAATGTCTAATAGCAAGCTTATCTTGAAGATATAAAAAGGATAGGATAGGTTAAGGATAGCCTGGAGAAGGCAGTCAGCCTAGCGGTTGAACTCTTGGATGTTGTAAGAGCTTATATTTTTAACAGCCGGGTGAGTCACAACCGTTGGGATCAGCTTGAGATAGCGGGGTGATATGCCCAGGCCCACCACAAAGAGGGGCAACTGAAACTGGGCTCCGGGCCCCAGGCCAGGGGGGTCCCCGAGAATAGAGGGAAAGTGAAAACCCCACATCCCTGCATACTAATCATCTAGGGGCTCCGTAACGAGCCTGAAACCCTAAAAGCCAAAACTGCCATATCCCTGAGTTCTAATTGTCAAACAAAAGTAATCTAAAACCTGAAACACAAGCACCCTAAAATATATATTATGTTTGTGTATAGGTATGGATTCTTTTACTCATCTTATTTATATAGTAAACACTATTTTTCTTTCTTTCATTTCCGCAAAGTCATCGATGACATCATCATAGTCTATATTTTCTACCAGCTCTCGTTCTATTGATAATTGTTAACCTTTTGTCTTTTCGCCTTTCTAAACACGAAGGTCGACAGTAGTTTTACCGAGCGGTCCCCCAACTAAGTACCAACACGTCCAATATGCTGCTTAACCACCGCATCGAACGAGAACCGGTCTACGTTTGTCCGTTTTCTTCGCCCCATACAATTTCTTAAAGCTGGAGATTATTAACAGCGAATTAGCTCCTTTTAGTAGCGCTACGATTTTTACTGCTGGGATAGCTTCTTGATTGATCCTGCGAAAAGAAAAAAGATGACTGCTGACCCCAGAACTAAGCACAAGGGCCTGTCTACATAAGACCTGTTCCATTCTAGGCTATACTTTAGGTTCATTTGCAAATAAAAAATCGATCGTTGAGTATCTATATTCAATTTTCTGAATGAACTTATTCTTATCACAAATTTTTTTAGTCAAAGATTTTTTGGAATTTCAATTTTCTGAAGGGGCACCCAAACATATTGTTTCGACAGTTGCCCGTATGTTTAACGAATGATGGGACTAACATGATCGCAACATTCAAGATAACTCCTGAGGTTTCTTACCTTCTCAACCCTGACTAAAGGGACCGCATTTAGAGTGATAATGGAGAGGTCAGCACAAATAGTGACAAAATGAGAAAAAATCATGCAATGAGACTTCGAAGTATTAAGTTGAAGTAAATTTGAGGTCGACCAGGAAGAAACACGGTGTATGTCAACCAGCAAGCTCTTCCACACATCTTTGAATTTTATGATATAAAGTTGCATATCATCAACATACATTTGACTCTTAGAATGTGTTACTACCGAAAGAAGATCGTTAATAAAAAGGCTAAATAAAAGAGGACTCAGAATGGAACCTTGGGGTACGCCAGCACCAATGTTCGAAGGAGTACCTTTGGATGGTAGTAGGTTCAGCCGTAGTGAAATTGATTTAATATATCCCCCGCTTTTCTAAAAAAAAAACTTCTTCATAATATAATTGCGGCACGCAGAGTTTTTTCTTTTTTTATGTGGTAGACTAGAGGCTTAGGGAAAGCCCCTAGTGGTCTATTAATCCGCCATAGCTACTCTCGTCGTATATCTGCGCTTACTTGAATTTGTTCACTTTGACATTCAGACAGCGCCAGCCCTAGCCCTTGAACAGGGTAGAGCGAGATTGTCTTTTGGCGCCCTTTGGTCAACGATTTCACATCACATAAATCAGGCCCACAAGGTTTTTTTCTTTTCAGTCCAATAGTCATATCCCAAGTATTTTTTCGCGCTGAATCCGAATCCGTTGGCCAAATTGCCCTATCACGTCAGGATTTTGAGCAATCCTAACCTAAAAGTGCCAAAAATCGTGTTTTTTGCACTTTTGCGCGTTAAATATCTCAAAACTATGGAATGATAGGGCAAATCGGACAACGGGATCGTTTTCAGCGTGCCAAAATCTACAGAAAACCATGTCGAAAGCGTGAAATTTGAAAAAACTTTTTTTGTAATACTGAAAAGAAAAACTTCTTGGCGCGAAATCGACGATGCAAAAAACACGATTTTTGGCACTTTTGGGTTAGGATTGCTCAAAATCCTGACATGATAGGGCAATTTGGCCAACGGATTCGGATTCAGCGCGAAAAAATACTTAGGATACGACTATTAAATTGAAAAGAAAAAAAATGACCCGTTTTTTGCAGGCCTGTGAGTATTTCAGTTTATCTTCTGTATCAAGATAGAATAACATCTGTAATTTCACATTAATTGTCATTTCCTAATCCCATTTGAGTCTATTTTCTTTGTTTAGAGTGCAATGTCGAACAGCAGCTCTAGTCGGGGATGAAGGAACTTCTACCCGCATATTTTGTAGTCCACTTACTCCCAAGCATTACTATCGCGACTTTGACAACGGGGCATCGAGAAACAACTCGCTGGAGTGTCATGCCTCCTGAAACGAGTTGAATCTCATCAGCCAACCGATGACATGCGCTTTGGTGGAGCGGGCAAGGACTAAGGAAAGCTATGACAGGAGGAATCAGGAATGTAAAGAGGGAAAAAGACAGAAGGAAAGTTATGTAGGTGGGAAAGTGAAAAAGGCGAAGGACGGCGGGGTTGGCCGGGATTCGAACCAGTGGCGGTTCCTCTTTGGAAGCAAAGGAAGCACTGCTTCCCTTGACCAAATAGGCAACTTCATAAAAATAAATTTATATAAATAATAATAAATTTTAAATTTATATCAAGATTAATCACAACAAAAATCTTAACATATTTTCCACTCTGGAAACACTAAAGCTGGAGATATTACAGCTTCCCATTGCTGTGTTAGGCCTCGAACATGATATGAGCGGCGAGCGGCAGAGTGGCAATACTCAAGTGCCTCTCTTCGCTAATTCGAGACGTTAAATTTTCCTGGCGCTGCTCTTATCGTGGTCGAGGCCTTACACAGCATGGGGAAGCTGTAATATATCCAGCTTCTTTGCCACAGAAAATCAACGTGAAAACTCCACCACATTCAATGTAATTGGACCCACACTCACGCAATGATTTGCGTTAATACAGCATCCTCAGAAGCTGAGCTAAACGCAGCTTCTTCGGAACCGAACAGCGAGAATTGAGAACTCGAAGATAGAGAAATTTTCGTATCCACCTTATTCTCTTTGTTTTCTTGGTTTCTTTTTCTGGTTATCTGTTCTGGCTTCGAGCAATATTAAATTTTCTCTTAAAATTTTGCTTCGTATTTTTGTTTTTGACTCTTCTTAAATTTGAATTTTCGTTTGTAGATTGAGTCAAGAAAAAAGAGGATAGGTGAAGTTTCTCTTTATCTATTATTTATTCTAGTGGGGTGGTAGGCGGTGTATATTGAATATAAGCTGATAACTTTCTGATTCCATTATATTTTTATGATTCTCTTTATATTAATGATGATTTAAAGGATTGAGAATATTTTTATGAAATGCATTTTTGAGTACGGGTTGCCTGAAGTGCTTTTTTGCAAGAAGAATGTAATGATGGTAGGCGAAGGTTATAATAGGGTTTTATTTTTACTATCTTTTTTAGATTTTGGCTTATTATGGTTTAACAACTTTTCTTTGGACGCTTTAATTTTCAACAGAATTTTAAAAAAAAGGCGCAAAACGCCTGCTAGCAGTGAAACTATTTCGACAAAATGCTAAAATTCACGACTTCGAATTCGATTTTTTCATTTTTTTTAAGTTTAAATAATTTTTCTTGTCTACCATCATAAAAGAAACTGCATATCAAAAAAAGAAAAAACCTCATGCGATGCACAAAAATTAAAGGGCATTTAGTTTTCAAATTTGAAGTCAATTTTTGGTACTTGAGTAAGATTTTTTGACCTGAAATTGTAACCAGATATTGTGTAAGTTGACTGAAAAAATGCGAAGAAGCTAACATTTAGCAGTTTTTTAAGTTTTTTTGACGTTAGGTGTACAGATAAAAATTTTACATTGCGGCGGTTGCTAGAGGTAGAAAATGTCCATTTAGTATAGATGTTCCAAACATTTTTTTTTAGATTAGACACAATTCCATATGTTTGCTTATCTGAATCCACTATGTTATTTTTCAGTTTTTTTAGTTAATAAAGCCTTCGATACTTTTACTTTTATCGTTCGCTTTGGGCATTGCTTCCCTTATTCTGAACCTTACGAACCGCCACTGATTCGAACCCGGGACCTCTGGGGTGGTAGCCAGACGCCTTACTCCCCAGGCTACCGAGGCTCCCATGTTATTAAAACAGTATTTGTAAATTGTTGTCTGTATGTTTGTCCGGGCTAATCTCGGAAATGTCTAATCTGATTGCGACAGGACTTTCAAGGAAGATTCAATAGTATTGGGTATGTTTTAGACTACTTTTTGCCTCCGGTCGCACTATCGGCTCCGGATATCGCATTCGAATATCAACTCAGACCGAAAACTTGACTCGATCATGGTAGGAAAGCGATTGGATAATCTTTTATTATTCCAGTAGGCTTTAAACCTCGAGATCCACTAATCCGATTTTAAGGCCGGTAATCCGATTGCTTAGGCTACTTTTGCACTCTGATCGGACTAGTGGAAACCGAACCGATAATCGAAGGAGAGCCTTTTTACTAATCTAATTGTAGGCCTCAATATAAAATAATATCGAAGTTTGCCCAAGGGAATCGTGATCGTACTATAGGCAAAGCTTTTATTTATGGACAGTTTTTCGTGGATAGTGTTACTTGTAGTGCATTCAACATTTATGTAGAGCTCTTTGAGGGCATCAGTTAGAACGAGTGAACGTGAGCAAGTTAGCCTATTGTGTATACATACATACCCTACTAACGGAACAAACCACCAGCCTTCCGGACGAAGGCAAGAAGATCTTTAGTTGAAGAAGACCAAACTTGAGCGATCTTAAGCTCTCTGATAAAAGCTCTTCTTCTAAACCAGATCAGAGCAGGACCTTCATAGACTATGTGTGGGGGTCTCATCGCCTTCCATACAGAGTTGGCATTCTGTCTCTTGAGACAGTCCTAAGTTGTGGAGGAATACTGCAGTGTGCAGTCCGATACGATACGTTTCAAGCCGGTAAATATTTATTTAATGTTCTTTAGGCTCCAAAGTGTGAATTATTGAGCTGCACTGTGATCGCCAATATTTGCAAAATTAATGAAATTTTTGGCGATTTTTTCGGGAAAATGACTCGTAAATCAACTCACTCGTAAATCAACGCGCCATCAAAGTTTAATTTTTTTGCTCGAAATTGTTTTTCACGTTCATTTTGGTGACCCTTGACACATGGCGCCTAGAGCAACCGCTCCACTCGCTCTATCCTAGGGCCGGCGCTAGATTCAGAGCCTTGGGCAGAAATCACATTGTATCAACTAGGGAATCCAATCCCGCGAAGGCACTATTTTTGCGGGACCAGTAATGCGGGACTAGACATGCGGGATCCGCGAGATTGTCGGGATTTGGGCAGTAGAATCACTTGTTCTAAGAACCGAAACAATATACAAATAAAAATAGATTTAGGCCCTCCGAGAGGACTGATTTGCAGCTGTTTCGTGATATTTCCCGTGTATGGAAATCGGAATCCATACATGGGTCGACGGATACGAAACTCATTTGAAACTAGTTTGAATTGCTCGCGTGCGACTGTTCTTGCCGATTGAAAGCGATTTCAGTAACCCGGTTGCACTTCATCTGAACTACTTGACAATTTGTCAAAACCTCGTGACTAAAACCTAACACCGATTGATCCAAAATCAGTTGAGCTCGTGTGTGGCCAAAGATTTCATTTTAATTGCTAACTGGTTGTGCTCTTGATTATTGTGAAACCAATTTGAAATTGTGATTGCATATCAGTCGACTCGTGTGCGGAGGGCCTTACACTCAACAAAATTTAAATTCGTTAGTTAAACATAACTGCCTGCTAAGAAATACAGCAATAACACAAAATCATTTAAATATATGTACATATTTATGTGCGCGTATCCGAACGTGATCAACTATGAGTTTCCATGCAGAGTTTACCCTGAGTTAGCTCAGAGTAAGCGCCCATGGAAACGGAGGTTAAGTAAAATTTCGTTAAATCCAAGAAAATTCCACGAAACACGTCGGATTAAGCCGGGTTTAACATATGGTTTGGTTAAATGTAAGTGTAAATGTAAATTTACTCTATGCCTACGATAGGGGATTCCCTACGTACATTACTGTGTTTCCATGAACCGAGGTAAAGTTTTCGTAGAGTAAAGAGAAACCTTTTTCCCTCAAGTTAACTAACTCGATATTGTTTCCATGACGGCTCTGGGCGAAAGTGACAGGAAAATAATATTGCATTGCGTCGCCGCTGGTATGAGTGCAGTAAAATTAACTCAATCACACACATATGCAAAACTCGGCAGAGCCGGGCTGGTTAACGAAATTTTACTCAACCTCCGTTACCATGGGCGCCTACTTTGAGAAAACCCAAGGTAAGCTCTACATGGAAACACAGTAGTGAGCGTAAGGGGATTATCCTTGCTGCTAATTGTGTTGTATTTCAAAAGAACAACTGAGCCAGACCAACAAAGCATTCTGGCCATTTCTAAACTACGCTGGAATTGATTCCGCTGGAATTTTCTAACATCGGTGGTGACATAAACTCTGATGAAACCGAGAGCAATTTCGAAATTTAAATTTATGGTACTATGTAAGAAAATTCCAGCGTAGTTCAGAATTGGCCTGAATACCTTGTTTGACTGTAGTTTGTTACGCTCTTATTTCTTACAACACTTCATGAATTCATGAACATAACTATTTAGAAGAAAATCTATGAATTTTTTTGTAGTCCCGCAAATCCCGCGGATCCGCGGGATTGTTGATCTCGATCCCGCGGGATTGCGGGATTGAGATTTTGATGCGGGATTGGATTCCCTAATAGCAACAATAAAACAATTAATAAAAATGATAACAGAAATTATATACCTATATAGCGTTATTAAATGAAAAATATTACCTTTTGCAGAACGTAATGCCTGAAGTAATTTGGTTGCTATTTGAGGTATTGTAAGTTATTTTATTTTAATGGGTTTTCTTTGCTATTTTCATGGTCCATTTTATCCATTCATAATAATCAACATTCATCAAACTGCGAAGTTCTTCGTGTAATCCCTGAAATATAGCCTCATGAGAATTGCTTATAAGTATAAAAAAATATATTTAATTAATTTTAAATTCCTCATTTCATAACCCAAAATATCGTTAAACCCTTAATCTATTCTAATAACAAAAAAAAATTCACAGATGATTCTCGAAAAATTAGAGCTCATCGAAGTCAGCTTCCTGACATTTATGTCACCACCTAAATTGGAATTTGATTGATTACCTCCGAGGTAATCCATAAAACTCAGTCAAGTGAGAATCATTACCACAAAGCAATTGCTCTGCGCAACGAAAATACAAAAAAAAACACACCCGAAGGATTCAGCGCTACGCATTGATTCAAACAAAGCCAGCATTTCCTTCAACGGCAAGGCAAGGGTCCGTATAAAGTGAGTAAAGTGTCACCTTCAATAACGGCCGCTTTGACTGATTTCTTTCGTGCCCCTTCATTGATTCTAGACTGCCTTTACCCCAATCCAGAACAGCCGAGCTAGCTCAGCATTATATCCGCTTGGCAAATTAAATTCATCAATTACTATCCTTAAAGGGATTTTTTCTTCCTTGTTCGCTGCTTTTTTTAAAAATTATCAGGGCATGACAAAAACCCAAAACGCCATTGTAATTGCCCTGGAGGTTTATAAGCGGGAATACCTTTTGGAATATAACCAGGATAACGAAGGATATACACGATGCATTAATCTGAAACGCTGAAATTTTAACACGTTCCCGAAAAGTTTCCTCTGTGTCTAGCCGAATATTAGGGATTCAAATGAGGAGTTCAGAGAGAGCGAAGGACGATCGGAAAGTGCTCGAACTGCATGACAAGGAAAATTCTTATCCTTAAAGGAAGAAGAAATCACGACAAAGGACACATGGAGAGGGCGATTGCCAGCGTCGAACTCTTTGGTAACAGTTTCACCCTGCTTCGGCAAACAGTGAAATTAGTGCATACAAAGTAGATAAAATCGACGTATCCTGGGATGTTTGGATACATTTACCAAAGGATTTAGTCCTTTCATCGATACTAGATTTATACTGGGAAATACCACAAAAGGAGAAAACAGGGACTCGCGCTACACCAGGAATGATTGATGTGGGCAGTCCTTCATTTGCATTTTGCTGATGGCTTCCCATGTCCTTACGAACAGTTTTTTTTTCATTCACGTCCTTTTGAGAGTTTACCATTTTCGAAAGCGTTTGTGTATTAATTTCTCTCTCCAGAAAGGGATATCACTCTATATGCAGGACTCGTGTGAACCGAGGCACATGTTTGAATGTGTAAATAAATGATGAACGTTATAACGGAGAACAGTACTTGGGGGCTAGCACTAATTTGAGGTTGTTGAGGGGCTTGATGGGTGTACACAAAACGTTTTCCATTACAACATAATCCTCGATGACACTGGGAAACTTTGCTGCGGCTTTTTTAAGGGAAAATTATATTTAAATGAACTGAACTTTTCGTGAGTTATTTATAGCATAAATGGGATTTAGAAAGTCTATAATTATTGAAGGTCGTTGTACTTTATAATTTGTTAAACCTTTGTTGAACGTTGATTCAAGTTTAAAAGGACATGGGCAAGTTTGAATATAACAGAATCGTCCGTGTCTTTTGTGTATTGCCGACAACCAACTTTTTCGCGGTTTCGAATAAGTACCTATATGTAGTTATCAACAATTTTTTTAGACTTTTGGTTCGTCCACACGGCACAAGCTTTGTTCGCGTTACGCCTTTTAATAAAGTATAATGAAAAAAAAAACAAATCTGCAAAACTTTCTTTTAGATACGTAAAAAATTTAGAGTAACCTATAAAAAATATGCTACACGTTGAGCGCCATATGTTCGATGTTGAGCGCCACCCATCGGAAAAATGCTGCACATGCACAATATAGTACGTATACATAATGAGTTGAACTCAGGTTAAACCCGAGTCTAACTACATGTAGACGCGAGTCGAGTTGTATTAGGGTCGACTGAACTCGGGGTAAGTTAAGTTGTAATTATGCATATAGACGCGAGTTGAGTAGTTGAATTCAATTGACAGCAACATCTCTGTGTTTTGTTTGTGATTTTTTTGTAACGTGTAGTGTTTTTTTAATTTTCAACTCAACCTCAACTCAACTATTCAACTCATCATGTATACGTAGTAGTAGTCACTGGCACAACAGATATTCAGAATAGGTATCGCAGATTTTGACGTGTTTTGGCGCCCTGTACAGAACTTCCCCCATGGCGCCCTCAAGATTTTATGCTTGCCTCTAGTGCGAAGGCGGTTGTACGGTTGTGCAGTAAGTACCAGCCATTACACCTGCACAAATACCATCTTCAACCTCGTAAGAGGAAAAGTTACTCGCCTCCAGCTTGGAGACGATAATTGCGAAGACCACCAATTCGGTGAGTGCCAGCCATAGTACGCCCGTTTTGGACAAACCAAATGCTAAGGCTGCTGGTGGGTTATCGACTTATCGATATTTAAGACTGAGGTATCACCTCCACAACATAGGACTCAAGGGACAGACTATCGACTCTGCATTGAAGGCGACGAGACTTCCAAACATGTTCTTTGTGAATGTCCTACTCTGATCTGGCTTAGAAGAAGAACGTTGTTTATCAGAGTGTTTAGGAGCCCTTCTCAACTCCGATCTTCGTCAATTAAAGACATTCTCGCCTTCGTCCGGAAGGCCGCTAGTCTGTTCCTCTAGTGAGGTACGTACACAATATGCGTAACTTGGCCGTAGTGTTCACCATGTGGGTTGCTCATTCTTTAAAACAAATCAAATCATTGAAAGCACAGGTCAGATGGTATGCGAATGGAGAGCCAGAGCCTTTTCATTCTTAACAAGATTTCTTAAGCCCGGTACCCACTTGTTGCAAACCGGCGTTTCGTATCACCGTTCTTTAAATTTTTTTCTAAAAAAATTGCAACGTTTCGTTTCAAAATGTGCGAAATGATACAATCCAAACCCGATCTCTCATTTAGCGGTTTTTCTCCGTCACATCAAAGGAATGATACGATACGCTTTAGGAGGAAGTGTGGACGGGCATGCGCGTATCCTGTTCATCGTCACTTCAAATCACACACTGACCAGATAACCGTATCGCGCTCCCGCATCAAACATGATACAGGCTGGATGATTCGATTTGGGGGTCTCGGTAGCCTAGAGAGTAAGGCGTCTGGCTACTATCCCAGAGGTCCCGGGTTCGATTCCCGGCAGAGCCCCACGGTCCTTCGCCTTTTCCACTTTCCCACCTACATAACTTTCCTTCTTTCTTCTTCCCTCTTTACATTCCTGATTCCTCCTGTCAGAACCTTCCTTCGCCCTTCCCCGCTCCACCAAAAGCGCATGTCATCGGTTGGTTGATGAGATTGTACTCGTTTCAGGAGGCATTACACTCCAACGAGTTGTTTCTCGATGCCCCGATGTCAAAGTCGCAGTAGTAATGGTTGGAAGTCGGTGGACTAAAAATATCGGGGGTAGGTTGTGGCAGTTCCTTCCTTCCCCGACTAGAGCTGCTGTTCGACATTGCACTCTATACGAAGAAAATAGATTGTCGACAGTATAAAGGACCTTTCCTGAGACTCTAGTCTTTCACATAAAAAAAAAAAAAAAAAAAAAAAAACGCAGTGATGATACACGAAAAATTTGGGTTCCTGTTTTGTTCGTATCAATCAACAATTGAAACGATACAGGGATACGAAACGCCGGTTTGCAACAAGTGGGTACCGGGCTTTAGAATGAGAAGGCCGGTACTGAGCATGAGCGAGATCAGTCTGACAAAATTAGGTTCCAGTCGATTATTGAGAACTACAACAGTTACAGAAAGTACCTCGATCCTCTCCTAAAGGGAAGACCGAGCACGATGCCAAAAGGCGAAAGAAACCTGCTGCAAGTACAGCAGTGACAGGTGGATCACAAGCGGGCCCAGAAAAGCTGTTGACCAAAGTGGTAGCCTGAATGGATGAGGAGGCTTTAGGAGGACGCATCAGCCCCGAAGCCTGGGTGCAAGTGGAAGCCAAACTATCGGAGATGGTGTTAGACCACATCCTCTCAGGCAAGGCATGAACAACGCCCTGCTATGGACTCTTCGAAGGTAGTAAGAGGCTTCAGGGTAATCAGATGTGAAAACCAGGCCTCAAGAGACTTCCTAAGCAAATGCGTCGCTGAGATCTGCGACGCATGAGAAAGCATGAGTCTCCAAGCTAATCCCAGACATAGAGCTCGCATCTGGTTGCCTAAAGTAAATCTGGAAAGCTTATCCAGTGTCTCCAGGCACAAAATCCGGCTGTTCCTATGGATGACTAGCAGAGGAACCGGTGAAGGATAGCATCTCATTCTTTCTTCTCATCAACAAGGAGTCCCTCGAGATATGGAATAAGAATGGAAGCCGACTAAGATTTTTCAAGGCCCTTCCGCAGAGGAGGAATCTCTGAATGTGGATAAACTGGCGAATGGTTCGGGTTTAGAGAAGGGCGCCGAGGACGCCGTTCAGGCAGCACCGAAAGATGATAGTTCAGATCAACCTCCAACACTCCGAAATAGCCACAAACAACCTAAAAGAGTAAAAACCTGGAGTTCGCTTTAATACAAGAGCCCTGGGTACAAGGACGGAACATAAAGGGGTTCTCGGACAGGCGATATAACACCTTTTACCACTACTCGGATCAAGGTAAGACTAAATCCTGCATCCCGGTTAAAAGTAACATCAAAGCCTTCCTCTGCCAGAAACTGAGGAAGTTGACACGAGAGATCTTCAATAGCTGTTATAAACAAGCCTTTGGCAGCCCTACAAAGACTGCCTAAAAATGTACAAGAAAGCTATTGCCTCAGCCAAGAGAGTTACCTGGCGGAGGTATTTCAAATCTATCGAGAGTCTAGGAGACTAGACCAGACCAGACTATGCAGTATGCTCTCTAAAGAACAGTCCAGTATGTCCTTTAGAAAATAGGCTTACGGATCTTGGACAGAACCGCAGGCCGAGTCTATAGAACTATTAATGACCAGACACTTTCCCGGTTGCAAGAACGAAAATTAGGTCGAAGTATAAAGAAAGCCTATATAGCCTACTACGCCTGTAAAAAGACGATCCAAAGATGGTCCTGTGGATGTGCACAGCTATGTTACGCCCAATGCTCACGCTAGCATGGTGGCCAGCGCTGAGCAGGACCTATAACGTCATAAAGTTGGGAAGGATCCAGAGGACGGCAACGATAGGGGTATTAGGGGCCATGATAACATGCCCCACGAAAGCTTCACATCAAACATCTAGCCTCGTGTAGTGCCCTCAGACTGAGGAAATCCGGGGCCTGGACCTCTAAACCCTACGGACATAGCAATATCTTGAATCTGCTGCCCAAGGCTATGGTCGTTACACCCACAGACTACCTTCCCCCTATATTGACCTTCAGCAAGGTCTTCTCCGTCTAAATATCCTCAAGAAGAGAGTGGAGAAACGCAGAGGTTTTAGAAAAGTTGAAGGTACAAATATTTACTGACGGCTCCAAGACGTCAGAGGGCGTCAGAGCAGGGGTTTATCTAGAGATCACCAGCAGTTCACTGGCACCTCCCAGTGTACGCTAGTATCTTTCAAGCGAAGTGCTGGTGATCCTGAAGGCCTTTCCGAAAATGAACTTAGAGCCCACACAAAGATGTAACATTGGAATTTTCATAGATAGACTAAATCTCTAGATTCAGTAAAAATACGCCCCACGATAGTGGAGCGATGCAGTCGTGTCGTGTGTGCACTCGTGTGGAATGGGTGATTCCACACGAGCGTGCATACGACACGACAAAAGTCGTCTGCAAAGATGGTTTAGGGGGAAGAGGGTGAGAGAGGACGGGTAATGGACACAATTCGTGATGGTGTCGAAAGTAAAGTTGTCAAGCGCACCCTCGATGTCTGCAAAGGCGCAGAGAGGGTTTTCCTTGGCCTTGAGGGACTTCTCAATGTCTGTCAGTAGCAAGTGAATGGCAGTCTTAGTAGATCTGCCCGACCGGTAGACAAATTGCAGGCAGTGAAGTGGGTTCGCTGTAAGACTCTCTCTAATATGCCTGTCTAGAAATTTTCTCCATCTTTTTCATCGAAAGGAGCGGCTGATGGGTCGATAGGATTTTGCTTCCGTATATGATCTTCTCCCCAATTTAGAGATAAAGACTACCCTAGCTTCTCTCCAACATCTCGGAATATATGTCGCGGAATAGTGGCGATTGCTCATTAATAGCTTCATGGTATCCCTGGTGTTCTCCGTAAAGGACAGTTGTCAGAGTCTTGAGAGAAACAATAGTTTGCTCCTTAGTATCGATCGAAATTTGAACCGGTCTGGGTTTCTAGGGTTTCTAAAGGGTTTGGGATTGTCGAGATTAATACTAACATTCAAAAGTACCGTTAAATTGTTGTTTAGTATATCTCTTGTCTTGGGGTACTTTTAAGAGATTTTTGAATTGATTCAAAGATAACTGAAACTTTTATATTATCTTCAGCTGCTAAGTTTAGCATCCAATTTTCCAATAGAATTGAATATATTGAAAATTGCGAACATATTGAGCCGTCACTAATAAAAAACAGCAAAAAGATAGTAAATCACTCAGTATCCAAGTCTTTGATTTATTATGCTCGACTCTTTTCTTTTTCGTGAAGTCTCGGCGTCCATGGAACTGTCAAATATTTTCCAAAATTAATCACACAACTACAAATTTATACACCAGAGAGAAGTCATTCATAGCCATGGTGCGCCCAGACAGTCCTTCAGTCAGGAAAGATCAAATAGTAGTGAAAATCTCATTAAATCGTGTAATCCAAAAGCTGGGGCCCTCATCCGTCTCTAACCAAACAAATCGGGTGTGATATCCAGTCCAAGGAAGAAGAGACTCATAACACTCAGACGGATATGCCCTTCTCATCCGCCAACCAGGCCCGGAGGGGTCTAGTTATACACAAGGAAAAAATCCAATTTGAGGTTCAATTCTTAATCCTGGATTCACCTTTTGGAATCTTTGATTCCAGTTATGGTGAACCTGAGTCTGAGTAGTCTGAATTGCAAGTAAAGCAGCCCGACATTTGTAGGCTTATGGAGAACGGCGGAAATCAATATGTGTGAACTTTCATCCTAGGGCGGCGTTATGCAGAGCCAGACATTGTGGGGTTGCTGGCTGTCTCATTGCTACAAGAATGCTGCTGCTGCTGCTGCGACAAATGTGCGAGTATCCTCCTCCGCTATTTACCAAAGTGCCTATAGCTTCTTGCATACAGTTTATCCTCTTGAAAATGGAGTTCATATGGAGCGTAAGTGTCCAATAAACAATCCCATTTGCATATTGCATGAGTATCGCCATCGCTGATGTGCACGCGCGTGCAAAGTGAGATTATGCATAAAAGGGAAATTAACAATTTCAAAGGGGGCTAAACATGGGTCACCAAAGGGTTAAACTAGACCGGAAGTGACTGTACCATTTGCTATACACATTCGTAGACAGGAGAAAGTTGTCATTAGCGGGCATATGGGGGCTGGGGGGCAGACAGCTGAAAGCGAATTTTAGAAAGGGATGTTTGTTTGCATTCGTATCCTGGGGACAGAGCCAGGTCCAGCTCTGATTTTAAATGGAGTTCGGTAAAGGAAATGGGATGGGATATTGGCAGGAAAAGGATGATTTGAGTTTTCTGTTATTAATTACTAAGTATCTAGTTCGTCATTTGTTTAGTTAATCCATTTGTGATGTTAGCCAAGGTTTTGTTGCCAATTGATTTGAAATTGATTGTAGGAAATCTTGTAATCTATGCTGGATTTTCATGTAGTCCGTACTAAAAGCTAAAAGTTTTGATGAATTTGAAATCAATTTGGAAATTTCCAAAAACGGGGGATTTTTTGATAAGATGCTTGTACAATGTAAGATTTTTGTGTAAGGGCGATGATTTTTATGTGCAATAAATATAAATTAAAACTAGTTGGGATGTGAGTTTGACCCCTTGGGTCCACACGATCAACTTCCCAGAATGATATTAGCAAAACTTATCTATTTAAGGTCTTTCTGACCCGACCGAATGTTATGAAATTTTTTTCAGGGCATTTTTTCGTTAATATTCTTCTCTCGGCACCACCTCAAAGATGTCTATATAGTTTTTGGTTCGCACGGTATCGTTACAAAATTCACGAACGTCGTTTAAACAAAAACACGATTCGACCGAATATTATGAAAATCTTTTCAGATCATCCTTCCAATTCTTCTTTATGGATCTGAAACGTGGACACTGCTCAAACTGGACGTTAAGAAACTCGAGGTCTTCCAAATGCGATGCTTGAGGCAGATCCTCGGTGTCTCACTACGCGGTCGCCTTCGAAACGAGACAGTCAGACAAAGATGTGATCATCAGACACTGATCAAAGAATAAATGCAAAAACGTCGACTACGATGGTTTGGAAATGTTTGCCGAATGGATGATGACCGCTTGCCACACAAACTTCTCTGGCGAGACCGTCCCGCAGGCTGGAGAATTCAGCGATCGGCACCGAAGAAAACCTGGCTAAAGAATATCGAGGGTGACCTAAAGAATCAACGGTTATCAGTTACCGCGGCCGGAGACGTCGCACAGTGGTCTGAAATCCCCAAAACCTGGACAAAAGTACCAAAACGAAAGTTTTTATTTAGGTACTTTTTTCGCGTGGGTTAGGTATAGTGGCCCCCCTGGAGTATTTCAAGGCCCTTGGCAAGAGGCAGATGTTCGAAACCTCTTTGGTATTCCATTTGGAAAGTGAGTGTCGAACACGCTACACGCAGCACGTTCTCTCGGAGCAAAAGCACGTGTTACGTTTTTGCGTGTAGATTGCAGTACGTTTGCCCGTTTCCTTTTCTGTAAAAAGGTTTCTTCTCCAAAGAGTAAGTACAATTATACTGTGTTATTGAAATGAACATAAATAAATAATTGTATTGTTTATTTATGATCAAATATGTAGTAAATTGTGGTGATTTGATTAACGATTCGGCTTATAAATTGATGGCTAAGTACAAACTTCCATCGACTTCCACTAAGTAATACGCATGTAATTGTTTATTAATCATCTCTGCAAAACATATAAAAAAATCAGCTGCTCCTGGTTGCTCCATGTCATTCTATCCACGATAGAGCAAAATATCCATGGCTCTGGGCACTACCCCCACTGTGTTTCAGGCCTAGGTACTTGCCATCCAGGTGTGTGCTCAGACTTGTATAGAGTCTTAATAGAGCTCCAAATAGCTCTAACATTGTTATTTTCTCCGACAGTCAAGCTGCATTGCTGGCCATTAAATTTCACATGGTGTCATCAAAGACTGTCCTGGATTGTCTCCGATCTAGGAAATTCTTAAGCAGGAACACGCAGCAGGTCACGCTGATATGGATTCCGGGCCACGAAGGTCACATTGGTAATGAAATTGCCGACGGCCTGGCTAGAGTAGGCGCAAACTCATCACCTATCGGTCCGGAACCTTTCTGTAGCTTAACAAGCTACCACGTTAAAACGGCCATCAAAAATCGACCAGCTGTTTCTTCATAGCTGGACAAACACCCAGGGTGCTCGTTAAGCTAAAAGATTCATCCAAATCGATAAAGCTAAAGCGGGAAAACTTTTACATCTCAACAGGCGGGAGCTAAAAATAATAATAGAGCTCTTGACGAGCCACTGTTCGCTTAACTACCGTCTAAACAAAATAGGTCTGGTGGCTGATTGTAGCTGTCGGTTCTGCGGAGCAGCTCCCGAAGCTGCGGAGCACTTGCTGTGCGACTGTGAGGCTACAGCGAGGAAGAGATTGGGCCTCCTCCATCGGGACTTCCCTACCCCCAGGGACATTTGGGACAGAAATCCTAAATCAGTTTTAGGCTATATTAGAAGCCTTAACCTTGATGGTTTTTAAAGGCGGGGATGGCACAATAGACCAAATAAATAGGTCGCAGTGCCGGCAAAGGCACCCCTCAACAAGAAATAGAAAAATTCACGATATACATACTACAGATTTGCTCAACGTATAGTTTTGAACGACCTATTCAGGCGCTATATATTAACTTTTTTTCATCTTTTTAACAAAGTATTTATAACAAACCTTTGCAACAAATAAAGCCTAATGTATTTGAATTTGAAAAAAAGTTTGCATCTAAAATTAATTTAATAATTGTTAAATTAAATAAAAAAAGTTTATTTTCATTAACAATTCTAGTACATTTTCTTTAAAATTTATTACTGAGCAAACACAAAACGTCCTTATTACAGATTTTCATTTAATTCAAAAAAACAAAATTGGCCGCCATATTGGATCCACTATTTTGTTTAGTAAAAATCTAATGACGGATTAATAATTAGCTACTCCGAACAGCCATTATTGCATAATTTCATTCAATTCAATTAAATATGTACAAAGTTGGTCGCTATATTGGATGCGCAATTTTGTTTTTTTTTTTTTTTTTTTTTTCAAAATCTGATAACGGATTCTTACTCAGTGACCCTGAAAACCCCCATATACAAATTTTTATCAAATTTGCTTAAATTTTCATAAAGCTTGTCGCCATATTGGATCCGCCATTTTGTTTTTTGAAAATCTGATAACGGATTCTTACTCAGCGACCCCGAAAACCCCCATATACCGATTTTCATAAAAAAATAATTTTTCTTACGGTAGTAAATTAATTTTGTCCAGGTTTTGGGGGTTTCAGACCACTGTGCGTCGCCAAAAACCGGCAAGAATGGAAACGAATCGTGAATAAAGTTCAAGACCCAGCGGCAGCGGCAGCAGCGTATTCCAAATTTTATAAAAATCTTTTCAGATAGTATTTATCTTTATTTATCTTTTTGTGCATAACAAACTACCGCAGATAAGTAAAATACAAATACCCAGTCGAATAGGCAAAACGTGTTCCACGATGCCGAAAGTGATTAAATCAAGAAAAATATTTAAATGTTTCAGCCATGAAGCATGGTAACTTTTGGTCGTGCTCCAGCAACGGCCAGCAGCGTAACATTCTACTGTGTGCGCACTGACATACATAATACACTATATATCAGTGGGTGTGCGAGAATATTAACTGAATTTCAGCATTGAAACGCAACCCCTCCCACCCCCCGCAGCTATTTTGCTTCGCACACCGTAAAACTATACGCAGGACCAATCCTAAACAAGGGAATCGCAGTTCGTAGAAGCCAAGACAACTCCGGTGGTGTCTCCCAAGAATCCTCAGAAAGCTGCCTATCTCAAGATGAGTCCAGGTTGGATAACAACCTCACTGGCGTTGAGACCGATACAGACCGATACGATACATGAGTCATAAGAACTCTAGAAAACCCCCTTTGTCTACCAAGTCGGTCTAGAGTAGTCAACTAGCGAAAGAAGATAACTCTACAATACCAAGCAGAATATTGCGGTGGTAACTCACAGCCAAGCTGCCATCTTGCTCTCAACTCTGCCCTAATCTCATCAAAGCTGGGGCCTGTTGCATGAAACTACAAGTCTACAAGTCTACAAGTGCCTGTAAAATAATATTTGTAGTACAAGTCCATTAAATTTTGGTTGCACGAATAATTTTTCTACACTTGTAGGATTATAGAAATTTCCCTAAATATGTGGAATAAATTTTACAAGTGTAGAATTGGATTCCATGGTAACGTAAATGTTTGCGCGTTATTTTGGGGGCTAACATTTTTTAAGTGCAGTGAAATTAGTAAATGAAAATTCATTTTGCGAGGTACAAAAATTTGCATTTGCTCGGGTACATCAGACAATAAAAATTCAAGTTTGTGGGGTCGCATTGGGTTAGAAATAGCCGCCACCTTCAAAAAAGGGAGAACTTGTTTACATTAAATAACTCGTTTGCATGCAATGATAGCTGAAAATGATCAATGGCAAAGATGTGGATGTTTTTATCTACAAAATGAGCCTTCAACGAGCTCTGTAAGTTGATTTGGCTCAAAGAGTTTTTGGGTTAATGCGCGTTAACTAACTTAAAATGCTAGTAATTACCTTTAAAATGAGCACTTGATCGATGTTCTCGTTTATATAGTTTGCGAGAAATCCAACGCCAAAGTTCACGCTGCACGTGCCTGAAATAACTGATAACGCAGTTTTTTGGAATATTTCGTTAACGGTTCCTCATATAAAATCTGGGAAATAGCAGAAATACGGACAATAAAATATGTTTCAAATAAGCTATTCATCGAGACGCTGACGATGTTTAATGTCCGCGACATAGCGGCTCAGAGTCAACCACGAGGTTAACGAATTTTTAGCTGAGAATCATTAGCTTCGACGTTCTAAAATAAAAGCTGTTGACGAGACTGTCTCAGACTGATCCTTGCCTGCATATGAAGAAACACGGTATGCTATTCATGCATTACAGTGCTTTTTTTGGTTGCAATGGTCGAATTTTTAAAGAAATAATTTTGAAAGAAGAACGTCGCAAGAAAAGACGACGACAGTGAGCAATTACCGAAAAATGTCTCGAACGCGCCTATTCACACTCGATATTACGACGAAAGAGGCGATGGAGCATAAAAGTGGTACTAACAGTATTGTTTATCGATTAAGGCCGCAGTGCCGTTTTTGTAGATATATAATTTAATTCTCCACCTCTTAGCCATTATCCTTTTCAGCTATCATTGCATGTAAACGAGCTATTTAATATTAACAAACTCTTCCTTTTTTCAAGATGGCAGCTTTTCCCAACCCACTGCGACCCGCAAACTTAGTTTTTTATTGTCAGATGAACTCGAACAAATGGCAAACAAATTATTTTGTGCATCGTAAATTGCAATTTCGTTCTCCTATTTTCGACCAATTTCACTGGACTCAAATAAATTCATCTCTTTATAAAAATAGCTTTTAAAGGTAACGAAGAAAAAAAGTGTTCTTTGCAAACTAAATGAGAATAAAGAAATTTTGTTTGCTGCTTTTAGTAACGAGCTTACAATTCCTAAAAACGAGAAATGCAAAGAAGTATTTCTGTTAGCGTCCTACTACGCTCAGG
This sequence comes from Thereva unica, assembly GCA_949987705.1. Classification (NCBI taxonomy): domain Eukaryota; kingdom Metazoa; phylum Arthropoda; class Insecta; order Diptera; family Therevidae; genus Thereva; species Thereva unica. The sequence continues at coordinate 9,487,216 of OX465282.1, forward strand.
CATTGTACACCCGTTCCGAACCAGTGTGGTGCTATTAACAATTTCTGTCTTACAGAAAGTGATTGGCTCTATTAGTCACGGAGTTTAATTTATTATGAAAACTATGTTCAAGTTTTTCGACCTCTGTTTTTGGCACTCGGAATTTTTCTTTAAAATTATCACTACTCAATGTGTTCCCACTCTTCTTCAGTTTCATCACTATCATCATCAACAAAATGTTTCAACTCAATTTAAAAACTTCAGCCGCAGAGATTAGCTGAAACTTCACAGTAATTAACAGACTTGTAGAAATTTTACACATCTCAGTTTGTCTATAAAATTGTGCTGAGAATTCTACAAGTCTAGCTGTAACTGAACCTACACTTGTAGTTTTGTGCAACAGAAACTAGGGAAATCGAAATTTTCCACTTGTAAAATTCTCTCTCTACACTTGTAAGATGAGGGACAGACTTGAAGTTTTGTGCAACAGAATTTTTCTACACTTGTAAAAAATCGCTTGTAGTACAAGTACTTGTAGCTTCGTGCAACAGGCCCCTGGTCTAGAAATGCTCAGATGAACGGTGATTAGACTGTTCGTTCCTACGTACGACCCTCATGAGCTTTTAGATGAACAGGGAGTCAATTCTGGTTCGGTGTAGTGAAAACGTGAAAACAAAAGTTTGCACTTGACGTTTTACACACTTTTTTCACTTTATCACTGCACTCCACCAGAAAAAGCGATTCTCGTTGCATTCGTGAAAACTTAGTGCTGAATAAAGGCTGAATTGAATTTTTATACTAGCAAGTGTCAGTTTATCAAATCTAGTAGGTACATATCTAGAGTGAAAACTTTTCACGACTTCACTCTAAATTTCTCGGTGTAAAATTTTTTTAAACGTGCAAAGTTTTTGACAGTGGTTTGCACGGAATAAGAATCGTAAACAAAGGTGTAAACGTGTAAAGTGTTTTCACGTTTTCACTGTACCGAACCAGAATTGCCCCCCAGGAATATACAAGGGAATGAGAGAGCCAACGAAGTAGCAAGGAAGGATTCAAATATCAATGCCTATTCAGCGGAAGATGTACACCGTCCTATCAATACGATTAAAAGACATGCAACATGCAGCACAGCCAAAAGGACTAGGCCGTCCTAGAACAAAGACAAAACTCATAACCTCTTAAAACTATCCCGCGCGAACCTAGCGGAAGCTAGAGCCGTTCATACCGCACACCGGCCTAGTGGTATCAAAACGGCGATAATGTGTTAATTGGAGGTCAGCACAAAGTATGTGGGCCTTGAACCAACCAACTCTCAGACCAAATAGCATCCAAGCAATCATATACTACTCGCGTTAAAATCCTATTTAAAGAGGAAGGACTCTACGAGTCTCAACTCATTTATGAATTGATATAATCGATTTCGTTCACTCTCTTTTACTCGGTATCCTGAATATCTCAGCAGTATGAATGATAAAGTGTTTACCGATCCTAGAAACTTCTTCAAATTTGTCAACTCTAAGAAAAAAGTTGATAACTACCCTAATACATACGAACTGGTCTAGCTCTGAGTCGCATGCGATTTCTAACATGTTTGCGTCATTCTTTCATCAATCTTTCTCACCTTCTGACTTTCAGCCTAATGACAATAATTTTTGTCACATTATTCCTAACCGAGAGGCTCATTTGATTTTAGTAAGGCATTTGACAAGCTTTCCCATTCGATTTTAATTCTCAAATTAAGTTTTTTTTCGTGGATCCAAATCAGTAACCATTCAAGCGACATCCGGTGTCCTTCAAGGAAATCATCTTGGCCCTCTTCTATTTAAACTGGTGATCCCATAATTTTTAACTACACCTTTTCTGATGAGGGTATCCCTCGTGCTAATTTTGTTAAAGATCTTGGGATTAGATTTGATAGCAAGCTGGATTTTTCCACTCACATCAACTATGTATATCTCTTCCAGAGTTTAATCCTGGGTTTTATAAAAATGTGGTCCAAAGAATTTAACAACCCCTTGATTACTACACATTTCCCTTGTCACACCATTACTCGAATATGCGTCCCATGTTTGGTCTCCTCACTACAATCCGCATGTTAGAACTATTGAATCGGTTCAACGAAGGTTTGTTCGATTCGCACTAAATCATCTTCCTTGGGAAAACCCAAAAGTTCTTCCATTATATGAATCTCGGCTTAAGTTACTCAACTTAAGCTCTCTTCACAAGCGTCGTGAGGTGGCCGATCTTGTATTTGTTCTCAGCTCCTTAATGGAAAGGCCGACTCAGGTTTTCTAGGTCGCCGTGTGTCGTTTAGAGAAAGTCGTTATAATCTAAGAGGTCCACCTCTTTTACAAATCAACTCCTCTAACACGAATTACGTCAGATTTAAACCTGTCAATCGCATGTTCGTTAATGTTAACAATAATATTAATATCTTTAGCGTGAGCATCAGTAAAGAAGTCCTTAAAAGGAGTCTTATAAATCTCACGTGACCGCTTATGTTTCCTTTTGCTTGCGTGGGTTACATGTTAATTTGGATTTTTTAATTTTACTAATTTTATGCTTGCATACTTAGTTGTGAGCCTCATCTCAGCGCTAGAGTGTGCTGAGTAGCTAAACCTTTCTTGGCTCAGCTGAGAAGTGCAACTTCTGTGTTAGAAGGGTCAACTCTATTACTAAATAAAAACAAAATTAGTCTTAAGTGAAGAAGCCGGTACGTCAAAGTCAGTAAGATTGATAGAAGCAGTTGAGGACTTAACCGCACTCAAACCCAATAGAACCCGAAGGGTACATCGACTTGAACCCTCCATATTACTTACGAACAATATTTTTATCCCATCCCGGTTTTGTATCGTAACTCATAGGAATGATATAATTGCAGCAATAAAGGATATCATTAATTGCTTTAGACAAAAACTTTTTTTTAACCCTATCACAACGGCAGGCAACCCACCATTAAAGAAATCCGTTGGGCTTAAACTTAACAATTTCTGCAACAAATTAGACCATCATTAACGAAACAATTTAATCAATTAAAGAGGAACGACACCCCGAGACACTTGAGCCAGCAGCCATCTCCGAGGAGGAAAATTTAACATCCATTGCCGGTTGCGTCATGTTCAAATCAGCCACGACAGAAGGAATTCTACTTAGGGGGAAAATTGAAAATGAGAGATGTCGTCCATAAATCTTGACGTAGAGCCTTGTAAGATTCAGCCACAAAATTTCTTCAAAGATTTATGGTGAAAATTTTAAGCTCGAAAGCTTTTACTGAATAGAGGTGGTCCTGGGTCCTGACGATGAAGACGAAGAAGAGTCAGGCAAAAAAACCCGTACGTGGATAAATTTATGACGGGATAACTCTTTGTACCGCGCGCTGCTGGTGCAGTTGGGATTTATGACTTTTTGAAATTCTTTTCAAGTTTCTTGTATGATGAGACTTCAGCAAAATGCATCCATGGAACATAACCAATCTACATAATTGCAACCAATTCAGGAAAAGAAATTGCAAATTATTTAAACAAATTCGCGGAACGATGATAAATGGTTAAGCCAAGACTATTTAGAAACTCAGCAGGTTAATTAAATGGAAATTGATTTTGTTTTTACATACTTAGGGGTCCTCCATTAATTGCGTGAGGCGTTTAGGGGGGGGGGAGGGGATCGAGCCAAATCTCACGTGGCACAGTGGGGGAAAAGACCGAAATCGTGGCCAAAACCTCAAATGACCTCTGATGGGAATACAAATTGGCATACAGGGGTTTTGAAGGTCGCTGATTACGAATCCGAAAGCCAAATCATTGTAAACAAAATGGCCGATCCAATATGGCGGACATGGATGTTAAATAGGTGTCAGACCTTGACAAAAATTGGTATGTGCGGATTTTCAAGGTCGCTGATTACGAATCCGAAATCCAAATTATTGTAAAAAAATGGCGCATCACATAGTTCACATCGATTTATAGGTGCATCATAAAATGCACTAAAAATGCACTAAAATTTACCTTACTTTTGCCTCCCACGGCCTCAAAAAAAATCGTAGGGGGCTCTATGACCCCTTAAAATTTGCGTAACAGTCACTACTATTAGGAAAAAATACCAGAAAAATCCCACCTTGCCTCTAAGGGGGCCAGGGAGCTCCCCAAAAGGCTAAAAAACAAGAAAACGCGCTATGTGAAAAAAATACCTCACATCAAGGCTAGGCAAAATTAGGAGCTGATTTTTGCACAATGAGTTCATAATAGTTTATACTTCAAGCTCATCGCAGAATGAACGCGGGATTCAGCGGGATTTGGTACTTTTGGTATACATATCATCAGCTTTATTTCAAACGAGTAGTCATTTTTTCGATGTATAATTATATGTAATAAACAAACAGAGCAACGTTTTTTTTTTTGGAAAAGTAAAATATTCGTAATATTCTACATACCTCCAGGAACCGCATCCATTTTTTCGACTTTCTTTTTTGATGAAAACTTTCAAGTTATACAAATGTAAACTTTTCACTGCGATCCGTTCACGCGCGCGTCGTCGAAAATCTGTCGTCGGAGGTCAACTTGAAGGCTGTATCAGATCCAAAGCAGAAAAGCAGAACCGTCGGCAGAGAATTGTTCCCATTGGCTTACGCGGGTCACGTGACAAGAAAAGCAGCAGAGAGTTCTGCCGCTGCTTTCTCATCTCAAATCCTAATTTTGCTGCTTTGCAAAGCAGAATTTTTTGACATTTCAAACATTTGTTACTTGGCAAGTTGTTTTTAAATGGCAAATGGATATTTTAGGGTGGTTTTTTGTATCTATTTATGTATATACACAGTTGTGATGCAGAAAAAATCTTATTTTTTGTTATTTTTGAAATATCTTGCTAAAAAATTAAAAGTCTGCCGCTGCTGCTGCTTTACGTGGATCTGATTCAGCAGGCAGAATTCTGCTTCTGCCTCTGCTTCTGCCGCTGCTCAAAAAGTTGGATCTGATACAGCCTTGAGACTGAAATATTTCGACAACCACAAGTAGCAGGGGGCTCGGCCTAACGGTTTTGTGTAGAAAGGTTAGTCCCTAAACGATCCCTACCAACCATAGGCTTCAAATTAAAAATTCATAATTCGACTTTTGGCCAGGATTTCGGGCTTTTCCCCCACTGTGCGTGGGGGAGTCGCGGCAAATATCACGTAATTTTTTTTCCTCAAGAAACAGTGTAAAAAAAAGCTAGAAAACTGGGTTAAATTAAGTAAAACATGTTTCTCCACTAACGACGCATTCACTTACAGGCCGCCGCCAGGACAGGTCCGCAGGCACGTCCCGATGATGGCAATACTCAGTCTGACTGGGGAATGGGGACTTCAGGTATCCGCCTGGCAGGCCGTGGTGTGCAGGTAACGTCATGATTCCCTACAGACACACAGACGAAGACGACAGTTTGGCATAGCAGGTTAATACAAGTGCAAAGCCTCAACGATTGGTGACTTGAAAAACCTTTAAAATACACGGACCACCATATTTGCTGACATAATGGACAGACGGCGTGGAAAAATAAAATGTATGGGAAGTTCTCTCGCAAGCGGCCGCCGTCACCGCCTTTGCGCTAATATGTTTGTGCCTTAGGCGGCTCCAGATTCACGCCGTGAACACCCGCGAACAAGCGCGAATGCGAATTTTGATGGGTTTCGGCCCTTTCTTTCAGGTCCGACTGGATACGGAGGTAAATTCGCAGCTTGAGACTGAATAGAAGTTCTGTGGTGTGGTAGCACGTAAGTTGTTTCAGTCGACCTCTTTATACAAGTGTTTCAAAATTTTTTGTATGAAGTGGTCGATTGAAGCAACTTCGTGCTACCACCCCAGATCTTCAGGCACAATCTGATGACAACTGTCCACTCATATAAAGAGTTTTCTTGGACTGCAGGCCCCATCCAGCTGGCGGCCCGGGAGGTATGGCGAAAACTTTCAGGCCACGGCCTGCTGTCGACCTCTGTGTGAAAGGTTGCCTTAAAATATGGCTAAATCCTACACAAACAATTTTATACGAACGCCAGAAAGTAACATAGTAGACTCTCGATTGTGTAGCCGCCACTGGCCAGCCAAACGCACGACTCGACGATGCCGACCCGCGAAACGAACATATAAACATATATACGAATATATAGGTATACGAATATATAACTACAGGAAGGGCTCTCGTCGAATTTTAGCGTAATGAAATTCTTGTTGATTATGAGTGCTCACGAGTTGGTAGTTGTGTGTCCACTATAAGCGGTAAAAGCGAGTGGAATAGAGGAGGGGCAAGTAGCAGTTCGAATTATTACTTATCTATAATTAAAGCTAACGATTACGACAGTAAAACGTATTATTATTTAAATAATAGAGATTTTTTAAAATCTGAAAAATCTCACGTGAAATTAGGGAGAGGGGAAGGGGTTCAAGCCAAATCTCACGAAATCTCACCAAGCCTCACGTAATTTATGGACGACCCCTTAAGCATATTTTTTCCGTCATTTATTTATGCTATGAAAAAAAGAAACTTGAACTAATTTTCCTTCGCCAAAACCAACACAAGCACGAAACAATTAATCTCTTGTACGGTAAAGATTAATCTCGGGACTCCTTTGATCTCAACTGTAACGCTTTAGATAAATGTTTTTCCTTCAGATATTTTCTCTCTAATGTTTACCAAAGAGGATTCCTGTGCGCTTAGTTAATGCTCCTAAAAGCTATTTGTACGCAAATAAAACGAAAGCAGAAAAAAATAGGAGCTCCACGCTGTTTGTTTCGTATGATGCGCTTGGTTTTATCTTGCATGCTGATAAGAGAGACAAACTTTCAGGTAATATCAGTTTAACCGGTAGAATACAAACGGTAGTTTCGGCAATATCAAAAGAAATCTGAGATTAAAATGTGTTGTGCTGGGGGTTTTTTTAAGGAATATAGTGGACAATGTTATAGGGCAACAAAAAACCTTGGATAAATCTTATAAACAGAAGTAAAATAAAACTTTTATTTGGCGGCGTTATAAAGAAATGTGAGCTTATTGTAATACACACAACAATGTAGTCCAATTTCAATAGCACAAGCAGTATAAACATAAAAAGAACTTCTTTATGATTTAGAGAAGGTTTTTATACTTAAATCAAACAATTATCGGCTTTAAAACTGCGCAGTTGAAGTTGAAAATAGCTGGGATTTACTTATATTTATCAACAAGCACCAAAAACTCCCTATAGACCAAATATAAAAACATATAACCAATTTGTTTTTCACCTGAATTTGTCTGTGGACAAAATCATGAACAATACAAAAGTAGTACTATTGAATTATGTTGTTTTCTTTATAATATAGAAATACTTCATACATTTTGTACAAACACTTTAAATCCCATCCGTTAATCAAAAATTAAATACAATTTAATTTTAAATACCTCAAGCAATCGCTCCAACGACTGCCCAATACCAATTTCCTATATTCTGTCCAAAAGACAGTGGCGGTTTCAGAGGGGGGTAATTGGGTAATTACCCCTCCCCCCCACTAAGATTTGCGTTCCCTTATTTATTTTTATTCTTAAAAATTACCAATATTACAAACAAACAAGTTAAGTGTATGGTGAATCTAGTCGGCGATCTATGACTGTGAATTTTTTCTCCTGGAGAGTCGTAGAAGGGACCGATACCCGTGACTTAAGCTAATATGGCACGCTATGTAAACAAACCGAAGTTAACTGCTCAAGCGCCGAAAGAGAAGTGACGAACTTTTTCCTTTGTACGGGTTCCTTTTTCTAAATATACGCGACATACGTCGATACTATTAGTCTCTTTGATATTAGGTGTGTTTTTTAAACCTGTTCTGTCCTGGCACATTAAAAAAACGCAAGGAACATTTTAATTTTCATTTGCATAAATTACGCCTGTGGACTTTTTAATTTCTTTTGCTATTTTATAAAAATCTATCAATATTTTGCGTTTTTTATTCAGTAAACAAAGAATTTATTTTATTTGTAAACTGCCAATTTAAAAAACGTATGTATGTATAAGGGAAAAGGGAAATTTCATTTAAATTTAATTTCTCTTTGGCCTGGATACGGTTCTCAGTAATTGTCGGGGACTAGAATTTGTATGGAAGCTGTTCCAGGAAAGAACAGAACAGATTAAAGAACGCAGCAACTGTTAATCGTTACATCGTGTTAGGGTCTGTTTATGTTGGAGCTGCGATAAACGAGTAGAGAGCTGCGACAAGAGCTGTGACAAAAGCTGTGAGTAGTGCTGTGCAGATGGGGTGTTCACGTTGGAGCTGAGAATAAAGCAGTTCTAACCAGTATCTGACCAAAGCGCAAACAGAAAGGTGAAAAGAAATAACAACATCCATTATAAAATTAGTATATGCCTTTTCCAACAATAAATAAAAAGTTTTATTACTTATAATCTTACGTTTGCTTTCAAATTGTTGTGCTACTTCAATCCATAACTTGTCCAACACATATCTGTTATGATGGTTGTTGTCGAGTTTGTCCCACAATGAGGGCCTCAAAAAAACTTGACTTATTAACGAGTCAACATCCATCTTAAATCTTGCTTGCATACTAACGATACTAGCGGAGAAAATTGACCAAAGCTTTATCGCAGCTCTTGTCGTTGGTCGCGACCAAAGCGTGAGTCACCGCTTTGCTCCAATATAAACAGCCCTATTGAAAACCTTTTTCGCATTATCTCCGCTCCGCTAGTATCGCCGCTCTACTCGTTTATCGCCGCTCTAACATAAACAGACCCTTACATTAAGAGAGAGCGCGAATCGCATAGACCAAGAGCCAGCGACGTATTTTGGGTTGTCATTTCATTAGTCATGAAAATTTCCACACTGAATCTTATACACCTGCTGAACAATAAAAGCTAGTTCTGGCAACCCCCAGTGGCCGGAATGTAGTACCCTAAAATTACAAAGGGGGTAGGAAATAAATTTCAATTTTGATATAGTATTAGTCATGAATTTTCAGGAGATTATTTTTGATGGGATTCTCTATTTATAAAAATTATTGCTAGAACATTTCCCCGTCACCAAAGTGCACTATTATTTCATTTTGGTTCAGTCGACAGAGTCAGACTAAATGTTAACACACGAAACTTTTTCTAAAAATATAGTTTTTCGTGAGTAGAATATGTTAAAAAAAAGTTTCGGAAAATCGGTTGTACGCTACCCCTAAAAACAGAAAATTTCGTTTTTGGCTAATATCTCTTAAAGGGAAAGTCCTATCCTAAAATATTGTTTACAAAGTTTGTAGATCATGCGATTATCTACAAAAAATGATATCATACATTTTCCCGTACGAATCGCTGTTCATGAGATATCGGCATTTTAAAGATTTAAAATACTCATCCCCTAATTCTCAACTTGTATAGGTCATCAGACGTTCAATAAATCCTCTGTTGCACTACATGGCTAATATTTTCAGGGGTGATTCCAGGATGGTTTTGAAGAGGCAAATTGTTCTAGAGAGGGGGCTATCCACACTACGATACAGGGTGTTTACCAAAGAAAAATGTATTTGTTTTAATATCTACAAGATATGTAGCTTCAAAATATGACCAAACTGCTAAAATATTGGAATTTTTCTGGAAAAACGAAGAATATTGGGATTTAGATCCCACTTTTTAATTCTATATCGTGAAGACGGAGTCACTCAAGTTCCTGTTCTAATTATCATATAAAATAATACACATTTACCTAAAAGATGAACCTAATTAAATTGCTCTACGATAATTCGTCTAGGAATTATTCAACTTTAAGTAAATATTAAAATAATACATTTTTTTCTTTCGTAAACACCCTGTATCGTAGTGGATGATGGATGGATGATGGAGTAAGGATGAATAAAATTTTATTTTATTATTATATAAATTCCTTTTTATACAAATTATATTTTTTGATGTCGATTGTTTTGTATTTATGGAATAAAAAAAATATTTCAGTTTTTTCTTTTTTTTAATTACCCCCCTAAGCTAGTTGGCTGGAAACGCCCTTGCCAAAAGACGACCATGGAGACGACTATCTAACCAAATCCTAGATGACAAACATTACAGGGCTTCATACTAGAAAGGCCAACCGGGAGCCGTCGTACGTCTGAGAGAACACTTCAAACAAAGTTTGCGATTTGGTGAGTCTAGTTGAGTTGCTCTAGATATCTTTAAGACTTGGTAGAGTTTGGCACCCTACTCTGTTAAAGCGCTTTCTACGACTAAAGCTTAGTTGCGAGATTATAATTGAAAAAAAGTTTGCCTGGGCGTTGGGAGCGAACGGCTAATAAAGATCTCAAAAAGTGTTGGCGCCAGATTTGTCACTTCTATCAAAACCCGAGAAAAGTCACTGCAGACAAACACCTAGCAGCTCTGTTAGTAAGTCCTAATCCCAACGCCCCGCGGTGCACGCTTCCATAAAAACACCATTGCTACGAATCGGCAAACAATGCCTCGGAACAGGATGGACAACACGACTTTGCTTTTGGAACAAGGTCACGCTGATGAACGGCTGGATGAAGTCTCAACCAGATGAATCGATATAAAATCAAGGATGACCTGATTACGTATCAAACTAAAAAGTACTACGGTAGTCCTATGCTATGCTCCAACTGAAGAAGTAGACGACGACATCAAGGAAGAGTTCTATATGCGACTGAATGAGGTTTTTTGCTCAATTCGTCGCTCATTGTTTTAATGGGTGACCTAAACGCACAGATCGGCTCTAACAACACCGACCTTGTACACACAATTGGAAATCAAGGCATAGGCCAGGCCACTAACAGGACAAGCGAGCTTTTCGTTGACTTTTGTAGGCCCCAACAACTCATGGTTAGATGGAGCTTACTTTTGTCACAAGAAGATACACAAGGAGACCTGGGTATCGTCCGATTGTAGAACGAGAAACCATCACGTGATCACGTGACCATCAGCCGCTAGAGGATTTCAGGTACTTTAGGGAAGCAGACTCTAGAAGTGATCACCATTTGGTAGTAGCAACTATTCGCCTCAAAATCGCCGCAATCAAAAATGTTCACTGCGATACAATGTCTACGGCCCATTACCGGTTTAATTTAACGTAGACTTTCTGCTAGAGAGCATTAAAAGGCGAGAATTTGCTGGAAAACTAGGCGGATTCAGAAAGGGCCATATTAATACCTTGCGAATCATAGTAGAGCAGTCTACTGAATTACGATCCCCCTATACCTTACTTTCGTCGACTATGAGAAAGCGTTCGACTCAGTCAATAAAAGTTTTATATGGCAGGCACTACGGCAACTTGGACTGCCTGGTAAAATAATAGAGTTGATAAAAGCCCTATACAACAATTCTAAATATAGAGTTCTCCACAATGGAAAATTGTCCGACTGCTTTGAGGTGAGTTCAGGAGTACGGCAAAAATGCCTACTTTCGCCATTACTATTTCTTATATTAATAAACGACATCTTTACAGAGCGAAGATGCTTTCAACAATGTTGAAACTTCTGCGGTCACGTAAGCACTCCAGCGTCTGGGTGTTGACGGATGCTCCAGGTCCTTTATTGATTAGCTGCTGGTCTGGGGCTTTCGGAAGAAGTCAGACTGGTTGAAAGAGGCACTTCGCAGAGTGGGGTTCTATCGATGCTCCTTTGGAATTTAACAGTCAACGAAGTGTTGATAACCCTAAGAGAGTCTGGGTGTACCACGGTGGCCTATGCTGGTATCGACCGGCAAGTACATCTCAACAATAAGATATATAATGCAGGGAGCAATGGACACTCTTGTTCATAGGGCAACTACAAAGGGTCTAGGCGTTAACTCAACTAGGACTGAAGTAGTGCTCTTTACAAGAAAGCATAGACTTCCCGATAATCCTTCTCTAAGACTCTGCAATGAAAGACTGCAACTTAAGGAGGATTCGAAATTTCTACTGGATAGGAAACTAACGTAGAGGGCGAATCTTTTACAGAGAGTTAATAATGCCAAAGTAGCTCTCTTCTTATGCCAAAAAAAGATCGGAGTAAATTGGAGCCTTAAACCTCGCATCGTCCACTGGTTACGTATCGTAAGATACTAGAAATGGTCCAAAGAACGGCTGAGCTGTATATTAGGGGTGCAATGAGGAGCACCGCAACAGGTGCGCTGAATGTATTATTGCATCTTATTCCTTTGGGTATACATGGACGGCCACCAGAACAAAGGCTTCTCTTGGGTGGGCTCCATACTCATATGGTCACTCATCCATCCTTAGGAGGTTTGCCATCGCTGCGGACAATCTGGATTACACTACACACGTGGACCTTGGAGAAAGGTTTCCTTCCCATCATTCTAGCCAGAGATGAGAGGACAGATGGTGTTATCTCAACTGGGTCATTATGTATCTACACAGTTGGCTCTAAAATTGTGAGCAGCGTTGGTCTACCCGACGAATGGCTGAAGATAAATAATATATCTCATAAGAATATAATATATACTGGGGTTCCTGACCTTTGTCGCTTTATCAAAAGCTCCAAATGACTTGAAATGGCCTGAACTTTGCCCGAACACTAGAATGGCATCACAATGGTGTGCCTAAGTGGGCCCAATAGTGTGCCTAAGTGGGCTCCCTAGTTGGGGATTAGCCATTTCAACCTAACCTAACCTAAGTGACTCCTGCCGCCCTCCTGTAGCAGAATGTGAGAGATCCCGTCTGCTTCATGGAACTTGTATGGTTTGAATGATCTAATTGCCTGCCTTATAGCTTCGTGATTAAACGCGCGGTATTTGCTGTCCAGCCAGCTTTGGTAACTTTAGAAAGTGGGTCTGTTAGCTGCCCAGCAGGAGTTGTGTTCCCATTTGAATACATGTGTAGGGACATCGTGCTACTACTTCCGGTCTTACTTATCCAAGGAAAAATGTTACGAAAACATAGTCGGCTGAGGCTAAGGAGAAAAAATAAACTTCTAACAACTAGTCAAAAAGAAATTTTGATGAAAAAAAATAAGATTCTAAAAGTTGAGCTAAAACATTAGAGAAACGTCGATAGATAGTTATAAACCAAGTTAATAAATAAAAATGGTTAAAAAAGAACAAAACTATATTAAGTTAAAATATAAAATTATTAATAAAGACTGAATTATAAACGAAGAACTCTTTACCTTGAAAGTTCAGGTTGACAGAGGACCAACTAAAAATTGTAGTGCCTGGGAAGTTTACCTAGAGCAATATGTATTATCAAGGTTTCTTCCTTAAACTGTGTGAAAGAGCCATCGGTTCTCCTAATAGATCCGAGATAAACTTTATGGATTTTAACTGAGTCTCGAATGTTTTCGATACTCTTGTAGAAATTCAACCATCTATCGAGCTTTTATAGCTCCCCCAGTTGCCCAGTTTCCTTGGCGGCGTTAGACAGTTTCCTCATAGAGATCCCAACTTGGAGAGCTCGTTATTCCTCCATGGAGTTTTCTGTCATGCGTTCTTAACATAAACAGACAGTTTTTGTTATAAGCAGCATTAACCGACTCCTTAAGGAAATTCGGCAAATAGTTCTACATCAATCGTAGATTTGATTGAGTGCATCCCTTCAATACGCTACTGTGTTCACCCGAAAGTCTGTCCAGTTCGTTTATCTAGGATTCCTATATGCATTCACTCTTTCCAAAGCCTCATCCACCATAAAGTAAATGTGTCTAAGGCTGCATTCGGTAACGTCATTTGCAGGGCAGTAGACGCAACTCATTCGTTCGGTATTGCAAACAGGTGTTCGGAATCATCAAATTTGGAGCGCTTTCTTTGTAAATCTAGTCACTTTTGCAAACTTCATCAGTCAATTTCGCAACCGACACAGTTGATTGACGATCATTTGACGATACCGAATGCAGCCTATGATCTGAGCATGATGGCTCATGTGAGACCCAACAGTCACTCACGTAAGTAGCTAGTGTGATGTCTGTAACCCCACGTCTATTACCGTTGTCGAAGGTAGGATCCGTGCCGCAATTTAATATGTTCAGGTTAGTAGTTAAGAGGTTATCAAAAAGGTATTCACCACTCTTGTTCAATCCACTATTTCCCCAGACATCATGAACTTAATGAGACTCCCTGCCTTCCTTACACCCAAACAGTGGGCAATCGCCTTTAAGCCTTTTTCCCAAGGACAGGGTACATACTATGACTTGTAGCATTACAGGGCATGTTATCGTTGGGGAACGCTTGCTCTTAGTCCACGACATCACTGCCCTACAAGAATTTAGCAATTTTGAAGTCTGCAGCTGAATATTGCACAATGATCGCAGTTTTGCGTTTACCAAAATACCCAAAATCAATTTCTAAGTATTCTTATATAATTATTTACAAAATCTTAACAATGACAATATCTAACATTAATGCGGCTTCGCAAACGTCGGTATAGGCAGCTTTAAACCTTCCTTTGACTCAAAAAATGTGTACGACAGAGTTATAGTATCAACCAACTCCATTTTAGGATCATCACAAAATTCTGGATCAATATAGAAAAAAACTGGCATGTCAACCTAGAAGAAAATATTTGAATTATTATTTTTATGAATTTCACAATCTTCTCAAAACAAAAACTCCTATCAACCTCTTCGTGTGGATTCAATTGTTGCTCTTCAAAACAGAAGCATTGAATTTTGTTAAAATATTGCCCAGCCTCAAATGGTATTACATTATATGTGCTTATACCAATAACTGGTAAATCTGTTGGATTCTTGGCTGTGTAAAATGCTAATGCGGTTTCGCCGGGTGCTACTTTAATCTCATACTGTTGTGGCCTGAAATTCCATCGCATAGAAGCACCAATGTCAGCGTTAAATTTAATTTTTATTATTCGATCTTCTATCCGCTTCATATGCTCTACTTTAGTGTCATCATGGCCTTGAGATGTAGTTCCACCGTAGCTGTAAGCCTTTTTTTAGATAATAACAAAGTTATCTCTCAAGTTTTAATAGGAATTGCAGAAATCCTTACCTGACAAAACATTCTATACAAAGGCACCGCCGCATAGCTAAACCCCACCGTTAACAAACCAGCGGCTGTTAAGTAGTATAAAGTTGATTTTATTTTTAATTTTCTCGCCGCATCCCCAGGACTTGGGGGTTTACTACTTTGACATCGAATCGATGATAGCCAAGGCCGAAGCACCCTCCAGCTCCCGGTGTTTTGGTATTTGGTGAGGTTCGGACGCAGACCTTGTAAAAATTTTACAAGCATTTTTCACTTTTTTTCTTAATGCTTACCGACGCTAAAACATTTCTTTTATGGCTTATTTTAATTTATCATTTTATAAATTTCACTTGATACTATTTGAAAACACTGCATTTTAGGGTTATGTAAATGGTGAAATGTCAAACTACAATCAGCTGTTTTCGCTAGCAAAAATTTCCTCAATTTTTATCAGGGTTGAAAGCTTTTACGAAAATGTCCAGTGTAGTTCAATTCTCACATGCAGATGCTGCTGATAGTCGTTTCTATGGAAACATTTTTTCCAAAACAAAACCGAGGTGAGATTTTTTTCCAAATAAACAAAAATCGTCGATTTTTTTTTAATTTCTAGGATAAAATTAAAAACGACATGGATTTTAATCTGGATGATCCACTCGGGGATCTTTTAAGTGATGGAAGCAACGATAGCTTTTTTGAAACCACTTCAAAACGGAAATCATCAGCAGCAAACACTAAGCAATCGACAAAAGTAACTTCGACACCTGCTAAAGGTAAAATGGAAGATTTATTTGGGATCAAGGAGCCAGCACAAAATACACCAAGAATAGTGGAGCCAGAAACAAGGCCAATTACGACTAATACAGAACCAGCACTAGTGAAAAAAACAATTGAACCAGCAAGACCGAAAAATCCACCAGTAGTAAAAGCAGATTCCGTTTTTAATGATGATGATATTATATCTGATTTAGGATTTGATCCGAAAAAGCCTAAAGGTGGTAGTAAATCAAATATATTAGATGATATTCTAGGACCTGTCGAGCCACCAAAGAAAACGCAAGCACTTACACCAGCACGGCCAGTAACCGCTGGTGTTTTACAACGAGATGAATCCAAAGTAATTTCGCGACAATCAACTGAAACTACCGAAAGTACAGTACCAGGAACATATACCGCATCGTTAAATAAACCGAAAACTGCAGGAAGACGACAATCTATGGCTTCAGGAAATGATCCATTAGGACTGTTTGGATCATCATCGAACAAGGACAAAGAAAGTGTCGAAGCAAAAGAAATAAAAGAAACACCAAAAATCAAGAGGAAAGGAACAACCGCAGATTGGTTAGGATTAGATCCTGAACCTAAACCCCAGAAAGAAGCACCAGCCCGGTCTGAAAGTCCTGCAATAACACAAAAACAGAATCAGCCACAAATTTTAATTATCCCAGAACAACAGCAACAACAACTACCACCATCAGCAGGATACTCCTTTCAAATTCCGCCTACACCAAATGTAACCCAAAATGCTATGTTAATGGCAGCTTCCACCTTCGAAACTCAAAACGCATTGCAGGCTCTAAAGCAGCAAGAAGCACAAATGATAGCAACTACACAAGTAAAGCACCAAGAAGCTGCACTTTTGGAAATGCAGAAGCGTCAGCAGGAGCTACTTGAGCATCAAGAATCTCAATTCAATGAACTATTGCAAAAGCAGCTTGTACGACAGAATCAGCTGGAAATGACTATACGAGCTCAGCAGGAAAGGATCAATGCTCATATTCAGCTTATGATGACCCATCCAGGAATGCATTTAAATGCTGGTGATATGAGAGAAGAGGCTCCAAAGAGGACGAAAATGGAAAAATCGGACAATGTTGATGGGGAGGAAATCGAGATCGACGAGATACAATTGCAGGCGGATGTGAAACGTTTGCAGCTGGAAAAATTAAGGCTGGAAGATCTTATATCGAATATAAATGCGAATCATGAAAAAGAGATTGAATTTATGGAGAATTCTCACAAGTAAGTATATTAAAAGTAATAAATCAAGGTTTATGTTTACTCTTCTAAGTTGTGACGGTTTACTGCTATAAAACGGAGTCTCCTATATCCGGCCATCCTGTTTTTCACTCGGCTCAAGCGAATTATTCACGCTTCTGTACGATAATACGTCTTGACTGTAATCTCAATAATGCCCTTTATTCTCAACATATTCCATTCTGTTCTTATGATCTATTACATATATTATGCACGTGTACTCTACTATTTTACAGCTTAGACTGTCTGTAGATCTTCAAGGTTTCATGAAATCGCTGCTAGTTGTAGTCCTTCTAGGCACGTCCCCGTCTGTAACCCTTTGCACTGTGTACCGCTCACGAGGTCCTTTAGGCTGCTCGCATACTGCATCAGAATTTGTACGAAATTGTGCGAATTCTGATGAAATTGTATACATTTTCATCAGAATTCGCACAAATTCGTACAATTTCTGATGCAGTGTGCGAGCAGCCTTACTAAGTACTTCATATGGACCTAGAAAAGGGGAGCAAAGTTTATATCCAACATTGAACTAAATTTTCTTTATGGCAACCAAGTCTCTTGTATTTTCTTCCGACTTTATGAGATTTGTTAAGTGTTTTTCTGTTCTCCTCATATTTTTTTTAATTTGTTTTCTCACTTCCACGTTTTTATACCATTTTTCAGGTAAACCGACTGAGAGCGTTCTTAAAACTATTATTACTCTCTATTTATTCTTTCCGCCTGTTCGTTAGCTCGTGATACGCCTCTTGTTATTAAAATATGTTCAATTCTTTCTTCCATACAAAACTCTTCGAATACTCCGGCCGTAATCGCTGAACCGTGTCGTATCACAGTAAGGATATATTTGTACAGTTTCGCGTTTGATCCATTGGTCCAATGTGATGCATATGTATAAGACTGGTCTTTCTCCTTTATCTGGTGTATTCAAGAAACCTTCTTGCTTCCTTGCTTTTCTATTTGCTATAAAACATTTCACGTATTTATTTACTGTAGTAGCTTTTGTAGTTTCGTGATAAAGAAATCCTGGTAGATTAGGTGCATAATTTTTGCACCCGCAAAGTAGCCTTCATTATGTTTTAATTTTATTATGTCATTTTCCACATTCCTGGAACAACGAGAAATTGTTTCCAATCTCGAAATTTGATATTGCCTTTCATATGAAAATCATCATAGTTCCTCGGATCCAATATTTATGATATGAATTCATCATTTTCCTGTGCTTTCCCCATTCTTATTAGTAGTTCGTTTTGTATGCAATTGGATTTCTGCTTAACAAATCGAAATGTAGCATTTTCTTGCCTGGTCTATGTTGGATAAAACTGGTGGTAGGTCTTGACGAAATGCTCTATAGTCCGTTATGACCTTGAATTCGTTGAAAATTCTACGAGGTACGTCAAATTTCTCTTCAAAGTACTTTATGTCCTTTCATTTTCTGAGATATTCAATACTCGAGTCCGGCGCTGGGTCCAAATTGGTTGGAACTTGACTAATCAATTGACTAATCTGAATGCGAGAGAGAGATGTCGAGCCAGGAAAGTGGGAGTCGAGCAGGAGTTTCAATAGCTCCTGGCTTCTTGTGGTCCATGTATCGTCGGCTTGTTGCGGCAATTCTTGGCCCATTGGACTTTTCGAGAGAACCTTTCTAAACCTTCTATTGTCTCACAAAATATCTTCCAGGATTCTCTCCTTGACTTTCGCAGTTCGTACTTGAACTCCCTGAGACATTTTTTATAGTTGTCCCAGTCGGAATTTAAATTAAACCGTTTGGCTTTATTGAAGGCTTTTATAATTTCAGACCTTAGTTTGTGAGGCTTACTGTTCCACCAAGGAGGTTTGGTTTTACCCCTGTATTTCTTAATGGGACCAGATGCTTTCAATGCATTATTTAGGAGGTTGCTGAGATTCCTCACCTGATGTTCGAGATTTTTAGCGTTCCAAAAATGGGTGGGAATATGCTCGGGAAGTGATCGTTGCCCACTGATCTATATACGGCCCAATCTGTGTTTCGGACATTCCACATATGACATTAAAAGGGTCACAAGGTGCACATATTGACATTAAAAGGGCCAGCAGAGGATTTTACACTGAATATTCTCCAGTTTTCTACACAGCAACCTGTACTTCGGAGTCCTGATTCCGCATATAAGGTCCCGGACAATCCAAGGCTCCTGTACCAGGACGGCATCTAAATCAGTCTTCGAAAGTCATAAGCAGATACTGGCGGATGCAGCCTTGCTGTGATGGAAATTAATCTCTCAACATTGTGATTGCGAGCAGCAGGATCAATATAGATCACCGTCAAATCAGCCTCGTCTTCCTCCGCTATGAGAATAATATCATTATCTCCCACCGCTCGGCCGCCACCTTTCGGATTCTTCAGTTTCGTAATCTTCCACGATGGCGCCTATAGCTGTGGGTTACTCAACCGAATAATATCCACGCTGGTTCCGCTGGAATCCAAGAACGCGCTCTGGGTCGACTCGGGATCTCCTCCCTCATAACGACCTTGAGTTTAGCGCCTAGTCATGCTTTCACGATTCTGGATATGGTTATTTTAGAGAGATCGATAGATCTTTAATCGGTATGGCGATAAGCTTCACGCGGCCCCGATGCCATCCACCATCGCGACTGTTAGGAGCAGTGCCAGGATGCTCCTGAACAATTGGGAGGAAAATCGTCACGAGCCTGACCTCAATTCTTCAATTTATCAGGAAGAATGTTGCCGTCTGGATCACTTTCGTCGTTAACCGTCAGGCTATCACGATCTGACCTTTTAGCACTTGGCTATAGGTCGTAGTAGTAGAAGGAAGTAAATTTTTACTTTTCCTACTACGCTTAGTCTCAGGGTGAATCGGTTCCTCAAGGGAACTATGACGGTTTGGTGTTGGGTTGCCAGTTTGCAAAGAATGCTCACTAACAACCTGCGCAGGTTTAGTTTCTTGAGTCCACACTAGAGGCAAGCAATTTTTGTTTTTTGGGTCGCTTCCTATAACATATTGAAATTTTATTACATTGTAGGGAACCACCTGTACTTTTATTGTGACATTTTCAATACTCAGAAACGTCCTATTGAACAAGATACAGAAACAACCTATTGAACAAGATATGTACATATACTGGTTCCTAGTCCTTATAAAGTTAATACTTGTTTGGATAGAGTGACATTTTTAAGCTACATAATTTACATTTTTTTAAGGAAACAAATTCAAGTTTTGGAGCATAATCTACAAGCAATTGAAGGACGCCTCCAAACCGAAATAAAATCAATTGAAGAATTTTATTCGAAAAAATTAGATCAAATTATAACGGAAAAAGCGACTACGATATCGAGCTATGACCAAAAAATAAAGGATATAGAAGAGTATTACGAAAATTCGATTAAAAAATTAAAATCCAATTATGACAATGACATAGAATCAATTAAGGAGGACCACAAAAGAATGATAGAAAACATTCGACAATCAAAAATGCTTGAATTTGCAGTAGTACAAGAAAATTCGTCGTATATTGATACCTTACGAAGTGCTTCCAATCATCTAGAAACGGTATCTGGAGATCTACAAACTTTGAAGGAGGAAATGTATCACAAAATTGATATAGCTCACAAGGAACGGCAAATGAAATTGGAATTAAGGGAGAAGAAATTGGAAGGTAAACACTATAAACAATAACGTAGTTTTATTATAACAATTCATTATGTTTTAGATGCTGAGAGAAGACTTAAAATCACCGAAGAAACTTCCGAACAAGAAAAGGCACGTCTTATGGAATTAGTCACAACACTCGAGGTGCAGCTGAGCAAGCTATCGAAAGGTACTGCCGAAGAACAATGGATTCTAAGACAAAAATTGTCAAGTCTAGAAGCAGAGCGTACATCGTTTGAACGTGAAAAAGAATTAAATAGGGAACAAATTCTACGAGATGAACGTCGTGTCGAAGAACTGAAGCAATTTCAATTGAATGAAAATCAAAGACTTATGCAACAAATACAGGATGAACGTCAAGTTCTAGCAGCAGAAAAAACGAAATTCGAGACAGTTAAAAAACTTCATGCCACCGAAATGATTCACACTCCGCAGGTGGAAGTGGAAACAGCCCTTAAAGTAGCACAAGATGCTTCCAGGCAGGCTGATCAAGAACGAGAACGTTACTTTAAGATGCAGCGACAACTTGAGGCTAAGAAGCGAGAATTAATAGATCAAGAGAATAATATTCGACAAAAACAAGACGAACTAGAATCTGCTATTGTATCAACAAAGGCTAAGGAAAGACGAATCCAAGATGCCTTAAAACGTAATCGTTTAATAGAACAGAATTTCACAACGAAAGTTCAAATGCTACAGAGCCAAATGAGACAGATCGCACAGCGTGAGACACAATTATCACAAGAAAGGATTATTTTATCGAAAGAACGCCTCGATTTACAAGATCTTAAGCGAAAACTTGAACTAAATAAATGCAGCCTCTGCAAGATCGGAGAAAGAAGTGCCGAAATATCTCAGTTTCTAACAAGGGAAGAAAATCCAACAGAATCAGAACAACAGCTACCACCGGATTTCATGACTTACAATGTTAACAATTTGCTACATAGTAATATTGACAACTTATTCGATGATGGTATAGCGGAGTCCTTAAAGAAATTAGATGGTAGCAACTTCAAGGTCAATCTAGCTGCTGATTTAGATATTACAGGTACTAATGAGGAAATTATACAAAATCCTGTTAACGGCTCATCCCCAGTGCCAAGCCATTTTATAGATTCAGAAATTTTGTTGTTGAATTTTGATATAAAACGAAACTTTTTAGATGAGTAATTGACTTTTTTTATATTGTAAGAATTGTACGATTTTGTTAATTTAAATTCACTTAATTTATTTTTTAATAAAAACATTTTATAAATTCATATTCACATATTCGAACGGCTCAAAGACCTTTACACATTGAGATTGTTAGTTATTTTTTTCTCTTTTGATGAGGTATCGCTCGCTTGCCCCATTGTACTACACCCCTATACCTCGTATTTGTAGGCCAAACTGCTTAACTAGGTTCAGCGGTCAGCCTAGGGGCTTGGTACTTAGACTTGATTCGAGTAGGGTCTTGCAAAACAACGAAGCCCCATTCCGCACTTGCGCGGGCATTCACATAGAACATGAAGGACGCTCATCCTCCTCAAGGAAAACCTGCCGGTGAGCACCTCTGCCCTACCTGTCCTCCACAAGTGGTAATTAAGGGCGCAGTGTCCGGTTAAGCCAACAACACTGTCCTAACAACATTCCTACTGCGCTCCAACAATTCATTGGATGCTTTAGGAGACGGCCCAAGGAAGGAAACGCTTAGAATTGGGCAGTCCAGGCGCAGGGCCGGATTGGCCTATGGCCTATTGGAGTAAATACTAAAGTTTCCTCATAATTGTGACTACGCTCACGAAGATCGGCTCGAATTTGGTTTTTTCTCTTCCTTGGCTTTCTTCCCCGCCTTGAGCTCACCTTCGGCCGACCGGCCTTGCCACTGAGAGAAATATTTTTCCAGGGGTTCTCCATTGCTACGGTGGTTGAAAGGGTGGATGGTGAAGCATCAATTAGTTCAAGGACCCTTTTTCGCATATTATCTAACCACGCCAAGGTGTTTTTGGAAGCCCCACCACAAAATACGGTAGTTATATTCGAGATGATGTCAAATGTAGAATTTGTAGAGTGCAGACAGAGCCGATGGGGCGAACCGCTAACGCAGACCTCAGAAGGTGGTGGCACCCGATTTGTCACTTCTGTCAACACCCGAGAAGAGTCACTGCAGACGAACACCTACCATCTCTGTTAGCAAGACCTAATCCCTGAGGTACTTTTTCGGAAGGAGCTAACGGGGGACGGTAGAATGGTGAGGCGCACTTAGTCTGTATGCGGCCTTCTATTTTCGGCTTTAGTCATCCGTACAACTGACGAGCTTATAGCAGGACTGAGCTAACCTGTCTAGCATTCCAAGTGTGCTTTAAAAATTAGCTTGCGATCGATCATCACCCCAAGGTATATTGGGGCGAGCTGTGACGGAATGATCTGTTCCGTGTCAGTGTGGGCACTAGTTTTATCGGTTTTATGCTCAGAAATCGTCAGATAGCCGCTTTCAGGCCACGCTTTAATCTCCCAGAACACTTGGAACGCCCATAATTCCATCTAATGGAGACGGAACTATCCAATGCCATCCGCGATCGCAACTACTCTTTTTGGGAAGCGTAGCCACAATACACCATTATACATTGTAATCGGACAGATCCCCGCGGAACTCTCCACATCTTGCTCTCTACACCGTTGGTCCATCTTCCGATTTATAATAAAGTGGCTTAGCAACTTTCCTTTATAGGTAAAACACGAACTAGCAGTATGCGGAGGGCGCGGCTGTGTTGATCTGACTACCAACCCAGGCCCAACACGATCCGCCTGCACTGAGCACTGACTACAACTCGTACATTCGGCCCCGCCTTGAATACAACTCGTAAATTTAGGCAGGCGCTTCAAAAATCACCTTAGCATAGCTGGAATAAGTGCAAAACCGCACCACCAAACTCATTGATGATATCACCTTTTGTACCTCCATAGACTCTTTAAGCCACCCTAGGAATGTATCAGTACTGTCCAAATTTTATCGTTATTACCATAGCGACTGCAACCAAAGACTAGCCAACTCAGCTTCATCGCACACACTAAAGTTCTCCTTTTCGCCTACATTACGGTTTAAGGGAGGGACACACATATCCGCACCGCATCTGCACCGTGTCCACGTAAAAACTAAACCTAAGTAAATTTGACGCGGTGCGGATTTCTAAATAGATCAACTCGATTGTGGAACTTTCTTCGCAGTCCGTGTTTCCAAACTTATGCTTATAAAATATCAGAGTTCAAACACAAAGTTCATCCACATGCACTCTACCACTCCCAGACCCAGAGGCGGCGCTTTAATAGGTGCATATGGTGCACTCGCATCGAGCGCGCGCAATTTTAGAAATTAAGATTTAAAAAAAATTCTTATAGGAAACCGTCAAATTTTACGTAATCTTGTTGGATGGTATGACTAAGCGACGTGGGAACGTGCATTTGATGCATTAGCTTAAAATTTTCTGCAATAAATGGAGCAAATGACAAAATCGGTACGAGCCCCATAAGAGATACCTCCCCAAATCATTATTGATCCACCTTGATAACCTACTGTTTTGGTTATAGCGCAGGGAACAATCCTCTCATTTTTTCGTCTGTAGATGCGCTGACGCCCATCTGGACCTCTTAAGGCTATTCTGCTCCCGAAAACATTACGTTCTTCCACTGCTCTATTATCCAATCGCGATAATGTTGTGCAAAACCAAGTCTAGCTCTACGCTGCTGTGGGAGAAGCTGTCTTCTTCTAATCGTACGTCTCTTCCACTAACATTGATAGCGCCATATCAACTCACCCAAAGGAAAAAGTTATTCCGATGGTTCTGTATTGGGTACTGCTGTTATACATACAGCACCGGGCGCAAAAATACAAAGCGCCGGTTCTGCCCAGACCCCTAATATATTCTTTCCCTTCTATCCTTCTAGCCTGATCTTATCACAAAATAACAAAATGCTAGAAGTTATACGGAAACTTCGTATAGCAATACCGGAGAGAAGACTTCAAGAGGTCCGGGTCATACAAGTTGTGTAGCACTATTTAAGAAGATGAATATGTAAAAGATGTTAATTTCTTTTAGCAGTACCTACCTGTGGAGTTCTAGTAGGCTAGGTAAGCACGGTATACAGAAGCCGTGCTAGGTAGGAATACAACAATATAATTGTTTACAAAAAATTGCAATATAAATATAAGATGTTTTCAAAGTATCTACACATGTGTTTTTATAATACTTACAATCTTTTAAACATTATTGAAGCACATAATCACAAAAGAACACTAAAAATTTAACAATTATTAATTCTTTTCAACATATCTTGAAACAACATTACTAAGTAACCGTAAATTAACTCGTTAAAAAAATTGCGCCATTGCATTCGTCTCCCATTAAAATGACATTTATTTTTTCTCTGATTTCTCTTATAAGAATCCAGAGACATCTTCTGGTAAAAATGAATAATCCTCATAAGTATGGGAAATTTCTTACACGAAAGCTTCTTTTCCTGTAGAATTTCCTGTATAAACAAAACATCGGCGAAAATCGTGGAAAATACATGATGAATCGGCCCCGAATCGTTTAGTTTAATTTAATTGACAGCTAGAATGAGGTCTGTTGGTGTGATAAGGAAGTGATGTGCCATAAAAAGTAGTTTTTTAAATCATAAATAATAAGTTCGGTTACAAATAACATTGCCCAGGCCATAAAAATGAGAGGAGTATTAATATTGTTCACGATTTCCTACTTTTACAATCCATGCATCTCAAGTGATAATTCCAATAAGGGTCAAAAGTATCCGACTATACTGGTAGCTTCATTGATCCGCAACAAGGCCCATACACTTCCGTACTTCTTTAGTTATCTAGAAAATCAGAATTATCCAAAGGATCGTCTGGCTTTGTGGTGAGTATTTGTAAAAATTTGCTTGTTAAATTAATTAATTTTAATTTAAGACATGAATCATTTTGTCCTCGTTGAGAATAATTTAGAGTAGACAACATGCATAGGAAAGAACATCCAGAGATAACATTTGACCTATGAAATTTTCGGCAGAAAAAACTTTGATATAACATACATTAAAGTGTAGATATCGTTATTTTTTTGTATGGTCAAATCAGTAGATACTGCTTCAAACTAAATTTTTATTATGAATTTAGAAATTTTAACCAAATCAGCATGAGACAAATCATCCATCACGTCCGGGTTTAATTGTAATTGCTTAGCTGCAACCGAAATGTGTTTTCTTTATTCTTTCATATGGACCATTGAAATATTTCATTCCTTTTTTAATATGTTACAATTCTACACAATCAAATTGTGCTAAAAACTAGATGTTGAAGCGACAATTAGGTCGACCATAGCAATGTTTATCTCGAGCCTACGTAATCTGCATAAACCTACATAGTTGCAGCATGAGGATCGTGAGCATTACTGCATTACTATCTATTAATTAATCTGGCCGCTATTAGGTGAAACATTTTAGCAGCTTGCGCTAGAATTCAGAGCTTTGATGATTTTGTATTCATGATGCAAACAGAAAAACACCATCTGGAACTTTGGAATTATTAATAAAGCTTGAAAAATTATGTTATTTTTAGATAATATTCAAATTGATCTAGACAAAAGCCGGAAGTCATGAATACCGGCACCCAGATGCCGGCTTATAGATAAAAAGTTTTTTGTAAGAGTTTTTTTTACATAGGAGAAGTAAGAATTGGAAAGTGGATGAAAATAAAAGTGATTTTAGATGATATTCAAGATTATGCATATTACAAAATAGTTGCAGAGTACATTGCAATGAAACTCTTTCCAAAAAAAAACTATTAGATTTTTTTAATGTCTTTAAGAGAACAAAATTTAAAAATAAATTCTTTTTATAGAATTTTTGGTAATAACAATTTTTTGTTTACACTATTGTTGCGAAATCCATGCCTTCAAAAATATCTGAAAGCATATGATCTCACACAGAATTATTGAGCTACTGAAATTTATTGCTTGTTGTTTTTGTTGAGTCATTTGCAGCCTCTACTATTTATAGTAGATTTTCAAACTTAAGTTAAATTCAATATTGAGTTGGTCTCTACTTCCAGCCGTCTTTAATTCTTGTTAGTTATGTGCAATTTGTTGCACGACAGTCGCTATCGATACCTATTTTTATGGGAATCACTCCTTATACTACCAATCTCTTCTTCTTTGATCCATTAGCTGAGTGGGACGTCCCCACAACGGATACGCTGCTGTCGGTGCCGCTTTAAAAAATGCGGTTTCTTGCCTAGTTTCTTCCGTTTCTAGATTCTGGTCAATTCGGCAGGTCGACCACCTTCCTCCTTTCACACCCTGGCCTTGGGACCAGACCACGGCGGAGTTGGTGCGATCTCTAGTAGTAAGCTTAGTTTGAAGGATATAATACAACAGGAAAGCTTAGAGAGAGCTTGGAGAAAGCTTAGGTAGATGTCGATGAACCTTACGTTTGAACTCTGAGATGTTGTACGAGTTCGGAAATACTGACTTCGTAATATTACTCCACCACAATCGAGTTGCACTATTTATTAACAAATTTCTACATCGTAGTCTGCGCGAAAAGATAGGCTGTAGAGCATAGTCGATCGACCCAGTTTCGTGTTGCGGAAAAAAAATGTTGTCGTGCAGAAGGCAGCAGGAGGATGCTTATTTCTGTCTTCTGGCATGCGCTCGACGTGTCCTACCCAGCGAAGTCTATTGAGTTTTATAAACGTCACTACGTCTATGTCGTCATAGATTTGATATAACTCGCTGCTATATCTGATTCTCCATGTTCTGGAAGTTGTCTTTTTTCTTTTTTCTGCATACTTTAACTGCGATAGCTCTTTTCTTTTTTCTACATACCCCAAATGAGAGAGTTGTATTCGAGAAGATGCCGAACGTGGGATTGGTATACTACAGCACGTACCTATGGCTGCAGGAAGAAGGAGAATCGAGGACAGCGTATCAGTATCGGGTAGAGAAGAACTTGAGGCAATCAGAGAAGCTAATAAATGGGCCTTGGATTTTCTGTCTGTTATCACCTTCTCATCGTGTATGAAGGAACGGTTGTGGTTGTAGTAAAATTCTTCTTGATGGAGCTTACCAAGGACCAGAAGTTTTCGCTACCAGAGATTGTATTAAGGTTAAGGAGTTTACTTCTCAATTTGTTGTTAAATTAAGTTTTGATTTTCCTGATCGTGACTTTACAGAAATTTCTTAGTTGTATATACTCTAGACGGAGCGATTCCCTTGTACGCTCGAAAGGCGGTTTCTTTCTTTCTCATTGCGTTTATACACTCCCGATTAAACCATAATAATATAATAATAATATGATAATAAAATGAAATATATTATTTTTCAAATAATTAATACCAAATTTTTTATGTGGGAAAACCAAGCTTGAGAATCACCCATTGTACTACCAGTCTGTCATGTCGTTCAGGTCATGGTGCAATGCCTTAAACGTTTGTGTGCGGGAAAAGGGAGATTGTAGGGTATGAGAATGAGTCGAGTGGACTACTTTTGTGTTGCAGGAGAAACCTGCTGTGCAGGTTGGAGGGAGGATATTTCAATGAAGTAATCGCTATGCTCGTAGCGATACAACTTTGACATTTCTATGATGGCTCAGAGAGTCAATGGAGATGCAACGGCTGTGAGCTCCGATGATTCGGAGGGCGCAACTTTGGACCTTGTCCAGCCACGCTAAGGCGGTTTTCAAGGCGCCACCCCAGATAGTTATGAGTTATACTCCAGGCGGGGCCGAATTTTGGATTTGTAGATTGTAGCTCTAGCTGCTGATGGAAGAAAAAACTGGCATCACTTAACAAATCCTAATGAGGGTCAGCTGTAAGGTTTGGTTTGCCCATTGAAGGAAGGTCGTTGCCGGTTTTATAAGTAATGAGACAGTATTTCGTTTTAGAGGGTTGCAACGCGATTCTTCAATCAAGAATATGTTTGATGTCCCTGTTGATAGAGTTGCACATAATTTCACGATGGTGGAGACAAGATCGGACACGTGCTTGTCTTATATTGTCGAAAGCGTAACAATAAGTAAGAGTACTGTCATCAGCGAAGAAGAAGTGGGTTGGAAGGGATTGAGTGCATATAATTTATGAGTATTAGGAAAAGAGCGGGTGAAAGAATTGACCCTTGAGGAACTTCAGCCGAGATGTTCTGGGAATTAGATTCGAGTTTGAAACTAATCTAACTTCGATTACAACAAGACAGACATTTTATTCCTAAAATTATTTCCAGGTTCCGTTCAGATCACAATGAAGACAATAGTATAGAGCTGGTTAATACTTGGCTTAATAAAACATCCGAATTGTATCACCATGTAGACTTTAAGTATGAAGAATATCCTTTGAGGCATATAAATGAAACTACACCTCTGGATTGGCCAAAGGAACGATTCTCACATATAATAAAACTTAAAGAAGAAGCAATCGAGAAAGCAAATCAACTATGGGCGGATTTTATATTTGTAAATCTCAAAAAATATATATTTTAAAAATCGCATATATTAAAATAATTTACTTTGCCTTTCAGTTCATTGATGCCGATGTATTTCTAACATATCCAGACACATTAAAACAATTAGTATCGTATAATCTTCCAATTGTTGCACCAATGCTATTAACTGAAGGCCTCTATTCAAATTACTGGTGTGGAATGTCCGATGATTACTACTATCAACGGACAGAAGATTACAAGAAAATCTATCACAGTGAAATGACTGGAAACTATCAAGTACCAATGGTTCATAGTGCTGTTTTAGTGAATCTTAATTATATACATTCTAATCTTATAACATTTGATCGACAAAAACTTATATCAAATCAGAAAAATTTAGGAAATGTTTCAAAATTGTATGATGGTCCTCTAGATGATATTATTATATTTGCCATATCCGCTAATACTTCGGGGATACCTATGTATGTTAGTAATGAACATG
Source organism: Thereva unica (assembly GCA_949987705.1). NCBI lineage: Eukaryota > Metazoa > Arthropoda > Insecta > Diptera > Therevidae > Thereva > Thereva unica. Next base: position 9,516,733 of record OX465282.1, read on the forward strand.
CTTATGGTTACTTTTTGGCGCCACTTGAAAGAGAAGATGAACTACATCGTGATTTGCAACAGCTATTAAATCTTAAGTTAATAATTATTAACGATATGGACGAGAAGATCAGATTGAATGAAGAGTTTAACAAGTTTGTCTACTATCCAGAAAAGTAAGTCTAGTTTTTTTGTCATACTGATTTTCTTATTGTAAATATAACGATGTAATTTTAGGCACAAAATGTCTGTTGATCACATATATATGATTAATCTAGAAAGGCGGCCGGAACGCCGAAGAAAAATGGAACTTTGCTTTAAGGAACTTGGATTAGATGTTGAACATTTTCCAGCAGTTGATGGAAAGTGAGTATTTGATTCATAATACAACATAGATCGTATTTTTAATTAAAACAATTTATTTTAATGTAGAAATCTAAGTTTGGCCAATATTAAGAGCTTGGGCATTAAAATGTTACCGAGCTATGAAGACCCTTACCATCAGCGACCTATGACTATTGGTGAAATTGGCTGCTTTTTAAGTCACTACAACATTTGGAAAAAGATTATTGAATTGGGACAAAAAGAAGTACTTATTCTAGAAGATGATATACGCTTTGAGCCATACTTTATTGAGAAATCACTTAGTGTGTTGGACCAAGCAAGAAAAGTTGGCGGATGGGATTTAATGTAATTTTCTTTCTTTTACGGAATTGGTTATAACGAAATTAATTTATATGTTTATATCTCAGCTATTTTGGTCGTAAACGTCTAGAAGACCAAGATGAACCCTGGCTAGATAATGCAGACAATTTGGTTAAAGTTGGCTACTCTTACTGGACATTGGGCTATGTTATAACACTGGAAGGTGCTAAGAAACTAGTTAACATAAAGCCATTAGATAAATTACTACCTGTCGATGAATTTCTGCCAGTTATGTTTGATCGTCATCCAAATGATACATGGGCAAGTCATTTTAATCCCAGGAACTTAAAAGCCCTCAGTGTAGCACCTTTATTAATTTATCCAACTCATTATACAGGAGATGAAGGTTATATATCAGATACTGAAGATTCTATAGTTACACCAAAAAAGCTGTTTGGTAAGTATGTATTTATATTTATTTTATTTAATATTTTCATTTCATTTTTAATTTTAATAATGTTATTTTAATTTTTGTTTTAATTTCATATTTTATTTTATTTTCATATACTCTTTATTTTCGTTATTTATTCATGCTGTAATTCGGCGAAATTTTCATCTCCCAGATGTTGCAAAAAGAAGATCCTTAGGAATCTTACTAAAACGAAATTTTTATAGTCGTAAGCTTGACCCCTCTCTCTCAGTGAAAATCATAGGGAACAATTTGCGCAATTTGGGCGTACACACTAAAAATGAAGCCACTATTCACAACCTCAGTCTTGAGATTCTTACCGAGGACTTTATATCTAACCAACCGGCAGAACATGCTAATATCCCCGTTACTGCTTCTTCTGGAGGCTTCAGCTTTCCTTGTGTTGATTCCTTTGAGGCCATCACTGTCCTTAACTCGATCAAATCTAAAGCAGCTGGTAGCATAATATTTCACCTAGGTTTCTCAGAATGCTACTTGTTCTTCTTTGATCCGTTAGCTGGCGGTACGAGCGGGACGTCCCTGCAACGGATACGCTGCTGTCGGTGCCTCTTTGAAAAATGCGGTTTCTTGCCTAGTTCCTTCGGTTTCCCGGTTCTGGTAAATTCGGCAGTTCGACCACCCTCCTCCTTTCACACCCTGGACTTGGGACCAGGCTACGGCGGAGTTAAGAATACTACTACCGTGCTTGCTGCGTATTCTGACTCACATATTCAACGCCTGAAGCACGCCTTAACACCCATTAGTATAGTTCCATTCTTAGCAAAAATTTTGGAAAAGATGTTAACCATTAAAATTGTTGAATTTGGTGAACGAATTCATTTTATAAATGCGTGGCAATCTGGTTTTCGCAAATAACACAGCTTCGAAGCTGCTCTCCTTAAAGTCACGAATGATATTCGTGCCTCTCTTGATGAGAATTGCGTGTGCTGTCTATTGCTGCTTAATTTCTCAAAAGCCTTCGATTGCGTTAATCACACTTTGCTTCTGCAAAGTCGTCTCTTCAACAATTTAAACTAGGTGCCTGTTCAGTTCCTCGATTGCTCTACTTAGCTTCGGGCGTCCCTCAAGGTTCTATTCTCGGACCACTTCTGTTCAGCATTTTTATTAATGATCTTCGTTTAGTAGTAAAAGACTCCAAGATTGATATGAACGCAGATGATATTCAACTGTATATATCTGCACCAAAAAGCCAAATCTTTTCTTGTGTAGAGAAGATTACGGCAGATTTACGCCGCATTTCGCGCTGATCGACGTTGAACCTACTTCAGTTAAATCTATCGAAGTTCCGAGGTATATATTTCTCTCACACTCCCATCTCTCGTCATACTCTGTCAGAAATCATTTTGAATGGGGTCTCACTTCCGTTGAAAAAGTAAAAATCTAGCGAGTTGTTCTGAATAGCAGTATGACCTCCTGTGGCCACATTATAGGCTTCTGTCAAAACTTAGATACCACTGTGGTTTGCTCAAAAGGTCTGTCCGCATGAATTTAGTGAAAGCCTTACTCGTAGCTCATCTAATGCATGGCCTATCCATTTTCCCTCTTTAGACTCGTTTTGTCCGAGAAAGCTTTAATGATTTTGAACGCTTTGTATATAAGTTACGCCGTTTTGATCATATCTCGCCCTTTCTGAATTCCATTAGCGTTTACCGTGAGTATATACTTTTCCGTATGCTTAACGATACCTTGAACCAACGCAAACTCGCATACCTCAACCAGTTCGTTGATGTACAATAATTTAAGACTATTAGTCTTTGTACATAACTTGTTATTAAATAAATAAATAAATGCGCAACACTATCAATACAATTTTATCATTTTTATTTACAGAAATGGAAGGCCAACTAAAAAGTGATCAAGAACGCACTCAAGGACACTTTCAAGCCCTAATGGACGAAACCAATATGAACACAAAATATATTCCATTAACAAAAACTATAGGCAAAAGGGATGCAGGAGACTTATAACTTGAATTATAAAAAAAAAAAAATAAAACACGAATGTTTCCTTCAATATGCCATATTATAATACTATGCCATTTTTTATATATATATACTTAATATTAAGATTGTTGTTGCTTTTTTGTTTTATAAAAAGTTAAGTCTTTTTAATTTTTATTTTGTAAATATTTACTTCGAAACCAATCTGTGTGCACCACATAATTTACGATATTGAAAACTACTTTGTGCAGTAATTGGTTTCTAAGTAAATCATAGACAAACCCTTATATACTCGTACTAATATAAGAAAAACCTAAGTGCCTAAGTGAAGTTAGAAATATGTTGAAATTTGAACAAAATATTCATCTTGAATCTCTCTCTCTCTTTTTTAATTGTGTAAAAGAAATTTTGTACTTTTGTTTTAGAAATGTTTAATAAACTACGCCAAAGTTTTTTTATGTAAAAATTGCATTTTTCTTTTTTTCTTGGCCAACATTCCAATACTACATATTAAGCTCATAGCACAGTGCCCTGTAATGCTGCAAGGTATAGTACGCAGTCTGTTCGCATAGAACGGGAACATGGACAGCCTGCCTACAGTAAACATGGATGACACCAGAGATAAGGAAGGAATAAATTGTTGAAGCCGTGAAGAGGAAAGAGCCCCTGGCCCGTGCAGAGCGATGAAGCTGGCCGCCAGTACCAAGTGGTTCAAAATGCCAAAACTAGAAACAATTGAGATAATTCTTTGAAATTTGGTACTCGGGGTTTTCGAGGTCGCTGACTATGAATCCGTTGACAGTTTTTCGAAAAACAAAATGGCGGCCATCTATGTTAAAAAAACATTTTTTAATAAAAATATATGTTTGAGGCTTCGAGTTTGGCAATATTTTCTCCGAAAACAAAAAGGGGAGCTAAAATAATAAAGCGGTCACTTTCCCGCTGGCACGCATACTCACATGGGTAGCAAATGCAAGTTGATCCGTCGAGTTGTCGCACTTGTTCCGCTCTTCTTCATTTTGTCCGCACCACTAGCTTAAGCGAAGCTTGTTCAAGGATGACCACCACCATCTCTTGATTTCATTTCCCACCGATGTATTTGTACCTTGTCGGGTGGTGAAGCGTGCGTGGCTAAGATGATACATTCAATCCCAAGATGTAAACAATCGTTCTGAAGGGATGAATGATACTGCGTGAGTGTACTACTAACGATGGACTGCGGATCCCAGGAGACCTTCGGTTAAAATAAGCCTTCACATGGTAATGCGGAGTTCTGCCATGGGCAACTGTCCTTTCTCGCGCAACTCGTGAGATCAATATTGATACTCCAAAAAACACTAATGAAGATGGAGCACCTTTGGACATTTCCACCCATGCAGCAACGTGCTGGTTATGGCCCCAGCGAAGTGGAATTTTTGGCATCTCTATTCAAAGAGGGCAGTCTGAGCCCGCAAACCACCGTGGAGCACGCTGAGATCTCTCCTTCAATGAAACAAAAACTGCTTAGTGGTCCACCTGCGCAAGCGCGAGCACATTTTGCTCCATCGGAAAGGCGAACCCATAAAGCAGCCACTTCAAGAAAACGACTTGACTTCTAAAAGCTGCCTACTCCCATGAAGATGCTGCTAAGCTCTGCGTGGCCCCCGAGGAAGAGTGGGACACCGTTCTTCGAAAAAAAGCGAAGGCTCCAGCCATACGGTCTGAAAAGCCTTCACCAAAGAAGTCCGACGCACCCATAATGAAGCCTAAAGTAGCTTTAAAGCCAACCTTCTGCCAACTGGCACAGAGTGTGAGGATGCGTATGCACGAAACTGACTATCCGGAGACTCTACTGACCACGGAACAACTAATTACCGTATAAGCAAAAAAACCTTTCCGCAATGAAGATCTCCCGAAACTGAAAGTTATCTTCAATAGATATTGCAAACAAGACCTTTGGCAGCCTTACAAAGAGTGCCTACAATTGTACAAGCAAGCTGTTGCCTCAGCCATGATAGATACCTGGCAGGAGTATTGCGAATCTATAGAGTCTAGGAGACTGCCAGCATACGCAAGATCCTGTCGAAAGAACACCCTAGCCCGTCTTTTATAAAAAAAGGCGAACGTAGCTTGAAGAGAATCGCAGGCCGAGTCTATAGAACTTTTAATGAACACATTTTCCCGGTTGCAAAGACGAAAACGACGCACGACGACGATCGACGCATCAGGGAACGACAGACACTCCTGAGAGGAGATTTCCGCTATTATTACAAAAGAAAAGGTCCTCTGTGCGAGGTCCAAGGAGACAGCTCTGCACGAGGTGGTGGGAGCTATCGAGAAGACCCTATATTACAAACAATATATTTTGGTAGCTTTCGTAGATGTAGAAGGACCCTTTAACAAAGTACGCACTGAATCGATTCGAGTAGCTCTCATAGACCGAAACGTAGAAGGTAGCCTGAGGCTAGTAGCTATGCTAAGCGCGAGAATAATTCAATCGGATTTGAGAACCGAGACGTTAATCAAATACGCCAACAGAGGTACACCACAAGAAGACGTCATCGCCCTTGTACTGTGGTTAATAACGATGAATACTACAAAAACTAGACAAAAGGTTGTGGCATACGTAGATGAACTAATGATTATGGTGCCCGCAATGGGCAGCAGGCTGCAGTCTGGCAGTCATCCTGGAAAAACTGAGGTGATGCTTTTCACAGGGAAAACGAAAATTCCTACCTTCAATATCCCCAGGTTGGAGGGGCATGAAGCTCTCAAAGTTAGTAGAGCGATGTAAAGCCCAGCTAGAAAGCACAACGTGACTCTCGTCTGGGTTCCTAGTCATAGGAACATAGAGGGGAACGAAAAAGCCGACTACCAGGCTCGGGGACCGAGATGGTCGGCAGCCCAATAAGAGGAGTTAAAAACGTTATTTTTAACTTGCACCTGCTGTGAGCCAGCCAAAATTGGATAGCACTGAAGGTCCGCACTATCTCTAGGGCAACTTATAACAAAAAAAAACAATGGGCCTCTTAAACAGACCCCGATGAGATACTGCCAGAACCACGGGTCCATTGGCCTATAGGAGACCATGCTACCAAGTTAGGCATCCCGTTCAACGTCTGTTGTCGTAGCTACGGGGAGACGACCGAGAGAAAAAGTATTTGTTTCCGGGTAGAATTCTCCTTTGGGTGTTATAGTTTGAGCAATAGATGGTTTTGCTGCCGAATAATTTGTTTAGGGTTTTGTGGGACAAATTTGCCTTTAGATTGTGGTTTAGATTGCGGAAAATGTTGTTTTGCTGCCAAATCCACTTTGGGCTTTTAGTAGGAGCTAAAGTTGGTTCTGTAGAAACAATTTGCCTTTAGGGATTTTAGTTTGAGCAAAAGTTGGTCTTATGGCCGAATCCTTTTGGGTTTTAGCTATGACAAAAGCTATAAGGTTTTGAGTTTGAGCAAAAGGTGATTTTGTAGCCAAATCTGCTTTATATAGAATATAGTTTAATTCTTCGTTTTCCCCACAAATTCATTTCTCTGACTTGAAGTTTCACTTTGCGTGGCAATCATACATTCACTTTTTTATTAAAAGGCCATGCAACGCACGCGGGCTCTTGCTAGTATACAATAAATTAAGTATGGCGTAGCACGTAAACAGTCAAAACAATATTCTAACAATATATTGAAAGTACAACTAAATATGACAAACTTACCTTGCTCTTGAATTTCCACTGCACAAAACAACAACACAAACAACAATATTCTGACACGTCACTTGTAATCAAATACCTTACTAATGAGTCAACTTGCAAGCGTAATGATGCGTTTACTTTCCAGGTCAAGAAGTAAGTGATAATGATAACAATTATATGATATATTGATATCACCGGATAGTTTGTTTGAAATACGCCATGATTTATCTATCTCTTAGCACTTTTAATAAAATAAGAAATTATTGCTTCTTTAAATATTTTTTTTATTATACATCTTCATATAAAAAACTGTGTATCAAAATAAAAAAAAGTCCTTTGAATTATGTTTGTACAAATGAAAAAATAAGAAAGTCAACAAATAAAAGAATATAACAACAAAAAGCAAGATAACAAAATTATCCTGTTATACGTATGATCACAAATATTATCTCTTGATTTATCTTCTCTATCTCAACTTATTGCAAAATAATAATAATAATTTCTTTTTTGTTTTTTTTTTTTTGTTTTTTTCATTTAAAAATTATCTTAAAACCATAAATAATTAAGTATAGAATATCTTCGAGTTCTGTTGCGACTATTATTAGCACCAGTGCCTCTTCGTCGTTTGAACCAATTAATAAATAATATAAAAACTAAGAATGTTAATAGAACTAATGATACTAGTGAATAGCTAAGCGTTTCCTCATCTGAATCGCTGTTGGTGCCACCCTTTCTGTTGCTACCCGAGTATTGTATATAATTATCATCTCCATATATGGAAAGCTCAGGCTTTTTTCCTCTCCAATTAGCAACGCCAATATCAAGATCTTCAGGAGTTAAAATTGCTAGAATTTGAAAATTTATTATAATAATAGTAATATTAAAAATTCATTATATTATAATTTCATTTATAATTAAATAGTAATGTTAATTAAGCATGGATACACGAACTATCTATTCACGAAATAATGCTACTGCATCCGGGGCAGCCGATGCGCCAGCACTGGGGACCAGGGATGCTGGTAATAAGTGGGTTACTGGCCGAAGACCCAAATTAGTCACACCGAAAATTCGCCGCGTGGAGTGTACGAACAGGACATCACGTCGGTCAAAAGGAAATATCATTTGCCGCGCTGTAGGAACTACGACTTACCGGATCCGGGCATTGACGATCGTCCCGCCAGCAATCGACGAAACGATGACGCTTTACTATTCAGGTGGTGAGAGACGAGAGACCGACGTCGGCTTTATGGTCGATCGACGGGCTGCAAGCAGCATTATCGCATTCCAAACGATAACCGAGCGTTTGGCGATTATAACCATCCGTGGAACGATCAAGACCCATATAATATCCGTTTATGTGCCTACCGAGACCAGCACGGACGCGAACAAGGACGAATTTTACGATCAGCTCCAACATACGCTGGATATGATACCTCGAACCGAATTAATAATACTCGCGGGGACGACAACGGCTTACGTCTGCTTTCATTCGCAGGGCTAAACAACTTGTTCGTTGGCAACAGCATTTTCCGCCATCCACTCAAACACCAACTGACTTCGCGAAATCCATCCGATAAAGAATCGGTGATGTTAGATTACGTTTTGATCAAAGCAAGATTCCGATCGACACTCAAAGACGTACGTGCAATGCCGTACGTACGTGGGCCCGATTGCTGCGGATCAGACCATTATCTTGTTCAAACAGAATTGCAGATGCGATTACAAAGAGCGAAGAAAACGGAGCCACCACCAGCCAAAAAGAATTGGGCGTGCCTTCGAGACCCGGCCATCGAGAGAGAGTTTCAAATGGCATTATCCAACAAATTCGCGGCGCTCACAATACCGGACGAAGTGATGGATCTCGGACAGCTGTCTGGTACTCGTTGATCAACTGAAACGAATGAAACACGTCGACTTTGAGCAATACCGACGATCGAACAAAGAAGTTCGACAAAAAATGAAATCGGAACGGGAAGCGTACCAGAATAACGTTGCGGCCGACATGGAAGAAGCGGCGTCGAGGCACGAATACCGGACGCTGTACCAGGCAATCCGGCGATTAGGCGGCAAAACAACGTCGGCGGCAAAACAACGTCCATAAATTGGATGGAACTTTCGTGACTTCTCCCCATGATCGCCTGGAGCGGTGGAGAGAATTCTTCTACCAGCTGTACAACCACGATCCGCCACAAGGTCCAGCACCAGAACCGCCTATTATTGAACAGCCGACGAATCAGTTTCTCGACACCGAACCGATAAGTATCGAGGTGAAGACGCTGCTGAAAAATGGAAAAGCGCCGGGAATAGACCAAGTAACCACCGAGATGATCAAAGCCGAGGGTGATGCCTTATCAAAACGACTTCATGTCCTCATAACACATATATGGCATTCGGATCGTGTCCCGTCGGCGTGGAAGAAAGTGCCACCCAAGTTAGCCAAGTTCCCCAAGCGTCGTATGATGGCTCAACCAGCAGCGTTCGTATTCAAAGCTACTTATCCGAGGAGTTTTCGATTCAAACGGGTGTCCGACAGGGAGACGTCGCTTCGCCACTTCTCTTCAACGTTTTGATCGACGCGACTATGCGTGAAGCATTCGATGGACGACTCGGAGTTCGATACGACGACAACAACTTCGTAACCGACTTAATGTTCGCCGACAATAGCGCCGCCTTCGCTGACACGGATGCCGAAGCAACGGATATCTTATGCGACATTTCCCGCATCGCCCGGTCATACGGGTTAAAAATCAAAGTGCTTACAACGGACGAATCGAGGGCCAGTGTTTACCTCGTTGGAACCCAAATCGAACAGGTTCCGTTGTCCAAATATTTGGGATTATTGGCTGAGGAAAAGAAAGTGGTATCGACGATGCAGAAACGTCGACTACGGTGGTTTGGACATATTTGCTAAATATGATAACCGGTTGCCACGTAAACTTCTCTGCCGAGACCGTCCCACAGACTGGAGAATTCAGCGATCGGCACCGAAAAAAATCTGGCTAAAGAATATCGAGGGTGACCTAAAGAATCAACGATTATCAGTTACCGAGGCTCGAGTCGCCAAAAACCGGCAAGATGGAAACGAATCGTGAATAGAGCTCGAGACCCAGCGGCACCGTCAGCAGCGTATCCATTGCGGGGACGTCCCGCTTGGACCGCAAGCTAACGGATCAAAGAAGAAAAGGAAGAAATTAAGCAAAAAACTTAAACTTAATATTTAACAATGGAAAATAAGTAATAAAATAAAACCCTCAACCACTACGTACCTCACCTTTTTGGCTCTCTAATTTTCTCAGTAAATTTGAACTATTTTCTCCTTCTTCTGGAGCACCCCCACCACCAATACCACCCAGAATTTTCTCATTGTGCTGCTTTAAATCTGGTGGAGCAGTTAAATTTAAAAAAATTGGATGTTCCCATACCAAATTTAAACATTTTGGTAAATCACGCTTACGCTGTGAATTATATGGATCTAAAACTTTCGAATACTGATGTAAGTTACTTCCTTGTATTCTAGACGGAAGTGGCTTATTTGCTGGCAAGACAATTTGATTAATCTTATTTAAATCTCTTAACAAATTCGATACATGACTAGTCATTGTAAATTCTAGCAATGCATCTAGCAGCCAATAGCATGGCTTCTCTAAATGCGTAGAATCTAAACAATTTGAATCACCGAATACAGCAATACGACCTTCGCGACGCTTTATTTTCTCAATTTTTTTACTATTATATTTAATTTCAAACATTCTTTCAGATTCATTTATCTTATTTGGTAAATCTCTAATTTCATTTTCACTTTCATCTTCTGCTCCGCCAGTATCTAAATTATTAGCTTCAAGATCATTTGTTAAATCGTCAAATTTCTCAAGATTCTTAATTATTTCATTATTGTCAAATTTTAACATTCGTTGTTCATTCGTTTTGTTTTCAATTTCCCTTTCAGCATCTTCTAGTAGAGTGCGTTTGTTTAAAATTGGATTTTTATCAATTTGATCGAATCTTTGCTGCTTGTATTCATCTGTGTCAGCTTCTAGCTGTGGTTGATCAATTGCACTTTCTTCGTATCGATCTCCTTGAGTTTCATGCTGTTTCTGTAGATTCCTATCTAGTTGGACTAGGCCTAATATTGCTGATGGTATTCTGGGCTTTTGATTAAACTCGCTGGTTTTTAGAATCTGGAAAAGAATAAGAATAAACACTGTTATAAGACTTTCACAAAATCTAATGAGGGTTAATATTTCACTTCATTTCGGAGTGAACTCAATGCTCTCTCAAAAAATGCGTTTTTGGGATGGGTATGTGAAAAAAATTTCAGAATGTAGATTTTCTATGAGAGCGCTAAAAGCATCAGGCGAACAAATACGTCCAGTATGGAATAAATAATGCCAAATGTGTCGGAAGTGCAAGCAACTGCGAGGACAGCCGTGAAGTGAAGCCGAAATGTGCAAACTGAGGCAGCGAGCACCCGGCGACTACAGCGGATGCCCGAACTTCCAAAAATACATTAAAAAGGAAACTCAAACTAAGCCAGCCAGGGAGGCCAGGAGAGAGTGACCAGGGAGATCATATGCTTAGGTTATTCGGAGCATCGCTAGGTACGGTAACACCGGGGCCGGCTTTAGGTATTTTGGCGCCCCGTGCGAGATAAAACTTAACTTTTTAAAGACATTTCTTTTAGGTAGAATACCTATGTTATTATGTACAAATTGTACAATAATCTCACATTGCTACAAGGAACTCGCCTCCAGAATTAGGTACCTCAACACATTAATTCGTGAGAACACTAGGCTTGAACCTAATACCTGGTACAAACAAGAACTACTAAAAATAAAGCCGGGCGGGCTCACACGCTTTCAAGGAGGTCTTTAGCCTCCCTGAGGCCAGGAGGACGGGTATCATTTCAATTCCCAATGGAAATATTATCACGGATAACGCAACGAAGGTCATGGAAATTCGGAACGTCTTTGAGTGGTCGCTCATGTAACGAAGCCATAAATGCGGACGCAGGAGAGATTATGACAAAGTTCGACTTGTTCCCATCCGTTAACAGTGCGGACAGTCCAGCCTCATCGAAACTGCTGTATGACAACATTCACTTACAGTTCACTTTCAGGTGTAGCAGACGTGACCCGGTCAAACCAAACCCGACGAGCAACAAAGAGATCCGAACGAGTGGGAGTTAGAAAAAACAAGAAATGGTCTTGTTCCAGTGAATCACTGGATACTTCGGCAAGCATCTTGTAAATGTAAAAAACGCTGTTTCTGTTGATGCAGGAAGACCGGCCTTCATTACTCCCCGATCTTCACATTGTTCGGAGAGCTGTGTGATAATGTTGACCCTGAAGACAGCATTGAAATAGACGAAAAAGAAGCCGAAGAAAAAATCCGGCTTAATGTCCATCTCTCCACAGAATTTTATAACAAGCCTCCCCAAGGGAAAGTCTGGCTACGCCCGTACCTGTTAGAGCTATGTTTAAACTATTTTGGAAATCAATTTTAATATAAAATTAATGTGGCAATTATATATCAGACCAAAAATAAATAAAGTAATGAACCTACCTCAATTCCTTGGTCATGTAGATCAGCACCAATCAGAAAACTTTCATTTGTCTTAGGAAAACGCTGTATTGTTGTTCCACTAGCATAATACATGCTATGATCACCCAATGTATAGTAACCTTCAGCAACAAAATCGCCTAAAGCAATACCAAACTCCCGTAAAACCTCATTAAGAGCTGGTATATTTGCTCCACCAGTATCTGGCATCCACCATTGTCTAGTATTCTCATCAAAAAATTTTATTTTTCTCATAACAGTAGTGTTATACCAATCAGCAAAAACTATAACACTTAACTCATGATTATATACATCATTTTTTAATTTCGTTATTTCCTCATCAAAAAATTCCTCTTCTGGATCAACAATTAGCAATGTTCCATAGTTAGAAGCATTAAAACAGGTAAACGGACGCCCCAAAACCTCGACATAATAACCGGCACTACGTAAATGTGTATACATATCTTTGAAGTTTGTATGTATGTGATCCGCCCGCCAGTCTAATGGATCAGATTTTATTTTTAAATTATCTCGTGGTAAATAACCAGGCGGATATCTTAAGCTATGATATTGGTCCCACAGAATTCGTTTATGTCGTGGCGGACGTGGTATTATTTTTACTCGAATTGGAAAACTGACAGTACTGTTACGAGCGTCAGCTTCATCTGGACCAGCAAAGCTTTGTACAGTTAATGTTATATGTCCTTGTGCAAGACCTTCGTACTTTGCTCCATTTTCATTAACAGCTTGAAATAAAAAGATTAGAAACTTAGTTATAATTATATTATTATTAAAGTCTCACCGATATGTAATGCCATCCAGCCAGACCATGGCCAGAGAACTTCAGAGAATGATATAGAGACATTTAGCAAATTTCCATTTTGTGTTATGTATGGATGCCATGTCGGTTTATTAATAACTCTTCCAGTAACACCCATTCCATTTAATATTGTTACATTAGATATTACTGGTAAACTTGTATAAAATAACGATTGTGTACTATATGGCCACATATATTCTTCAGTAAAATCTAAGTAGGGCGGACTTAAAGTAACCTTTGGTGTATAGGACGAAAGTAATTTCATGCTTTTTAATATATTTAATTTTCCATGTCCCTGTTCGAACATATTATTATCAGACAATCGAACTGCCCCTTCGATAAGTGCTTGTTTCATAGAAGATGGATTCACTGAATCTAATTTATGAAGTACACCGCTGGCTATCAATGTTACTGCTCCAGCTACAACAGGTGATGCTACTGATGTTCCAGATAAAGAACGACAACCACCACGTACGTTGCTACCTTTAACTTGACTGCCATATGTGACAATATCAGGCTTTAGACGACCGTATCCCTGGAATAGTGAATTTGTTATTATAATAAAGTGTTAACTACGACATAATTTTTTTGCATATCGTTCTTACCTGAGGCAATTCCCAAGTGGTCATACCCCTAGAACTAAATTTCGCTATATTTTCATCGAAATTCATTCCACCAACACCAATAACATCACTTTGATCACCAGGATTATTCAGAGTACCATACAGTGGTCCATCGTTACCAATTGCAGATATCATTATAACTTTGTTTGCAGTTAGTTCCAATACTTTATCAACGAAAGGATGATCCAAAAAGTCTGGACCACCAATGCTTAAGTTTAAAACGTTAATCTTCTTTAAAATAGCATAATTAAAAGCATCTAGAAACCAGGACGTATATGATACCTTAAATAAAATTGATGATAATACAAAAACTCTACATGAATAATGTTGAAAGTACTTGATTATTGGTGAAAACACGATATATATGCAATTCAGCATCGGGAGCAAAACCTAAGCACTCTTTTGCTGAAGCTATAACCTAAAATACATTATTATTATTATTATTAATAAACCTTATTTAATTTATACAAATTTGTAATTACCCCAGCAACAAATGTTCCATGGCTAACACCATCATCTAAAGACTTCTCATTAGTCCAATTCGTTCTCTCCTTAATTCGTTTAAAATGCGGATGATTCTTAGCTAATCCAGTATCAAAAACAGCAACTTTAATTCCTTTTCCTGTAATTCCCATTCCCCATAGAATATCCGCTCTTAACATAGACGTTATCTGTCTTGGTATTACACGTAACAATCGCCTATTCGCATGTCGATTTGATACAAAACCTTCCCTTGTAGCATTCTGTTGTTGCTCTGGACTTTGGTGTAAATTTCTTTTAACATTTCTTATTGGTTTGCCATTTTTAACTTCTTCAGAAAGTTTCTCAATTAATTCTTGTAGTAATCGTTCATCTTCTATAGTTTCTTCTTGATCTAATTGATAATCGTTTGATTCTGCTTCACCTTTAGCAACTGGAACATATTTCAATGTTCTATGTACCATTCGTTGTGGAGTAACACTTTTAACAGCAGGATGAGCTTTAAGGGCTTCAAGTCCTGGAAGACTAGAATCTTCTTCTAAGAGGATAACATCAAAATCACTGGGATAATCACTGGCAGGATTTTGCCTTGGAATGATTTTCCAATTACGTACCTGAATAGAAATAGAAAAAAGTTGTGCCATCATTTGAATCTAGGTGAAGCTTTGCAAAATTTGATTATGTGAAAGCCTAAACTCAGGGGTCATCCTTAATACTACTAGTGCGTCAAGTCGTTCACGTAATAGTACAGTGTCCAATAAACCACACTAGAAGGATAGAAATAGGAAAGGATAGGAGTCTTGGGATGCATGAAAGCTGTGAAACTTGCATCCGAACTCTTGGATGTTTTGTATGAGTTAGTTTATTTTAGCAGCCGACTGAGCCACCAGAGTGTCACCCGTGGAGGTTAGAGGAGCACCGCTTCGTCGGACTCCTAAAACAAGTGAATCCCGTTAATCCCGTCAAAAAAGATTGCGACGACGAACTACCTGGTAAACAAGGAGGTGTACCGTCCGTTAGCTAGCTAAGCGGAGCTTTGGTACCCTACGATTAATCGGTTGAATATCTGCCAGGACCTTTTCGCATACTTAGGCCCAACCGTGACGAATAAAAACGAAGAGGTAGAAGAAATCAGTAGGAGAATCGCAAGACGTTCATAAAACTCAATAGACTTCTTCTGGCTGAGCGCATGCCGGAAAACAGATCTGCCACTGGCATCATCGGAAGAGAAAGACCCGTAGGCAGGCCGAGGAAAAGATGGAAGGATGCGGTTGTAGCAGATACGGAGACCTTACTCCACACATCGAACTGGAGAACTTCGGTCAGAAATCTAGTAACTGGAGGAAAATATTAAGCCGCGTCTCCACCAACCGAACATGTTTGCCGAACAGTGTTCGCGAACATAAAAACGGACAAACATTCCACATTTGGTTCCCAAACATGTTCGACGAACATTTTCAATAGCTCACAAATCAATGTTCGCTACAACACCGAACAATGTTCGGCGGACATCACAAATATCTGTCGAACACTGTTCGGCGAACATGTTCGATTGGTGGAGACGCGGCTTTAGAGGAGGCTAAGGCTCGAGTTATGCTGTTGTAGCGCCATTGGAAGAAATGCCAGATGCCTTATTAGGGCTACTGTCCTGGTCCGATTTTCTCCGAGTATCCGACCACATGGTTGATGAACCGCAGCTTCAAACGGAATTCGGGACGATTATTCCGGATCGCTCTGAGTAGGAGGAACTTATCCTTGCGGGCGGTAGAAGAAATATCCACTGGTTTACTGCAATTTGGTACAGGGGCTGGTGTCGAAGAAACCAACTTAAGGTCCCAATGCGTAGGTAGCCCTGTGTTTTCCAGAAATACTTGCCATTGACCTTCAAGTCACTGACTGAATTAAGTGACCCACTGAACCTAGCCTATTCGGAATCAGTTCCAGGTTTTAGACAGGCTATAGAACTAGTAAGACCCTTTTCCTTAATGATTATCACTTCAAACAGGGCGGCCTTTAGGCTATTGGTGGGATATGATGGGACAACTGGGACAAATTGTCCCGGGCCCTAAGCCAGATGGCGCCGAGAATAAATTGAAGCCCAAAAAGTGAAAACCCCATATCCCTGCGTACTAATCATCTAGACTGCGTACTAATCAAAACCGCCATATCCCAGCGCTCTAATTGTCGAATTGAGGCCTCGGAATGAGGAGAAAAAGGAATTATACCAGGAGCTAACAAACGCCATCAGATTAGTTAATACCGTCAAACGATATTAAAATGGTGCTTGGAGACATGAACGCCACAGTAAGAAAAGAAGAGGAATTCCTAGGAGTCATAGGAAAGCACAGCCTACATAACGCTACCAATGACAACGGTAGTAGATTGATCGATCTCGCTAGCTCGAACTCAATGGTAGTAAGTTCAACAATATTCCTGCACAAAAATGTCCATAAGATGTAGTGGCAGCCACCAGATGGGGTAACAATAACTCAAATAGACTACGTTCTAATTGAGAGAAGAGGAGCCACGAGTATACTGGATGTGAGAACTATGAGAGGAACGTGCTGTGGCTCGGACCACTATCTCGTTAAAGTGAAATTTAGAGCCGAGATAACGATCAAAACCCACAAGGGGCAGACTCAACTAAGGTACGATATAGACAAGCTAAAACTTGAAGAAAGAAGAGTTGCCTATCCGAATGCTATCATACAAAACCTGAGAGAAGGAATAGGAGAAGAGCCTAAAATCAACAGCAGGTGGGAAAAACTAAAAAAACAGCGTACAGGAGGCAGCAGAAGAGGCCCTAGGCTGGACCCCCAGACAGACTAGAATTGACTGGTTTGATCAGGATTGTAGAGCTGCAATTATTAGGATTGTAGAGTTTCAAAACATATTGAATCCAACCCAAGGAATAAACGAAGATTCACAGGCGGATGAAATGGAAATTCCTCAAGATAGTATTCCAATAGAACCACCAACACTGGATGAGGTACGGGAAACTGTGAAAAGACAAAAAAGCAACAAATCCCCAGGCATCGATGGAACCGCAGCTGAGCTACTAAAGGTAGGAGGACCGCAACTCTTAAGAAACTTACACGAACTTATATGCAACATCTGGGAGGAAGAAGCTATACCAGATGACTGGAAGAAAGCGATTATATGTCCAATCTACAAGAAGGGAGATAAATTATTGTAATAACTACAGAGGCATCTCACTCCTCAGCACCAGCTACAAAACCTTCACAATCCTTGTGAAACCAAAACTAGAACCTATAGCGGAAGGCCTAACTGCTGCAAGGAACCGTGAAACTTGGAGAAATGCCCTAGAGGAGGCCAAGGCTCAATTTGGGCTGTAGCGCCATTAGATGGGTGGATGGTGAATTCTTCCATTAGAACAATTTCTAACCAATCTAGCCTTATTATGATTTCTTTCTCGTGCAATAATTTTAAATCAAGAAATTTAATTAAATTTATTATCAACATATCAATAAGAATGTCTTAGAACCTCTTAAACCTTATTTGCATATAATCAAAGAAATTTTAATAAGCTACTATTAACATTAAAAATTTATCAAAATAGCCTACTTATTATCTGAATGAAACGGAATACTTCTAAGCTGAAAACGTTATCATTCAACTGATACACTAAATATATAATTTAAACATTAGAAAGCAAACTGATTTCTTATCACTAAGGAAACTTTAAATTCTTAAGTTATCTTTGTAGTAATTAAATTAAATAAACGGCATGTTAAAATTATTTCTTTAGTAAATTTCCATCAAGAGACCGAAGAAACAACAATTAAAACGTTTTCTCAGAATTCTTCTTTTTTTTTAAATTCAACACATTTATTCAAAAGAATATTTGTTTCAGAAGCTTTTTTGCAATTCTATTTTGGGGCCAGCAAAAAGTATAAACACAATGGCAGAGCTGTAGACAAACGGAACAAAAATCGAAGTTTAATTTTAAACTTGTTTACGATTTTCTTAAAACAACAATTGATCTTAATAATTTAGCAGCAGAGGTTCCACTTTAGAGCTTGTGTTCAATTTATATAGTTCGGTGCACAATAAAAATTATTGCTATATTAATTAATTGAAAGTTGATTTTGTAGGGCAGTTGAGATTGTAGCCTGCTGGTTCTTAGAACATTCAAATTTATTTCAGGGGAAGTTGAATATGTATAATATTATGTAGTGGTCTCCAAAGTCGGATACGCGTACCATGAAGGGTACGCAGAAAATTCTAGGGGGTAGCTATGCCAAAATTCTTTTCAAAGTCTCCTTTTCTGAGATATTCAATACTCTTGCGAATTTATATTTTTTAACTCTTATTTTTGCAGGAGTTTTTATATAGTCTTTTCCAGTTTCTTATTCGTAATTGTCTTATGCCTTTCTTGACGCCGTCTTTGCTTAGGTCGTCCTAGTCTCCATTTTCCTGACGGAATTTCCTCTTTGCCACACCCCCTTCCGCACTTCGTTCAACATGGCCAATCCATATTATTATTAGGTTTATAAAATTCTAAAGAGAGATGATCGTCTATGTGGAATACCAAAACACCTTGTAGAACTGACAAAAATCTCGATGAAAGATGCAAGGTGTAGAGTCAGAGTTGATGGTGAATTATCCCCACCCCTCAGAACAAATGGAGGATTGAGGCGAGGGACGCACACTCTCATGCTTGTTATTCAACGTGGCCCTAGAAGAAGCAGTAAGAGATTCGTCGATTAACATACAGGGTCAGTGCAGGTCGATAGGTCAGTGCAAATATTAGCCTTTGCCGACGATATTGCTATCCTTGAAAGATCATTTGAAAGCAAGAAGGAGAACTTTGTAGCACTTGAGCAAGCCGCAAAAAAATCGGGTTAGCACAAAAAAACGCAACAGTAGCAGACAAAATATAGCGATCGACACCTACAATATAGAAGCAGTGGATGAATTCGTTTATCTAGGCACGATTGTAACAAAAGGAAATGATACATCGGCCGAAATCAGAAGACGAATAGCACTGGTTAATAAATGCTACTTTGGTCTACGCAAGCACCTGACGTCCAGAAATATTTCAAGCAAGACAAAATTGGCACTTTACACAACGCTAATAAGGCCTGCCCTACTATATGGTTCGGAAGTGTGGACATTGAAAAACGCAGACGAAGGAGAAAGAGAATCTTTCGTTCATCTACAAAGGAATACAGGTTGATGGCGTTTGGATGAGAAGATACAAATCAGAGTTGTATGAAAACAGTATGATTCCAAACGTTGTTAAAGTGATCAAAATAAACAGACTACGATGGATTGGTCATGTCCAACGAGGTGGCGAGCGGTACCCGAAAAAAATAGTACTGGGGAAAGTACCGCCAGGAAAACGGAGACCAGATCGTTCTAAGAAAAGATACATAGCTGACGTCGAGGATGACTTGAGACAGCTGGATATAAGAAACTGGAAAAGTCAGGCCAAGGATCGAGAATCAGGCGAATGCTGGAGGAAACCAAGGCCAACAATAGGCTGTGGAGCTCCTGATTATGATAAATAAATTGCTCCACTGGTTGTTTCTTACTTTAGTCATTTATTCGTGAATGCATTTGTTATATTTTATCATATATTCCCTTCATAGTCGCACAAAACAGACTCCGCGGGATGGTAACTGTTAACGCCCTATGTCGCACGAGGTATTAAAGGACCATGAAGAAAGAAAGAAAATATTGCTAATCGTGAGCGTTACCATGCTCTGCGCATTTTATTTTCTTGATGGAATACTGGAATACTACGGTTTGGTATCTTGATGGAATACTGCGTTTTTGTCACGCATTTGGGAACAGAATAAACGACTGCTCTTTTATCAAGTTTGTTATTTACTCTATCAAGTCATTGATTTGTAGAGTGGTATGAATATTATTGAGTGAAAAAGTAATTAGATAAGATCGTAGATTGGTTTGTATGAAAGATTCGATATTTTTCCAGTCAGCCCTTTTATAATTGTACGTACTAGAACCGTCGCTTGGGGCCTTGTTTATTATTTCTAGCATAAACCGTAGATAGTTAGCAGATAGTTCATTTATAACAGAAAGCTGAGTAATAATGTGATAATTAGTTAGGAATATATCAAGTATTGAGGGATTTTCTCTTATATTAGTTGCATGATAGAGCATGACATACGGGATGTTCGGAAGCATTTCGTGGAGAGTATTTCCTCAGGCGTTTGCTCGTATACAGCCCCACATATGGTGTAAAACGCGCAACTTGAATTCTATTATAAATGTGACTGTGTCACTTATATGGTATTTCTTTTTTTTTAAATTAGGCCGTCCATGTAGGCTCGTGAAACGGTATCTCCGTTATCCCGTGACAAGGCAGCATAAAACCCCGTGACACGGTATGCCCTGCACCCATATATGGTGCGAATAGTGCCGCTCATATAATTAGGGAGTACAATTTATGCTTATTTTCGTCATAAGGGTACATGGACGAAAAAGTTTAGAGACCACTGTATTAAGAGTTTAAGATGCGAAAGCTGCATACTCAATAAAGCCTATTTTTTACAGCGATTTCCTCTTTAAAAAAATACATTCTATAAGCTATTAAACAGCGAAAAGAAAGCATTTAAAAAATATTTTAGCAATGAGTAAAAATATCGGAACAACCTTAACCTTTGTACATCAAGCCACATTAGCTCGACTAAAAATACTTGGAAATAGTAACGTCGTTCTATTTACTTCCTTCAAGAAGTAGATTACATATAGCTGACCAATTGCAATGATTTACATTAAGTACAATGAATTTTGGCAAAGAACCAAAACCGCTTTCGTAAACTTGACCTTTTTTCTTCACCCCAGATACACAAAGAGAGAAAAAACCGAGTATGTTATGTTGTTTTTTTGCAAATATAGAGCCTGCTTTCATATATGTAAATAACAGGTAACAAGTTAGTGAACTTGTCTTCAAGACATTTAACTGTTGAAAAGATTGGCATACCTTTTAATGAGTCTTTATACAAAAGTATACAAGGCATATGCTTTCTGTATTTACTTTCTGCTAAGATATACATGAAGCGTATTTCTGGAATAATAATCCTTAAATATAATGAGTAATCCATCCGTTCGAAATCCATTAACAAAGATCTTTATAGTTCATTCAGTAGCCCTATTGTTGTTAAATTAAATAAAGAGGATATCAACATATTTGAACGCTAAAAAAATCTCAAACTAAAAAATGAACATACTATCAGAGTACGTCAACCATACAAAAAAGAATAATATCACTTACATTCGAGTGGTTCAGCGCCGATTTAAGATAATTTTCCCGGGCAGCTGACTTATAGTAATTGTTGAAAGCCACAATATACTCATTCTGGACAACTTTGCTTGTAAATTGGACTTCAACACGATGACCCAATTTAAATGTTTCATTACAGCAACTATCTGAGACAGCTTCCTCCGTTTTTTGCTCCTCATTCTGTATGACCCCTATTTGGAACGTCGCAATTATGAAAGCAAGGAGGCCCACCCATTTTGTCACCAAAAACATTATATACAATAATATATATAAATATTTTTTTATTTTCAAGCCTTTATTTTTTATGCATTAACATATTCTTCAATTTACTTGTTATCACACATTTAAACAATGAATTTACTAAATTACACATTTTAATTTTTGGGGACCGAAATCTCTTTGAAAGGGGTCGATGACATCTGTCAAAACCACTTGCAAGAACAATTTTTAATAATTGAATTTCTAACACAAAATTGATTAATGGTTATTTATTTTTATAATTTTAGAACTGAACACATATAATTAACGTATATTTCTTAACTTGCGTGATATTGAAAAAAGCACAATCCCGATCCACGGACCACGGACGAGGCGAGCCCTCAAAGGAATAATTTTATTTTTAGTTTTCTGTACAACTTTGATTGGTACAACTGAGGAGTGAGATTACAGTGCAACCATACAAGTTTAAGGTTAAAAAGATTCAATCCGCCTTCTACAGAATTATTTCTTTTTTTTTCTTGCTTATAATTCCACAAGTTACTTTTTAATCATTCTTATCTTCAACTTAATAGTAAATATTTAATTATTTTTTTCGTTCTCTTCAATTTTAACTTAAATTATTTAATGAGAAATTTCAGATCCACTTAAAAAAGAACGTTGCGATTTGATGCTAAAAAAAATTCTGCTCCAACCTGTACCAACAGTGCCGAAATTGACAATTGTGTTTTGTAAACAATTATGGAGACGGGGGAGGATGTGATCCTAGTATTATAAACAAAATTTATGACTTTAAAAAAAAATAATAACCTTTATAATTTTTAACAATGAGTGATCCAGACGAAGCGGCATCCCATCCACCAATAACTCCTCGTAGCTCGCTCGGTTCAGGAGCTTTATCATACAGTAGTGGATCCTCCATATCTCCTTCAACTAGTTCTAGTTCCTCCCAAGGAACTGCAAAATCATCAGTTAGCGAATGTTTAGGAGCTTGGTTGAACTATCTACAAGTAATTTGCTTATACTATAAAATTATTATTGATAAATATTATCTAAAAATCTTGATCGACAGGTCTTAAATAATTTATGTGCATCTGGCTATAGATTAGCACAAACTATATCAGCCTTGGAACAATGGGGACACCAACCAGAAGTGCCCAATACACCACAGCAGAATCCTCAAGGTGCCCCATTAAATACTCAACAACAAAACGCACAAATTTCCACACATTTTACAGGTGCTTGGGATGATTTAGCAAGGTAACTATAGCACTTATCTTGGTTACTCGTAACTATATACATATTTTACCCATTACAGAGCTACCGCTGTAGCAACAAGCACTGTAAAATCACATATCGTTAGTGTTTTACAAGATTTTATAACATCAACAGGATGTAATACTGACCAAGAAATCGATTCACAACGCGCCCGTGATCATAATCAACAAATTATACTTGAAAATGCTCAGACTATGATTAATATTCAACATCAATTTTGTGCTGCCAGCTATGATGCCTTTTCAGCTCTAATGTGTTGCTTTATTTGTCAAGCTCCTGTTGGATTTTCACATGATGCAGATTGTGCAATGATACAACAAAAAGTTATGTATGTATTACCGTGAAGTTCTTAGTCTTTTTTTGGTCTATTTTATTTTGTTCATAGTACTGGACCTTTAGAGCAGAGATCACAGACACCTTCTCCACATTTTGGTACTGTTATATCACAGAAACCAGATACTTTTAAAACTCATAATAATGAATCTAGAGCAGTTATGTTTGGATCAGGATCAACGCAGGCGTCTTCAGAACAAGTATTTGGTAAGTGATTCATTCATTTCCAAATTGTTTTATTTTATTTAGGTTCAACCGCTGCTCTAGATTTATGAAGTTCCAACTGCAAGACTTTAGCCCAACCATTCCTTCTAAAATAAAAAACCTCAAAAAGACAAATTGGAGTTATTATACTAGGCTAATCGCAAAGAACCTTACCCTAGGCCACCCTGTATTCCCAAAAACCGGGAACAATTCCACAGCATTGTAGATATTTTTACAGAACAATGCTCTTAAGCCCTTAATGGAGCTTGTCCAAACAGACTGCATAAAGAGGCTTCCAAACCCCCATGGTGGTCTCGCGAACTTAAAATACTCCGAAGTGTGTAGAAAGGAATTCAATACTGCTAGACGCAGCAACAGCGCTACTTCCTGGGGTTACTATAAGTCGAAGCTGAGTAGATACAAAATGGCAACAAGGAAGTTCCTCTTGGGCTACCTTTTGCAGCAATAAAAAGTCCACGTCGGAAGCCTCAAGGCTGCGTAATATATTAACTAAAGCGCCAACAATGCTTAGTTATTTACGCAAAGAAAACTGCGATTGGGCTGACTCAAGCAGAGAATTCCTGACACTAGTTATGGACACCCACTTCCCGAGTAGTACTACGGCTGAGGCAGGTACCACGATAACCCCTTCAGCCTTACTGCAGCTGGTCAAATCTATCAGGGTCAAGAAGTATATATTAGTAGCATTTCTTGACATAGAGGGAGCATTTAACAAAGTACTCCCGGACGCCATCACCCTGGCCTTGATAGAATAGGGGATCGAGCCATCGCAGGGGGATGGAAGACAACCAAATGCTTATTGGAAGGATAGTAAGCTCGATCCTAGACGACAACACAGTTCGAAGGGCAGTAAATGGAGGCACCTCGCAAGGAGGAGTACTTTCCCCGATCCTATGTGTTGTAACTGTTAACCAGATGTGCGACGCATGGAGGCAGAGGGCATCATGACTTGGCGTACGCGGATGACGTTGCTATCATCACAAAAGGAAAATTCCCTCAAGCCCTCTGCGATCTCATGGAGATGGTGTTACCAGCCCTTTCATCTTGGACTGCCACCCGCGGACTCAGCATTAACCCAGTAAAAATGGAACTGGTCCTCTTCACAAGAAGGTACAAAAACCTCACCTCTTACACCCCGGGCTTAACATTCTGCACAAGAAACTCTTCTGCAATGAAAACACAGGGCCCTATTGTGGAACGAGTCGATTTGACAACTTTGAGTCGACGTTAAAATTTCATACTGAGAAAGTCGATTTTTATCGATTAAAACATATGTAAATATGAGTCGATTACATTTTTGGCGTCGACTTGACAATTATGTAATCGACTCATGATAATGCTTTTATCGACTAATTTCGACAAAAAACGACTTTCGCAGAAAGAAATTTCAACATCGACTCAAAGTCGTCAAATTGACGATATCCACAATAGGCCCCACAGAAGAGGGCATTAAGAAAGGGGAAATAGTTCTTTTCGCTTGCAAAAATTTCTTTGAGAACAAATGGTGCTTCTCCTCATCGCAGTCCTAAGAATAAAAGAATGTGTTTTTTGGACCGGAATCAGGGGAGGACACACGAAGGTGCTGAACTTTGTCATCTTCCTCACAGAAACCGACTTCTGCATACCCGAGGTTACCTTCACGAGTAATTACGGAGTACATGTCCCTTCAGGTCGTGAATAGAGAAGTAGACCATACAGTTTCCAGACACTTCTTTACTGATGGCTCTAAGCTCGAGGGTCACGTAGGGGAGGAGTCTTTTTCCCGGAGCTTGGGATTAAAGTCTCCTTCCGACTACTCGACCACTACACTGAATACCAAGCGGAGGGTCTAGCCATACATGAAGCTTTTCTACTAATCAAGCTGCTAGGCGATAAGAATCGGAATGTCTACATATGCTCTGATACTCTTGCACAAACAAACAGCTCCAGAACTACGTCTGAATGTTGCAGATACTTAACGAGATGGATCAACAGTTCAGGGCCCGGTCACCGAATTATAGAGGGAAATTGTAAAGCTGATGAACTGGCTAAGAAAAGCACGAAAGGGTTGGTATGCGTTGGGACACTTTTAAACTCCGATGCAAACAGTACACAATGCAAGAACAAACATTTAGTAAGTTTTATGCTGCCTTGATACCAACCGGCCCGCTTATGAGCAGCAGGAGTTCTTCCAAAAGAAACCGCGGCATGGGACTCTTGGGGTCTCGGTAGTCTAGGGAGTAAGGCGCCTGGCTATCATCCCAGAGGTCCCGGATTAGAATCTCTGCAGCACCATGGTCGTTCGCCTTTCCCAATTTCCCCACCTACATAATTTCCCTTCTTTCTTCTTCCCCTTTACATTTCGGATTTCTCCCTAGCCATTGCCCGCTCCACCAAGCGCATGTCATCAGTTGGTTGATGAGATTCAACTCATTTCAGGAGGCATAACACTCCAGCGAGTTGTTTCTCGATGGCGCGATGACTCTCTCTTCACTATCTTCCCACTAGAGCTGCTGTTAGACATTGCATTCGATAATAAAAACAAAATAGATTGTCGACAGTACAAAGGAGTTTTCTCTGAGAAACAAAAACACTTCTTAGTTGAACTAAGGGTTCGCTTCTGATGGCGTTCTATGGGGTCTCTGAGAGCTGAACGTCCAAGAACATTTTCCAGACAGTCCGTATGCTTTTGAGGAGGAATCTCGTGACATCGGTGTTTACTCGGCGCGGGCTTTTGTATGTCCAACGCCAAAGAAATCCACAGTCGCAGATCTTCTTTTCTTCCCTTGACCTAGATGATGCAATTAGCTCTTCCACAACGCCTTAATCTTCTTCGTGTCGATAATAGCGGAAACTACCCAGTAGGGCATCATGCGACCAGATTGAAAATTCCGTATAACCCTCACTGCCATAGCTGTGAGGAGGAATAGGCCAGTTAGACAACCGAACACTTTCTGTGCGGATGTCCGTCTGTGGCCAATATCAGACACCGTGAGAATCTCTTCTTAAAAAATTTGGGGGATGTGTCGAAACTCAAAATAGGTGATTTGATCCAGTACCTAATTATGACGGGATGGATCTAAAATCTCTCCTAGATTACTGCCTCCTTTCACGCAAAAGCTCTTCATGAATGCAGAACGGCACACCTTAGCACCAATTGTGTTCCAGCCTGCGGCCTGAATGGGACTGCCACTTCTACTAATCCATCTAGCCTAATTCCCTAAATCGTCCCAGATATTATTATAAATTGCATTTTCAGGAATTAGTATGGAACAAACAAGAGGACCATCACCGCATCAAGAAATTCGCGGACCGAGTCCAGTACAAGGATTTCTAGAAAATATTCGTGGCCCATTACCTAATCCTGGCCATCTCTTAGGAATGAAAGCACCATTTTATCGCGGTTCTAGATCACCATTGAATTTTCCATTATTTCCACTGAGTGGCCAGCGACGTTGGTCAGAAGCTGCTGCTGGTGAAGTTCGTGGCGGTGAATCAGCACTTGATGTTGAAAGTCAAATGAGAAGATGGTCAATGCCATGGGAAGCTTCAAAGACTGATAAGAATACTGTTACATGGCATCAAACACGGATTATGCCGATTTCTAAGCTAGCAGTACCAACATCTAAAGCAAGCTCAGAAAGGAGCCAGAGTACAACTCCTGGTAAATTAGTTTTAATTATTTAGTTTGCTTGATTAAGAATAATTTTTTTGGTTAAGATTCATTGTGGCAACCTTCAGTTACTAGTCAAGATGGTTTGGCAGAAGCTATTCAATTATTATCATGCAGGCCATCGAGAAGCTATTCATTGCAAC
Organism: Thereva unica; assembly: GCA_949987705.1. NCBI lineage: Eukaryota > Metazoa > Arthropoda > Insecta > Diptera > Therevidae > Thereva > Thereva unica. The sequence goes on from OX465282.1 coordinate 9,544,055, forward strand.
AACAGCAATCACTTCCCTCACAGGGACTGCAACCAATGGGACCACCTTTTATAGAGGAGCCGGTAAGTAGATAATTAGGGGTCGTCCATAAATTACGTGAGGTGATTTTTGCGATTTTTCGGCTAGCCGGTGGAGGGTAGGCAATCGAGCAAATTTTTTTGTAGGATTTACCCCTATCTTAAGGCCCCAATTTACACACAGTTCGACGGCAGGCCGTGACCTGAAAGTTTTCGCCTTGAGGTCAAGTATTACTATACACTGACCGGCCGCCAACTGTATGGCCTGAAGTTCACTATTCTTGATGAGCACAAAATGGTCTTGTTCTTGCAGTCTTGTCTTGTTCTTGCACGTTTAGCAAGAACAAGAACATAACTTAGTTGTGCTGGCAAGAACAAGAACAAGACTAGATTAGTCTTGTCTTGTTCTTGCGTTTGTTCATCACTATTCAAGAATGCGTAAAGTTCAAGAAAGCTGAACTCGTATTTATCGTCACTCGTCAGTTCGGGCCTGAAGATCTGAACTTCTATTCACTCTTGACCCGTGAATTGACAGCAAGAATTCACGCCGTATCCACTCGTAACGGAAAGCAAGGCGCGGGCTAAGCGTAAAAACCATCCACACTCGCGGTCGCTCTTGTTTGCGGCTGTTCACGGCGTGAGACTGGAGCCGCCTTGAAGCTTTCGTTGAGGCCATGAACATTTATGAATTAATAACCTGCTTCGCCTGTGTGTTTGTAGGGAATCATGATTTCATCTGCATGCCACGGCCTGTCAGACGGATAACTGAAGTATCATCCCTCAGTTAGGCTGAGTCAAGCTTAGACGTGCCGGTCGACCTGGTCTGACAGGCCACTGCCTACCGGCGGCCTGTAAGTGAATGGGGGTCTTTAGTGGAGAAACATGTTTCACTTAATTTAACCTAGTTTTCTTGCCACTTTACACTGTTTCTTTTTAAAAAAATAATTACGTGATATTTGCCGAGACCGCCCCCCTCTCCCCACGTGTAATTTGGTGAGATTCGGCTCGACCCCCTCCCGCCCCTAAACGCCTCACGTTATTTATGGACGACCCCTTACAATATATACTGTACTCGAAAAAGAACTATTTCTACTTTCTGTGGGCACATATAATGATAGGAAACTATTTTTTTTAATTCTCAAGGCGACGTACGAAATGTGGTCAACAGACAACGAGGACCGTCTTCCAAGTATAAAATTTCCTCCTCGAGATCAAGAGCGGGATGAAAATCCACCTTAAATATAATATATTCACAAAATTTTCTTAAATAATAATAAAGTTTAGTCTCTTTGCCCTATAATTCTAATGCAAGCGCATAATAGGCTACCAAGGATAAAATAATAATTGTTTTTTGTTTTGTGTTTTGTAAAACCATTCTTTTTTTTTTAAAGGCAATAGATCACTTGCTAACTAACATATAAACGAAACTCAAGTCAAACTTAAAGTTTAACCCGTATTTTATTATTTTACTAAGTTATGGCTAAAAGCGTATTTTTGTCTTCTATTATTTTATTTTATTGTTTAAGCCCTAAATCGAGCTTAAATAGATTTTAATAAATGTGTGCGTAATTATCTATGAAAACAAAAAATGTATCAAAATTTTAGTTAATACTATTACATATTATAAAGTGAAGCTGGGATGCGTTTTATATTTTTTATATATATAAAACATAAATGTGCATTATGTATATTATTCAGAATGTCGTAATTATGTGTGATATTTTATAATGTAAGCTAAAAAAACAAAATAACGATTTTATAGATTCTTATCTAAAATTTCAATGTAAATTTATATATGCAACATAAATTTAATATGATCACTTAAAATTGCGTATTTTCTTAACTTTATTCTTTATTTTTATATTATATATTGGAAAGGCAGGGGCGGCGCTTTCATAGGTGCAAATGGTGCACTTGCACCGGGCGCAATTGGATGGGGCACTGTGAAAAAAATTAAGAAGTATTCCTGTGCCTTAATTGTTATATATTAAAGAAACCGCACAGAGTGTTTGCGTCTTTTTCCATTGTACTTTGCTTTGCAAGATGTGACCAATCAATTTCGTCGTCTATCCTTTCTTGGCCGACATGGTGACATAGTTCTTGATTTTCAGTTAGTACTACTCGTACTATTATAGATCAATAATTCGGCGAGAGGCACCAAGATCACCTCTGTTCAGAAGCTGTTGAAAGCGCCCTCTTTGTCCAGAACTGCTGCCAAGGTTGACTGTTTTTATTTTATGTAAGATTATACAGTGGAAGGAAACTAATGCATGCAGTTCAGGGACCAGCGATTAACCCTTAACATATAAAGGCTTGGAGAACGACATAGGGGCCTTTATTATGGTTTATAGATTTGCGAAGCCCAGGATTGTGCTTGAAACAACTAGCGAAGTACACCAAAAACCATCGATGGCATACGGCGCCACTGGCACCATTCTTCACAAATCTACCAACCCCATCATCTGCCCCAATGATGGGGTTGGTAGATTTGTGAAGAATGGTGCCAGTGGCGCCGTATGCCATCTACCAGAAGATTAAGCTGTACGAGCCTTAACGAAACAGCATTAGCAGGAGATTTTTGAGAACCTAAAGCATTGGGCACAGGCTAATTTTGCACTTGTACCGGGTGGCAATGTCAAAAATTAAGATATTAAAAAAATCAAAACTTCGAAAAAAACAATTGAAAAATGTTCCTCGTTGTGCCTTCATTTTCATATATATTAAAAGAACTTCACAGAGTGTTTGCGGCTTTTTCCATTGCCCTTCACTGCTGTAAAAATGAGCAGCTAATGGGGACGCAATATGGCATACGGGCGCAAAAGAACCTAGCGCCGACCCTATGGAAAGGTTCACGGTGAACTCACCGCTCTTATTTAATATCTTTACGAGTGACCTAACAAGTTCACTCCGCTCTGCATTAGTATACACGGATGACCTATTTGTGTACAGGGCGGGGCCGAAGATTTCTCGAACGTGACTTCGAGACAATCGAACGCTATAATGATGATTAGGAGTTGAAAATCAATTTTTGCAAATGCGAAACGATCCTTTTCCGGACCTTTAAACAGAGCTTCTCGCGATGTGCGAAGAAACTATAAAAACCTCAAAAATACCTTGGGGTGGGCTTTGGCTGGACCAATACTTATATTTCAATAGAAACATAGGTGCTGCTCTTGCCAAGGCAAGCAAGGCGTTTCATATGACCAACGCACGCATGCATCTCTCTCCAGCTTAAGGATTGCGAACAGCAATTAAGCCAGACATGCGAGCACGTTGACAAACCGGTAAATGTCAAAGTATGTGAATTTGTAGAGAACTTCAAAAATCAAGCCTAGAGCAGCTTTCATCGCGCTAAGGATCTAAGAACTGCCAGTTCGTGTTCCAACATAGACCATAAAGCCAGAATATCTTTGAACCCACCATACGAAGGGTCCGTTCGAGGGACTTTGTATCCAGGAATCAGGCTCGAATCAACAAAGCTGCACTACACAATAAAATAGCCTGAAAAATCAACGACCATGCATTAGAACTCGCACTCAGTGAGCGAATACTAAGTTCTGGAGACTAGACGCCGGGCGTCGACGAGAGTGGGACACGAAGATAAATACAAAGAGCTCAGAAGAGAAGAATAGACTAGCTCACAGACGGGAAAAGCAGCCTGGGAGATAAATCTCGTTTATGAACTAGAGTAGTACAGAGAGCGGAAGCCGCAACAAGGCCTAATGTAATCTGGGCCTGTACTCCCGAAGACGAGACGATATAGAAACGAAACGAAATAGCAAGACCAGACGAAAATATATGTATTTCCTACTCCTGAAGACGATAATCTCGAACTTCCTTGTTTTTGCAAATTTTGACCTATTATGCAAAATAAATTTAAACTATCAAAATAATTAACAATCCCAACTTACATTTTAATCTCAAAACCGCTGACACACAAGAAGCACTAACGTCCAAACGCAGACGATTGCAAATGTGTCATCGTTTGTTTAGACGAAAACGAGACGATATCGTCTTCGCAGGTAGCATTTTGGCAAAACGGTTTCGTTTTCGTCTCGTTTCGTCTTCGGGAGTACAGGCCCGGACATGGAGGTTTCTCTAATGTTAGCGTAACAAACTTAGAAAAAGTTAGCAGAGCCATAAACCATCTCGAAAACAAAAAGGCCTCCGGCGTAGATGGAATGCTCGTGAAGCTGCTGCCGTATTTGATCTGCTCGGTGCTCTGCGCTCACCTGCGCATAGAGCAGTGCAAGGACATATCGGGCAAAATATGACCTAAGGCCACTATCAGGCTATATTGAGGCAAGCGCTTCCTATTTGTGCCGTATGCGGATCGTATTGACGGACACAGACGCAGCCCAAACTTAGCTCATACTATTAGGCTCATTTTAGATCCACTAGACCAGCGGCCGGCAACGTAAGGCACGCGAAAAGATCTCTGGTGACACGAAGACAGTTAGGAAATGTGGATTAAATTAAAATTATCAATATATTAACGCCACCATTCACATACAGGCTGAAGACAAGCCGTTGCCTGAAGGTTACTCGTCTTGAGGATAAGTATAATCACACCAACGACCGCCAACTGGATGGGGTCTCTTCGAGAGGTCGATTGAAACAACTTACGTGCTACCACCCCTGAATATTTAAAACTGACAAAAATCGTTATATCTGCGGGTATTTCTCCTCAGTCCGGGCCTGAAGATCTGAACTACTATTCAGTCTGAACATTTCTTTAAGGCTATTAACATTTTTGCACGACCTGCCGGTGAACTGTAAGTGGGGAGCTTAAAGCCTGGCCTTCTTTGGGCCCTATCTGCCGAGCTGGTCTGAAGGGCCATTTATGAGGCCTTGAGCTACCAAAGTTGATACCCAAGGTAGTCATTAATGTTTAATTAATTTTTGGTGGCACGCTTAATGTGCAGTAGTTTTAATTACCTGTTTTATGGCACGCCAATGCTTTTGGGTTGCCGGCCTCTGCACTATACCACAGTAAGGAAAAAGCAACTCTGGCATAATTACCAGCTATTATGTTCAATGTTCTTTTGCCTGCACGTTATTTCTATTCACGCAACACTAGCTTTCTCAACTCAATAGGTATTCGTTTATAAATAGAAAAACTCGACTGTGGAACAACCTTCCGCAGTCAGTATTTCCGAACTTGTACAACATTGAAGATTACAAGCGCAAGGTTCATGGTAATCTTCTCTAGCAACTCTCAGTTCCTTCTAATCTATTTTATACTTTCACCTAGGTTTCCTACTGGACATTGTATAAAAACGTTAATTTCCAGTTTTGATTAAAAAAAACCTGCTGAAGGAAAATTCACGCTCTCATAGAAGCCTATGATTGTAATTTTTTATTAGTTAGACATGCAAGTCTAGATTAACGAAATTCAGTGCAATAATAAATTATGTCTTTTTAAAACTTATAATGTCAAAAGCCAAAAATTATAATAAATCTCGGGGAAGAGCACCAAAATTTACCAAGCGTCGGCCAATTGCTGAAAAATTAAGCAGTAAATTGAAAGTATCTGATCTTATACATCCCTTGACTCCACCTGAATCATCTGGCGGTAGCAGAGGGATAATACAAATTGCAAAATCAAATACGAAGAAACGTGTAAAATTTAATAATATCGTGCAAATTTTCCGTATTGATGATAATTGGAGATTAACAGAATTTCGGGCAAGGCTTAAAACAGAGGCTGAACAGCAAGTAAGCTTTTAAGATATAAGTTGATTATTGCGTGTAAAAAAAAACAAATGCAACTTCCTTTTTTTGTAAATTCAAAAGAAAAAAAAGACTTGTTTTTATTAGTATAAGATGCTATTATATATTGGAAAATAATTCCTTAGAGTGTGTAAAAATAAAAAATTTAAACGTCGTACAATTATCTTTTTCTTTAATTACAGAAGAGAAATCAACAAATTCAAGATTTTTACAGACAATCACTACTTCGTTATAGATCTGAATTGAGAGGACTGTGGGCTAAAATGTAATTTGGATTTTTGGGCTTTATTTTGTAGAAACAAAAATGGGTTTATTTAGTGCATTTTGTGTGTTGTTTTTTTTTTATTAATTTATAAAAAAACTCATATTTGTCTTTATTGTACATTTTCTGAAGAAATATCATTTTATTTATAATATACATTACAATATTAATTATTAATTAACTTCTAATAAAACTAATTCTTTACATCTTTCATATTGAAAATATTGTGGAAAATCTATTGGGATAGTTTTAATTGACCATGATTTTGTTGATGCTTTCTTAAGGAAATAATCAAAACAAGGCGCTGTTGTATCCAAATCAGCTATAGTAAAAACGTAACGTTTTTCTAGCGCGATAAATATCGTTTTCTTTTTAGTATAACATTTATCAAGCAATTTATCAATAACATCAATCAAACCATCAGTAAGATCATCATCATAAATAACTGAAAAAATATGAATTATTTATATTTATAAATGATAATTGCATAATATTATTTTGTACCATCAGCTGCTATAACAATATCTATTTGATTTAATATATTCTTTAATTGATTTGAAAATTCTGGCTTTTTAAAATCTAATTCCATAACTTCAATATTGTTCTTCAATAAATTTTGATTCCTTTTTATATTTCCTTGGATCAGATCAAGTATTCCACCAATATCAACATCAGTGCAAACAACTTTTTCCGAATAAATTCCAGCAGCAATGCTTGTAAGTCCAACGCCAGCTCCAAGCTCTAATATTTGTTTATTTGCAAATAATACTCGATTGTGAAATAGAAAATCTGCTAGCAGTAATGCTCCACGCCATACTTGAAGTCCTACAAGCTTTAGAATTGTAGAGCTTGAGTGTTCTAGATAAAAAAAATATTGCAATTAAAGTGATGATATTAAGTTCTCTCTAAGTAGTTTATACCAATGTAAATTACTCCTTCTCTTTTTCTTGGTACTAACAAATCTCCATCTTTGTCAGTAGATGCTGACTGTTCTGTTGGGTAGTTGAACTTAAATCTTGATATAGTTCCTAAGGAAGTAGTAAAAATTTGGATGAAAATTGTCGTATTTTTTAGTGAATCAACAAAAAATATTAACCCCAGGTGGCAGATAAACAATCGAGGAGCTACTATGCTTCTTTTTGGCGTTCGAATAAAACTTTTTGTGTAGGATTTAGCAATATCTTAAGGCCCTCTTATACGCACAGGTCGACGGCAGGCCGTGGCCTGAAAGTTTTCGGCTTGAAGCCAAGTATCACCACACACCTCCCCAGCCTAACTGCCTGCAGTCCAAGTAAACTGAAAAAAAAATCTACATGTGTGGACATTTGTCATCAGTTTATGTCTGAAGATCTAGAGTGGTACCACGTAAGTTGTTTCAATCGAACTTTTCATACAAAATTTATTGTAACACTTGAATTTTTGTATTAAGAGGTCGATTAAAACAACTTAGGTGGCACCTCCCAGAACTTCTATTCAACCTTAAGCCGTGCATTTACTGCACGACCTAAAAGCAAGGCCCGAAGTAGATGCGAAAAACATCCACACTCGCATTCGCGCTTATTCGCCTTAAGGCACAAGCAGATTAGCGCGGAGGCGGTAACGGCGGTCGTCTGCGAGAGAATTTTCTATACATTTAATTTCCCCGCGCCGCATGCCCATTGCGTCAGCAAATATGATGGTCCGTGTATTTGAAAGATTTTTCCAGTCGCCAATCTGTTTATGTCTTTAAAGTTTTCGTTGATGCCATGAACTGTCGTCTTCGCCTGTGTGGATGTAGGAAATCATGATTCACCTGCATGCCACGACCTGTCAGGCGGATACCTGAAGCCAGACTGGGTATTGTGTGGCGTTCATCGGGCCGTGCCTGCCAACCTGGCCTGCCGGCAGTCTGTAAGTGAATGGGGGCCTTTAGGGGAGAAACATCATTTTACACTGTTTCTTGAGGGAAAACATATTAGATATTACGTGATATTTGCCGAGACCCACCCCCTCGCCCACGTGAGATTCAGCTCGACCCCCTCCCCTCTAAAAACCTCACGTAATTAATGAACGACCCCTAACAGTTCTAAGCTCAGGAGTCACCCTTTGTACTTCCAGTCTGCTATGTCGTTTGTCACGCCATGGTGCAATGTCAAGTAGTCGAGCAGTAAGCTTAGTACGGGAGGGAAATGGGTGAAGGGTTATAAGGGTTCGGGAGGGTGTTGAAGAAGGTGGCGATCTTAGAACGCTGCATTTGAATTCTTGGATGTTGTAGCAATTCGGAAATACTGACTGCGAAAGAAAGAGTGTGGTCCTCTTTTTTTTATGTGAAAGACTAGAGTCAGGGCAGGTTTCATCGACCGGCAGATGTTGGCCGCGACACTTTTGTTTTTTCCGCTGCTATAGGGACTGGGACAGCACACGTCCGCAGTCTTTGCTAGCCCAGACGAAACTCAATATGTAACAAATGCAGTGTTCTTCACAATGGAAAATTACTCGACAGCTTTGAGGTGAGCTCAGGAGGTCGACAAAGACGTCTACTTTCTCCATTACTATTTCTTATAGTAATAAACGACATCCTTGTCAGCACTCTAGATAATAGAACAGGTGGCATATAATGGGGGTTGCTAGACAACCTTAAGGAGCTCGACTACGCGAATGATACCACTTTTTCCTTTCTATTCTATTATTATGGGGTAAGATATTAATCTGTCATTTTAGATGCGTCTGTATAGTATTGGGAACTAGGTCCCTTGTGTTCAAAATACAAAGCAGATAGGAAATCGTATTTTGTCGCAGGTAAACTTTAAAGAAAATGTCTTGAAAATCACTGTTTTTCACTGTAATTTCTTATATGTAGTGCTCTTGTATTTTTATTTAAAAGAAAGATTATGAGATGAAAGTTGGCAAGAACATGAAACAATAAACAAAAAACTCAAAACTGGGCGTTTCTTTAAACTAACTTTCATTTTCTATCTTGAAGTAATACTTCTTCAGCCGGCACTTTTGTTTAACTAGCAGGCTCTCAATATTGAACAAAGATAAATTTGAGAATCTGTCCTGGATCATTGTATTCTAAAGCCAAGTATTTATGCGTCTCATAGCAGATAAACTCCTTTCGAAACCAGGGGCCAGTTCACGCAATTTGACGTCGACTGAAAACGATGCGTCAAATGTCGTTTTGGGTTCACGCAATTGTTGTATTAAAAACGAGTTGTATTGCCAATTAGAGCAGAGCAGAAATAATTTTACACAAAACTTTTTACAGTTCTGAACGAGCAAAATGCAATAGAAAAAGAAAAACTATTAGTTGAAAAATAACAATTATAACTACTCCAAGAAGAGTTAGATGTACAAAAATAAATTCAGAGTTGAGATTTTCCAATAATGTTATGAATTTGTTTAATTAATTAATTTAATTACTCACATTATTGAAGTTTTAGTATTATTTGCAACTTGTCCCCCTTGTGGATAATGTGAAAAGTGCAGCGGTTTCAGTGGATTTTGCATACCTTTAGGAGAAATTATTTTGGGAAACGACGACTCACGTCGACTTATGTGAAGCTGATTTTACAAGAGGGAGATTTCCGAATCGCCTTTCGGAACCTGCTAAAAATAATGTCCATTACTTGGTAACGAATGTTTACTTTCCAAATATTCGAGAGCATTGGTTTCTGGTCGCATCTCAATCATAGTTGATTTGCCTAGTGTTGCTTCTTCTTCTTTGAAACTCTGACAGGCTCCAAGTAAATTTCTTGTGTCGTCCAAGCGCTCTATTGCCCTTTTCCCGAGAGGACATGACCATTTAGGTGGAGTCAGACCCACCCTGGACCCCTCTAGTTACGCCCATGCCTGTACTCCTTGTTATTCTATTAGTCTGTTGAATTGCTATCTAAGTCCTAAGCTAATAAGTGTATTACTGTGATTTTTGTATTTTGTAATTTCTGTGTTTATTCGACATTGCTTAAATAACCAATGTAGTGTTAGGTATGTCTGACTCTGTATTTGGTTAGGAATGTAAAGTAGGTTTGTTGGAAGTTTCTTCAACCCCTGGATTCTGGATTTTTTCATGTCAGAGTAGAATATATCCATTGTGGTTTAATGCAGTGGAACTTAGAAATGGTGCATGCTCCGTTTGTCGTTCATCCTTCTATTCGTTCCGAAATAGTCGGTAAAACGGCATCAATCAAAAGAGCTTCGATCGGTGTCCAAGATCAACGCATGCAACATTGTTAATTGGCTTTTTGAGCCTTTTCGTGCGCTGTCTTAGTAAGGTCCATATAGCGACGGTCAGTAATTCACTTTGCCAATTATTATTTGCTTCGCTATTCTTAAGGCTAGCTTTACTGGTGTGTTTAACAGAAAATTCAGAGTTGGTTAAATCACTAATGTACTAATTAGTAAAGTCCACCCAGTATCTAGATAGATCTATAAGCAGTAAATAACACATTTTAATCACATTAATAGCGCCCGAACAAAGGCATGATAGAAAAACTAATCACAAGGCAAAACACTCGAAAATTTCCCCAATGTCTTCTATTTTGAAAATGCACAAATTTCTTTATTACATAACAATAAAAATAATTTAAACACTTACTTCCATTTTCACTTTCAACAGGTTGGAAATCTGTCTCGGAGTAAATTTCCGAGGCCTCTCTATCAAGTTCAAATCCCGTAATAAGATGTACTCGAATCGAGAGCTTTACGACAGGGCTAACCTCTCCCCTCTTCTCTCTTTCCTTCAGGAAAAATGGAAGGCTCGTGCTCTCAAACTGGAATTTCATGAGAACCCGTTAATAAGGAAATGTTGGGCTGACAATCCCAGTTCTCGGCCCTCTTATTACCTCAGCCCGCTCGACTTTGCTCATGCCCCCCCGGATTTCTATGTTGGCCGTGACTCTTCCCACAGTAGGGGATGAAATAACTGCAGTTGGACAATTGTCGGACGCCTGAACTTGTTTAGCACTTTGCACTATACAAATTTGAAATATGAATGATGTAAAGCACTAACTGCCTATATATAATATACTGTAGGTTAAGCTATTTTGTATCATAAAAAAAATTTCTTTTATATCCTTATTTATCTAGTTATACTGTTTTTTTTAAGTAACATTACCAATACTCTATTAAATATAACTTTATTCTGTAGGATAAGCTTTTCTATTAGTAAAAACTCGGCTATTAAAGCTATGGAATTTGAATTTGAATTTTATACGAATAACATATAAACTGTGCCTTTCGCTATTAAAGAAGTGCATTACTGATAGTGCCTGAAGTGCCCTTTTGAATTAATTATTAATTAATCTTGATTACAATCCAGTTAGGATACTGTATTATTTGTTTTACCATATTTCTAATCTAATAATCTATTTAATCCTTAAATTTTGCTTTGTTACTTAACTATTCATTTACCTTATTTATTGCTACAGTGTAGCTGTGTTTTAAAGTGTAAAGAACTTGGACTGACTAAAGTACCTTCTATAGGATAATGTAAATAATATGATTAAGATAATAATAATGTATATAGATGTAAAGAATGTTGTTTTGGCAATGACTCCTCCCTGCACTGCTAAACGCATTGTGTCTGTGCTCTGAGGTATCATTGCCTTACTCAACCTTTCTATACTCAAGCAGAGTGTCTATATTGGACTAGGCATGTGCGTGGCCTCGTCCGCCTTTTTGTATTTTGTTATTTTACTGTGATATGTAAAAATAAGAACCTAGCAGCCAGCCTATTCACCTGGCTCCGTTTCATCACAAATGTAAGAACTTTGTAACTAGCTGTACCTACAATTGAACTTAATACTTAAGTATGTTGCATACATTTTACGGTTGCCTTTTGGCTAGTATTTAATTATCATACTAACATGTAATAATCTTATGTATTTTATTTGAATAAACTGTTGAAGTTGAAGTTGAAGTAAATTTCCGAGGAAACTTCATACATATTGATATCCAGCTTGCAGTCAGTCAGTACCCAAGATCCAAAGTGAATAAAGTAATTAAAATCGTGCACACTAATTACTATTTAGCTATAACCGAATGACTTAATATCTGAGACTAAGCCGGCGAAAATAAATTTTTCGAAATAATCAAATTGTTCCGCCTTGGAAGATTTTGGGACCGACGCCAAACCCATGCCAAAATCTTATGTTTATAATTTTTTTCTTGCTTTAAGGCAGTATGTGAACATTTGGCAAATTACCTAATTTTAAATATATACACACAACATATAATAATAATACTGTTGTTGAGTAGCGGGTAAATAAAAAGAGAGAAATCTTTCTACATCTATTTTTAAACAAAACAATTTTGGGTTCTCTGACACTGGCTCAACTCACGTGCACTTGACATGTTTATGATTTTGGCAGTGAGTAAATAAACTGAAACCAGCTGTTGTTTGTTGTGTGGTGAGATTTTTTAGCTTGCTGTGAAAAGCACCAGACTGCGCTGGTAAAGTTGTAAAATCGTGTGCTTGTGTGCTTTGTGCTTTCCATTTGACTATAGAAAAACAGAGCATATGAATTATGCTAAATAGACGCAGAACACAACTTGAGCTCCTCAAGGCTCCATACTAGGACCATCCTCAAGGCTCCATACTTGTACTTGCTCTATATCAACAACATCAAATACTCAAAGCTCTGTGGAGAATATCATATATTCGCGGATGATACTAACCTTAATATATTGAGCTAGATCTACGGAAGTTCTCAAAAGCTAGAACAACGGAAGGGCCCTCAAAAATACCGTAAACTCTACAAGCGACCCGGAAAGACGTCACCAACTAGAACGGGAATACTCCTAATTACATCGGGAGGTAAAGAGAAGTTTCCGGCGTGATAAAAGACAGCAGATAAATGAGCTCGCAGAAAAAGCGGAAAACGCGGCAAACACAGGCAACAGTAAGGTTCTGTACCAAATCACTAAACAGCTCTCGGGAAAGCACTCTACTAAAAAGCATGCCGTTAGCAGTGCGAATGGAAGGCTGCTGTGCAGCAACGAGGAGCAACTCCAAAGATGGAGAGATTACTTCTTCGCCGCCCTGAATAGTTCACTTACACAGGAACCTCAGGAAAACAGCATCAATGCCCAGCCAATAAGAATCACCACCCGAGCCCCATCCAAGACGGAAATAGTAACTGCAATTCATGCGATGGCCAATGGTAAAGCAGCTGGGAAAGATGGCATCCCGCCAGAATTGTTGAAAGCCGACTCAAGCCTCATAGCAGATGCGCTTCAGCCAATCCCGGAAATAGCATGTACCTGTACCTTTCCGGAGGATTGGACGGAAGGTATCATAGTCAAAATACCAAAAAAGGGGGACCTTTATCAACGCAAACAAGAGGAACCGAGTTTTACGCTATAGCAGAGAAGTCAGAACGAACAGTAGCAGAGCGAGAGACAAAACTACACCGGGAATTCGAAAGATTTAATTGCAGCAAATTTAATGCCGACCAGTAGGATACATGACGCAAGTCAGCAGCAAGCTTCTCCACACAGCTCTTGGCACAGGGCGATAAAGCTGCACATCGTCTGCATACATATCAATCTTAGAATATTTTACTACTACGGGTCGTTAATGAAAATACTGAATAAAAGTGGCCCAAGAATGCAGTCTTGGGGGACACCAGCGTGGAGTAGGGACTTGAAGAACAAGAGCCACCTAGTTTAACCTTTTGATAGCGGTTATATAAGACACTTTGTTTAAGAACAGAAAAAGAAATGTGCTTGTGAGGCCAGTTTTCGTATAAGCAGGTCCTGAGTGACGCTATCAAAAGCTACTGTCACAGTGACTGTTCCTCCGAGCTCTTCTGCCTCTACGGCAATCTTATACCCGCAACACCAGATTAGCCCATTCGTCTCATTCCCTCCACCTGAAACTCCCCCTTTCACGCACTCAACAAGATATGAATTCGTTTGTAAACAGAACAACTCGACTGTGGAATAATCTCTCGCAGACAGTATTTCCGAGCTCCCACAACATCCAAGAGTTCAAACGCAAGGTTCATCACGACTTTCTTCAATACCCCCCGCACCTTTATAACCCCTTTCCCCCTATTAAGCTTACTGCTAGACATCACGGTATACAGAAATTCTGTATACCGTGGCTAGACATTGCACCCTGACATGACAAATGACATGACGGACTAGTAGTACAAAGGGTGACTCCTGAGCTTAGCACTGCCTCATAAAAAAAAGCAGCAATAAACAGTATGTATATGTGACGCGATCCGAGAAAAGGGACTTACTGTCCAAAAAATCGATTTTCGGATTATGAGTGATTCTTAAGGTTTTGAATCTCCTCTTTAATTCTGTGCAATCAGAATTAATTTATTCCAATTACTTTCTGAGCAATAAATATTTACAAATGTGTCTTCAAAAGTATTTCAAGTGGCAGCTCAGCGTTTTCGCTCTCCGTCTTTCTTTCAATCGCTTCTCCTGTAAAGTTTTCTTTTTGGATAGTAGCTCCCTTTTCTCGGATCGCGTCACATATGTTATGTTTATCAAGGGAGTTACGGATATCAGTAGTGAATTTAAGAAGCGCAGTTTCGCAGCTGAGATGTTTGCGAAAGCCAGATTGCCATGTATTTACAAGTTTGAGACACAATACGCAATAATTTGAGTTGTTATCAGCTTTTCAATCACTTTTGTTCAGAAATAGAAGAATACTTATAGGCCGAAAATCAGAGAGGCTGGTAGGAGAAGGGCATGCTTTCAAGTCAAGGGAAACTTTTATACCGTGAGGCAAGAGTTGAGAATACGAATTAAAATAGGCAATAGACGAGGCATAAGCATAAGGGGGCGCAGCAAAAGAAACATTAGGCTGGACCCCCAAACAGACTAATTGACTGATTTTATCAGGGCTGTAGAGCCGCAATTGAAGAAAGAAACCAGAGCCACCGGGAGTACATCGCAAGGCCAACAAGAGCAAGGATGAAAGTCTTCAAGCAAAAATGATAAATCGCAGACAAGCCTTTGCAGAAAGAAGAGATTTTCTAAACAGGAGGATCTTACAGATACAGGAAGACTTCAATGAAGAGAAAATTAGACAAGCGTGCAAAAGGATTCGCCAGATCATCAATAAGTTTCAGCCAAGAACCGACATCTGCAAAGACATAGATGGGAACCTGCGGTGGTAGCACGTAAATTGTTTCAATCGATCTCTCCATACAAAAATCTTGAGTTTTTGTATGAAGAGTTCGCTTGAAATAACTTACGTGCCACCACCTCTGTTAGGAGGCCCTGATAGGGTAAAAGAAAAGTGGACAGAACCTATTGAACCCTACTCCCAATTCCATTTCACGTGAACTTAGTACTAGGCTTAAACGAGGATTCACAGACAGAGGCATTTGTAATTGACTAAGATGGCCTGCCTTGAGGATTCGTGACGGGTGGGTTTTTACGATGAAACGTTGTCAGCCTGCCCACAGCCTGTTATTTGCTTTGTTTTGAGGCGCGAAACACTCGCCTTTCAATCCAAAGTTACATGTTAGAGGAATACAGTTAAATATTAAATTTGAAATTTTTTTCTACCCATAAGGTTTGGAAGTTTGGACATTAGGCATAAATGTGTGCGCTGTTTGTCGAAAATTGGTTTGACGATTTGTTTGACCGTGGATGGGGGCCTATTGAAGCAAGTCGACATAAGCAGTGTTGCCGAAGTGGCATAATTTCTGCCACAATGGCATAATTTTTTTGATAAAGGCATAATTTTCAAAATAAATAATGCCACCATAAAAGTGGCATAATTTTATTAAGAAAAAGGCATGATTTACACATTTTTATGATCAATTACTTTAATAGAAAAACCGCTTGATATGAAAACTTTCATAGCAAAAAAAGTTACAAGTTACAGTTAAAATTTTTCGACTTAGCCAAAGTTTTAAAAATATTAAACCTGTTTATACGCTAATTGGAAATTTTGGGGTTGAATCAAATCGATTTAATTTTGCTGCTTAAACTTGGTAATATAATGTTCGCATACATTCGAATCACATGACATACGTCCTTTTCTTTATTTATTTTGTATGGAAAAATACATTTAAATTGTCTATTATATATTTTTATTGTATTTGTTGTATTATCTCATATCCGAAATAAATGATACACATAAAATCATAGTGCTATTGTATTCTGTATCAATTTGAAATATAATTCTTTATTCAATTTAAGAATTACAAATTTAATTATTTGTAAATCAATGTTGTTAATACTTCCGCGAATTGTGCAATCATAAAATCATTATAATATCGTATATATTTCATATAAGTGCCTTTATATAAAAAGAAGTTCGATTGGGCTTTTTTGCTTAGTATTATGTGCCACTTGGCATAATTTTTTTCTGCAAAGGGCACAATTTTTTGAGAGGATTTCGGCAACACTGGACATAAGTAGGAAGATTCAGAAGAGGTACGGAACAGAGCCCGGAAAAGTAGTGCTGGGGAAAGAACCGGTAGGAAAACCGAGAGTAGGAAGCCTAAAAAAGATATAGAGACGACGTCAAGGAAGACAAAGACAGTAGCAGTAAGAAATTGGAAAATATCGACAATCATGAAGACAAATGCTGCACTACAGTAAAAAGCCAGAAGTGCTTAAGTGCAAATTTGACGATTTTGAGTTTATTGCATTTTTGTATTCAGTATTGTATTCTTAATCATTGGTATAATTCTTGTCTTAAACTGAGCTGTGGTTGCTGAGCTATTGGAGCGACAAAAGTGGGTTTGTGCACAATTCTGTATCTAAAAAAATCTTTGAAGGCGATTATCTCGAAACACATATTTTGCACTTAGACACTTCTGGCTGTGTACTGTAGTGCTGGCGGAAGCCAAAGTAACCATAATGGTGTAAATACAATTGGGGCGAGAACTACAGCGACGAACACAACCACACCGATATTCGCGGCGAAATTCGTCGTATGAATACAATTAGAGCGAAGCGAAATGATATCAGGTGCAGCAACTTTGTTCGTGTTGTTACCTGTCAACATTATTTCTGTTTTTTAAGCGGGTATAAAACGTTTTTAATTTGATTTTGCTTGAAAGTATTTTTTTAAGATCATGACGGCGGTGCAAAAAATAATTTGTATTCAAAAAATTTTGTACATGGTGCTTTTAATTTATGAGGTTTTAGAACATTCGAATAAAAGAAATAGAAGATGGGCCGTAAGAGAAATGAATCGATCAAGAGACCAAGAAGGATTTTTCCAAGTTTCATTATAAACAATTTAAAGAAAAAGACCCGGAGCATTTTTTTCTGGCATTTTTTTATAAAAATAGCAACATACACAAAGTAATAATAAATGTTTCTATATTAATATGCTACTTTGTAAAAAAAATAAACAAAAACTTAAATGCAACAACGCAGGTTTATTTATATATATAAATAAAAATGTAATTTAAAAAAAAACAACCAAAAAAACACCAATTTTAAAATTTATTACAAAATGTAAACAAAATTTAAAACTTCAACGTCAACAGTCAAGAAAAATTGTCAAATATGTTTTTCTCAGTTGACCAACTTGGAGCGGCGACCACAAATTAGAAAATAGATTGATTTCTTCGCTGTGGTTTGCGCCATAGCCGAGGTTGTGGTCCGAATTATATGCAACTTCATACGAACCAGTGTATTCTTATCGTGTTTGACAGTCGCGGCGAAATTAGTTTCGCCGGTCGCCCCAATTGTATTTACACCATAAGCCTCATAAGCTCATGGGAACGATGAAAACCTACTCGAATCTATAACAAATATAAATTTAATAAACCATAGTGCTTGAAGCTAACTTTCTATGTGTATCATAATGTAAGTAATAGTTTTTGTTTTTTTACTATAAACAGACACAACATTTTAAATGTAGTTTTAATTTCCTACCTTCAATATCCAAATCAATTTGTAAGTATTACTCTTTTTAAAGAGTAAAATAAAAAACGATTAACGCTTGATGCATGTTTTTAATTTGGCTGTTGTTGAATGTAAATAAATAAAATAAAAATACTACTTATGCTCCATCATCACTTTGCCGAAAAATGCGACATCTTTCGAAGCTATATACAATCTAAAAATGCATGAAGTAAATAACCAATTAAGTAAATAGCCAAAAATTTATTACTAAAAAACTGTGAATTTCTCAATAAAAATTGACAATAATAACAATTCACAATTATTAAAATCTTGACAGCCGGTATTTAACACTAATCTGACAGTTACAAAACCCAAAAATAAAAGTTCAATAATCGCCTAGTCTTTTCACATAACAAAAATTTTTATTTTTGGCTTTTGTTATAAAAAGACATCTGGCCAGAAAATAAAGAGAAATATGTACATCACACCCACAAATAGATACGTATAACCACAAAAAAAATAAGAAATAGAAATTCTCAGACTAAAGGTCTCTAGACTAGAGAGAAAAGTGAAAGAAGTGTTGTGATTTTCCTATAGTCCCCAGTTTGCCCTGGTGACATAGACAGAAATAAAATTACATAACTTCTATATGTGATTATCTCATTAAAAAGTGCGGTTTCTTTAATTATTACAAAAAACTGGTTAAAGAAATTTGCAAGATCAAGAATTTGTAATATAGAAAATTCTGCTCAAGTAAAGTGTGCATATTTATTAAAAAACAGCAACTCAAAATTTTCGTTTTAAAAGAAAATGTTTGTTAATAAAGCTCATGTAAGTAATTAATGATTTTCGATTTTGTTTGATTAATTTTAAAGTAAAGTTATCGTTTTGTCTTATTGATAACTTTATGTGGCTATAGTTTGAAATCGCTATGATCTTATCACCCAGATAACAATTTTTTTGTCAAATTCGGTTTCACCTCCTCTGATATAAGTTCAGTGCAAGCTTTTTCCGGTTAGTCAAACTAGTATCGGAGCGGAGCCCGGTGCGTTAGTAACATTCCACTTAGCTTATAACAAAATCGGCGTAAATTTCGATAGTGACCTTGTGCCTATTTCATATCAATTAATTTCACTTTATAAATAATGTCGGACTTTGATGTAAGTGAATTTAATATAGAATTGCTTCTTGTTATATATTTATTAATTGATGTCATCTCTTCGAGACTTTCTTGTGTTTTGTGTGTGGTGTGCATCAATTTTTTTGCCGCCACAATACATTTTACATATTATGATAATCAAGTGAAATCTCTCGAGTATCCCTATAATATTATAAATACATTTTTGGGGGAAATCATAGAAATATTTTTAAACACATTTCAAAGTTCAGAGAGTCACGCTTTCACAAAATGTTTTTGGGGGTCACATACAAAAACTCTTTTAATGGCGTGATGCTGATTCAAAAGGTGCACAGATCTCATGTTAGCGACTTTAATACTTTGCTTGGTTAAGCTGTTAGTCATGACTATGTATATCATTTAAAAGAAGTGATTCTGCATGTTTTAGCAATAATAAACTTTGTTATCATCATAGACAAGTGCCAGTTGATTAAAATTTGCTGATATTAACGCAATCTTGTTGAATGTATGTAAGGTCATCATTTTGGATATCAATTTGCCTAATATACGTGGTCGCTGTTATGCTTCTAATTTTCTAATCTATTGCGTGAATCCTGCATAACTGTGTATATTTAGAATGGCGTTTATTACGACGATAGTTATTACGTAATTTTCTTGAAAAACAGTTGAGAGATGCAAATCAGTTGAAAGATGCAAATTACACTCATTAAAAGGCGATCTTAGAGTTTTGTATTAATAATACTACACTGATTTAATTTGCCCACTAATTATTTCAATGTGTGAATGTAACGATATCATCTCCTCTGTGGTAAGGAATAACAAACAAAAATGTTTGAACAATATATTGTCGTCCTTAATCAATTTCATTGTATATAGGGGAAAATTTATGGATTTATCCCCGAAATGTCTGGCTCGTATTGGCATTTATCCAGGTTTTATAAGATTACTTACATCCATATGTTATAGATTCCAAAAAACCATATCCTTTATTGTTTAATCAATCGTTACTGGCCAAAATCTTTTGTGACTTTTTTCACTGCCCTACTTCTAAAATGGCGCTACAGCTCTTGTAGGATTTGGACCTGGAGTGTTTTCTTCCAATCGACAATGCGTCTTTTTTCGAGTGGCAGTGCTAAGTTCAGCAATCACCCTTTGTACTACCAATCCGTTATGTCGTTTGTCACGCCATGGTGCAATGTCTAGCAGCGATCTTAGTAATAATGATACATAAGAGTTATAAGAATTCGAAAGGGTGTTAAAGAAAAGTGGCGATGAACCCTGGGGTGGTAGCAAATTGACCTCTTCATACACAAATTCAATTACATGGTATATGTGTCCGCCAAAATTGTTTGCACCATTTCGCGGTCCGACTAGTCAAAGTCGTCTATTTCAGAAGAGAAAAAATTTATACATAACCGTCAGACAAAAACGGTGTTATGTGGCAAAAGCTACTAGTGTGATAAAAACTGTCGGACACGTAAATCCCGGCTACCCCACAGTCCGAGAAAAAAACATAAAATTTTTATAAAATTTACATTACAATGTAGTTCGTTGACTTCCAGCGGCCCAGCTCTCAAAACCCGATCCGTTATCAATGTTTTCTACTAAATTCTAATTAGATTTACATACTGGCTTTATATTCCCAGTACAGATTGCTTCTCGCAACTGTTCTCTCCACCGGTCCCGATTCTGAGCCGATGTCATCCAGTTTGGCATCCCTAAGCTCTGGGTGTCTTGGTCCACGTCATTCTTCTAGCGGGTGTTAGGTCTCCATTGTTGTCGCACCCCATAGGTCTTACCGCAGACAACTTTACGAGCAGGCTCATCTGTCAGGTTATGGTTAGAAGCTTGGATGTAAAGTATCATGCGCGTATTTCTGGTTCCATTTTTTTTATGTGACAGACTAGAGGCTTAGGGAAAGTCCCTTTGTACTGTCGACAATCTATTTTTTTCCGTATACGCTGTCGAACAGCAGCTCTAGCCGGAAGATAGAGATGCTTTATTTTCTTCACATCCATGTCGCAAAAGCGCTCGTAGATCACGTCTTTGTAGAGTCTCCGTAAATGGTCCTTTCTCCTCAAATAAGGAGCCAACAATCCTCCGAAGTATGTTCCTGTCGAACGCGGCTAAGAGGTTTGAGTGCTTTTTTGTAATCACCCACGCTTCACATGCATATGTGAGTACCGGTTTATTTAGTAAAAGTTTAGATGTTATGGTTAGATGCTTGGATTTAAAAAGTTGGCAGACTACAGTAGGCTTTGTTGGCTCTTAGCAGTCGTGCGCGTATTTCTGGTTCCATTCCACGCTACTGTCGGCTGCTACAATCAGCACGTCAAACTCGTGTTCCTCTACCTTAAATATGGGGCCAATGTTGGGTGTTCTTGTAGACGAGGCCACCATGTACTTTGTTTTGCTTTTATTAATGTGCAGTCCCAGATTTCCTGCCGCTTGCTCAATCTGAGTGAAAGCTTCTTGTACAGCTGTTGTTGTTCTTCCAATGATGTCAATGTCGTCTGCGTAAGCCAGTAATTGGGTGGACTTGTAGAGGATTGTACCCATTGAAATCACGCCTGAATCTACTATAGGATCACTTTCTCCAACGCCAGGTTGAAAAGGAGGCAGGCCAGCCCGTCCCCTTGTCGGAGTCCATTATAGATGTTGATTGGTCTGGACAGTGTTCCGGATACCTTTACTTGGCTTGTCATATTGGTAATGGTGAACCTATACATTCTCTCATGGCTTTGTAGAGCTCTATTCTGACGGCTATGCTATCGCGGCGGCGCCGGCGGCTTTCAAGTCAATGAAGAGGTGTTGAATTGAGTTTTGAAACTCTAGACATTTTTTCATAGCCTGCCTCAAGGTGAAAAGCTGATCAGTTATTGATTTGCCTGATGTTCTGGTTGTTTAGTCAATGTCTAAGCCTCAGACCCGTAGCATAGAAATGGGCGGATGACTGCTTTATATACCTATATACTATCCTTATTTTTCATTTCTTAGTTCTTTAGAATCGGAACTAATGCGAAATAATGTATGTTTCATTTATTATTTTCTAGAAAAGGTTGCACGACGTCGTATTTTATCTTCGCATTACATTTTGGCACAATGTGTTTACATGTTATTTCGTAAAAAAAACTGGTCACTGCCAACGGTTTCTAATCTAAAGTAAATTTTCTCTTTTTCTAACAGAATATATAAAAATTAAAATTTTATGATTCTAGCTTGTTCATTGTTTTTGAGATATGCAAATGTTAAAAGGCACGATAACATTATAATAAGTGTTGTTAAAAACTACGATAATTATATTGTCACTATATGCACAAGCAGAGATTTCCCCCCACGGTATCTCGTGTTGAATTAACATACAGACTCCCTAAGAATAAAATAACTCACAAAAAAAATATTTAAAATCGCAAAAACGAAGAATATTGGAATTTTTCTCGTTCTTAAAACCTACATATTTTCGAAATGCAATCACTCAAGTTTCGTTTTTCCGTAAATACCCTGTTGTATCATCGGGCATAGTAGGGATACCCCCACTCTTTTTTCTAAATATATCCAGGAATAACCCCTGAAAGTACAAGCCACATAGTCCTTTATACTACCAGTCCGTCAAGTCGTTCACGTCATGGTGCATTGTCTAGTAGCAAGCTAAGCTTGAAGATATAAAAAGGATATGATAGGTTAAAACAAAGACCTCGGAAGGTGGTGGCACCCGATTTTTCACTTCTGTCAAATTCGAGGAGTCACTGCAGACGAACACCTAGTAGAACCCCGACTACTCGCGGTGCCCCCTGCGGTACTTCTTCGGAAGGAGCTAACGGGAGACGGGCGAATGCCGAGTTCTCTGCGCCATAAAACAGAGTTTTAAATCGGTTGGGCTGAGGGTTAGCAATCCGTTCTCATAAAAAATACCATTGCAACGAATCGGCAAACAATGTCTCGGAAGCGGATGAGGAACACGACGACGACCTTTGCTTTTTGAACCAGGACACGAATCGGATCATAGAATGCGAGAACACTGCTTTCTGATGGACGGCTGAATGAAGTCCTCAATGAGACGGCCAAAAATGAACTGTAGGTTTAGTTTCTACTACCCATCCTTTCCCTGTTATATTCCTTAAGAGTTTATACTACTTGTATAGTCTCTATAGCCCAATGGTAGAACGAGAAACCAGATAAATCACGTGGCTATTAGCCGTAGATGGAGAACTATGCTAGAGGATGTCAGGACCTTTAGGGGAGCAGACACTGAAAGTGACAAAATTAAAATCGCCGCAATCAGAAATGTCTAACGCGATGCCATAAACCATAGACGGTAAGCCGTAGACCTTAATCCAGCAAAGAGTTTCTAACGAAAATAACATTGAAGAGCAGTGGTGTACTACAAAGGGCACTATTATAACAGCAGCGGAAACAAGCATCGGTTATGCCCAAAGAAACCAGCAACACTGGATCTCGGACACAACCTGGGAAAAAATTGATCGCAGAAGGGCCCTCAAAAATGACGTGAACTCTACAGGCGACCCGGACAAACGTCACCAACTTGAAAGGGAATACTCCCAATTGCACCGGGAGGTAAAAAGAAGCGTCCGGCGTGATAAAAAGCGGCAGATAAACGAGGTCGCAGAAAAAGCGGAAACCGCGGCAAACACAGGCAACAGTAAGGTGCTGTACCAAATCACTAAATAGCTCTCGGGAAAGCACTTTTAGTAGAGTACATGCTGTAAATAGTGCGGATGGAAGGCTGCTGTGAAGCGACGAGGAGAAACTTCAAAGATGTAGAGATAACTTCTTCGCCGCCTTGAATGATCTAGCCTTATATCGTCATTTGACGAATTTGTACATATTGCTGTTCACCTTTCACTCCTTAATCATATGAAGATGAGAGACCTGTTCATTTCTAGACTTTTTGATGTTATCGGCATATCCGATCACCTGAACGGAGTTGTTTACCAGCGTGTAGTTTCGCTGAATTGATGGCTTCCTCCAAGACTAGGTTGAATAGCATAGGCGCCAGTCCATCCTTCTGTTTGGGCCCTTAATTAACTTGGAAGGCATCTGTAAGAGTGTTCTGAACTCTTACGCGGACATTTGTGTCGAGGTGAGTTAATTGTATCAGACGTACTAGTTAAGCTGGTACACTTAATTCGAGTAGGATCTGAAGCAGTTTCTTTCTCTGGATGGAGTCGTATGCCTGCTTGAAGTCTTCAAAGATCTGGTATATGTTAACATTCCTTTCCAAGCATTTTTCTAAGAGTTGTTTTAGTGCGAAAAGCTGGTCGGTGGTTGACCTTCGTCTCTGGAAGTCGGCTTGGTATTCGTCTGACGTTCGGTAAGTATTCTTCCATCCATATTTTGGTGATCAGTTCATGCAGTTT
The DNA here is from genome assembly GCA_949987705.1 of Thereva unica. Taxonomy (NCBI): domain Eukaryota; kingdom Metazoa; phylum Arthropoda; class Insecta; order Diptera; family Therevidae; genus Thereva; species Thereva unica. Next base: position 9,568,400 of record OX465282.1, read on the forward strand.
TTTTTACTACCACAATGCTTCTCTTTTTAACGAGTTCTGCGGCTCGGGGTTTTGCTATTCTTCAAGCTATTTATTATTTCTTTTATTTCCTCAAGCGTCGGGGGTTCCGACGAACAAAACAAAAAGGAGTGGGGCAGGAAGTCACGCCAAATTGAGAAGAGTCCTTTTAAGGATAGCTTCACTATTTAGCAGGCTAAACACACTCCTATATTTGTTAGTATTTATGAGCATGCGATTAACCGGTTCGAACATGCCATAATTAGTATTAGAGGAATAAATGTGCAGGAGAGGATCACCTCTCAGGTTGTAGTTATTCACTCTAAAAGACGTGCGGCTTCTTAAGAAACCTGGGTCCACCTTATCATTCATCAGCCGATGAACGAATATAACGTCAGCGACCTCGCGACGCTTATGGAGAGAGCTTAAGTTGAGTAATTTAAGTCTGCTCTCATAAGGCGGAAGAATAAGTGGGTTATCCCACGGGAGGTGGCTGAATTCAAACCGGACAAACTTCATTATGAGAGGGTTGTTGAATTCCTTTGACCATCTTTTTATAAATCCCAGGACTGAATTGCCCTTGGAGGAGATATAATTGATGTGGGTGGAGAAATGCAACTTACTTTCTAACCTAACCCCTAGATCGATTACAGAGTTAGCGCGGCAGACCTTGTTGTCGAAAAAAGTATAGTCATAAATTATAACACCACGTTTCCTATAAAAAGTCATGATCTCGCATTTACTAATATTAAGGACTAGGTTGTTGTTGGAACACCAAAAATAAAAGGTGTTTAGGTCTTCTTGCAGAAGTTTGCAATCCTCTATACTCCTTATGTGGCGATAGAGTTTCATGTCATCAGCATAAATAAGGATTTTGCAGTGCCTTAGCAGGGTAACAATATCGTCAATTGATAAAATAAAATTGATGACTGCCTTGCGGATTTTAGATTTGACTCCGCGGAATAGAACCTGGTAGGTGGAACTCTCTTCCGCAGTCGGTGTTTCTGAGCTCATATAACGTCTCAGAGTTCAAACGCAAGGTTCATCGACATCTACTCATGCACCCTCGAGACCCCTATCCTACCCTATCTCATCTTTCCTTCAGATCAAGCTTACTACTATACATTGCACCATGACTTGTAAGACATGACGGACTAGTAGTACAAAGGGTGACTCCTAAGCTTCATCTTGCCAAAAAAAAGGGTTCTGTCGGCTAGGTACGACTGGAACCATACCACAAGGGAATGCGGAAAGCCTAATTTCTTTAGTTTAAGAACTATAATAGAGTGAGAGAGCTTGTCGAAAGCCTTACTGAATTCTGCTTAAACACAGTCAGTTTGGCAACCAGTGACAAAGCCTCGAACTGTGTGTGAAGAGAACTCTTGTAAATTAGTAGTAGTGGAACGAGATGCAAGAAATCCATGTTGGTTTGTTGAGATAAGTCTCTTGCAGATAGGGGCGATAGCACAATAAATAACAGATTCGAAGAGTTTTGGTATAGACGATAACTTCGCAATTGGCCTGTAATTAGATATTCCGTTCTTACAGCCCTTTTTATGGACGGGTACTATTATAAAAGAGTTCTTCCATAAGGTTGGGAAGCGCCCTCTTTATTTAGCGATTTTTGAAATAAACATAGTAGAGGAGACAGTAGTAATATACACTGCCCTACCAGTAAACAAACTTTTAATAAAACACGATCAAGTAATGCAATTCTAAACTAATTATTATTATTATTAGCATTTTTATTAGTATTTTTTATAATACTCTAATACATCAACATATATAACAAACTTATAGCTAGCTTAACTAGTTGCAGTTTTTTATTTATACGTTTCCTTTCACATATTCAATACATTTCTTTTTAAATATCCCGAATTTAGTTTCATATTTAACATCTATTGGTAATTCATTAAATAATTTGAGACCCTTATGAAATATTGTGTTTTGCGTATGTACCGATCTATTTAAATTTATCCTGAAATCATTTGCATTTCTTAAAGTGTACGGTTGCACACCTCCCACGTATTTGATCTCCTTCACCAGATATTCTGGGGCTAATCCTCTTTTTATCTTAAAAATAGCAATGAGTGTATTTAACTCCAGCCTTTGTTTCACGTTTAACCACTTGAGGGTATTAAGCATGACCCTGACTGATGTAAATCTATTGCATCTCAAGATGCTTCGCATTGCCTTGTTTTGTAGTTTTTGAAGTCTTTCCAGGTTACTCGTATTACAGCATGTAAATAGTATTGACGAACAGTATTCAAAGTGTGGTTTTATCACGGTGTTGTAGACGGTAAGTGCAGTCAAGGTATCCATTTTATTTCTGATCCTTTTAAAAAAACCAATCTTTTTGCCAATTTTTCTACAAATATGGTCAATATGTAGATCGAATTTTAAATCGGAGTCGATTATTACTCCTAAGTACTTAATATTTTTAACATTTTCTATTTTTTTACCGTTTATTTCTACCTCCGTATTACTTTCCATATTTATTTCCATAAGTTTAGTTTTTCCTTCGTTTAGTTTCAATCTATTCATTTTTAACCATTTTGTTATATCTTTGATATCGTTTATCAACTTATGATTGCACTCCTCATATCCACTTCCTTGAGCGTAAATTAACGTGTCATCTGCGTACATTGCTACTTTACACCTTGTTACCACCTCCGGCAAATCATTTATGTACAAGATAAATAGCAGTGCTCCTAGGATAGATCCTTGCGGGACTCCCATTTCTACATTAAGTGGGCTAGACATAAAACGATTTATTTTTGTCTGTTGCCATCTCCTTGTCAATATACTTCTTCTTTTTAGATCATCCCAATTGCAACTGGGGCTGTTGTGGTCGTTCTTGGTGCTGTAATTGTGCATTATTTCCTAAAAAAGAAAACATCAAAAAATGCACCTGGACATAGGCCCAAATCCGGAAAACTCAAAACATTACAGGATCCTAATGATAAATATCTTTTACCGCTTATAGAAAAGGAGGAAATTAGCCATGATACTCGCCGATTCCGTTTTGGTTTACCATCAAAAGAACACATTTTAGGTTTACCAGTTGGTATGCACATTCATCTAATTGCGACAATAAATGAGGAGCTAGTCATACGGCCTTATACACCAGTTTCTAGCGATGATGATCAGGGATTTGTTGATTTAGTAATTAAAGTTTATATGAAGGGTGTTCATGCAAAATTTCCAGAAGGTGGCAAAATGACACAATATTTAGAATCACTTAAAATTGGAGATACAATTGCATTCCGTGGACCATCTGGTCGCTTACAATATTTAAATAATGGAAAATTCTCAATTAAGAAATTACGTAAGGATCCCCCGAAAACTGTTCAAGCAAAGAAAGTTAATTTAATTGCTGGCGGTACTGGTATAACACCAATGCTGCAATTGGTTCGTGAGGTACTTAAGCATAAGGAAACAGATAAAACACAACTTGCAATGATTTTTGCTAATCAATCTGAAAATGATATTCTATTACGTGAAGAATTAGATAAGCTATCATCTACACATTCAGATCAATTTAAAGTGTGGTACACTTTAGACAAAGCTCCTGCAGGTAAATTTGACAATTTATAGCTAAAATTTATATTATATTTTAATATTTTGTGTTTTTTATTAGGCTGGAAATACAGTGAAGGATTTGTTAATGAGCAAATGTTTAAAGAGCATTTATTCCCAGCTGAAGATGGTACACTAGTCCTAATGTGTGGCCCACCACCAATGGTAAATTTCGCCTGTCAGCCAGCTTTGGAAAAATTAGGTTTCCATCCAGATATGAGATTTGCATACTAAGGAATATATATAATAAGCAAATTAAAACAAAAAAATAGAGGGATATACCCTCTGTAGTATGCATATTGAACTTGCTTCATTCAAAAATGCTTCATAGTCCATACATCGTATATAAAACAAAAAAAAACCTTGCGCCATTTTTTTCTGTTGCTATTTAAAATAGTGATACTCACTGAAAAAAAAGTACTAGTATAAACTACACTGGATGTGATTTCTTATTATTATTATTATTTTGAAAGAACTCGTTAATTTTTTAAAAACATAAATGTTAAGTTAGTGAAGATATTTTTAGAAGTGTTTTTTTACCAATGTAAAATTGTCTTCTTTGCATTTAAAGTGCATTAATCACCGCAAAAAAATGAATACTTGTTGAACAAAACTATATTTAATTAAATATATTGAAAATGATTATGTTATTGCTATATAGATATATATGTATTTGTTTACTAAAGAATAGGACACCAATAGCATCTTACTGTTTAGTGTAAAAGTGGTTGAGTTTAAGTTTGTGGCATCAAGATAGAACTCACTTCCTTCTAGCTCAAGTCGAGTCTCAATTAAGGAAATATTTGGATTATATTTAAAATAGGTGCTAATCTATTAAAAATATAAACAGCAAAAATATTGTTATGTTCGTTTACAGTAGCAGCGCAACATGTATGTATTTATCTAGAACAAAATAACCATTAACGCAAATAACGTCAACTGGTGCTTTCTTAACACTGGATCTCGGACACAACCTGGCAAAAAAATAGAACGCAGAAGGGCCCTCAAAAATAACGTAAACTCTACAAGCGACCCGGAAGGACGTTACCAATTAGAACGGGAATACTCCCAATTACATCGGGAGGTAAAGAGAAGAGTCCGGCGTGGTAAAAGGCAGCAGATAAATGAGCTCGCAGAAAAAGCGGAAAACGCGGCAAACACAGACAACAGTAAGGTGCTGTACCAAATCACTAAACTTGGGATTAGTGCTCTCGGGAAAGCACTCTATTAAAAAGCATGCCGTTAAGAGTGCAGATGGAAGGCTGCTGTGCAGCGACGAGGAGCGACTCCCAAGATGGAGAGATTACTTCTTCGCCGCCCTGAATGGTTCACTTACACAGGAACCTCAGAAAAACAGCATCAATGCGCAGCCAATAAGAATCGCCTCTCAGGCCCCATCCAAGACGGAAATAGTAATCGCAATTCATGCGATGGGCAACGGTAAAGCAGCTGGGAAAGATGGCATCCCGCCAGAATTGTTGAAATCCGACTCAAGCCTCATATCAGATGCGCTTCAGCCAGTCCTGGAAATAGCATGGAACACCTGTACCTTTCCGGAGGATTAGTCAAAATACCAAAAAAGGGGATCTAACAATATGCGACAACTGGAGAGGCATCTGTTTATTATCTACTGTGGGCAAAATTTTGTCCCATATATTACTATCTAGGATAAGCGAGGCAGTAGACCGAACGCTTAGGAGGCAGCAGGCCGGATTCAGGAGGGCCGCTCCTGTATTGATCATATTGGGCCCTATTGTGGAACGAGTCGATCCGACGACTTCGAGTCGATGTTAAATTTTCATACTGAGAAAGTCGATTTTTATCGATAAAAACATAAATATGAGTCGATTACATTTTTGATGTCGACTTAACAATTGTGTAATCGACTCATATTAATTCTTTTATCGACTAATTTCCACAAAAATCGACTTTCGCAGAAGGAAATTTTAACATCGACTCAAAGTCGTCAAATTGACGATATCCACAATAGGCCCCATTAACACCTTGAGAATAATAGTGGAGCAGTCTACTGAATTCCGATCCCCCCTTTACCTTGCTTTCGTAGACTATGAGAAAGCGTTCGACTCGGTTAATAGGAGCTTCATTGGGCGGGCACTACGGGACGTGGACTGCCTGATAAAATAATAGAATTGATAAAAGCCCTATATAACAATTCCAAATGCAGAGTTCTCCATAATGGAAAATTATCCGACAGCTTTGAGGTGAGCTCGGGAGTACGACAAGGATGCCTACTTTCGCCATTACTATTTCTTATAGTAATAAATGACATCCTTGTCGGCGCTCTAGATAATAGAACAGGCGGCATACAATGGGGTTTGGTAGACCGCCTTAAGGATCTCGAATACGCCGATGATATCTCTGTTTGCTGGCCCACAGACATCAGGACCTCAAAAACATGCTTAACAATTTGGCAACAGAAAGTAGTTCAGCAGGCTTAATGCTAAATCCGACTAAAAAAAAAGAAATGCGGATAAATGCAAACACCATTGAACGGACAGCGGAAGGAAATGGAATTGGGTTGGCCACACCTAACGACGTAAAAATGAAAATCTAGCCAAACAGGGGCCGTATTTGGTTTCTCGAGTCGATGGATCGACTCGACAAAAAAAGCTTCTCGACTTTCTCTAAGTTTCATATTTGGCATCACGGCAATGTCGACAGATAAGCGCGACCATAGAAAACCATCAAATTATGGAATTACTCCAAGGGCAGTAAACCAAGTATATTTAATTAAAATACAAATTGTTAAAAGTTTATTGCATGCATAAATTGAGCTGTTTAATAATCGTCAAACGTCTTTATCGACACGTAAAGAGACGATATCGTGTCGCCAAATGCCAATTTTTATTTATCGACAGACGACAATGTCGACTCGAGAAACCAAATACGGCCCCAGGCCCTTGACTGGAATCCGCAAGCATCCCGTCGAGTAGGAAGACCTAGAACAAAGTGGAGGAGAACCCTACTAACAGAAGCCGCAACAACTGGGAGATCCTGGTTGGAGGTGAGAGCTGTCGCGCAAAACAGAGTCCGCTGGAGGACAACTGTTTCCGCCCTATGCCCCATGAGGGATTAAAGGAGCGCAATGATGAAAAAAATGATACCGGTTAGCTCGATATCTTCTTCACTGGCTCCAGATCTGCCTGTCATTCAAGGCTAGAAAAAAAAAACCAATAGGTGCGAAGAGGAAAAGGCCAGTGAGGTAACGAAGCACTTTCTTCGCGGAGGCTCGGCTGATATCCGACAAAGCGTATTTGCGATGTCTTAAAGAATTGGGGGGAGGGATGTTTCGAAGCTCCAAGTAGATTACCTAAATATAGCTATTCCCTTCCGCGCGCAACTCAAAATGGCGCACTCAATGTCAACTGTACCTCAGCCTTGCGACTCGACTGCCACTCTTACCTCTGCATTTTTCTGAATTTAACCGTACAACTTGCTAACCCTATAAATATCACACAATATAAAACAACAAAAATTCACTTCACTGAAATTCTTTATTCCAGCAAATTGTTAAAATCATTAAAAAAATCCATTTTTAATACAGCCGCTGTGGTTGTCCCATTGTCGATTTAATATGCAGTGACCTAACATTCTGCCAATGCTTCTTCAATAGCGAAACCAAGAAATTGATTGACAAATGAATATTCTGCACGAGCTCATCCTGAGTCATATTGACATGACCAACAGCAACCGACAAGCACAAGACTTTCTTCATTTGGAACTTAATAGTAGCTTTCACTTCATCAATTTTCGCCATCATAGATTCTTGATGAGATAACAAGCCAGGAAACTTACCAGCTTTATTCAAACCTGGACCCAAGAGTCGAGGAATTTGTTTGATTAAAGATTCGGATGCAAGGAATGCATCATATGATTTGGCTAGTTTCTTGACCAATTTCTTGTTCTTGTTCAGTTTTTTTAATGCTTCAGCATCCATGCATGGTACATTGTTGGCTTTGGCTTCATCGCAATGCTGTTGATCTCCAAGCACGCACACCTTCATTTTTGGGCGTGGAATGTTCTTTAGTCTAGAAGGAAAATGAAAAGGTTATTTTTTTCTTGAAGATGAGACATGTGCTTCTTAGCTGGATGATTTTCAGTTAAAATTGTGTCTTCAATGTGAAAATCAGCAGCTAATACATGCATAAATCATCATAGGAAAAATTATGAATTAAAATTGGGCAAATCAAATGACTTACCACCACACGATTCTAGGGAGTTCATGAAAGCGTTAAATCTAATCGGTAACAAAATAAATAAGGGATTGAAAATCCCTTGATTTACTTGAGACCTACTCAATTTGTTTTTAAGACCCTGAGTGCAGGTCCGCCAATTTGGCTTCCTGATTAGCCCCAATAGCTACTTTCTCATCTTCATTTATAATTATGAAAAATAACTTTTAAGACCAAATCAGGTATTTAAACGTACTTTACAGTTCCTGAGAAACGCTTGTCCTTCTGTGGATCATAATTCTTAAGTCCAATTTGTAATTCGACAGTTTCCAAGAAATGCCTCTTCTTTTTAACTGATCCTTCAAGGACTCCGACAACGGACTCGATTAGAGTATCTCGCGACACCTTAGACCTGCGGAAAGGTTAAAAAAATATTAGTTTTTTATAAATCCAACACTATTTTATTTATCGCGAATTATAATTATCTTGTAAGAGCTATTGACGATTTCATAATTAATTAAATAATTACAAAATACTTTTGTAATTCTCTTTAATATTGCGATCATTTCCAAACGAACGTGAAATAGTTTTTTCTCCATGCCGTTGGTTTATAGATCGCCAATTAACAAAATCATGAATAATTATTATGCACAAAACTGTTTTTTATTAATTTATAATAATTTTAAGTCTTAAAAATCACGGATGTTATAAAAATATTAAGATTTATTTTCACTTACGACATCTTCGGCACGTATGAAAACCTTGACGTTCACTTGTGGAAAGAAACTCTGATGACAACTTTCCAGGCTTGAAGCCGAAGGGAAACGAGAAAGAGATTTGGTATGAAGTTAGCTGCATTTAAAAAAAGAGCTGTGTTTAATGTGACCGAAAAAAAAGCAGAGCTCACAGTAGAGCTACTGTCAAAAAAAAAAAATACGAGTGTGCGTAGGACCACACTTTAAAAGTGTTAACTTCTATGGCTAGTCTAAATGTCCAAATCAATCTTATTACAAGACGATAAGGATTAATATATTTTATTTATGAATATTCTGTTAAAGTTTATTTAATTGTTACTTATATATGCACTCCCTCCAAAATGTGTTGCAATGTTTGGAAATTAAACAATTTATCTTAAACTTATCACACAAAGATCGGACGATGGATGACTGGGATAATGTAGTTTTTAGTAAAAATAGTAGATAATACATATATAGTAATAAATACATAGTACATAGTTCATAGGAAAAATGTAGTACATAGTACTTGTCGTCGGGTTGATGCAATAGTCACGAAACAGAAATTTTTGCTATTTTAAACATTGTGCAAATATGCAAAAAAGTCATATTATATTCAGCCAAAGTCACGGATCTAAATTTTTATGGGAATCCACTGGATTCATTTTGAATTCTTTCAGAACATAGTACATAATATGCAGTACATTGTATATAGTACGTAATAGATAATATATAATACATAGAAAATAATATAACATAGGGAAGTTAGGGAATGGAATTACTGGAAAAACTACTTCTACAGAAGCAGTTCAGTACTTCCACCCAGTACAAAAAAGGCATTACATTAACACGGCGGCGATGGCCTAGGCTGGGAAGTACTTCTTTTTTCCCTTCCATTTGGAAGTACTTATACTACATTTATTACTAAACTCATAATGCAAAGTTATTATACTGTAAATTTTTATAATGTAATTTAGTTGGCGTAGGCGTGAAGGGGTGGGGTAGCTTGAAGTAAAATTAAGCGTTTTATATTTATATCATAAACATAAATTCAAATATACATTTGTTTATACATTAAAGACATAAAACTTAATGGCTGAGACAACTGTGATGATTAACAAAGAAAACGAGCAGCTACGAAGTTTTTCAACACGCTTTTTGGGCGAAATCAAACGCTTGGTCACCAAACCCATTCTCCTCTGCATTACTTATAAGTCATTACAGAGAACACTAATTAAAGAAGTACTTCCAAATTGACTTCCCACAGTAAATACCTGCGATTTTCCCTACTGGGATACTACCTCAGATATGTATACGTAAAATACAGATGCCCAGTCGAATAGGCGAAACGCCGAAACGTATTCCATGTCGCCGAAAGCGATTAATCCAAGCAAAAGATTTAAATATTGCAGCCATTTAGTTGGCTAGAGCATGGCAACTTTTAGTCGAGGTCCAGCAACAGACATCAGCGATGGTGACGCGCATTTTTGGTTCGCACCCGTTTCTGGGCACTTGTGCCTATGCAGCTGGCTAGAGCATGGCAACTTTTGGCTTAGCTCAGGCCATGCAGTTTTATTGGGCACTAATACAACAATTGCTGAGAATGGTCCCAAAATTTGACAGTTGCTGAGAATTTAATGGCGCAGAGTACGTTCGCGAGTGTTTTCGTCATAGTTTTGTGGTAAAAAGTGGTAAATTATTGAAATTTATCGCTTTAAACCATACAAGGATTATCAGTGATTATTTCTTTAGTGATTTAATAAAAAAATATATAAAAAAATAGTGATTTAGTGTATTTTTGGTGTCTTAATTGTTGAGGTGATCAATTTATTTTACATTCGCGGTGTTTATTTCGTGTATATTAAGGGAAAATATGCTGAATATTTAATTAAAAGTGATTTTAAAGTCATTAATTAATTTATTTTGCAATTATTACTAAACATATAAGTACAGAAAAGTGCGAATGGAAAAGTGAATAAGAGAAGTGTTTTTCGGCACCTATATTTTTAATAATAATATCATAATATATGTATTAATCACTTTAAAATCACTTTTAATTCCATAACTACACAAAACATTAAATATTCAACATTTTTTTCGTAAATAAACATGAAAAAACACCGTGAATGTGAAAAAAAAGTTGATCGCCTTAACAATTTGAACACTTAAACACACTTAATCACCAAATTTGTTTTATTTTTTTAATGAAATCACTAAAAAACTATTCACTGATAAATCCAAGTGCAGTTAAAAGTGTTAAAATACAATATTTTATCACTTTTTACTGCAAAATAAACACAAAAATTCTGCGCGTACGGCTTCCGCGCCATGTTACTCCGGTGTGTGGTGACTTTTGGGACCATTACCACCACCACGAAAAATACATCTACGAGGCCATAGCCTTCTATATATACAAGCCATGCACAACTTTTGAGCTGCTTGAGTGTGCAGTAGTACTTTGACCGGGTCTGTCTAAACGTCAAAGTTTGTTCGGTAGTGAAATACGTGTCGCCTCGCATAAAAATTTGTTAAATTTGCAGTTAAATAAGTATTAAATATATATTAAAGTTAATAAAATCGCGCGTGAATTAGTGCTCCAGTGTTTTAATAGAAAAAATTAAAAAAAGTGAATGATTAAGTGCTTAATGATTAAGTTTTTAAGAGTGGTAAATGATAAGGTGGTTATTTTTGTTTACATTCGTGGTGGTTTTTTGAGTTAATTTAGCGAAAAAATGTTTAATTTGTGTCGTAATGATTTAAAAATGAATTTAAAGTGATTAAAGAGTGTCATAGAATAATTTTTAAATACATAAGTGCAGAAAAATGTGTAGGGAAAAGCCAAAAATTGCTATTCATATTGTTTATACTTATGTTTTTAATAGCTATTCCATAATAATTTCAAATCACTTGAAATTCACTTTTAATTGTGCACTTATGTATATTTTAATAGCTATTACATGATAATTTTAAACCACTTTAAATTCATTTTTAATTCATTACGACACAAATTCAACATTTTTTCGCTAAATTAACTCAAAAAACCACCGCGAATGTAAACAATAATGGTCACCTTATCAATCAACACTCTTAAAATACCCTTAATCACTCACTTCCCTCAGATCACTAAATAACTAATCACTGGTTATCCACACGCGATTTTATGCACTTTAATGAATTATTTAATACTTATACTTTACAATTTCAACACTTTTTTTTAAACTTTGCTTTATTTTTTATATAATAAAATTGTAAATTATAAGTATTAAATAGTGTATAAAATCGGGCACTAATTCACGCGCGATTTTATTAACTTTAATATATATTTAATGCTTATTTAACTGCAAATTTAACAAATTTTTATGCGCGGCGACACGTATTTCACTACCGAACAAACTTTGACGTTTAAGAGACCCGGTCAAAGTACTACTACATGCAAAAGCGTTTGCATGGCTTGTATATATAGAAGGCTATGACGAGGCCTGTAGTTGAGAGGGTCTTGATTCATTTCATCCTCTCGCATACATTCGCTGCTGTTTGCGATGGCGTGCGAGAATATGACATGAATTTTGAGAGCGGCGCGAGAATATAAAACGAATGCTGAGAGCAGCCTCTGTATTGCAACATTCAAACACAATCCCTCTCACCAAGCGCGGGCTATTTTGCCTCACACACTTATAATTATACGCTGCTGTTTGTAAGTGGAGCTCAACTAAAAGTTTCCATGCTCTAGCCAGCTGCATAGGCACAAGTGCCCAGAAACGCGTGTAGCAACAAAATGCGCGTGTCGCCATCATTGCAGCAAGTGTCCAGAAACGCGTGTAGCAACAAAATGCGCGTGTCGCGAATTCTTTGTTTTACCCCCAGCGAAAAAGTGCCAAACGCGCCTAAAGAAGTTAACACTTCAAAAAATAATAAAGCAAGTTAGAGCAATACAGAGTAGAAAATCTCATGAAATACTTTTCAGGTAAGAATTTTCCAAGTGAGTTGTCAGAAGTTCAACCTGTCAGTTTTTAGAAGTATATTTAAAAAAAACAATACTAATTAAAAAAATGGAAAAATATTTATTAATGCAATAAATGGAAGCGCTTGATGATTCTTCTGAAAAACCGAGAAGAGTTACTGCAGAAGAACACCTAGTAGATATGTTAGCAGGTCCTAATCCCACGTTCACAAAACATACTTTTAAGTCGGCTGGGCTGAGGCAACCCGCTCTCATAAAAAGCACCATTGCACGTCCGGCAGACCAGGGCTAGAGGCATTCTGCTGGAGCTGGGACATACCTCCGCCGAAAACAAGGCGTCACTGGCAAGCGCGTTGAGATCGGCGGTAGGGGGAACAAGCACTGTTAGGGAACTGATACCGAAGTCCATGTTAGAAGGCCGCCGCGTCAAGGATCCTTGAGAATGGGCGAGTGCTCATTGGCTTCGTTAGATGCCAAGTGAGACACGGGGTAGATGTAAAGCGCTGCTTCCGTTGCCTCGGATACCGGCCTTAGCTCAACCTGCAGCGGGCCAGATAGAAGTAGGTTGTACTACCGCTGTGTGGCGGACCACAAGGGCGCGGGCTGTACAGCCGACCGCTCGTGTTTCCTATGTTCCGCCGGGAATATGAAGGACACGAACCACGTGGCGGGGTCGAAAGGCTGTTGAGCCTTTAGGGAGGCGTCCAGCAGAACATCGCAATAACCCGTATATTGCAGGCAAATCTCCACAGGAGTAGGACGGCCGATGACCTATTAACCCAGCTCTAGTACTTATCAGCGAGTAGTACCGGGAAAAAGCTGACTGGTAGATATAATAAACACAATCTACGCACTTTTAATTTAAACCTTTATTGAGGTCTGGCGTGTACCTATTAAAAAACTGTATTTCATTTTACTGTACTGTAATTTATTTTTAACGGTCTTCGGTCAGTTTATTTTGTGGCCGTTGACCAACTGAAGTTAATTGCCTGCCCGAAGTTGCTCTACCAAAAAAAAAAATAAAAGCAGAAACCCGTGCTCCAGCTCAACTTCGAGCAAGCGCATGAAACACAAATCAAAGCAACTTCTGGCAAGTTTGAGCAGTAAAATTGCTCATGAAACACCTTTTCGTTTGATATGCCTCATTTTACACGAGGAAACACGAAACAAAAAGTTTCCTGGAAGCTTGCTCGGTTTGTAGGGAAGGGATGAGAGAGGGCTTGAAAAAACATGTCCTTCCTCAAGCCTTCTCTCACTTCCGCCCTTCAAACTGAGCAAGCTTGAAAGAAACTTTTTGTTTCTTGCTTCATCGTGTAAAATGGGCCTATCTTAACCTAGAGCAACTCAAAGCTCAATAAACAAAGCTAGAGTTTGAGGTGACATCTGTAATTTCAACATGATACTTCAATAAATATTATAAAATTACAAATTTTCAACTTATTATAAACATTAATCAATTTTAAAAGGACAACATTTTTAATTAATTAATTAATTTTATTTTATAAACAACCTTCAATATTAAAACAAAATTTGTTTTCCTTTCACTTCGCAATATTTCCCACCTACGCCAAACTTCACGCCACATTTTTCACTTGACATTTTCAATCTGTTCCCCAACTCTTGTCCACAAAAAAAAAAGATTATTTCAGAAAGTTTTAAAACATATTTTTAAGCCCTTTAAAACGGGAAATTCGGATCAAATTTACAGTAAATATATTAAAAATATAAAGTAAATATAAATTTTATATAGTATAGCTATGAAACAGATTGCTTAAAACGTAAAAAAATATAAAAAGAAAAAATTCGGCATCGGGAAATGAAATTTTTAACGCAATACAACTAAAAAAAAATCCTTCGTAATTATCGATTCTTTTATGTGTGTGTTTTTTCATATATAAAGACGACAAAAACATATGTGTTTATATATATATAAAGTTATATTTTTGAACACAAATGAATGTTTTAATTTTTTTACGTAAAAGTAAAAAGAAAAAGTTATTTTAAATAAAAGTACGCGAATGTGTATGTGAGAGGGGGGAAAACAGATCGTGCAAAACGTCAAAAATTTATAAATTTCTAAAAAAAAATAATACACAACGGGGTGGGTTTTTTGTTTTAAAGAGTTTTTTTCGTGAAAGATTTTCTTATTTATATTTATTAATCAGGAAAATAAGTTTAAAGTGGTGATTTATAACAATAAAGAAAGAAAATCAACATTTACGTGTGAAAATTATATATAGTAATAAATTCGTTTCGGGAGCACCCCTAGAGAAAAGGTAGAGAAGGGATCGGATGCCAAAATGAATATCGTCGGAGATTATGAATACAGCACCAAGGATATGCTTGGCCATGGAGCCTTTGCTGTTGTGTATAAAGGAAGGCACAGAAAGGTGAGCTATAATAAATCAATTAAACAAAAATCCACATTTTTAAGTTTATATTATTTATTAATAATTAAACTTTTACAGTTACCTTATATGGTTGGTATTTATATAAATATCAAAACAAACACACTTCTCCTCTGTCTCACAAAAACGCTGCCATATAACACAGTTGTTGGCAACCTTCACAAAAATAGTATGATTTTTCAAAAAAATCCGGTAAAAAAATTTATTTGGCCTTTATAAGCACTTGTTTTTTGTTTTAACATTTATTTTTGTGTTTTTTTTTATAAGTATATGCACTACGTTGTCCTAATCTTATCTGTTGACGTTATTGAAAAAAGTGTTGCGTATTATGAAAAGAACCAACGCAACAAAATATTCTTGTTTTTTTTTCATATTAAATCTAGGTCATTTTTCTTTTCATCCATTTCTAGAGATCAAAAACAATAATATAATAAAACTTCGCCTGGAGATATTTCATAACTTAAAATTTGAATGTGGATTAATAAATAAAATTGTTTAATAGGTACATTATATGCATATAGAATCATCATCTGACGACTTTGTATATTAAATTTTCATCCATCTTAGCAATGTTTTTATATAGTTCCATACAATTTGCTTTCTCTTAATAAAGATTTTACCATATAAACAAGATAAATTAGTATCTTATTTAACTGTTATAGGCTTGTACGTATAAGTATATAATAGATAACATTAAGAAAATGAAAGTTTGTTTAAACTTTGACCTTTTTTTCTCTATTTATCGAAAATTCAGAGTCAACACAATTTTCTTCATTATTAAGGTTAAAACTTGGCTTAAAAGTTTCTTGTATATCTTTAGCAGATTATCTGGTAAAATTGCATGTCTTACGACATTTTCACTAAAAATTAAGTAAATTAAAAGAATTTTGTGCCGATGAATGATGAAATTCGAGATATATGTATGTAGATAGATGATTCACAAGTAATTACATGGATTCGATTTCGTGTTCCCAAACACCTGTTGATATTGATTTCTAAATATATGTACATATGACAGGTAGTATGTAAAAGAGTAGGAAGTGAGTAAGTGGAATAAAAATATATTTCGACTAGGTTGTGGCTGTTCCTTCCTTTCCGACTAGAGCTGCTATTCGATATTGCACACTATACGAAGAAAAAAGATTGTCGATAGTACAAAGGGCCTTTCCTGAGCCTCTAGTCTTCCACATAAAAAAAACTTTAGAATGGTATTACTTAAGTATATACTTTACTAATGGCATAACATTTTTCTTCTTTTCCCTGTGTGAGGTATTGGTCCAAAGGTACTGCGGCCATTCATTTGGCCTATTGTAATACATTCCTATACCTTATAACTATTTGTAGACCAGACTGCTTAAACAAGTTCAGCAGTTTGCCTAGCAGTTTATCGCTTAGACTTGAATGTTCGAGCAGAGACTTCTCGAACAAAGAAACCCACAGCTCCTCGCTATTGCCGGGCATTCACAGAGAACGTGAAGGGCAGACTCTTCCTCCTCTAGGTTAAGAGTGCAGACCTTATCGCCCTAATTGCCGCTTGACTATCAGAGAAGATAAAGATCCGTTTGTTATGGTAGGTCCTTCTTAAGTTTTTACGAGTGCATGCCAGTTATCGTACTCCTTTGCTTTAAAGACAGTTGCTAGGGTGCCTAGGCTTATCGCCGTGCTGAATCTGGGGCTGTCACTCCAGATTCCGGCGCCCATACCTGTCTCTGTTTTAGAACCATCCGTGTACCATACTAATCCGCCGACAATACTTTAGGAAAAGTCCAGGTTAGCCTATCCTGTATGTGCACAGAAGGTTGCTCAAATTTTGAGATTTCAAAGGGCATGCAGTCCGACAGCATCGCCGCTTCCGGAATCTCTTCTTTGATGTTGATTATTATAGAATGTCCTCGCCCAAGACATCGTTTATGGCAGACTTCTCTACCTCGAGGTGGAGGTTTGCTTAAATTGGTTATGAAACCCTTAAGCATCGTTCTGTGCCACCAAACTAAAGCTCCATAAGTTACCATGGGCCTAATGATGGTGGTGTATATCCAATACATGGTTTTCGGTTGCAAACCCCATGTGGAACCACAAGCCCATAGGGATCTGCGCGTCCTGTTTATCAGAGTGTCCATGTGCTGTTGCCAGTTTAGCCTGCCATCAAAAGTCACCCCTAAGTATTTGGCTTGCTGTAAAAAGCCAATAGTTCTGCCTACGAGTGTAGGTTCCGAAATACCCGGTAGTGAATAAGTCCTACGCTGGCGCACCAACTAAAGACCAAGGCACCACAGAAGTGGAGATAAAACTCCTCCCTGTGGACAGCCTTTTGTATAGTGCCCTCCAGAGACCCATCAATATTAGAGATTATTAGACTAGCTACTTAGACTACGTCTTCTTAGAACCCTGTCCTATGTATTGTCGAAGGCTTCCTTAGGAAGGCCGTCAGCGCAACTCCTTTGTTTAGTGCTGTGGAATCTAGCCTGAGCACCAGATTGTGCAGTGCTGTCTCAGTGGACTTGCCCGCTTGGTACGTATGCTGGGGCAATTTTCTCCATTGTTTCCAAGGCAAAAGTCGAGAGACTTATCGGCCTGAAAGATTTAACCGTGGTGTAATCCGAACCACTGGCTTGGGCACAAATGTTATGTTGACGTTCCTCTATGGATATATAATGGATGGGATATAACCAGGTCCAAAGGAAGCCCTGAATATTTTGCATAATAAGTGAGTGACTGGTCGCAGTCCTCCTATAGCAGAATGAGATAGATCCCGTATGCTCCAGGGGACGGACTTGTTTGGTTTGAAGGGTCTAATTACGAGACCAGCCAGTTACTCACGTAAGTGGCAACGTATTGAGTGGCTAGCGTGTTGACTATAACCTCACGTCTCCTACCGTTGTTGAAAGTAGGATCCATGCTGTGATTTAATATGTCCAGGTTAGTAGTTAAGAGATAATCAAAAAGGTATTTACCCCTCTTGTTCACTCTGGGCATTTTCGAGAATTCACCATGGTAGCTACCAGTCGAACCAGAAGTTAATCTACCACGTTCAAAAATTGATTACTTGCCATAAGTCACCACTCAACATGTTCTACTATTCACCGGTAAGGTAACCAGGGTCTCACCAACAGGATAAGGGGTAAGTAATCGATGGTAGATTAACTTCTCGTTCGACTGGTAGCTACCATGGTGAATTCTCGAAAATGCCCTCTACTACTGCCCCAGGCGTCATAATGGGCGTTCGCATCGCATCCTACGATGAACTGCCCGCCACTGTTAGAGTGATCACGATATCCTTGAGTTCTTTGGATGGTGGTAGGTCCCTGCAGTTGTAGGGGAGGTATGCTGAATCATGCTCTTGCGGTCCCCTTGCTAATCTGTATTTTCACCACTACCAGATCTCTCGACGATTTATGTGTGACGAAAGTAGTTAGGGTTTTTATTGTAAACTACATATACAAGTCAGAGGGTCGCCGTACACATCACTGCACGCATTGCTGTAGCTGGCTGCCCGCAAACCCTGCATAGCACCGTTACTTACCCATGGCTCCTGTACACCAGCCACGCCAACATACTGCCAGCCCATACTGTGTTGCAGGTTGCATTGTACCACCCGCCAGCATGAGTCTCCTTTTTTAAGCCAATCTTTTTGAATTTGATTCGGCCGAAACCGTAGGATAGGGAGATGGTCTTTTAGCCGTATGAACGACCTCTCGGCAATTCTAAGGGCAAGAGTTTGACCGCTCTGGTCCACCTTTCTACCAATCACTTGCCAGAAGGTCACTTCAATTGGCTGGTTTTGAATTTCCATCCTGCGTCATTAGGAACCCAGAACGCGATCCGCTTGAATTTGGGAAGTTCCTTCTCCGCGAGTATTTTGAGGTTGGACCCTTCCCTAACCTGCAGCCTGGTGACAGCATTCGTCAGCCATTTCGTGGTAGGTTCGTTGGCGCAGGCGATCTTAATGAGCCCACCCTTACACCCAAAAACTGAGGTAGAATCGCCTTTAAGCCTTTTGTCCACTTCAGTCGAGATGGAATCGCAAATAGAGGAAGATTGCTCCACCGTCAATTTGCCTTCGGGGTAGTTGTCCAGGACCGCTGAAATCGTGCTCCCAGCCACCTTGTCCCAGTATGAGGGTTTGCGACTTTCCCTTTTTTCTTCTGGGGTGCCTGTCCAGCCGGAGAATCCTCTGAAGGTTGCCATTTTGGCAATGCATCAGTTGGGTCCAGCATGCGACATTGCCCGCTAGAAGACTAATTTTCTGGTGGGTCCAAAAACAGCGGATGTCTAGGTCCGCTCCTTGGCGCCTGCTTTTTCTTGCTAGGCTACACAGTCTTACCGTCAACCTTAACAATTACTTCTTCAACAACATTGCTTATTAGTTAGTTCTTCAACAACATTGCTTACTGCATCAGACCCACAGCCTCCTTTGTATGACTTTTTTTGAATTTTGGTCCATAAAAGTCCCACGAGTATGGCAGGAAAGAGAAGGTCCATCCTGACAGGGCCTCCACATCAGGATAAGATTATGAGCGAATTAAAATAGGATAATATGTAATAGTTACCAAAAACTAAAAAATAAATGCAAAATAAGTATTGGAATCAATTTTAATTGATAGAACAACATACCATTTCATTTGTTGATGTCTTCCATACTGATAAAGCGTTTTAGAATGATATTACTTAAGTGTATGCATTATTAATGGCATACCAACCTTACTATCAACATCATCTATTGTGTCAATTCATAAATAATGTGAGTTTTCCTAATGCATGTATTTAAGGGAGTGGGGTTGAACTACCTGCATTAACTTGTAATTAAAAACAGGTACGAATTATACCTTATTCTTATTCTTAATGCAAAGCGGTAAGAGAAGCTTAGATTTGGTTATTCAAACGTTCATTGACACTCAAATGCCATCGGGGAAAGTTGACAAACTGAGTCAATGGGTTCCTTACCAACTCGGAGTCTAATTGCGCGCAAAGAGTGAGTGAGTGTAGGGATACAGAATTAGTGGAAAGTATTCGAGTAAATACTCATGAGTAGAAACGAAAGAAAATTATTCAATAGGTGCCCAGTATACCAAGATTTCTGAGTATGATTGAACCTTAGGCTTAGGCTTAGGCCGAAGGTTACGGCAAGAGCCGAACAATTGGAATCGGCTTCGGCGTAAAAGTGACCTTCAGTCGGACACTAGTTTTAATGTTTGGTAGTTAACTTATTTTAATTATCGAGGATAGATTAGGCTTAGGAGTACCTTCTTTTTGAGTTCCTGGGTGTTGTAATAGTGGACTACATTCTAATTGTGGCTCAATGGATATATGAAGGACCAATTCACGACGAGTTCGGAGGTACTAGTTTGCGCATTATCCGACTTTATTAGGATGGTTTCCAAGGCCATTAATCAAATAAACGCATTGTGTTGGAGGCAAGCCCAAATTAGGAATTTAAGTTGAACAATTTTTTTAAATTTGGATATGTGTTCGTCCAATCAAGGCTACTCGGTCAAAACTTTACTGAAGATGTTAATATATGGACGATGATTTGAATCATAAATTGATTATGTTGCGACTTTTCATAGATAGATCACAGTACTTCTTTTTGAAGGTGTTGGGTTCGAAGTTGAGTTTGAAATTAGTTTTATATTCATTGATTAAGTTGAATATAACTTTACGATAACAAAGACAACGTTTGGCACGTGCTTGGCATATATTATTGTAATTTTTGTACATTTGCATTGATAAATGCACCAATTAAGACAATGGTACTTTAAAATTCACTAGCTAAAGAAAGTGTCTGGCATCGCTCTGGAACTGTTCTTTATGATGTTTTTATATTACAAAACGACAACGACATGAATCAAATGGGTCTGCAGAAAGAAGTAGGATTCCAGTAACATATTCACCTAGCTAAAGTCTCGATTGGTTGTAGTTATGTTAATATAATCCGTTCTCTCAAGAAAAACCACATATTTTTCCACGTTGATAACGCCATGTCGAACCTCGAGTAATTACTTAAGAACTCTTACCATATTACTTATACAAATTCGTACAATCACGCCAATCGATCTCTTCAAATATGATATAATAGAGTAACCCTTCTAACACAGAAGGCGATGGGCTGAGAAACATTTACCACTGGCTCAGCAAACACGAAAGCATATACAAGAAACAGAAACAAATAATAGAGGAACGTGCAAAGCAAAGATGGAGTCACGCCACATGAAAAAGAGATTTTTTAAGAGCACTTTCACTTGCTGGCATGATAAAAACACTAATATTTCAATTGACATTAATGAGCATGCTATTAACAGGTTCGTACTTACCATAATTCGTATTAGAGGAATTAGTGTGAAACAGAGGGTTACCCCTCAAGTTATAATTATTCGCTCTAAACGACGCATGGTTTCGCAAGAAACCTGAGTCCACCTTACTATTCAGTAGCCGATGAACGAAAATAACGGCAGCAACCTCGCGACGCTTATAGAGAGAGATTAAGTTGATTACTTTAAGCCTGTTCTCGTAAGACGGAAGAATAAGAATTATCCCTAGGGAGGCCGCTGAGTGCAAACCGGACAAACTTCCTTTGAACCGATCTGACTCATCCAATTTGGGAGGAGTAGTGAGTAGACCACAGCTGGGGGCGTATTTGAGTAAAGGCCTGACTAAAGATATGTACAAGTGCTTAGGGGATTGTTGAATTCCTTAGACCATCTTTTTATAAATCCCAGAACTAAACTGCTCTTGGAAAAGATATAATCGATGTGAGTGCAAAAATCCAGCTTACAATCAAACCTAACCCTAACATCAGTTACAGAGTTTATGCGGGAGACTATGTTGTCGAGAAAAGTATAGTCAAGAACACCAAGAATAGAAGGTGTTGAGGTCAATTTGCAAAAGTTTGCAAATCTCGGTACTTTTTATGAGACGGTACAGTTTGATGTCATTGGCGAAAATAAGGATATTACAGTGCTTTTTAGTAAGGTCACAATGTCATCGATTGATAAGATAAAAAGCAGAGGACCTAGATGACTACCTTGCGGGACGCCAGCGGACGCTTCAATGTTTCTGGATTTGACTCCACGGAATAGAACTTGGTAGGATCTGTCGGCAAATTATGATTGGAACCATACCACAATGGCATCGAGTGATAGAGCTTGCCAAAAGGCCTTACTGACTTACTTACTTATTCCCCTTTAATGCCTCATGGGACATAGGGCGGAAACAGTTACCCTCCAGCGGACTCTGTTTTTGCGACAGCTCTCAGCTCCGACCAGGACCTTTTAGTTGTTGCGGCCTTTGTTAAGTCTCTTAGAGATAGGAACGATCTCTGAATAAATAATAGATTCAAGGAGTTTTGGTATACACGATAACTTCGCAATCGATCGATAATCCGATATCTCGTTCTTGGGTCCCTTTTTATGAACAGGGATTATAAAAGAGTTCTTCCATAAAGTTGTAAACGGCAAAGGTTACAAATGATTTTAAAGTTGCCGTTGTTCCGATCCGATTTTCTTATATTCGTACTTGCTCAAGTTGGTTCTTATAAACATCAATAAACTCTCTTTCTTTCATACTTTTCCCACACTACACCTTACTACAATGGAGCATAACCTTCAACGATTTCAGTGATTTAACAATCAATCAAACTTCTTTTGTTGGGAAGGAATACTGAATAGTAAACGAAGCAAATAGTTTATGTACGTTTCATTATGTCATTGAGCATATTTGTATCTAGCAAATCATGAAATATGTAGTTATATAATAAGCACAAAGTGTTCGTCGGTAATAAGTCTAAACTGTTTGCAAAGTTTTTATAATCAATTCCGTTTACTGAAACGATATCGTTCGATAGAAAGCAGTAAAAATGTATTTCTCATTTCGAGACTTGTCAAACTACAATTGAAAACGAAGGAAAAACAAGTCACGTATTTCTCTTCGACTCGACAAATCTCCTTCCTTAAATGTCCAAAAACTGGAAGAGTTTAGTCTAGAGGGCGAATGGTTTAAAGTAATTTAGGGATGAGGTCCTTAAAGGAAAGTTTTTAAGGCGTAAAATATAAAGCGCTGCAGGAAATGATAAAAGTTTACTTACTGCTTTTGCCATTAATCCGATGATGTAGTTTGTGTTGTTGCCCTTTAAATTTCCGTATTTGGTTAAGCTGGAGATTAATGGGTGAGCAAGTTATTTCTATGAGTTATTTGTCCATTAATTTAATTGAATCTAAAAGAGAATAATTTATTTTAAAATATCGTCGTAGTATTAAGGTTGCCAATTTTTTTAAGTATTGCGACTTATTTTTGTTCCGTGAATAGAGTCTGCGACTTATGTATTGGATCAGTCCATAAATAATGCGGTATTACAAATGCATGAACTCAAGCTTGGCGGGGAGGGATTAAACTACTTGTTATTAAAATACAGGTAGTAATTTTACTTTGTTCTTATTTTTAAAAGTTGGAAGTGTGCAGTGTAGTTCTAACGGTAGTTTTTTAAACGAAGTAATGGAACTGACAAAAGAGCATAATCGGCATTGAGTTCAAGAGTTCAATCCACACACCAGTCACTTTCAAACTCTTCCCCTGGGATGGCCATGGCGTAACAAACCTTAATGAGAAATTACAGACGTTGAAAGTCAAAATGCTAGTTGCAGGATTTAAATTGCGCAACAGAAAGATTGGAGCGAGAGCCTTTAGGTAGGGGACGTGATGTGGTATTCCTAGTGGCTTAAGAATGTGTAAGAATTCTACAAGGTAATGTACAACATTCTCGACTTTCAAGCACTGTAACTACACCCATAAGATGATTTCTAACCCTAATGTTCTAGAGCGTTCTGTTTAGAGCCTCGATACCTTTCTATGGTGCACTCATCACACATTATAACTTTGGCTTATAAGAGAACGAGCTAAAGAAGGCATTGGTTGTAAACAACATCGAAGACTCTACCAGCATTTACCATCTAACATCTTCCACAAGACTGTCTCAGTATTTCTCCCACAATTTAAGGAGATCTCGAACTTGGCAGAAAACCAACGTGATGACAAATAGTTCCCGCATTTTATTAGTAGAGTTAGAGAAGGCGGCTTCTTCCAGAGTGCGATACCAATGTGCATCGTTCTCCAGCAAGCCAAGAACTCTGAACGCTCCGCCACCTAAAACGTCCGGTGGAATACTTCTGCCAAATTTAAGTAAGTGGTATGAGGGATCCGCACCCCCAATTCATATTGATACATGACTAGTCCGTCATGTCGTTCACGCTATGGTTCAGCTTAGCCTGGAGAAGGCTGTGAGCCTCGCAGTTGAATTTTTGGATGTTGTATGAGTTTATTTTTATTACGCAGGCGCCTGTGCCGCAATCGTCGGGGTTAGCTTGAGATAACCTCTTTGGAGTGTTATGCCTCCTAAAACAAGTAAATCCCGCTAACCAAGTCTGTGACGCCAGGCAGTATCATACTATAAGGAAGTATACCGTACGTTAGGTGAATGAACCATTACATTTTCGAGCAATGCCGACGATAGAACAAAGAAGTTCGACAAAAAATGAAATCGGAGCGAGAAGCGTAGTGGAACAACGTTGCGGTCGACATGGAAGAAGCGACGTTGAGGCACGATACCGGACGCAATGAAGAAGTGAAGAAGGCAATAACATCGCTGAAAAATGGAAAAGTGGCAGGGAATAGATCAAGTAATTGCCAAGATGATCAAAGCCGGAAGAGATGTCTTATCACAACTCCCCGTCCTCATAACACACATATGGCATTCGGATCGTGCCCCATGGGCGCGGAAGAAAGCGATCGTTGTGTCAATTTTGAAAAAAGGCTACAGTCGGCAATGCAAGAATTATCGCGGTATTAGCCTCCTTTCGATCGTCGGCAAAGTATTTACGAAAATCATACAATCGAAGCTACAGAAACATCGAGAGCAAACGAGCCGGAAAGAACAAGCGGGATTTAGACTACATCAAGGAAGCATTAATCAAATATTCGCTCTTCGTCAGGTAATGGAAGAAGAATTCGTTGAGGCAAACGAACTGTCGTCGTTTCATCCATTTTAAATCCGCTTTCGATTGCATCGATTGGGACAGCTTGTGGAGAGCCCTGGAAACCGAACCCGAGACGTCGTTTCGCTATTTCTCTTCAACGTTGTGATCGACGTGATTATGCGTGAAGCATTGTATGGACGACGCGGAGTTCGATACGACGACAAGTACGCAACCGACTTGATGTTCGCCGACGATAGCGGCGTCTTCGCTGATAATGGATACCGAAGCAACGGACATCTTATACGACATTTCCCGCATCGCCCGATCATACGAGTTAAAAATCAATGCGGAAAAGACCTCGATGTTATCCAAATCAAACAGGTTTCGATGTGCAGATATTTGGGATCATTGGCTGAGGAAAAGAGAGTGGCATCGACGGCTGACGTTCACAGTCCCATCGGCCAACATTCGTCTCACTCAAGTGGTGCATATGGAAACGAGCAAATATTACTATCAAAACGAAAGTACGCCTTTACCGAACGTTGATCCTTCCAATTCTTGATGGATCGGAAACGTGGACACTGCTCAAGCCGGACGTCAGCAAGCTCGAGGTTTTCCAAATGCGATGCTTGATGCAGATTCTCGGTATCTCACTTCGCAATCGCCTTCGAAACGAGACAGTTAGACACTGATCGAAGAAGAAATACAAAAATGTATCTATGGTAGGGTATGAGGGTGGGTTGAGCGGGATATGTATTGCCGTACATGCAGGAAGTTATTAATTTCAGTGGAACCGTCGAATAGTGATCCAAGTGTTGATATTGCTAGCTACTTTCTTTCTTACAGTGGTAAAGAGTCTTTGGAAGCGCAAAAGTTGCTATCACAAATTATTTTGATGGCACGGTTTTGCACCTTATCGAGACATCTGGAATGGATGTCTTGTTTCTTGCAATTCAATTTCACTTTAAACGTCTTTTTGTTGACTTTTGTGAAACCTTATTTATCATAAATCCATTAATTTCTTTTATTTACATTTTCAGAAATCGAATTTTCCCGTGGCAATTAAATGCATAACAAAAAAAGGATTAATCAAGTCACAAAATCTACTCGGAAAAGAAATAAAAATCCTTAAGGAATTAACGGAGCTACATCATGAAAATGTTGTCGCATTGCTTGACTGCAAGGAATCACAGGATAATGTTCATTTGGTTATGGAGGTAAGTGCATTTTTTACTACTTTATATTAACAGCAAATATACCTCTCAAGGAGACAAAATCCTTAGTGAAAATTTCTCGGCGCCAGTTTGTCTAAAACGTAAATAAATTCAAGCCATGCGTTTCTTCACACATAAAAGGAAGCTTTCGTAGCTTTCGCTGGTAAAAGGAAAAAGGGGGATATACTTTCAAGGTTTATCAATACTCTCATAAAGCTATTTTAAAGGATATTCCTCGCTACTTTGGTGCTGTTGTTGGTGGTTGCTGTTGCCTTAAAGAGTCTTAAAGTTAGTAGAAAATTCTTTTGATAGTTCAGATTCTGTAAATATTGCAAAGAAATAGAAAGGGAAAATCAATATTGAATAAATTGAAGCCACGCCTGGCACACATATAACACATACACGTTTTCATGATATTCTTTCAATATCGAAACCTTGATCCTGAAATTGAGATGAAATAAACAGGAAGCACATAATTGCATACATACTTAATTGGCCAATTACAAACACTTACATTCAGATGAACAAAAGTACAATCTGAAATCACGATTTATTTGCAAAAAAGGACCCTTTCCCGTCATCATTTGTATTCCCTTTGGGTTCCTTTAATTTGTATAGTTGCCATACCCAGCAAAAAAAGGACGACATTTCCGTGTCGGTCTTTTGGACATTGAGAAAATTGAATTATTTTCGGGTTCTAATATAAGTAAACAAACGCGAAACGAAATAATAATAATATGAAAACCTACTTAAACAACCTTCTTTGAAGGACCTTCATTTCTGTTTACTTGAATTTTGTAATGGAGGAGGGCTTGTTTTCTTGGTTACTTTAATATGGTTTTCTAAGGATGTTCGTCCACGCGGGGGGATAATATTAAAGTGTAAATGTCACCAGTTTTTTTACGTCATTTTTCGCGCGGCACAATTACATCATCGTTAAGGATATTTCTGTTGGCTTTCATTTCCCTGTACTGTACATATTTAATGAGATTTTGTCACGTGTATGAAGGTTCCGTTTTTTTTGGGAGAGATTATGTCGCATTAGCTTGCTTTAAGTGAAAGGAAATTTGACCGTAGGGACTATTAGGATTTTTAACAGTTTAAAAGCGATTTGTGAAATTGTATGATGAAATTTTTTTTGTCTGATGCAATAAACTGTTTATTTTGCAGTGATTTTGTAAAAGTTGAGGTGTTTCGGTAATTGGATTTAAAATGAATTAGGCTGTCTGAGTCTGTTTGTTGTTGATGTATGTCGGTCATTGCTGCTCCCCCTTTTTTGGGATCCTTGCTGGATGATGGAACTGTTCCTTCTATATGATATGGCAGCTGCCAATTATTTCTGGTTCCAAAAAATTTGAGCTGAGCGCGGCTGTCTAGCCTTCAATGTGGAAGGATTATGCGAAAGCGAGCCTCGGGTGTACTCCGTGGGGCTCTCCAATTCCACTCTGGCTATCTTTGCCCTAGCCCTCTCCGACTTAATTGGCCATAAAAGTCTTATCAGTATGGTAGGAAGGGAAAGATCCATCCTGACAGAACCTCCATATCAGGATAAGACCACAGTGCAAAAACAGCCCACGGAAATAGAGGCCCTCGACAAGATAGCTTTACATCTTGGCTTGGTAGGCCCCCGTCATATTAGCCCATCCCTTTCGGGGCAGCTTTCAGTTGCCACCACGAGGAGGTTATAATCGTACCACCAGTCGTGTATTTACACACATTATATGTTGCTCCTTTATTTCGCTGGCGTCTCACCACCAGTCCATCTTAGTTCTTGTAGTCTAATCCAGCTACACTCAACTACCAGCCCTATTCTGCTTAGTTGATAAATTGAAAGAGCTCTGTTATTCTTTCTAGCTCCCATTTTTTCAAATTTTAAAATTTGCTTGCTTTCTTCTTTTTCGATGACGTTTCTCTGCTCCGCAGCTTGCCTTCAGTTTCTTATGTTATGGAACTTTGCTACATTAGCCTTAACACTGTCTTTCCACATTGAACGTGGTTTGATAACTGGTATTTTCCCATCTGGTGGTAGATACATGATTTTTTTCGGTATTCTTGAGTCATCCAATCTTGGGACATGATCGGCCCAACCTAAATGCAGTAGCTTTTCCATGGTTGATAGCTTACACTCTCTGTATAAGTCTCGAATATAACCTGTCTGTTAATTTTTAGGAGATACTCCATGCTTCCTCATGTAGCTATTGTACGTATGATCATTTTGTAGATTGTTATTTTGGTTTTTCTGTGAATGTCTCTGGATATAATTACTGGCAGTAGTGAGAAGCGTGTACTATTTGCAGCATTCACGGGCCTTTCTTGTTGCCATTCTGGCCTACTTGGGTAATCGTCATAAATAATTTATTGAAGTCCAGAGTGGCAGGAATAGTATCGGACAATGATAGCTTTTGCTCCCGATTTAGTTCCTTGAGAATCGATAAGTGACCCACAAGGTCTCCTGGCTTAAAGGAGAATAGTCCCTGTAAACGCACCGCGTCCATCAAAGTCTCCTTCCTTAGAAGAAGGAGGGCAGAAAGCTTTAGACGGCTTCAATAGCCATAGTCGAACAAGTGTTTTTAGCTCCCTTGATACCAAGATAGGCCAGCCTTTGCATCATATTAAAGTACCCTTTTTTGTGGCTTTGAACCACCATACAAGGAATGCATACGTGATTATGAGCCTTCGTGTATAGCCAAAATATTAACGTTTGCGGCTTAAGATTTTGTCTACAAATTGACGACAAATATGGAGAGATGTAATTGCCTGAACTCTTGAGAAAACCATTTTTTACCATCTACAAACTTACTATATCATATACTACTTCCTTCTATTAGTAAATGGTACAATGACAGTTTTTTGAGGGTTAATACCCAAGTTCTTGCTCTGGCATCAACTATGCTATCATTCTGGATGAGGTCTGAGATGGTGTCATCATGATCGTCATGACGATGTTATCTGCCTGTGCTTTGATGCAGCCGATCTGAATGGCAAGAAGTTTGTTGATTTCGATTGACCATAGGAGAGGAAATAGGATATCTCCTTGAGGACAACCTTGAGCGGCCTTTAGGCCTACCCTAAGAGGGAAGTGAAGTTAGGTACCATTGTATATGAAAAAGAATGACTAAAATGGAAGTGAAGTGGAAGTTACGTATACTTCACTTTTGGGTTTGGCATATAATCGTAACTGATTCCCCATTTATCTCAGCAGTTATCAATGTGCTACTGAGATGTGCCATGATCCATCTCGTAAGGGGGGCTTTAATAAATAGCCTTTCTTACTGCATCTTCATCGCGTGAAAGATAGCGTACCCTCAAAATTAGGGCCAGAGCAAAGCTCCCCGGGCATAATGGCAGCAGAATTCGTCGAATGTTTTCCGTTGAAGGAGAGCCGAAAGTATTTAGTCTCTTAGCAGCCTTGAAGGGCTTCGATCTTATCCATCTTACTCTGTTTGTCAGACCTTTGTTCCTATTGTAGGACCGGTGGGCAAGAACTACCTCCGATCCACTGTTACGTCCTAAGCCCAATCCAGGGACAGTACTTGAGAACCGGGAAATTAGTTCGCATTAATAGTTCCACGGTATCATTTTGTCCTCCGTAAAGGACCCTTCAGAAGAATTGGACCATCTAAAGGAGTATTTATTTATTATTTTTTGTGTGCCCAAATTTTAAGAACATGACAACTCCGGTCAGATCATGAATAAAAATACAAAAAAAATTTTTTTTTTTAATACTTGTGATACAAATGTATACGAGAGTTTTAGAATGAATTTAATTAAATGTTCAGATCCATCCCCAACAATCCAACATTCACATATGCATAAAGAATAAAGTAAATTGGACAAAGATGATTTACTTTTTTCTTTGCAAGATGATGAAACCAAACAAAAGTTAATGTACTCCTCATGAAAATACTGCAGCTATGCAGTAACGTGTTAATTTTCTTGGCAACGAATGTGCTAATCATGAAACAGACAATTCCAAGAGGTGTAAAATAAAGATTTAGCACATCATTTTAATTGCATACTTTTGCCAGGGTGGCCACTTTCTGGAAAATCTGGAAAAACCTGGAAATTTAAGAATTATGGAAAAAAAGTCAGGGAATTATCATTCAACTCATGGAATTTTTTCATTCATAATATTCAAATTATTGTCCCACGAAATTTGTGTCTGTATCATTCATTGCGCATGAAGAGATGCCCAGAATAAACGAACGTCAAGGAAATTTTGTTAAACGACGAAAGATTAGCCCTCTCACTCTCAAGAACTCGAAATTATCGTTATCGAAATTATTGGAATTACATATATGTTATATGAACAGGGTGGGTGCCATACTCTATCAAAAGCCTTGAAAATATCTAAAGCAACAAGACTAGATTGACCAAATCCATGGAAACTTCGGTTGAGGTGAAACTTCGGTTGCATTGTTTCTCGTTGATAAGTAGGTTAGATTCTAAATATCCCATAAGCTTTTTGATGATTTTTGTCTCTAATTGCTATTGGGAGATATAGTTAGAAGGGTCGCTCGAGTCACCTTTTTTTGGTACGAGCTATAATACATGGGCAAGTTTCCAAGAGTCTGGGTAAACTCCGCAGTAGTATGATAGGGCAAAAAGCTTGCGCAGAGGTTTAGCCAAAGATGATGCGCATCAGTAGCTTTGTTGACATTAACTTGCAATAATAAATAAATAAAATCATAAGTTATTTTCAACATCCCAGTAGGAAGTTATTGTAATCGGTCCGAAAATTGAAATCGAAATTTTCAACGTATTTTCATGTTTCAAGGTTCCAATAGCATTTTAAGCAAAAAATTGCATTTTTTCCTGCACGATATCGTGCGAGCCATAAAAGATATCAACTTCGTTGAGGTGTCGTTCGAAGCGTATTAGCGGAAATATGATCTGTACCTGTCCAATATCGCGTGAACCAACAATGATACTGACTTCATTTAGATGCCGATCGCAGCGTATTACCGAAGTAATACTTTGAAAAGGTTTTCTTAAAATTTGGTCAAGCGGTTCTTTTGTTTGAACGTCGAACGTGATTTTTGTGCCTGCACGATATCACGGGCTCCAAGATCGATATCGACTTGGTTTAGGTGCCGATCGAAACGTATTAACGGAAATGTGATCTGCAAAAATTTTCTTAAAATTCGGCCAAGCCGTTTTCCTGTTTAAACGACGCTCATGATTTTGAACCTGCACGATATCGCGTAAACCAAAAATGATACTGACTTTTTTGAGTTACCGATCGAAGCACATTAACGGAAACATGCTCTGAAGAAAATTTCATAACATTCGGTAAAGCCTTTTTTGTTTAAATGGAAAGTCTTTGGCTAAAGGTCACAAGGACCTTAACCCTAGGACCCTACACTGGGGTTCTTCAAACCCCACAAAGTTTTACCGGCCCTGGCGTTTCGGCTGTATTAGTGGTAGGGCCAAGCGATTTTTACCATTAGGAGGGGGACCAGTATAGAGAAGAGTGCTGCAGAGAAAATCTTTAGTTCTATTTTAGAAGTGACACAGTGAATATTTGTTTAAACGTTGGGGTTAGCGTAACCCCACTATTATTGCTATACTTGATTTCTTGATAATATTCATCGCTTGCAAAAATTCTGATATCCTTCGAATTTTCGATTCATACATTTTTTACGTGTTATTTATACCTTTTTCTTTAGTACTCAAGCCTAAAGTTATTTAAAAAAAAGCACGAAAAAAATTTAATAAGTTTTTCCTTAAATTTTAATAAAAATTGCAAAAATAATTTTGTTCATGTTTTTAATTGCACTTTTTTCGGGCAAAATTTTATCTAATGCCAATTTTAATTTTGCCATATACCACGCGATTCTGCACCTTCTGCTGATTAAAATTAGAAAAAAAAGGCTTATCTACAATGAAAACTCACTTAACGGTATCGAGTTAAAATACTGGGGTGCACGTAACCCCTATGTAGGAGATTTGTTATATTTGAATAGTGTAGGGTCCTAGGGTTAAATTGATTAGTTTTGCTAATAAACTCGTAGAGTGAAACCCGTTCTTAATAACATTACCTTTTCTGGTTTCAGCTGAGGGAAAGCTTTCCATCAAGTCGTCATCTGTCAAAATCCTAGCACTCTTTAAAAATAGTGCACAAATTACCTTACCCTTTACAAACTCAACGAATTTTTCAAACCATAGGTCAACACTTTTTGGGCTGGGAATTGTTTTCCGCGTCCCACAGTTTATGGAAATTTAAGTTCATCTCGGAATTTCCAGTAGTTACTGAGCAATTTGGACTTTCTGGTCAAGTCCAACAAGTCTTTTACATTGATTACTTTCGCTAATATCTCTTGAATTCGGCCACGTGGGAACGAACAAGTGCGAACGAATACGAAAGAAAGGTTTGTTTGTTTACGTTTATGAAAAATAAATTGTCTAAAAAATATTGTGGATTTACCACTAATTGTTCTTTTAACTAGCTTCTCTCAGGATTACTTTGGCACCAGTTCTGGTACTAGCCAACTTCTCACTAGTCCTATTTTTGCGTTTTTTAATATTTACATATTATTTAATATCAAAAAATTTTTGTTTTTCGGTATAGCAGTGTAAAAAATTGGATTTTTTCTTACAATTTGTTATTACTGTACAATAAAAAAATAACTATCCATTCATAATACTCATCATTCATCATGCTGGGAAGTTGATCGTGTGGACCGAAAGGGTCAAACCCACAACCCAACTAGTTTAATTTGGAGTCATTAATACTGAAATATCTACCTGTCTATATTATATTAAAATTTCACCTTTGTAAGATTAGTTCTTCGATAATATCTGTACATAGTTTCATAATACCATTCAAATATTGTCTAGAACACCTGGTAAAGTCAGGGAAATTTGGTCTTAACAAAAACTGGCCACCGTGCTTCTCCTCTAGGCTAGAGGGGATATATAAAAATTAATGCAGTTACCATTATTTTCAAGCCATATAATAAATACTTTAATCGTTTATATAAATCGTACAAAGCGCACCTAATTAATACAAAAAACAAAATATAAATCGTTACTTTTTCCTAAATAATTTCCTTATAAACTCATTGACTGAATGCCTTAAAAATTAAATACGGGATTTACAATAATAATAATATAAAGTCATAACTTTTCTCATTGAACATGAAAAATATAAACAATCTTAATTAATTCTTAATTAATATAATATAATAAACTTTAATTTCTTTGTTCTTTTTTGAAAATTTTTGCCTTAATTAAAAAAAATACCCAATTTATTCATTTTAGTTAGTTCCTTTCGTTGTTCATTAATTATTTTTAGATGTGATTTTGCGTGCCTAAGTAATAAGTTTGTTCATGCTTTTTCTTTGTTGTGTTGCGTGGAATGTACATAACATAAATATATATTTTTTATATTTTTTATAAACAAATGACTTTAGTTTTTTATTATTAATTTTGTTTGTATTTATTTTAATATAGTAGTAAAGGAACTTTTTGTGAAATCAAAAAAAAAAATATAGTAGAACACAAAAAAAAATCATATAAAATTCCCCTCAAAAGTTTGATTGATAAAGATAGAAACGACATTTTTCCGCGCTTATAAAACTAACATAAATATTTATCAAGAAATTGTGAAACAAAAAAAAAATAATAATGTTAAACTAAATTAAATTTTTTCCCCAGGAAAATTGTAAACTTAAATTAGCTTTGTATAGATAGATTTGAATGTGACCCTACATTTCTTCGACTCGTTCTACACTTTCTTAATATTAATAAAAATTGTTGGATTTTTTTATCATATTTAGGTTTTCATCTAGTTGCGATATAATGTCCTATACTTTATTCAAAGGTATTTCTTCGGCTGGTCGAACTTGATCTGTTGGTGGAGGTCGCCTTGTCCTGCAAAGCTTTGTCTTAACTCCACAAACATCCTTTCGACAAATAACACCAATTACAATACCAACAACAGCTGCAATTATTATTCCTGCAAATATTTTAAAATTAATCAAATTTTTGAGCATTTAAAATTTATAAAATTTCTTACCAATCAAAATATGATGTATTGTCTGTGATGAAACAGAAACTTGATAAGTCTCACCATCATCATCAACCTGTGATACAACAGAACTTGAATTGCCCGGTATTGTGCCATCAATATCGGTTCCATTTTCCATATTAGTACTAAACGTTGTTATAAGACTGTTACTAGGACTCATCCTTGTTTTGTTTCCTTTATTATGGTTATTACGTCCAGGTGTTGGACTATCAAGCTGATTATTATCGCTTTTTTTCGAGGCAGTTTTATCGACTGCAACAAGTAGTTGTGTGTTGGGTAACATAAAAAGTAAGAAAATATTATTATATTATAGCACCAAAACCATAAAAAAAATCAATTTATAATAATAACAAAACATATATAGATACAATACATGTATATATAAAAAAAAGCCTTACTCTCTGTCTCTCTCAATGCAGGTCGCATTGTCTCAGCTGTTGCTGTTATTATGCTATCATCAAATGATGATCCTGATGTCAATGCAAAGCAGCTAACATCGAATGATTTTAAGTTAATAACGTCGATTGATGATAATATGTTGCACAACTCCCTAATTGTGTCCTCTTCAGTTTCAGGAAGTTCTAGTTTAACTAAATTTTTCAGTGGCTCAAAAGCTTGCGTATTGATTTTCTATGGAAGAGAACAAGTAGAAAGATAAGAAAGAAAACATGAGAGAACAAACTCATAGCTTAGCAACCGTGTATAGTATAAAGAGACGGTGGTTTATACACGTTATTAAAAGAGAGAAAATATTTATGTATGCATTTGTTTATATTGTGGGGTCCTCAGAGGGGGAATATGGATACCTAGAGGATATCTACTTAACATAGTAGCTTATATCTAGCAGCTAAAGTCTAAATAATGGATGATGCACCTTGTTGGGGGTTTGTATAATATAACAATACGTCAACGAAGGTGAAACTTTAGCATGTTTCACGAAAGGAAAGATTAAAATTGTGTAGGGCTCTTTGTACGTTAGCCTCGCTTCTCTAAGGTAGAAAATTAGTATTATATTTCTAAGAACATTCCTTCCTAAAGAAAGAAATCTAGCTTTATTTTCTGTTTTTTTTCCTTTTCATAGTCTTGACGTGAGTTTCTTTAAGGTTATTCCAATATATTATAAGAACAAGACCACGTTCCTTTGATATTTTGCTAATGGCTTGTTTATTACAGCTAAAAGAGCTTTTCTCTCTAGGCCCTAGGCACGCATTTAATATTAGCTAATTAATTTTCTTAAACGTATATTATCTTTATGTGTAGTTAATTGCTAAGAAAATGTTTTCAGCATTACACAAAAAAAAGATATTGGGTGTAGAATAAGAAGAGTAGTGTAGTGTTGGCTTAGATAAAATTTTGTAGCAATTGCGAATTTTATTGTTCTGTTTTTAGTCAGATTCTAAAATTAATTTTGAAATATTTTGTGTTAAAATTACAGGTAAATTGACTAATCTCCGTATTTTAAAAGTAGTCACAAGTCACAACGCAGTGACAAATGTGTGGTTAGTCTTAAGTTGAAGGCGTATTCTAAATGAAAACTAACGTAGAAGCGATGTAGGCGTAACTTCTGACATAAAGCATTGACATAAAAACAAAAAAATAAATAAAATTCATAAGAAGTAACTGCGAGCCGACAAAGCTTGTGACTTATGATTGGTCACAATTTTACAATAGGAGGGTAAAATCTATGATCTATGAAAATCTATATCTAAATTGATAATCTACAAGGTGAAGCAAAAGTAATGTCATAACATGAATTGGCTGCCATTTTGTGTTAGAAATGAATAAAAATTGGGCTATGTTTTAACGGAAAGTTTATTTGAAAATGTAAAATTGATGACATTAGGTTTAAAACATGATATCGTTCACATGGCGACCTCTTGTGCTGAGCATTTGTGTTCGAAATTGGTGATGCCGCACAAAGCAGTCAAGCTGGAAACAGATACTTGCTAGCGTGCGGTGCGTATGCGGCAAGTTTTTACTGACAGATGGTTGCGGGCTTGCGTTCTGTCTCATATTTCACATAATAAAAATATAATATAAGCAACTAGTGCATGTCCTTTTGTAGTGTCTGTGGGCTGTGGAAGAAGAAGAAGAAGAAGTGGGCTGCTTGTATTTGAACATTTCAGAATATATCGAATGTAGTAATACAGAAAAAGTGGAAAGAAGACCCACTTTTGCGTTGAGTGCGCCTCGTCCACGCAGTTATAGGTCAAATTCGATTTGAATGTAGGACTTCTTATAATATCAACTTTTGCCCGCACCGTACGCACGCAAGTATCTGTCTCCAGCTCCACTTCAACTAATTCGGTTGTTGTTGTTTTCACTTTAACTAGCATGGAGCTAGTGTACTCAGTAGAGGTCCTTTATTGATCCAGGCCTTTCATCAATATTGACCACGAATCTTTGATGTGCAAGACAATTTGTAGAGTGCTATGACAAATATTCTCTGTAATGCACCATTTGACAAGCAAAATAAGGTTTCGTCTAATGTTAGTTTGGTAAAAAGTAGAAACAGCAATTTGGGAAGGCAAGACGCGTCTGGAACTGTGATGTATGGACTTATGTAAGGTCTTTAGAGTCACTCTCTCTCAAAGTTAAGACAACTCAGCCTAAAAGCAGAGGAGATAGATTGATTTCAATATTAAAAAGGGAAATAACAACAATTTGCTATAGAATTTGTTTATTAGGGTTAGATGGAAATTCCTGATTGAGTAAGGAACACAGCTAATTGATATATGTATATTTCCTAGATTAAACGACGCCAGGACATCCAGAAGGCTTTTGGCGTCATTAATTATGGGAAATTTTCTCCTTACGGATTGATATTTGTGACTTTTGAAAATTGTTTGTTCGCCTTAATTTTTGGATTAAAAGTGAAAACGCATGGCTGATACAGTTTGTTCAAAAACAGAAAGAACCTGCAATGCATGAAGTGCGCATAAGCTAACTTGTGGCAAAGCAGAAGGATCAGTGTTTCAGCTACTTTTCTGCATATGCGATGTATTTTAACCTGGCCCTATTATGGTTTGATTAAAGACCTTAGCTTAGCTAAAAATCTAAAATAATTTTTCTCGAATAGCAAACTTCTGGCGTTGACATTGGCTTGCCACAAAACAGATAATTAAAACTACAGCATATTAAGCGTGCCACAAAAAAAAATCATTGTGATAATAATTATTTGTGTAGTAAAAACTTATCATAAAGCTCCCCAATCACATACATGCCGCCGACAGAGCGCGGTCTTTCAGATCAAGTCGGCACGTACAGCCCGATCAAGGCTACATATTACTCGGTCTCACTAAGGGCTGAGAACTTGATGCATCCGCCTGACCGGCCGTGGACTGCGGATTATCTCAGGATTCCCCACATACACAGAGGTGAAGATGACAGTTTAGCGTGGCAGGGTTTTAATTCAAGTGAAAACTTCAGACTGAATAGAAGTTCAGATCTTCAGGCCCGGACTGACGATAATCACCCACAGACATAAAGATTTTCCTGGACTGGCGAGAAACCTTGAGGCCAAAGCCTTCCGGCTGCATGTATGTGAATAACGGCGGCTTCGGTAACGTATATTTCTTACTTAGAATTTATCTGTGAAATCTGATGCATAAAAATGTAACTTTGACCTTGAATAATTTCGAAATTGGTGTATTAAATAGTCTCAAGGAGAGTGTAGACCAATTTTCAGTCATTTTGGAGTTTTGTCTCCTTTCGTGCGTTTTTTGCATTACTCCGTGCTAGTACAGTTTCACGTCATATTACGGCCTATAGATAACGATATCACTATCTTAGGAAATCGTATCTTTAGTGTCTCCAATTTTAAGGAAAGTTTTCAAAACTCTACTTATCGTTTTTTACTCACTTGAGGTATTAAATGTAGCTTTTGTAAAGATAATTTACGCCTCTATTCTATATTGTGACCAGTCATAAGCTTTAATTTGTGATTGTCAGTGATAATTTGATTGTTGTAACTATCAGCTGTTTGTGAATTGTCGAAATACTAACTGCAAAATTAGAATACAAAATTGGCACAAGTAGAGACACACCACACACTTGTGATCACTTGTGATTGCTTTGTGACTTGTGACTGGTTTTAGAATAACTAAATAAGTGTCATATATGCATACATAAATAGTTTATAAGTAACTCCTATAATTTGTATAAACGAAAAAACAAAATTCATAATATTACTTACCTTTCCAAAATTATTATGATCCAATTGTAAATGTATCAATTCTGTTAAATTATCAAATGTATCATCATATAATCCTGTTAAGCTACAATTTCTTAAAAGTAATTCACGTAATTTTGGTTGATTTAAAAATGATCCATTATTATTATTATTAATAATAAGTGGATTATGACTTAGAGTTAGTTTTATCAGTGACACAGCCTCGCTAAATGTGTCTGGATTAATATTTGTTAATTGATTATGAGCTAATCCAATATATTCCAGTCTTTTTAAATTGGTGAATATCTAAAAAAATAATTAAATAATGTTTTAATAAATAGCAGTATGATGATTGTAAATATGTTGCACTCACCCCCGAATTTAAGCTGCTTATTCTATTACCAGTTAATATTATTTCCTTAATATTTGTACAATTTTCAAAAATATCATCATTCAATTCATTTATTAAATTATAACTTAAATCGATTCGTACAACATTTGCTGGTAGATTATTTGGCACATTTAATAAATTTCGATTTGAGCAATTAATCGTTTTAAATTCATCTTTACATTCACATGATTCTGGACATATTGGTTCTGGTTTTGGCATATCTATTAAAAAAATTAGAAAAATTATAATTAATTATTATTAAAAATTTAATTTTAGTTAATTAATTAATTACCAATATCATTTAAAATAGTCGATTGTGTTGTAGTTGTTGTTGTTGATGTTGATGTACTGAGAAGATCTGTTTTTGATGTTGTTTCATCATCGTAATCTTCTGCGTAAAATTCATCTGAATAATAGTCTGTGTCTGTATCATTTTCTAATGGTAAGCAACAACTAAAAAAAAAATAAAATGTTTAAAATGTTTTAAGAATTTGTCAAATTGTTATTTTAAATTGCTATCATTTGTTTTGTTTTATTAATTCACTAAGTGAAGAGACGAATTACAAGGACACTATTTAAACATATAAAGGAAATTTATATTTTCATAATATTCGTTTTCGACGTTATTGCAAACGCAAGTGTCGTTTTACCAAGCGGTCCCCCACTAAGCACTAACCACGTCCAATGCTGCTTCACTTGCGTAATCGAATGAGAACCAGCCTATTGAATATGCTAATGACACCCTTTATGGTCACCAAGGTAATTGAGTGTTCTATCGTTCTATACAATTTCTTAAAGCTTTTTGCTGGTAGAAACACAGGACACAGGCATTTGTCTGTAGTGCGTTCCATGTCGGGTTTTCTACTGTCAATAAAATTTTAATGAAACAGATGACAGAATATCTGACCGTACGTTTTCCAGCGGCTACCCTTTATTACACAGATAAAATTCTAGGGGAAGAGAGTTCAATTTGTCTAAAAGAAAATTTGAGAGTAACGTGCTTCGTTTGGACTATTTCGCGTGTCTTTTATTGGCGCGTGCCTATAGCGGACACCTTTTGGAAAAGTTGAATTTTTACTCATATGTACCGTACCTCATTTGGGTGACGTTTTGATGCCGTTCTTACCTATTTCAGATTAAGCATGAGCGAATATTGGTTTTACTCGAAAACGACCAAATACTCCATTTTTTTAATCTAAAATGCTTAACTTTTCTTTTTGAAAAGTATACCGCATACCCATGGTCCTTGGCACTACTCTCACTGTTTTTCAAACTGAAGCACTCGCCATCCAGGTGTGTTCCCAGACTTATATTAATAGAAATCCAAATAGCTCTAGCATCGTTATTTACTCGGATAGTCCAACCATCCTATTGTCCATAGTGAGCAAACTCGGCATCCATCGCGCCGACAGCTATCTCTTGCCCAATACAGGCGAGCCTCGATTTACGTCGTCTTCGGAACCGGGAAAATGCGACGTAAACCGAAACGACGTATATCGAATCTAACAAAAATTAAATCTTTTATTAACGAAAAGCAACAACATTTATTTATAAAAAAAAACCTAAAAATAACAATAAGGACAAAATAACATTTTGCAACGAGATTGCGTTTCGAGATCTTTTTTAATTATCGCCATTCTTGGAATTGCTACCTCGTTTTGTTGGAGTCATTTTAATCTAAATCAAAGCTGCATTTATACATATGTATTTATAATGGCATAAAACATGGCGCTTTTCTTCTTTTTATCTGCACAAGGAAGCTAACACCGCTCGTCAGCCACAAAAGAGAACTTCATATCCATGAATTTTACACCGCGATGAAAAGAAGGCCCCTGTGCTGAATATCGTGTCATATGACAGTCGCGCGTAATTGTCGATGTCGTCTCGCTTTTTAGTTGGTGTGCTGAGAGTCGGGTGGCGTGACAAGTCGTTTTTGTTGAAGAAATTGTCGCTTCAGTCAAATTACGACTCTCAGCACAGGGGTCAGAGAATGTAGGTGCTAAGTTTTTGTGCTTCGTGAGGAATAAACAATTTTAATTTGAAGAATAAACATTTATAGTTTGCAGAATAAACATTTTTGAATTTATGTTTCGCGAAAACAATTTGAGAATAAAGATGTTAAATTCTGCTGAGTTAGCAGTTCGGAAGATAAAGATAGTAAACGCGAAGAATTGAAAATTTCATTCCAAACACTTGTAAAATTTGCCACCATGCAGTTCTCAGCATATCTCTGGTCTTAAGCCACATCTGGATGGTTTTCTAAAATTCGAATTGAATTATTTTCTATATGTAATTTTTATTCTGAAATTTTTAAAAACTTAAAATTAAACACAATAGTTTAAATGTCGAAATTTTACTGCCACTTTCAAATTTTCCATCTTTGTCACTAACGCAAACAGCCCGACCAAAAGTGACAACAAAATTACAATAAAAACGACTGTCAACACACCAAATAAGCTGTCGTTTATGACAGAAGATTTTACACGAAAGAATCGACTATCAGCACACCGTTGTATTAGCTTCACTTCATGTGACAGCAAATACGACATTCAGCACAAGGGCCGAAATTTGTGCGAAAAAAATTGGGCATGCTTGGGCACGTTATAGTAGAGATGTGCATTTCGGGTAGTAAGAATGAAGAACGAAGGAAATTCGCAGAAATATTCATGCACAAAAAAAAGATGCCGACGTAAATCGAAATTTTGCCGACGTAAATCGAAACTGAGAATTAAAAAGCGAGACAACGTAAATCGAAACGACTTAAATCGAGGCGACGTAAATCGAGGCCCGCCTGTATTTCATGCAGGATATAACCCACGCGGTCTTTTGAGATGCCTACTGTCTCAGCTATCTCGGTCACCCTCAGGCTGGTCGTCCACTGGAAGCGTATTGGAGCGACTACGCGCTTCAGCTACATGAGCGGATACAGGCGACTACAAGGGGCTCTGTGAAACGCGGCTACACGCTACAGGGGTCGTCCACTGCAAGCTTTCCCTGCTGTTCAGTTTGAAGTGAATTTGACGTAATAATTTTGTCATTTGGAAATATAGTAGGCTTTGGAGAAAATTATTTCATGATTCGAGCGGCTACGCGCGACCGATCCAAATCAAATTGGATTCGTGCAGCGCACTCGAATACGCCTATAGCCGCCCGCTCAAAGTCGCTTGCAGTGGATGATGTTTGTATGAAATTCTGTCGCGCATGATCTGTCGCGCATAGCCGCGTGTAGCCGAAGCCCGTAGCCGCTCGAATACGCTTCCAGGACGACCAGCCTCAATCGCCGGTCTGCCGATACGAGAACGTGGACTTTTGTCACGTTATCCTCCGTGGTACCAGTTTTCGGGGCACCTCAAAAACCGACGTGCGACCACGTTGAAACTCGTTTAACCAAGTTTTGATGGTTGCCATCGAAGGAGAAGAGTTACAATACACAGCATCTAAGCGCTCTTTGATTTCTCTGCGCGATTTCCCTTCCAAAAACAAAAATCGAATGACCGACCGATATTGCTCTTTTTCCATTTTTCTAAAAATCCGCGGACATGCCCGCTCCCACTCTTTCTTCTTCTTTACGCTCCTTTAGTCCCTCATAGGACATAGGGCGGAAACAGTTGCGCTCCAGCAGACTCTGTTTTGCGCGACAGGTCCCACTTGCTCCCCCATAACTACAACTCCAATTCGGCTGAAATTTTGACAGTAGCGGTCTACGAGAATGTACCACGCGATAGTAAATTTTTCACTTTCGATAATGGCGCCATCGGGCGATGAGGCTAAGTACTTATCGGACTGCACTCAGCTGTAACTTAATTAATGACGTATTATTATATTGAACATACCTTCCCCGTTCCATGTTCATAACGCTTCTTTTGCTAAACTAACCACACGAACGCCCCTCGGTATACAAAAACAAGGGAATGTAAAAGACTGTATATCGTAAACGGTATTTTAGTGCTGACGTCACGTGGGGTCCGCTTTCCATATAAAATCGAAGCTGTGGTTGTTGTCTCCGCATTGGGGCTGACGTCACTAAGCGCCAATTTTTTTACGGTATTTGAAGCTGTCGTCTCTTTTACATTTCCTTCTGTTTCTGTATACCGTGCGAACGCCCAGTGCGCACAAAACTATTCCGTAAAAATCAAAGCGTCGAAGTCAAAGACATGCAGTTAAGACAATGATTGGGTTCCATCTAATCAGATGGGGAAATGCCTTGTGCGGTGGTATCGGCGGGGCTGTCGGCTGTCATTCGATAGACCGTTTATTTAGCTAAAAGAAATATACGTTCTGTTAAGCATTGCATCATCTTTTTGATTTTTACTTATGACCGACTTTTGGGCCCAAATACTCCCTATGGGTGTCGGTTCGCCGGGACAGCTCCCGAAGCACTGTGTGCGACTTGGAGGCTACAGCGAAGAGGAGGTTGAGCCACCCCATCGTGACTCCCCCTGAGATTTGGGGTATGCATTCCAAATCAATTTTAGACTATATATCAAAAGCGTTAACGTGAAAGGTTATTAACGACCGGATTGGTACAAGAGACCAAATAAAATAGGTCACAATGCTCGCTAATATGCTCCCTTAAAAAATGAATGAATCTTGCTTCCACTTATTGAATTATTACAGAATAAACATTTTATAACACAAAATGCAACAAAAACCCTAAAAACCATCAAGTGCAATCTCTAAATACTTTCGCTTTAATAACCACATGCAATTAAGCCGGACTTTGAACAAACAAACGCGATTGGAGAATTTCTATTACTCATACTGCAATATCTCTTGAAACGCTTTTATTATTTCATCACTGGGGATTGGTGATATATCAAAGAATTGTTCAAAGTTCAATTATAATTTTCTTGATAAAATTGAATTACTATTACAATAAGAATATTATAAATGGCTCAAAATCGAGCTAGACAAAGTTCACATAAATGCAGGTAATAAAAAAAAGAACTTGCCTTAATGCACCTTTACAATTTTTTAATTCATTTAAAATTTATTCTTTTAAACTCGAATAGATCGAAAGAGAAAGTGTAGATATATGTAGATAATAAGCCGCGTTATTTCTATGTAAATTTAATGATTATATTATAGAAAATTCTTTTTTTTGTTCATTCATTTCGTCATTAATGCTGCATTTCCGATAGAACAAAAGGATGACTAACAAAAACGGACAAGTACTGCATGAGTGTGCATTGTTAAATTTGATTAACAAATCAATGTGGGCTTATAAAGCGCTAAACAACGCGCGATACTCCTCATTAAATTAAGACAAAATTTCTCGATAAAAAAGAATATATCGTAAAAATGTTTTTGAAAAAAACCATGTAATTAGATTGTGTTGGTATGAATACAAATTGAAAACACAGTCTTTAAATGGTGCTATATATTTTTAGAGGCACTGTACGAGATTAATAAAACTTCTAATTTTTCCTGTTTTCTTGATGCTAGTCACAACATTTTGTGGAATTTTATAATAAAGTTTTCAGGCCTCAATGAATGTCTTTAGGAAATGATTTTATGAAGCCCGAGCACGTATGCACAGAGAAGAAAAATAATGAGTGATTATCATTGTTGCTGGTGATAAATTTTCTGTGTTTAATGTGTGATTATACACACACAAAAAATATTTCTTAGAGAGAAGGAGATTGAGATCTATCACCAGAAACGAAATAATTTTAGTTTTTAAAATCTTTGTTTCTTTAATTTTGGCATAATGTTAAATATATTTAACTAGCTGGAACCCGTTGCGCCTCGCTGCATCCATCAACCATTAGCCTTTGGCCTTTTGCCAACAACCATTAGGAACATAGTTTAATCTCCAGAAAATATGTCAGATTCACAGTGTTATTCTTGCTATAATCTGTTTTTGTGAGAGACGCAGGAATGCCGATTACTTACAGAGCTTCAGGATACATTATATTCAATTTGTTCTTTCACTTGAAGTTAGGATGTTAAAATTTTCAGATTTTTCAACTCTTGAACATCTGTAGGTAGGCTGACAATGGTAGAGACACGGTTTAATAATATTGGCACCAACAAATAGTCCCTGACCATACTTTAACAAATTGGAGTTTTTTTCGGGTGAATAATGCAATCTGGGAATTTAATTGGAATCGGAACGTAAGTAAATGTCGAAATTCATCCACCATATTGAAACCGTCTTTTGATCATAAATTCATTATTTGCTACCTTTTCATTAAAATCGGAGTACAATGTTCGACTAAGCTCTCCATGACAAGGCTATCTAGTAATAGAAGTAGTAATAAAATAGCCTATGTTCTTTATTTTAATGTATGTAAATAGCACACGGCTAAAATTTCATTACGGAACGGCACTGATGCTTTCCATGTCAGT
This sequence comes from Thereva unica, assembly GCA_949987705.1. Classification (NCBI taxonomy): domain Eukaryota; kingdom Metazoa; phylum Arthropoda; class Insecta; order Diptera; family Therevidae; genus Thereva; species Thereva unica. The sequence goes on from OX465282.1 coordinate 9,613,396, forward strand.
GTCTTCGGCGATGAATTTTTCACTGATATTCACTGATATCAGTGCTAAATTTTCAATGCCATATCTGTGACTACTTGTTAATTTTGAAATTTGGACAGTGATCTCAAGTGCATTATGGAATTTATCGTGGAATATCTTGCTCATGATCCCGTACCAGCTCTACCCATATTAAATAGATTCTTTTCAAACATCCAAGAAGGAAAGAAGGTTTATAACGAGAAATCAAGTCAAAACAAATAAACACAATATTCAATAGCGGTAAAAATTATAAATCCATGAGTCTATGTGAAGGTTTTGTCGAGTTAGCACAAGTTGTACTCGGTATAAATCCATTAAAATGTTTTTGTAAATGCCAAGAGGAAAAAGTTTAATAATGCCCCGTCTCCACCAACCTCAGTTCAATAATGTTGAGTTCAATCCATATAAGTGACTTCATCGGCTAAAGCCCAGTTCATGAGCAGTTCGTGCTTGAGTTGTTGTTTTTTCGCCAGAAGTCAGAAATGCAATAGCTAATTGGAATGTCATGGTTGATTACACTCTTAAGCGAACTTTTACGTTCAACTTCAGTTCGAGTCTGATTTGTTTTATCTTCAGATGAATATGTGGAACTGAGGATATTTTAAAATTCAGTTCGCCAATTTGCTCGAACCTGCGCAGGTTGGCCGGCGAAGACGTAGGTATTTGAAAAAGGTCAGATTAATTGTTTGAAATATAAAAGAAATCTACCGGAAAATTGATCGAAGTCATGAAGTGGTGTATCCATTGTTTTTGCATAATTCTTCTCCGTTGCTTAGGTTGCGCAAAAGGACGAAGAAGTTATCCGATCGCGATGAAACGAGAATTTTTAAAGCTTTAAATGACTCTAGCTAAGAGCTGACATTAACGTGCTGCGCTTTATTTTGTAAATGTATGTCTACAAACTATATACAGGGTTCTTAACCGTAATCCTTACATTCAGAGTGCAAATCAGTTCGCACATTTAGCAAGTTTAGCCACGACGGATGTGTCGGAAAATGTTTTATTTCTATAGAATTACATCGGGCCGATACTGCCTGATATAACACTGAAGTGGCTTTCATGTCACCGATATGGGTGGATACACCTTAAAGCCGACTCTACACGATGCTATGAATGAACATCCTCCAACGTTGGACGTTTGATGGTAGGAACCATCGTGTGGCCGATTCTCGGACTACGTGTTAAGCGTCCAACGTGCGTATTTCGACACGTTTGGGCTGATGTCGGTATTGACTCACTCGTTGGAAGTCAACATATGATAAAATATTCACCGCATCGTGTAGAGCCGGCTTAAGCAAGCTTCTTAATTTTGCGTAGACCCGATAAGGTATTTTAACCGGCTTAACCGGTTAATAATAAACTTTCAAAATTCCGCTTAGATCTTCACCTAATGACTACATCATTCGGATTCGGTGATGGTTCTGTTGGTGACTACAACGATCAACAACAACATAGGTCGATTTGCTGGTCGAGCGTTAATGTTATCGCCGAACGGAAGAAGGAACTGCTGTGTCTCCTCTACAATGGATGCCAAGCACTTTGAAGTGCTAGAACATTTCTTGAGAATGCGCCTGTGAATGTGAAACTCAACAAATACTCCCAAAAAGTTATTGAAGAAAACAGAAAAAAATTAACTTCGATTACTTCCTGTATTACATTTTGCCGGTCCCACCATTTAGCTTGGAGAAGTAAACATTCTACTCAAGGAATTCTCAAGGGTTTATTCAAGCTTCGAATTGCTGCTAGAAGATGTGGTTTTGAACGAATGCTTAGAGCAGGGGTGACCAACTTTTGTATACATAAGATCTACGTTTTATCACAAAAATATGTCGCAATGGGCTCGTTGTCATACCCGTAGTCTAAGAAGGAGATGAACTCTGAAATACATATGTGGCGACAGTCAGCTTCAGTGTAAATGAAGCTTAAAAGGCTCCATAACTCTTCACGTCGACGCATCAGATAACGCCATAGGTGCAACAGTACATCAAGTTGTGGATGGAGTTGCAATACTTTTAGGTTGTTTTTTCTTTAATCCATTATAATATCTCATTGTGTACCAAAAGTATACACAAACGGCTTATTGAGCCCTGCTTAAATGATTACAAATTCTCTGTCTCGACGACTCTTTGGCGCTCCCTTCTCCCCAATCAGAAAAGGCCAACACACCACATGCGGCCAAGTATACTTCACTGGTGGCAGCGGTGGGATGCTGTGGTTGGTTCCTATAAAAAGTCTCGTAGCCTGAATTAACTTAACAAGTTTTACGAAATTTAAAAATGAACTTTTGTAATAAAATGAGGTTAATCCATTCCTGAGTTTAATTTTCAATTGATTACCAATATTATCTCCTCATCAAACCGTGCGGCGTGATGCCAGGAGTGTTTTTTCATCTCTGTGAATTGCAATTACAAGTACTATACACTATGGCCCATAGATTCCTTGGCTTCTCTTCTCCTTAATAGAAAAGGGAAAAAACCAGTGGACAAGTATACCCCATCCTTTAAGAATACGAGAAGGAAACGTTCTTTGTAGAATTAATGTTCTGTTCATCGAAAGTAATAATATGAACCTTAATTGAAAGATTTAAACTAGTATTTTAGATATCACTCCAACGCCTTTATATTGCTTGAATTTTCATGTAAATCTATGGAATTTTCTATTAGTAAAAAAAAGTTTCTGTATGTATGTGTGCGCTATAGCGGGCGCACCAGTAGAGCTTCGAAATATTGCACGAAGGTCCGAAGGAGTCTCAGATGATGCACCTCGAAGCCCGATATTCGAAATTCAAAATGGCCACATAAATATGAATTTACCTGTTGCGTTCCGATTTCGATGAAAATCTGTATCTGGAGGTAGCAAATAACGAATTTATGTTCAAAATTTATAAATTCAAAATTGCGGGGCCAATAAGGCGCACGAATTTTGCCAATTGTATTCCGGCACAACTTTATTTACCCAATTTGTTAACGAATAGCTGAGGCTCTCTAAGTCTCTCGCTAATATTTATTTTTGGTAGTTGGTTTCCTTTTTAAGGTTATTTCATGTGTGTTTAATTTACCAGAAAGACCCATAGGTTTATCACGGGCAATGCCGTGCGGATCTTGCTATAATCAATAAAATAAAACATGCTCTGTTTTCCTATCATGTGACCCTCAACAACGCGCGGTGCACACTGTACACTGTATCTAACACAGAGATGCCCTTTTGATAACGTTTAAAAACTTGTGCTTATAAGATTGTAAAATTATATAAAAGCATGTCTTGGATCTCTATGACAAGTATAATGAACAATCCCATTAAAAAAATTATATAATTGTTTTTTTTTTCTGTTCTGTTCCGTTTAATAAATATTTTCGTGATGGCCTCGATAATAACTAGGAAATAATAAACTTGTTTTTCTAATTGTTTAAGTTCCACTACCTCTTTACCTTAATAGCAATTAACCGAAGTTCTAGTGATTCAGCAATTATTGAAATTTTCATATCAATCCGGTCGCACTTTTCGATCGATTGTTTCGCTTTATTTATCTAGTAATCAACATTTAACTCTAGTCTCCAATTATAAGAATCAAAAACTTGTTATATTATTTAGTTTAGAAGATGTCCGATAGGGTAAACAGCGAAGGCTAAAATCGAAATATAATTTCAAAATATGCAAAAGCTGTTTTATTATATCAGTCAGTACTGCACATTTTCCCCCTTTTTGAATTAAATCAATGTGAAGCTTTTATTTATAAGTAACAAACAATTTCACTCTAGTGTAGTTCAGGGGAAACTTTCGATTGTTTTTATGTAAATAAGAGCCTTGACCTTACAGGTAAAGTTTAATTTTAAAGCTGAATCTCATGATGATGATTCACAATACTCTGTATCTTATTTTTTGGTTTTTTCATTGACGTATTTTAATGGATTTTTAAATAATAAAACGTTTGAGTGGAAATGTTGCCATTTTTACAAAAAAAAAATATAATTTTTGTTTCTTTAATTAGGTAAGGGATCGTCCATAAATTACGTGAAGTGATTTTACGACCCCCCTCCTCCCTCCCCCTTGGTGAGATGTCGTAAGATTTGGCTAGACCCCCTCTCTCCCCCTAAACTCACGTGAGATTTTTCAAATTTTAAAAAATCTCTAGTTATAGGGGCATAACCACAGCAAGTCGAGCCTTTCCTTAGAATATAGAACTGCAGGAAAGGCCCTTGCGTATAAAATCCGTGTACGCAACCGCTTAGTGAAATCCGGGACAGTCGATTGTCAAATTGGGTTAGTTGACTGTCAAATTATATCTGCTTTGTTTTCATTAGGAAATGGGATCAGCTGATTAGAATTCGTTGTAACGGCGTATAAGATTTTATTCCAGAAACTGATCATTTAGATTCTTTGCCAATCTATTAAACTTGCTTTTTCTGCTGGTATTGGACACACATCTACCAAAACGTGAGCACTCACTCAACAAGAATTTCATTACGCTAAAATTCGGCGTGTGCCTTCCTGTAGTTCTATATTCGAAGGACCTTTTCGCTGGTCAGTGTTACTTGCCTCGTACGCTGCAGCATTGGCCGAACCGCGCGTTTGGCTTGCCGGTGGCCGCTAAATTCTCTGCTACTTTCTGGAGTTCACATAACTACGTAAAAAAATTTGTGCAGGATTTAGCCATATCTTAAGGCCCCCATTTATAAACAGGTCGTCTGCAGGCCACGGCCTGATTGTTTTCGTTTTCGCCTTGAGGCCAAGTATCACCACACACTCACCGGCCGCCAACTGTATGTGGCCTACAGTCCAAGAAAACTGAAAAAAATCTATATGTGTTTGGGCATTTATCGTTAGTTCGTGCCTGAAGATCTGAACTTCTATTCATTCTCATGCCTTGAATTTATGGCAAGAATTCGCGCCATATCCACTCGGAACGGAAAACAAGGCAGAAAACCATCCAAACTCGCGTTCGCGCTTGTTCGCGGGTGTTCACGGGGTGAGTATGGAGCTGCCTTGAAGTTTCCTTGAGACCATGAACATTTCTGCACTTCAATTAACATCCTGCTATGCTATGCTGTCGTCTTCGCATGTGTGCCTGTAGGGAATCCTGACTTCACCTACATGCCACGGACTGTCAGGCAGATACCTACCTAAGTATCATCCCTCGGTCAGGCTGAGTAATCTGTGGCTTTCGTTAGGCCGTGCCGGCCGACGTGGTTTGAAAGGCCACTGTCTACCGGGGTCTGTAGTGGAGAAACGTGTTTTACTTAATTTGACCCAGTTTTCTCGCAATTTTACACTTTCTTGAAAAAAAAAAAAAATTACGTGGTATTTGGCGAGACCTCTCTTCCCACGTGAGATGGGGGAGATTCGGCTCGACCTCCTCTCCCTCCTTAAAGCCTCACGTAATTAATGGACGACCACTAATTACGGAACTTTCATTTAAAATTTGCACTCTCTGTTCACAAATAATCGAATTTCATTCATAAAAACAATGTTAATTGTAATTATATACCTAATAGTATGCATTCACTAAAAGAAGACAATCAATCGTCAATAAAACAAAGTTTATGATTGATACAAAAAAAACCGACATTTTCCACAAAGATAGATCAGATAGAAAGCCACCCGATCATTTGAGGTCAATTAACCCAATTTACATTCACAGATAAATCCTATGTCGGCATTGTTTGGTTGAACTTATAAATAATTCTACATAGAATTGAAATTGTGTACTGAAGTTGAATCTCTTTTTACATATACCGCGCACAGCATCTCATCTTTAAATTTTGATAATCACTCTAGTAGAGGGTTGTTAACTTTTTGAAAGAAACAATATTATTTTTCCACACACAAGCGCACATATACATGTGAACGAAAACATTTTATTCATAAAATATACAATAGCATTTTATTATTATTTATAATACTTCTTTCTTATCAGCCACGCGCTTTTCGACAGATTTTGATAAGACATTGAACCTGCTATCTGTGTGTGAAATAGGTCACGGTGTAGCTCTACACACAAAATTGAGAATGGCTAATTTAATTTATTGAATCAAAAATGGAGAATGGAGAGGGATTTTAATATTAAAAAAATATTTGTGCATTATCGATTTTTTTTTTTTTTTTTTTTTTTAAATTGTGTTATTCTTCAAACAAAGTCGGCCCCCCAAAAAAATGTATGCTATAAATAAGCCTTTTAATCAAATTATATAATTTTAATCATAAAAGATAAAAATTTACATTAATTGACGTGGAAACAGGTCTTTCGGAATATATTAGAAATATAGTATGTATGCTGTTTTTTTAATGATGGAAAAGCACTCAGCAGACATCAGGTTCAGGTCAGATAAGCTATTTACATATTTTGAACTTTAATATAGGTGTTCTAATACGTCAGGCGGTGTATTTTTTATGTTTTAATATATGGATTTGAAAAATTATTTCTCTCTAGTGCTGTAAAAAAATTGTAGTACATAGTTGATCAAGTTCAAGGTTGTTTGTGAACAGTAAATATTATTTTTGTGTGAATATTGGAATTGTATTTTTTTATGTGTATGATTTTAGATATAGGTTAAGCTAGTTTGAATGATAAGAAATATTAGATTGCTAATAACAGGTTATCTCTCATATATTACATGCCTCAATAAGTTCTTAGAATAACATAAAGATGGCGTCAATTCATACGATTTTTAGATAGCACCAACCTTCAAAGGGTATGAGTCAAAATATCATGCCATTTTGACTATTAGTATATAAATCACAGTGTGTCGCTACTTTGTAATCTTCAAAGAAATGGAAAAAGCGGAATTTCGTGTGTTGATGAACCATTGCTTTTAATGGAGTCAAAATATCGTTCAAATAAAGCAATGGCTTGACAGGTGTTATTCGGACTCTACTCTATTTTGACAAATAGTAGTGGTTTGGTGATTTTAAACGCGGCCGCACATACGATGAACGATTATGAATTCTCTGGGTTTTTTAGCTTTTTTAAAAAAAAAAGCTTATACAGAGGCTCTGTCCGTCCGTCTGTGACCTTCTTTTATCTCTGAAGGTACTGTCGCTACAGACTTGGGCCATATCTCAAATTATAGCTCTTGATCAAGAGACCTAAAACTGATAAAATGGTCTGGAAGTTCCAACCGGAACCGACAAAAAAGAGACATAGTACATATATCGGTAGCCTAGAGCTAAGGCGGAACACAGTTCAATCCTCGGCCGCGCAATGGTCAAATATATTTTTTTTCTTTTTACTTTGGTGGAACATGTTTTGAATCTATCACTTAATTATATTATTTAATAATGATGCTCAGGAGAACATAAACATTTACTTAATTAAAAGTGAAAAAATATCATTTTCGTATTTTGGGATGTGCTTGCACATACTGTTATTAGTGGGGTTAAAGGAAGGAAAAAAAGTCTGAAGAAAAAAAGTGATCTATCAATAAACGGCCCCAACGGCTGGAAGACAATTTTCTTAAATGCTTTTACATGAGTTCAAATCGAGTCAAGGCTTTTCGTCAAAATGCAATAAAATGGCACACTGGCATAGTTTTGACTATTTAGCTGTATTTGTATAGATTTCTGACTTTCTTTCCTTTAGTAAATTATTAACCGTATTTATATAGCCTTCTGGCTTAAGCATACAATAACAAATAAGCCCGTGGGCAAAACCCTCTTAAAACTTTTTGCATGGATTAAGGACACCTAATCTACCAACTTTTCTTCTGTGAAAATTCTTGAAACCGTGTCTTATCCTTCACGTTGTTCGAAAGTCGATCTTTTTATGGTGCCTAAGAAAAGTAAAATCTTGTTTTTTACCAATCATAGAGATGGCATGGCGATGACAGGCGAGAAACACAACTCGTCCGACAAAAATATTGGACCGTTAAGGCTGTGTACCACCAGCTCAAAAAACGGGCTTCCAAAAATTTATTTATGTATAACCAGCTGATTTTTAGGATCGCTTATGAAAAATATGTGGAATTACATGGTATATGATTTCGCCGTCTGACGAGACACAGTCGTCTATTTCATGAAAGGAAAAAATTTATACATAACCGTCAGACAAAACTGGTGTTATGTGCTAAAACTACTGCCTTTTTTGTGTGATAAAAACGTCGGACACGTGAATCGAGGCTACTCCACAGTGCAGGTAAAATAGTGGGCTTCCCGGGATAGATCGATAGACTGTATAACCCCTTATTAAGAACCCTAAAAGGAAGCTCTCTGAAATTTTGCAGCCTGTACCCAATCATTTTTCGGTATAATTTACCTGTACTAATATTACTGCATGTATATTACTACAAACAAAGGAAACCCTAATGTAAAGCTAACAATACATTTTGATTACATGGTGAATATTCTTTTTTGGTTGGGGATGCCTCCAATTATATTTTACCCCTGGCCCCCCAGAAAGCTCTGTGCGCCCCTGCTACAATTAAATCGCAGCTTCCACATGATCGCCAAATTTATTTAGTATTGCCGAATGTACCAAACTTGTATACGCAGCATGTCCAACAGAATTGCTGCTGCTATCGAATCGGAAGGGCGGACCAACCAAATATTAATACATTTTATAATTTTTTGTCAAAATAACGTATTTTAGTAAGTAAAAGTACGAAATATGCCGTAAATTATGGTGTGGGTGCCTAATACTTTTGGCCTAGGCTGTATGTCTAAGCGTCCCATGTATAAACGTATATTCATATATGTACAAAACATATATTTACATGATGGCTCTCACTTTTGGTTTGGAGCCCCAATTCCTTCGCCAAAAGTTGTAATAAAATAAATATGTACTCCCGCCTTAAAATTACTATTGGAGCGCTCGAAAATCGCTCTGAATATAAAAGCAAAAATTTTAAAGCCATTTTGGCCAGAAGCTCTAATTAACCTCCACCGATAGCAAAAATATGCCTTTCCCGCTGTGAAACTACTATTGGGGCACTCAAAAATCACCCTGAAATTTTTTTTGGAGCGATTTTACTCGGGAGCCATAATTCTAAAAATTTACCGGAAATATAAATGCATCATTCCAAAATTTTAAGTTGTTGAAAAAATTGTTTTTAAAAATTTCGTAATAAGGGGTAGTTTTTGCAGGTTTAGACGTTGCACTGAATTAGAAAATAATAATATCAATAAAGCGGAGATTTTAGATTATCATAAATGGATCATTAAAATTTTCAAACTGTAAAACTAATTTTGTTGTGAATTTCTTCATAGGGGGTGATTTATGAGGGTTAAACATAAATTATATTCCGGTATATGAAAGATAGTTTATTTTATATATTTAAACATGATTTAATCGAAATATTGCTTAAATATTTTGTTTTTAATTTTTTTTCAAATGGGGTTGTTTTCAGCCCCTAAAAACAAAAGGCACACATTAGGAACATGTAACTTTTGAAGATGACGGACGGTATAAGATAAGCTTAAATACTAAATTTCATAAAAATCGGTGTTGTCCTAAAGAATTCGGAGGTAATACTCTATTTTTGCCGTTAGACTAGATATTTTTATTTGAAGGCACATTTCGTTGCGTACAAGAATCATCGGCCGTGTGATTATACGAGGATTTTTATTTAGATATTGTGATAACTCTCCCCCACTGAAGCACAAAGTATAATTTTGCCTGTTAGTGCTCGATTAGACAAATTAAACGAAATTTCATGTTATTCGAAAAACTATCTTCAATAAAGTTCATTGAACAAGATTGCCTCAATACTGTGTGTCTTTCGTAAATTAATCACCTAACCATTAATTTACGTCATAAATACAACAAAAAAAACAGATCAATCATAATTTTTAATCCTGTAAAAGAAAATGGCATTCATTGTACACATGTTATGTGCATATCATCATACCTGTAAAAAAGAAACCTTAACCAAAAAAAAATCCTTTAAAACTATTTTTTTACCTGGTGCACAAAAAAATCGCTAATATAATTCCAAAAGTTTGACGGGAATACATTTTTACAGTCAGTTCTTTACGTATGTGTGTGTTTTTTTTATTTTTTGAATATTAGAATTTTTGTTTTTACACAAAAATTAGAATAAATTATTTTTTTTTGTTTTTCAATAAAATATTCCACTTGGTTTACACATTTAATTAATATCAAAAAAATAGATATATTCTGAATAGATTTGTTTGAAATTATAAATTATTAATTTTAAATTTAAGAAAGCACTTCCAAACCGTTTAACGAAATTCTTGTAACACACCAAAAATTACATAAGGAAATTATTTATTTTTTCACAACTTTGTTTTTTTTTTCATATCACTCTACGTTAACAAATTTTGTAAAGAGAAGGTCACTCTAAAATATTTTTTAACGAATGAACAAACAAAAATCCCTTGTCTTCTCTCTCCCTCTCTTACTTTTTGGGCGCGAAACTGTTGTTTTCAGGTTACCGCCAAACTTCTCCGGAAAGTGATGACATTCGAAGTTCGTGAAATTTTAATTTTGTTGTCGAAACCGGTTCATTTAAGAAAGGTTTCAAAATTGAGTCAGAAATAACCCAAAAAACAAAAAAATACAAAAAAAAGGTAATAATGCAATAAAACTGCTCCACTTTTCTTTGGTTAGATAAAGTTTTTTTTTATTTAATTTTTATCTTATCGAATTTTTAATTTTTGCATATATTTCGAGATACTTGAGCGTTTTTTTTGGGGGGTTAAACCAAAAATATTAGAAAAAGTAACACACACACACATATATAACACAAAAAAATCCTTTTTCAAAAACCATATGTTTTCACATTTTAATTGCAATTTGAATACTGTAAACAAATCGATATCACAATTGAAGTTTGACGTATCAAATCGGGTACAAGATGCTGAATAGTTGTTGGTGGCGCTGCTGTCGAGTTAACCTTTAAACTCCGGGTTTTTTTCTTTCAATTCTGTCGAGTATATTATAATAATTTTCTCAATGTAATTTTAAGCGCACTTTGACCACTAAGTATTTACTAAACACATAAAAATATATGTAATCGCCATTCCGTCACATGAATCGAATTCTATAATACGAATCTAAGCGATTTTTACGAAAAAAAAAAAAACAATGCACACGAAGGAAGATAAAGATTATAACCGAATAGAAACGATACTAGAATACTGTGAATATAATCAACTTTGTTTTTTTTTTGTTTTATATTTTAATGTAACTTATCTTAACTGTTGCTTTTTATAATTGCGATTACGCGACTAAAAACGGGTTTTTTCTTATTTTGGAAGAATACGTTTCGTTTCCCCTTTTTTTAGTATTTAAAGTGTTATTCTTATAATAATAAAATATAAATCATTCACACAAGAAATTCCAAACTTTTGTGTTACAGACAGAAAAAGGAATGAAATGTGTTTTTTCGTCTTGTCTTTTAAGATGCGGATACATTAATACAATCGGGGAGAGGTAGACGACGTGGTAGACACGAGAGCCCGTCACAGTTTTATGCTTGAAATAAGACTGTCGAATGTTGTTGAAACTACAAAGCAGCTAGGCCGAGGCAGTAGTCAGTCGGCCACAGGCATTTAATCTCTGTGGGGAATTTGTTTTTGAGGTTATACAGCAGCACCATCTACATTCATGTATATAAAAGCGAAAGAAATTTTTCCCCCGAGTGAAAAAAGAGAGCGAGCAGCGCTGCATGTGTTCGTTCCCCTAATTCACTTTTTCGTGTGGACTTTGTTTTTCTGCTGCTTGTGCTCGAAGTGTATAATACGAAACAGTCACACACGACGACGATAAACTTTTCATTTTTCTCTATCGTATTTTATTTTGTAGTTGTGCGTTAACTGCCGTAATCATAATTTCAACAAAAAAAATCGGAGTCAAGGAATTAGAGAAAATAACGCTGTAATCGAGGCATGTATTATCTATATTCTCTTAGGAAAAAGCTCAATTTGTACTTGGCTTTTTTTTCGATATAAACGTTTTTTTGTTGTTGAGAATTTGCCTTGATACTTGCTGACCGGTTCGGGTTCATATGATTCATTCAAGTACCTTAGGAGCTTTAGAAAAAGCTTTTTCACTGTTTACTTTCTCAGAAAATACGTTTAGTAACAACGTCATGTGCTGCAGAGATTGAAAAATTTCAGTCTATAGAGATTTCTCAAAGTTGCTCTTATCTTGCTCTTAGTTATCTAATCGATGATTTTATCTCAAAAGTTATACTTGTCATCCTCTCTTTTTAGCTACAAGTTTTCTCTTTAGTATAAAGCTTTTGCAACACCGGTCGGTTTTTTTTTCTTCAGTGAAATATTTCTGTCGTCATAGGAAGAAGGTAAGCAAGAACTAGAAGAGAAGTTTTGGATATTCTTTACGATTAATAATAGGGTGATCAGTCATAACCGCAATAGGGGGAATAACATGTAGCATATGAAAATATCGACATGTCGTAACGACGCTCAAAGTCTTCAATCTTCACATTAAAACCGATAACTGGAAGGTTACCAACACAGAGCAGACTAACAGAGTCACAATGCAAGTTATTTAGCTCCTAAATGAAGAATTCCTGAACCAACTGGCAAAAGAAAAATATGCCGTGATCTACGGCTTCCAAAAGATCGAACTGAAGGTCTATAAAACAGAGACGGAAGCCCTACTGTACCAAGCGGCTTGCACAAATTCATGGCAACAAAAAGTTCCTTGTTCCTTTTTGTCACCGACCTCAAATTTTGTTCAATTTCGTGTTATGAGTTCAGCATCCACTGGCAGAAAGACCATGAAAATTTTCTGAGGAGCAGCCCATTCTATGTGTCGGTGCCTCAGGTGAAAAAGTTATGGAAACCGATGGTCAAAGCGCACCTCAGAGCGAAGTTGAAGCATCGACAGACTCCGAGCTGGGCAAAGCCATCGGTAATATAACCTGCACCATTGTGAAGTGACGCCCGCTGCGCTTTTGCTTCACCTGGCATCAGACGAAGTCGATATTGCCCTAGTCAAGGAGCCATGGATCGCTGGTGACAGGATCTGTGGCTTGAGGACGCCTAAATTTAATCTCTTAAAAATGTGTTCATTAGAGGCAAATGTGTTCGCCACAGCCATGCACGCTCCCGTCACAGACACGAAAATTTGAAAATTCCTGCTACAGGTATGAACATTTATAAATGCATCCGCATCGGCATAGATCATTCCAAACGCGAATGTTGTTATACCAGGCAGTCCCCCAGCTAACTATTAGCCACGTCCAATGCTGCTTGACCAACGCAATCGAACGAGAACCCTTCTTCTGAATATGCTATTTGTATCCTTTATGGTCACTGAGATTATTGCTCGTTTTCTTTGTCCTATACAGTTTTTTAAAGAGGTGTGTGTGCTAGGAGTGGGCGAGTTTTATTCGCGAGTAAAAATGAAACTCGCCCGCAGCTATCATGCAAGAGATACGTACTAATCCGCACGACGCCCGCAGCTCGAATGAACGCTTAATTAAAAATAAGACTTAACCGTCTTAAATGACACTGTTCGTGCGTGTCTGCTGCATGCTAGGTGAGGACGAGCCTTATGTTTACTCAAGCGTGTATGCTAGGGCGAGTTTCGGGATACCCCCTGTAACCTTTCCTGTTATCCTCTATTCTTCAAACCAAGCTAACTATTAGACATTGCAGCATGACATTAAAGACAAGATCAACTGGTAGTAGAACGGGTGACTCCTAAGCTTGGCTTTTTTACATAAAAAATGTTTACACTGTTTCTTGCGGAAAACAAGTACGTGATATTGACCGTGGCACCCCTCTCCCCACGTGAGATTGGGTGAGATTCGGGTCGACCCCCTCTCCCCCTAAACGCCTCACGTATTTAAGGACGACCCCTAATGATCCCACCTTTGCTACCAAAAACAGAGAATAAGTGGTGGATACCATCATTGTCTTGAAGGACCACAGGTTTATAAAGTTCCAACTGCAAGACTTTAGCTCAACCCACCCCCTTCCAAAATAAAAAAACTCAAAAAGTGGTTACTATACTAATCGCAAAGAACCTTGCCCCTAAGCCACCCTGTATTACCAAAATCCGAGAACAACTCGACAGCATTGCGGACATTTTCACAGAACAATGCCCTTGCGCTATAAATAAAGTTTGTCCGAACAGACATCATAAAGAGGCTTCCAAACCCCAATGGTAGTCTCGCGAACTTGAAATACTCCGAAAAGAGGGTTGAAAGGAATTTAAATCAACTAGACGCATCAAGAGTGCAACCTCTTGGGGCTGCTATAAGTCGAAGCTGAATAGATACCCTTCAGCGTCACCACAGCTGGTCAAAAATCTATCATAACTAGAGCAAGAATTAAATGGGCTGTGAACACCTACCAGCCCTATAAATCAAGGAGATCCTGTCGGGATAGTGCCGGCACAATTGCAGCGCCCCCTTAGTTACATCATGCCCTGATTGCAGGCCATGTTTACTGGGTGCCTTCAAAATAACTGAAAAGATGTTAAAGTAGTTTTTTATAAGACAGGAAAAGCCTCAAACGCAACACCCAAAGAGCTCAGGCCAATCAGCCTATCATTCTTTCTATTAAAAACTTGGGAAAGGCTAGTCGAAATATATCTGAGGCAGACCATACTAATCTCGGAACACTCGGAACGCAAATCTACTGATACTGGTCTTCACTCATTGGTTTCAACCATGCAAAAATCACTCAAGGTCAAGGAGTATACATTAGTGGCATTCCTTGACATAGAAGGAGCGTTTAACAACTTACTCCTGGACGCCATTAGCCTGGCCTTGACGGAACAGGGGATCGGATCATCGTGGGTATCTCACATCCATCAATTGCTTAGTGGCAGGATGGTGAGCTCGATCCTAAGCGGCTGCTCGGTCCGAAGGGACACCAATAGAGGCACCCCGCAAGGAGGAGTACTTTCCCCGCTCCTGTAGGTCGTAACAATGAACTAACTGTTGCGACGCATGGGGGCGTCCTGGCGTACGCGGATGACGTTGTTATCATCACAAAAGTAAAATTTCCTCTGTGATCTTATCTATAATAGACTGCTCTGACAAGGGAACGATCTGGTATGCATCGTTTTAAACCCGGCGTTGGAGAAAGTGGCACGAAGGCTGGGACTGATGCATATCAACGATGAAAGCAAAACCAATTATACGATGGCCCGGTCCGCAAAAACATCTAACATTGGTTCCACAATCAAGGTAAAGCAATTATACAAATCCTACATTCGGCCTTTAATCGAATACAACTAAGTTTTTGGCGAATTTAGAAAACCACCCTCGAGTAGTTAGATAATGTGCGCGTAGAAACTAGTCCTTCAAACTATGCGGTGCACTCTCGATCCTTCTAGAAATGTAGCAGCCCTGGCAAAACTTGATCGCTTTTGCCACAGAGATTATTCCACGCTCTTCTGCCTTCACGACATTGTCTATCTTGCAATACAAGACTAGTCCGCGTGGCTTCTCCCACTGCTGACATCTCTTTTTTCCACCACCACACCACAGACAAGGAATTCGTTACTAAATAGATCTATTTGGATGTGGTACAATTATTGAGAAGCTCAAACGCAGGTTTGCCACCTCCTTCGACGCTCTTCTATTTGTACAACTATTTAAGAGACTGCTTTCATATTTTAAGAGATTAAAAAAAATTGAGGAAAAGCCAAATTCTTTATATTGTGAAAGGTTCAAACAGTCAAGGTCACATTTGATAGACATTTTGGATCAAACTCAAGATGAATTTAATGAAGTAGAAGAAGATTTCAATTTGTTTTTGTACCATAAATAAAACTAAGAACTGTGCTTTTCTTAAAAAAATAATTAATTCATTTTCGAACAATAATTAAATCGTCATTTTTTTAGGCATAGTGTGCAGAGTTATTTTACTCCACTTGTACCAACAGCTATGTGATGTGTGTCACCTCCTCGCTCTCCTCAAAAGTAGTGGAAATAAAATCTATGACAAATGTGTTATTGTTAGTGCTTACTGCTCATCTAATGTGTTTACTCCCGATGTTGCTGGTAACTTCTTTGATCTCGTATCTACCCTCTCCCGTCATTATAAAAACATATGTAATAGCTCCTGGTAATTTTGATCTGCTGAAAAATAATGAACATGCGAACGCACTCAAGCGCATTTTGGGATTATTGGATCTGCGTATTCTAAATCAACTGCCCACATTTTTCTCCCTGCTACCCACGGGTGGCGCTTTCATAGGTGCGAATGGTATACTTGCACCGGGCGCAGTTTGTCAGGGGCGCAAAACAAATTAAAACTTTGCACAAAAAAATTCAAAAGGATTCTCACGCGTTCAAGAAATTAAACAAATTTGCCCAATTTATGTCCCTGTACTTTCTCATGCAAGATAAAACCGGGAAATTTTACTTCTCCTCATGCCGGAAGTTTCCAGAGATCCAAGTGAGAGAAATATCTCTCATTTATTTGGAGCACTTTTTGAAAATTCTGTAGAAAGTACCATATTCAAAACTTTTTCCGATGGCTCTGAATTATTTATTGGTCAACACCATGATTGATATAAATTTGAGGGCGTTGTTGCTGCACTTTAAATCCTGCTTCAAGAGTTGTTAAAAGACGTAAATGAACGAAATGAGAAGAGAAAAAATCATTGTGGCGGGAACTTGCCTTTAATTGCTCTTTTTTGACCGGCCTCAGTTCAATAAAGTTCAATTCAATCTGTATAAGTGGCTTCACTGGCTGGCATGTTCATGCTTGAAACTATTGTTGATTTCTCGCCAGATGTTAGAAATGCAAAAGCTCACTGGAATGATATTTCATTGTTCCAGTTGATTACTCTCTTTTTAGCGAGCTTTTACTTTCAATCTCAATTTCATGTTCTGTTGGGCGAACTCAGGCTTTATTTTTGCCTAAATTCAATATGTGAAAGTTCGGTAGATGAAACCCATAAAAATTGGCTGTTATCGTCCATTCCCTTCTAAAATTCGATGAAGAATCGCACGGGGTTTCACAAGAGCCCACTTTTCCCACAAGCTATACGTTAGAATGCTTTAGCTTGTTGTTGTTGCTTTTAGATATTAATTCTCCCTTTTGCCATCGCTTTTCTTTTTTCCCTAGCAAAACCACAACAACTACACAGCTGTCAAAAAGTTGATTAAAAAATTTCGTAAAGGCATTTAGAGGTTCAAAAAATCTGCCGCCCCATTGTTTTGCTTACTCTCTTCTACGCAAATGACATTTTCAGCAGATTTGTGTTGGTTGGCTGTTGACCCATGTGCAACTTCCTATCTATGTAATATTTTTTTTATGTTATACACATTATTATGGTTCAATTTGGTTCAATCTTAAATTTTATGCAAACTATGAAAATTATTTCTCCTATTCAGCGAGGAGTTTGTGCCTTTAATCACTGTCCTTCAAAAGTGAACAGCATATGAGGCGCAATGTGGCATAGTGCACCGAGTCCAAAAACCCCAAGCGCCGGCTCTGCTGCTACCTCCACCAATTTAGTGTTAAAACATAGCCAAATCTCTCTTCCCAGCAATCTTGACCATCGCATTCTCTTCTTCTCCCTTCGTTTTACTTTTCGCCTCCGCGTTCCGCCTAACTTTTCTTTGTACTGGGACCTTAATAATACAATCAATTTTGCTCGCCTTTCTGAAATTTCTTTGTCAGTACGCTGGGCTGACATCTATAACACAACCTTGTGTAGACTAAGGTTGATCTCTTTAATTCTTTCATCCAATCCCTATTTAATTACTGCGTCCCTGGTTTTCTTACGAAATCGGCAAATTGATTGTTGACCGTGAGTTCTTGTACAGACGCTATCGCACAACAAAGACCCCGAGCTACCTCAGTGATTACAAAAATCTTCGAAACTTAATCAATAGCAAAGTTATATCGGCCAAGCGTGAATTTTACTCCCGTAAACTTTATCCTGCGCCGTCCACTAAACAACTTTGGTCTAACCTTCGTTCTCTAGGCATTCTTACCTCTGAGCTTAACTGTTTGATGTAAACTCACTCAATGCATCTTTCATTCAATTTCCTCCTAATTCCCCAATGTCTTCCCTTTCCGATTCACTCAAGTTTTGCGGTATCTTGATTCTTATGATTTCCTTTCTAAGCTCCAATCTGGCTTCCGAAAATCCCACTGTTGCGAAACTGCTGCGAAACTGTCCCGTCGAGGAAGAAGGCTCTACGGGGTGATGATAGGTATACGGTTTGGCAGGGATTGCCACCCATTTTGTTGGAGCACATTTGTTTGTCCACACAAAATATTGACGCGTCGGGACAGACCCAAAGCGTTCGTTGAAGTGTGTGCCAGGTTGACCATTCCGTCATTAAAATGCCAATATCTGGGTATTTCTTCGAATCGCTTCAGTTTCAAAAATTGCTGTGAATTGATGATGTTTTTCCCAGTAAGAACGAACGTTTGGATATCGATACGCAGACGTGGCAAATCAAGTCTCTATATTGTGCTGGCGAGTATGTCAATTCATTTTTTCAGCCATGCTCTGCAGGAATTGATCCGCCACGAAGTATTTGAAACCTTCGAATAGTGTTGAATGTACTGACAAATTTGTTAGCATCTCATTCGTCCCGCGGAAAATGACTTCGTTTACATGCACCTGCCTTTTCCCCAAGCAAATTATTGAATTCGACAGAAACGTTCCTCATTTCATGTGTCGAAATATTTGGGTAGTCTTGTTCTCGCAATTCAATCGTCCCATTCAAACGTTTACGTTTTTTTCGATCGTATACTCGTCATTTCACTCAGACCTAAAACTTCGTCATTTGCACCTGCATTTATTGCATCCATAACTGTTTGATCAGTTAAATTCAATAATCAATTACTGATGAACAAATCGTCTGCCGGGCTAATGTAAGTTGGATCAGCTACAACATTTTCGTAGGGTGTGCTCTACTGAGGATGACGCATGGACAGCTGACCCTTGTGATGATCCCTTATTTTGTTTGATTACCTCCCAGACCGTGTCGACTAGCTTTGCTAATAGTGGAAGGCTTTGGTACGTGGAATCCGTGATGACTACTAGGATGTGCCTCTCCCACATGCACCTTATCAACCCTTCTTCTTTAGCGGCTCTACAACCGGGATCCGGTCCTGGCCTCTCCCAACTGTTCTCTCCACCGGTCCCGATTCTGAGCGGATGTCATCCAGTTTGGCATCTCTAAGCTCTGAGCGTCCTGTTCTACCCCATCCTTCCAGCGAAGGTTGGGTCTCCCTCGCTGTCGCACCCCATAGGTCTTACTGCACCAACCCTTACAGTCTCGAAAACTATCCCGAGCAAATTTTTGAAGTGTTAACTTCTTTAGGCGCGTTTGGCACTTTTTCGCTGGGGGTAAAACAAAGAATTCGCGACACGCGCATTTTGTTGCTACACGCGTTTCTGGACACTTGCTGCAATGATGGCGACACGCGCATTTTGTTGCTACACGCGTTTCTGGGCACTTGTGCCTATGCAGCTGGCTAGAGCATGGAAACTTTTAGTTGAGCTCCACTTACAAACAGCAGCGTATAATTATAAGTGTGTGAGGCAAAATAGCCCGCGCTTGGTGAGAGGGATTGTGTTTGAATGTTGCAATACAGAGGCTGCTCTCAGCATTCGTTTTATATTCTCGCGCCGCTCTCAAAATTCATGTCATATTCTCGCACGCCATCGCAAACAGCAGCGAATGTATGCGAGAGGATGAAATGAATCAAGACCCTCTCAACTACAGGCCATGCAGTTTTATTGGGCACTAATACAACAATTGCTGAGAATGGTCCCAAAATTTGACAGTTGCTGAGAATTTAATGGCGCAGAGTACGTTCGCGAGTGTTTTCGTCATAGTTTTGTGGTAAAAAGTGGTAAATTATTGAAATTTATCGCTTTAAACCATACAAGGATTATCAGTGATTATTTCTTTAGTGATTTAATAAAAAAATATATAAAAAAATAGTGATTTAGTGTATTTTTGGTGTCTTAATTGTTGAGGTGATCAATTTATTTTACATTCGCGGTGTTTATTTCGTGTATATTAAGGGAAAATATGCTGAATATTTAATTAAAAGTGATTTTAAAGTCATTAATTAATTTATTTTGCAATTATTACTAAACATATAAGTACAGAAAAGTGCGAATGGAAAAGTGAATAAGAGAAGTGTTTTTCGGCACCTATATTTTTAATAATAATATCATAATATATGTATTAATCACTTTAAAATCACTTTTAATTCCATAACTACACAAAACATTAAATATTCAAAATTTTTTTCGTAAATAAACATGAAAAAACACCGTGAATGTGAAAAAAAAGTTGATCGCCTTAACAATTTGAACACTTAAACACACTTAATCACCAAATTTGTTTTATTTTTTTTAATGAAATCACTAAAAAACTATTCACTGATAAATCCAAGTGCAGTTAAAAGTGTTAAAATACAATATTTTATCACTTTTTACTGCAAAATAAACACAAAAATTCTGCGCGTACGGCTTCCGCGCCATGTTACTCCGGTGTGTGGTAATGAATCAATGAATGCTAAGAGCGGCGTCTGCATTGCGAAAATATGAAGTGAATGGGTGCGAGAATATGCCATGGATTTTGAGAGCGGGTCTGCATACATTCATACATTCGCTGCTGTGTGCGATGGCGTGCGAGAATATGACATGAATTTTGAATCCCTCTCACCAAGCGCGGGCTATTTTTCCTCGCACACATAGAATTATACGCTGCTGTTTCTATGTGGAGCTAAGCCAAAAGTTGCCATGCTCTAGCCAGCTGCATAGGCACAAGTGCCCAGAAACGGGTGCGAACCAAAAATGCGCGTCACCATCGCTGATGTCTGTTGCTGGACCTCGACTAAAAGTTGCCATGCTCTAGCCAACTAAATGGCTGCAATATTTAAATCTTTTGCTTGGATTAATCGCTTTCGGCGACATGGAATACGTTTCGGCGTTTCGCCTATTCGACTGGGCATCTGTATTTTACGTACATATCTGAGGTAGTATCCCAGTAGGGAAAATCGCAAGTATTTACTGTGGGAAGTCAATTTGGAAGTACTTCTTTAATTAGTGTTCTCTGTAATGACTTATAAGTAATGCAGAGGAGAATGGGTTTGGTGACCAAGCGTTTGATTTCGCCCAAAAAGCGTGTTGAAAAACTTCGTAGCTGCTCGTTTTCTTTGTTAATCATCACAGTTGTCTCAGCCATTAAGTTTTATGTCTTTAATGTATAAACATATGTATATTTGAATTTATGTTTATGATATAAATATAAATCGCTTAATTTTACTTCAAGCTACCCCACCCCTTCACGCCTACGCCAACTAAATTACATTATAAAAATTTACAGTATAATAACTTTGCATTATGAGTTTAGTAATAAATGTAGTATAAGTACTTCCAAATGGAAGGGAAAAAAGAAGTACTTCCCAGCCTAGGCCATCGCCGTGTTAATGTAATGCCTTTTTTGTACTGGGTGGAAGTACTGAACTGCTTCTGTAGAAGTAGTTTTTCCAGTAATTCCATTCCCTAACTTCCCTATGTTATATTATTTTCTATGTATTATATATTATCTATTACGTACTATATACAATGTACTGCATATTATGTACTATGTTCTGAAAGAATTCAAAATGAATCCAGTGGATTCCCATAAAAATTTAGATCCGTGACTTTGGCTGAATATAATATGACTTTTTTGCATATTTGCACAATGTTTAAAATAGCAAAAATTTCTGTTTCGTGACTATTGCATCAACCCGACGACAAGTACTATGTACTACATTTTTCCTATGAACTATGTACTATGTATTTATTACTACATATGTATTATCTACTATTTTTACTAAAAACTACATTATCCCAGTCATCCATCGTCCGATCTTTGTGTGATAAGTTTAAGATAAATTGTTTAATTTCCAAACATTGCAACACATTTTGGAGGGAGTGCATATATAAGTAACAATTAAATAAACTTTAACAGAATATTCATAAATAAAATATTAATCCTTATCGTCTTGTAATAAGATTGATTTGGACATTTAGACTAGCCATAGAAGTTAACACTTCTAAAGTGTGGTCCTACGCACACTCGTATTTTTTTAAACCACGGAGGCAGTCCCGAGGGTTTCCTGTCTCCAGGTTCCTGCACACCTAGCAGGTGTCTTCTAGTTGAAACGTCATCCCTTTCTAACAGTTGATTTTTGGCTTCTGTGTAGCTGGCCGAACTGATGTCTGGAAAAAGTTTGGCAGTACTTTTATAATCTTAGATAACTTCGTCTTATCCGAAGTTATAACATTCAATGTATCGATCAACGATCGTTCGTGCTTAACTCTGACACAGTTATCTTGGACGTTACCGCTACAGCAATATCCCCTTGAGTTCTACCCTGACTCGGCAGCCTCTCCTCCATGCTGGTTAACGATTCCTTCATGTCCAGCACGAAGGAATTCTCCAAGCTAGTGTGCCTGTTCTCTCAAACAGATGATGTCCCTACAGGTACAAGATCGACAGTTGTAATGTCAGGCAACATACTGTAATACTTTTCACCGATTACATTTTATCATCTTTATTCATTGTACTAAAAAATCAATTTTTACACCAAAAATTTCTCTGCAATGCAATCAACATGAACTCCATGACTGAAAGATTAACAAATTAATAAAAAGCTCAGTTCACGCCAATTTATTTGTAATTACTCCAAATTACTTTATAACTTCTAACTCAAGTTATACATTTTATTTGCCACTTACTTTTACGGTATATTTAAAGCCCACGTTATATTAAAAAATTTGTGTTAATTACTAATATAACAACTTAGGAAATCACACCTAATAGTCCATAGCATTTTACACCATCAATTGTGCCCCTAAAATTCTTGTTAACCCAAAAACCTTAATACACTCTAAGTGCATCTTGCATCAGCCTCAAAGTATTCTGCATATGGAGATGCATCCTAGCATTCTAGAGATACATAGATAGATGTTAGCGAATTGTGATTTATGTTAACGCACTTTAGTGTATCATCCGGTAACCTTCACTGCATACACTGTCGTCATATGTCGCCCCACAACAAAATCTAGATTTAGGCTTGAGGAAGATCTTTCTAAAAGCAGAACTAAAGGCCAAGTAAGATGAAGAGAAGTTTGAAAAGTAGGACGTCATATAGGAGGGAGGAAATGCAATTTTCTGCAATCGTTGTGCAGATGATGTTGTGCGTTATGGTGTATGGTGGTAGCTCGTGAGTTTGGCATACTATGCAATTGAAATAATTCTGATTAATCCATACACGTTGAAATAGAGGCAAAAGATGCGATACTGAAGTAAATTGGGTATGCCAATGGTTTTCTTGTGTTTTAGTTTTTTTAAGATATATTTTACCAGTGTTATAAAATTCTTAATCGGAGGAAGAGCCAAAATATCAATGCACAACGTGACAGATTTTATTTGAATTTAAGGGGCCGTCCATAAATTGTGTGAGCCGTTTAGGGGGGAGGGGGTCCAGCAGAATCTCACTCAATCTCACGTGGGGGAGAGGGGGGTCTCGGTAAATATCACGTAATTTTTTTCCTCAAGAAACAGTACAAAATTGCTAGAAAACTGGGTTGAATTAAATAAACAATGTTTCTCCACTAAAGACCCCCATTCACTTACAGGCCGCCGGCAGGCCGGGTTCGCAGACACAGCCCAATGAAGGCCACATAATACTCAGTCTAACTGAGGGATGAGGACTTCAGATATCCGCCTGACATGCCGTGACATGCAGGTGACGTCATGATTCCCTAGAGACAAACAGGCGAAGACGACAGTTTAGCATATCAGGTTGTTAATTCGAGCGTAAAGATGTCCATGGCCTCAATGAAAACTTTCCAGGTGATAAATTGGTGACTGAAAAAACCTTTAAAATGCACGGACCACCATATTTGCTGACACAATGCGAATACGAGTGGTGATGGTTTTCGCGCCTTACTTTCAGGTCCGAATGAATACGGCTCGAGCTTGTGCCGTAAATTCACAGCTTGAGACAGAATAGAAGTTCTGGGGTGGTAATACGTAAGTTGTTTTACTCGACCTCTTCATACAAATATTCGAGTGTTACAAAAATGTTTGTATGAAGAGGTCGATTGAAACAACTTACGTACAGCAACCCGAGATCTTCAGGCACAAACTGACGACATACCCCTCCGGTTGGTGACTGCAGATCCCTTCCGGTTGGCGGCCGGAGAGGTATGTGGTGATACTTGGCTTCAAGGTGAAATCTTTCAGGCCACGGCCTGCCGTCGACCTGTGTGTGAAAGGGGGTCTTAAGATATGGCTAAATTCTACACAAAAAAATTGTATGCGAACGCCAGAAAGTACCATACTAGCCCCTAGTATCATTCTTTAGCCGCCACTGGCCAGCCAGACGTTCGAGTCGATGAATGCTGCAGCGTACGATCCAAGTAAACCCTACCCGCGAAAAGGCCGTTAGAATATAGAACTACAGGAAGAGCTCTTGCCGGATTTTAGCATAATTAATTTCTCGTGATTATGAGTGCTCACGTTTTGATAGTTGTGTGTCCACTACAAGCGAAAAAAACCAGTAGAAGTAGAGATGGGCAAGTAGGAGTTTGAATTATTAATTATACTAATCTAGAGGCAATTTACATAATTTTGTTATAGGTCGTTTTAGTTCACCTCTACTGGTTTTCAATGTCACTACCCTAACAATGTGGTCAACTCCTGGATGCAATGTAATTATATTCTGCCAACCGACCAAACAGTAGATGACAAATTATCTTCTTTTACAAGTACCAAGTCTCCTTTCTAAACATTATCCCCTTTTGATAACCATTTCGGACGCTACTGTGAAGTTTTTTTTTTTTTTTTTTTTTTATGTGAAAGACTAGAGTCACAGGAAACGCCCTTTATACTGTGTCGACAATCTATTTTCTTCATATAGAGTGCAATGTCGAACAGCAGCTCTAGTCGGGGAAGAAAGGAACTGTCACAACCTATCAGCGATATTTTGCAGTCCACCTACTCCCAACCATTACTGGCGACTTTGTCATCGGGGCATCGAGAAACAACTCGCTGGAGTGTTATGCCTCCTGAAACGAGTTGAATCTCATCAACCAACCGATGACATGCGCTTTTGGTGAAGTGGGGAAGGGCTAAGGAAGACTATGACAGAAGGAATCAGGAATGTAAAGAGGGAAGAAGAAAGAAGGAAAGTTATGTAGGTGGGGAAGTGGAAAAGGCGAAGGACCGTGGGGCTGGCCGGGATTCCAACCCGGGACCTCTGGGATAGTAGCCAGGCGCCTTACTCCCTAGGCTACCGAGGCCCCCTAGGCTACCGAGTTGTAAGATACTCCATGTACTATCGCTTCCAAAACATTTGCATTCTTGTACGACGTCTCCACTTATTAATCATTAATTTAGAAGTAGACTCCAAGGTCATCTCAGGTAAGGGAGCATTAGTTGGCCAATTAAAAAATGCGCGGGGCCAAGACGTCCAGATTGTCGATATCATCTGTTGATTGCCAAAAAATTAACTCCTACAGCATCCAAGAGTGCGAACGCGAGGCTCACTGCCTCCTCACGCATCCACCATACTACCCTTAGCCTTTCATATTCTTTTGTTATCTACATCTATCTTTAGCTACAGAAACATCAGAGCAAACGAGCCGGAAGCTGGATTTAGACCACATCGAGGATGTATTGATTAAACACTCCGTCAGCTTTGCAGTCCGTCAGCTAATGAAAGAAAGAACTCGCTGCGGCAAATGAACTGTCGTCGTTTTCATCGATTTCAAATCCGCTTTCAATTGCATCGATTGGAATAGCTTGTCTAGAGCCTTGGAAACCGAACACGTGCTATTAAAAATCATCCAACTTCTCCAGTCGTCGTACGATGGCTCAACCAGAAGCGTTTGTATTCGAAGCGACTTATCCGAGGAGTTCCCGATTCAAACGGGTGTTCGACAGGGAGCGTGAAGCATTCGATGGACGACTCGGAGCTCGATACGACGACAACAACTTCGTAACCGACTTAATTTTCGCTCCATAGTGCCGTGTTCGCCGACACGGATGCCGAAGCAACGGGCATCTTATATGACATTGCCCGCCATCGTTATATGGATTAAAAATCAATGCAGAAAAGACCAAAGTGCTCACAACGGACGGTTCGAGAGCCAGTGTTCACTTCGATGAACCCAAATCGAACAGGTTCCGATTTTCAATTATTTGGGATCATTGGTTGAGGAAACGAAAGTGGCATCGACGGCAGACGTTCACAGCCGCATCGGTCGACACTAGCGGCACTCGCTTCGCTCAAGTCTTGCATATGGAAACGAACAAATATTACCATCAAAACGAAAGTACGCCTTTACCGAATGTTGATTCTTCCGATTCTTCTTTATGGATCGGACACATGGACACTCCTTAAACCAGACGTCAAGTAGCTCGTGGTCTTCCAAATGCGATGCTTGAGGCAGATTATCGGTGTTTCACTCCGCGATCGAATTCGAAACGAGACAGACAAAGATGCAATCAGCAGACACTGATCGAAGAAGAAATACAAAAACGTCGACTACGGTGGTTTGGACATGTTCGCCGAATGGATGATGACCGCTTGCCACGTAAACTTCTCTGGCGAGACCGTCCCGCAGACTGGAGAATTCAGCTATCGGCACCGAAAAAAAACCTGGGTTGAACCTAGTCATAAAAGGAGTAAATGAGTTTATTCACCCTTCCGGATAACTATGCTATCGAATAATGGAAAATGTTCCACCATTGTAGCGACTTCACCAGTTAGTTCTCCATTTAGGTACTGCAATTTTTAAGAATCTGATAGGATTGATTTTCGATCAATAGACGCACAAGATAAATCCTTGATTGATGGCCAATCTTTGAAGTTTTCACTGAAGTGGCACACCAATTTTAGGCAGTCTGATTTCACCATCGACACCACTTGACTCTAAATTCCTGACGACCGTATTGCTAGCAACCGTGTTCAGTATCAAGTTCTGTTGAGTCATCAATGCACTGAGGGTGGCATTCAATAAGTCTATTGAGGAAATCTCTGGGGAATTATCTTTTCATCAGCAGGCATCTCTTTCAAGGCTTGCAGCATTAGGCCTTTCGCGTCATAATATCTGTCCTCAAATTCGTCAACCTCTGACAGATTGTCATGCAGCATTAATTGGTCATCTATGCGTACAAAGCCTTCGTACAGCTGTTCCGTTTTCTGTAATCGGGCTTCGATTACACCTTTGGTCAATCCTTCGGGAATATTTTCCGCAAATTGTAATAATTTTGTCGACGAAGCCTTTATCCTACCTCTCTGTAGTCTCAGTAATAGAACTTCCTTCTCGGTCTTTATGATCCAAATGCCGTGATGAAGGCGTCGGGTGTTATCCTACATAGAGCAATAAAAAATGCAACACAGTATTGAATTCTCAACAACCATCTTATCCAAAAATGGGGATATGTTGCCATCTGGTTTTAAAAATTGACACAATTTACTTATCTCTAATCAAACACAATAAAAAGCGTGTAAATGATTCAATAAGTACTAATAAACGTTGATATTTTTTATCACCTTAGCCCTGGTACCTGTTATAATTAAATGACGAAACACGATATGAATGTTGGAGTAAAGTTCATTCCATTTCAGTTCGATAATCTTATCAAGTACTAAAAATATAATGAGAAATGTTTGATTATAGAAAAAGAAAATTTACTAATTCTCTACTTAAGCATTTGTATGAGGAACGTGATTGTAGAAATGATGTAATGTGTTTCTGTATGCTACAACTACTCGACGAAAACTTGAAAAAAAATCTGAAGATAAGTGGAAGGGACATATCCCGTGCTTAGTTATTAGAGTTATTCAGCGTCGTTGAGGTCCATAAATTTTTCGCGAATTAAAATCGCGCAATTCAAAGCCCCACTCACAAAGGAATTATTTATGTCCATATACATATATACCATGTATGCTCATAGTTGGTCCTCCACGCTCATCCGTTTTTTTTTGCTTTAAATCCCCTTAACAAGGAAGGAACCCGAGTTTCTCAGCTGGTGTCTATTATACTTTTTCACAGCATTTTATCAAAGGGGCTTTTATTAAAAATATAAAAAAGCCCGTTGCGGCTGCGCAGCGCGATCAGCGAATTTTTTTTTTGTCTTTGTATATTTGCTTTATTATAGGGCATAAACCCTCGAAAAAATTTGAATAGTTGACGTCTGTTGTCCAAGGTTAAATAATCATACGATTAACTTCGTTTTTTTGGTATAAGAGAAAATGGAGGGATGTTTTTTTTTATTATTTTAAATTGATCGTCATTGGTAGATCTTCACAGTTTTTACATACATACATAGATGTTTAACAATCTCGGTTGAATATATTAGAACATTCGAACAAACACCGGATCACTTCAAAGTTTGAAAAATAAAGTTTTCTCAAGGCATAATATTTATAAAATTATACTAGTATTAGATTCCCCTCCCCCTCTTAGATTCGTCAAAGACTCCTTCAACCGAGTGGTCTATCTTAAAAAGAGCCATGACAGGGTTTTATCCCTAAACGGGGCAACAAGCAACAATATACCTATCAGCTTAATCGCCTTTCTTTTGAAAACGATGGAAAGGCTGTTGGACAGTAGACGCTTCCTATGCATAGAAGAAATTGCTTTACACCACCTAGCCAGCAAAACGAGAAAGGATTCCCACAAAACTGAGTGGAAAAATACCATGCTTGTAGAGTGTGACATTTCTTCTATTCTGGGTGTTTCCACCATTAGTTCCAAGGATATCAAGGGCTGGCCTTAAGGTGGAATTCTGTCCTCGTTACTCTGGACACTGGTTGTAGTTGAACTTGTCGCGGTAACAATCAACTGAACCGAACTGCCGATCCATGTTTATATTGCAAGATCCTTGGAGGGCCACATTATTCTTTGCAAATCATTTTCATCAGTACATACTCGTCTGAGAAAGAAAGTAAGATCACCGTGCCGTTATCATGGCACCGAGCGATAAGAAACTAGTCGATCAAAAAATCGAAATGAGATGCTTATTGCCGGCCCTCACAATAGATAGGAAGTACGAAAGAAGAGGTTTCTAGAATCTAGATCAAGACCCCACCGTTCTGAGAAGAGTCGCCGGAGATATGGTTCTCGCAAATGGAGGCACAGTTCAACACGTGCGGCATCTCAACTTATATAACCAAATTTAACCACGTAGTGGGTGCTATAAGCGGAAGGGTCCTGAAACAGGTCAGAGATGCAGTACTGAGCCCCCGGAGTTGGATAAATACGGAAATCTGAAAAGGTGCCTATTGAAAATGTACTCAGACTCCGACGAAGCCAAAATTGCCAAACTGTTAAACGAGGTGGCTTAGGACACAAGAAACCCTCCCAACTACTAAATGAGATGCGACATCTCGGAGGCCAGAGCATCACGGAATCCTTGCTCCGATCGTTATGGTTGAACAGAGTACCGGTTCAAGTCCGGACGATCCTGTTATCAAACAAGAACAACCTAGAGGCGTTATCATCCATCCCCGACAAAATTGTAGAAGTCAGCGATTTTAGCAGTGAAGCGGAGGTGAGCTAAACATGTCCAGGCCCAACATCACAGATAGCAGCGTTAGAAGGAAAGGTAGATGAACTAGCGAAGGCTATCTCATCTATGCAGATCGGCAAATCTAGATCCCGACCACGGGATTGGATTTGCTATTACCACCGGAGATTCGGAGACAATGCAACGACATGTAAGTTATAAAAAGGGAACATCGTTGGGAAACGGGCCGACCACCTAGACCGTGAGGCGACATTAGTTCGGGTGAAACGTAAGGGCCTCTTCGTCCGAGATAAGCTCACATGGATGAAGTTTCTAATAGATTCGGGAGCAGGCGCCTCGATAGTTCCACCAAACTCAAAGGATCTAACTGATACGCATTCTAATAACTAATTATTCGCCGCCAACGGAACACCAATCCAGACATATGGCACTAAGCGTATCACGTTGAGCTTAGGACTTCGCCGACCGTTCACACGGGCATTCATCATCATCCAGACAACTAACAATCATTGGAGCCGACTTTCTGGACCAACTGAACTAGTCGACAAGCTGACAAACCTATCCGTTGTAGGTGCGGTCAAGTCCATTAAAGAGGAAAGAATCATGATGGTGGACATGACATGGACACCATCACCACCCCCACACAAAACCAGGTCACCGACTGCAATCACCCACTATTATAGAGACGAAGGGACCACTGATATTTACGAAGCCCCGAAGACTGCCACCGGATAAGCTGAAAAACGCAAAAGCAGAGTTTGTTATTTATTATAAATGGGGATATGCAAGTCCTCCAATAGCAACTGGTCCAGCCCTCTCCACTTAATAAGGAAATCTGGTGCAGGATGGCGCCCGTTCAGCGATTGAGGATGGCGCCCGATTGATACCCGATTCCCTTTATTCAATATTCCTCAACAGTATGTCATGGAAAGACAAATTTTTCATTCATTGATCTCCACAAGGCATATCACCAGATTGAACTACGACACGCCCCTAACTCGAACATTCAAGTCTAAGCGGCAAGCCACTAGTCAGACTGCTGAACTTGTTCATGCGGTCTGACCTACAAATATGAGGTATAGGGGTTGTAGTACAATAGGCCAAATGGGCCGCAGTACCTTTGGACCCAATACCTCACATAGGAAAAAAATTCGCTGATAGAGGACTGGGTTGAGGGACTGAGCCTAACCTATTAGAAAATCATTCTCGAGTCTTTACAAAGAACAAATGAGACTCTTTGCCTTTAGCGACGTTATCACGTTAAACAGGCCGGACTTTAGGCCGTTTGTGGCATATTTGACTGTCCGTGTTGGATCGCGGTATCACCTCCACAACCCAGGAGGTCTGAGGAGACAGAATGCTGACTCTGCATGGAAGGCGACGAGACTTCCACACATGTTCTCTGCGAGTATCCTACTCTGATTTAGCAAGTCCAATCTTGTTCAACTATACACCTTTTTGTTTCAGACATGTACACAATAAGCCTAACTTGACCGTGGTCTTCACCATATCGATTGTGCCCATACTCACATAATAATAGATTTCCTATAAAATTGTCCAAATCTAATTTTCTCAGGAATGAAATACGGCACACAATTCTTTAACCAACTCTTGACTTCTTCTAATCTTTTAAAATATCCAAAACTAAGCACTTAATTTTACAAAAAAAGTAGTTCCAAAGTGCTCATGTTCAAAACACGTTCTTTTTCAGTATTGCAATGGAGGGGACTTAGCGGATTATTTAAGTGTCCAAGGAACTTTAAGTGAAGATACTGTTCGAGTTTTCCTGATACAACTAGGTAAGATTAAACTAAACTAAATCAATAGATTAATGTTAAAATTTTGATTATCTATAGCTGGTGCTATGAAAGCTTTATACACAAAAGGAATCGTACACAGAGATCTAAAGCCACAAAACATTCTCTTGTCACATAATTACGGAAAAATTCTTCCTCCCGCATCGAAAATTACTCTTAAAATTGGTAAAGTATTTCTTTAATTAATAGTTAAATGTTTTTAAACAATATTTCGTTTTGTTTAGCTGATTTTGGTTTTGCAAGGTTCCTGCATGATGGAAATATGGCAGCTACACTATGTGGTTCACCGATGTATATGGTAAGATTTATTTAAAAAAATTAGTTCAATATTTTGGAATTTATTCTGAATTTTTTTTAGGCTCCGGAAGTTATTATGTCACTGCAGTACGATGCAAAGGCTGATCTCTGGTCTCTTGGTACAATAGTATATCAATGCTTAACTGGGAAGGCACCATTCCATGCACAGACTCCAAATGAATTAAAGTTTTATTATGAACAGAATTCAAATTTAACCCCTAAGTAAGTAATAGTAGATTTACTCTAATTGTTCTATTTATTTTTCGCAATATAAGACTAGATGACACTGTTTGTCTCCCTTGATATTTTAGGCCATATTTTTTCCCTAGACCTTTTGTAGACTTTATTCTCTTTTGAATAAGATATACATATAAAAAAATCTTTGTAAGATCGGCTATCAGGAAATAGGTCGAGCACCTGCTTCGTCATAGCTAGACAAGGATGCATGGCGCTCGTCAGGATAAAAGATTAAATAAACTAGACAAAGCTAAAGCGGGCCACTGTTCACTCAATTATAATCTAAGCAGAATAGGGCTGATAGTTGCTTGTAGCTGTCCGTTCTGCAGGGCTAGGTCTCCTCAATCGCGACTTCCATACTCCCAGCAGGGAGGCTATATCAATAGCCTTAACTTGTAAGGTTTTTAACGAAAGAATTAGTAATATTGTTTAGCTGACATTTGTCTGTTTATCTTTGACCGTTGTATATAGTAGCCGATAGCAAATTATTGTGGAACATCTAACGCTGCAACAACGACTTTTACAGCTCGGTATAGACGACCAACATTTTTGGCAAAAAATCGTTAGTGACGAGGCACATAGTGTTTTGGCTAGTTCCAACACTAGAGTATATTACAGTAAAACAATGCTAAAAATCCCTTTTTTAAGCGATCATCTAAGTTCAAACGTCATCCTTTATACATAAAGTTGGGACGGGTCCAGAGAACGGCAACAATGAAAGCCCTTGATGTTCTCTTTCACCTACTTCTCCGCAATCTTAACATCAAACATCTAGCCTCGTGTAACGCCCTCAGAGTAAGGGAATCCAGGGATTGGACCTCAAAACCGTTCGGACCTAGAAATATTTGCTACCCGAGGGGGTGGTCGATACAACTACGACTACCTTCCCGCTAGATTGATCTTCAGCAATGTCTTCTACATCGAAGTTCCCCCAAAAAGAGAGTGGAGAAAAGGAGTAGTTCTGGGAAAGTTCGATGTACAAATATTCAGCGAGAGGGGCAGGGTGATTTAAATGTTCACAACGTAAACTGGCTAACTTACTCAAACGTATGGCATTATGGGAAGGCCAATTGGCTGGGGCTTATTAATTTTTTCCAATCTGGGATTTATTTCCGAAACAAAAACATCAACTCTGCCGTTATCAGTATCACCAGGATCATACAGGCAGGAATTTATTTATTGCTTCCCCATTCTACCAAATCCGTGAAGCCTAGACCCAACAGATGGTTTTATCGGGAGTGTATGAACGCAATCAAAACCAAAGAAGCCGCCTTCCGAGCGTATAAGAGTTTCCCGAATGAATGGGTCCGATTCAAGTACATAACACAAAGATAATCAACAAAAACCTTATGGGATATCTAGAATCCAAACTACTCATAAACGACAGACAGTTTGTTTTACGGAACACCTCAGTCGAAGTTTGCATCGATTTGAGGAATCTATCTGGTTGCTCTAGATATATCAAAGCCTTTGGTGTTGACTCACTTCTATAGTATTGGATTGAGAGTTTCCTTTCCGTACAATCAAATTGGATGGCGTCAAATCCAAACCCCAACCTATCTCTGCGTGGGTCTCCCAGGGGTCAATTTTATCACCTGCCAAATTTCTTATTTTTATAAATGTCCACTTCTCAACCCACACTCACTATCATCAATATAGGCTGACGCCGAACTAATGTCCAACTCTATTAATAGCGACATTAAACTCATTCTAAAGTGGAGAAGCAAGAATCGTGTCGAATTCAACACCACGAAAACCAAGTATTGTCTTATTTCAAAAAAAAAAGTTCAACACCTCTCCATCCGTGACAGTGGGTGAAGTTGAACTAATGGCGAAGCCCTCCCTACACATCTTGGTCGTGACATTAGGGAAAAAATTGCGATGGAATGACCACATATTTCAAATCGCCAAACAAGTATCCCAGTGCTTGAGATTTCTTAAGAGGTGCAAGTTGTTCCTCCAGCCATCGGCCCGTGCTGTTATTTAAAAATCCTACATTCTGCCTCTTCTCGAATACAACTCCCTCGTTTAGGACGGCGCTTCGAAAACCACATTAGGATGGTTAGATAAGGTGCAAAAAATGGCCCTTAAATTAATTGATGACGTCACCGTTTGCTCCATCATCGACCTCTTGAGCTACCGCAGGAATGTAGCAACATTGACAAAATTTTATCGCTACTATCACAGTGACTGTTCCATCGAAATAAACGCCCTCCTGCCTCCACGGCAATCTTATACCCGCAACACCAGATTAGCCCTTCTATTCGTGCACTCAACAAGATATGAATTCGTTTCTGAATAGAACTACACGACTGTGGAACAATCTCTCGCAGTCGGTATTTCCGAGTTCCTACAACATCCAAGAGTTCAAGTGCAGGGTTCATTGCTTCCTTCTTCCACACCTCTTCAAACTCACGATAGTGTAGGGGTAAGGCGCCTGGCTACCATCCCAGAGGTCCCGGGTCCGAATCCCCGGCAGCACCACGGTACTTCGCCTTTCCCAATTTTGCCACCTACATAACTTTCCTTCTTTCACATTCCTGATCCCTCCTGTCATAGTCTTCGCTAGTTCTTCCCCACTCCCCCAAGCACATGTCATCGGTTGGTTGATGAGATTCAACTAGTTTCAGGAGGCATAACACTCCAGCGAGTTGTTTCTCGATGCCCCGATGTCAGAGTAGCGATAGTAATAGTTGTGAGTAGGTGGAATAAAAATATCGCGTATGGTTGTGGCAGTTCCTTCCTTCCGACTAGAGCTGCCACAAAAAAGACTGTGATGTGAACATTGTTTCTTAACCCGTTCTTTTCCGTTGTTTGCTTGGTACATGCATTTGCGATGTGATCAATTGTAGTTCTATAAATAATCTTCTGCAGTAACGTTGGGACATTGAAGCATGGCCATTAACACAAACTCATTTGTTCCGTATCTTCTACAGTATCTTTTTGTTAAAATATAGGAATTACCAGTTAGAACCATTTTAATCTTTCTTGCAAAACAAGACTATGGGAAAAATGCCGAAGTATGATATTTTTTGATTAAACATAATTTCGAAATTACACAGATACACTCATCCAACGAATCATTAAGATTTCCTTCATGTCGAAAATTGCTGTAGAAGATTTCCTTAGTAATGGCATAACTCAATGACTAGAATTAAATTTAATCGCAATGTTAATATGAATTCATAAAAAATTCCTACAAATCCTCTTCACTACAAACAATTTCCATGAGTCACAAGTCTTAAAACAGTTGCCGAATTAATAGTATTTCGCTAAAAATGTTTTTTTATTTTTCACTTATTTACTTTGATATAAAAAAAAGTAAATACGCCTGGGAGCAGAGAGCAAAATAAGTTCATTTAATGTGTACACATTTAAATACAATAATAAAATCATTTATTTTTATTTAGTCTTTTTTTTTTTTTTCAAAGAGATAAATTTTGAAATCACATTTTAAATTTGTACCAAAAGTTTTTTACATTAATAAAATTATTTTTAATATTTATTTTTATCACCCATTTATGAATTTTTTATTTATTTTTAATTAACAAAAAATAGTACACAAAACATAGTGCAGCAACACATACAAATTTCCTGAAGAATCAGGCGCACGAGAACAAAATCCTAGAAGAATTATTTATTATATAGTTTCACATAAAATATTTATTATAATTTATATCTTACGTCTTGACACATTACAGCTGATCCACTATTATTTTTGTTTATGCAAATTCATTTTTATTAAAAACAAAATAAATTTTTCTTTTAGAGTACCAGTCGGAGTATCACCAGAATTAAGCGATCTTCTAATAGGATTACTTAGGCGAAATGCCAAAGACAGAATTTCATTTGAAGGTTTCTTCAATCATAAATTTTTACAAAGACCAAAAACACCACAATCACCAGGTAAATTTAGTTTATAATAAATTTTTAGTTATTATTTAATTTCTTTTTAAATATAAACTTTATATTAATTCCAGTTGATATTCCTATACCGATGGTTGGAGCTAATCTAACACCACCAAAGATTTCGAGCCCCATTCAGCAACAAATGCAGCAAGATGCTTTCGGTTTGTATTTTCTTTGATATAAAACACAAATAAAAAATAAAAAAATAAAAAATGAAATCTGTGCCAAAAACGCGATTATTTTAAGACAAAGAAATTTTTAAGAGAATTTCATGAGATTAAAAAACGACGCTCTTTACATTTTCATTTATATTTAATTCTCTTGTTTCTTTTTTTATCTATTTTAGATCCGACAGACAACGCCATTGCGGCAACTTTGACAAATGTAGGAATATTATGTGAAAGTGGAAATAATAGCGGTTCTAGCAGTCCAGATGATTCAGATGATTTCGTCCTAGTACCGAGTAATCTACCAGAAGATCAGCAAGTTATAGATTATGAAAAGAAGTATGGCATTTTTGTATTTTTCTTTCATTCATAGTTTTTACGTTCTATTTTATTTATTTTATTTATTAGGTATGGTAATAGAATGCAACCACCAAATCCCCAATCAAGTCCACCGCGCCCGAGCACTCTACCAATTTCTGAACCAAAACCAGTTCCAACACCTGTTCGACGTTTATCATCAACAACAAGTGATAAACAAAAGAAACCAGAACAGCCGGTAGTTGCGGCATCACCACCTAAAAATTCATCAAATCCAATACCTAGATCTCAGCCAATAAGTGTTAAACGTTCAGACCATCGTGGCAGTAATAATAGTGATATAAATTCAATTTCACCACCGGCTGTACAATTTGCAATTGGTACACCACCAGGTGGTGGTAGAAGACGTTCAACATCTGGTGGCTCACTATCTGAAACACCACCAGCACCATGCACCTGGCAAGTTAGTCCAGGTTCAACGCAATCGCCATTACGACGATCTGGTAACAGTTCACCCGTCCTTCCGTCAGCACTAACAAAGCTTCCGACACTTGGAAGTCCAACAATATTATTGGGTGAAAATAATAATCATCCGCATGTCCTAGGGCCTAGAGCTTTTACATTGCCAGAAATGGGAGCAACTGGTGGCCTTCAAAGCCTTTTGGATACAAATAATTCTGATGGTCAAACAGCTATCGCCTTTCATGCACCTGAATTGTCTGAGGAGACGTTAATGGGTCGTGAACATAATGAAACACTGTCCAAATTAAATTTTGTGCTAGCATTGACTGATTGTATTCAAGAAGTTGCAGATTCTAGATGTGCACCATTATCAGCGTTAATGTCTACAGAGGCTCAACCGATCCCACCGCATGCGCCAGAGCATTGTAAACGTGCTGAACGATTAGTTTTATTAGTAAGGTTAGTATTTCTTTTTTATTGAGTTCTTTTAGCACAATCTTATATTTTTGGGTTAGGGATTTCATTTTTTTATATTTAAGATTTTTTTTAATCAATTCGCGTTAGATATTTGTTGCAGCTAATTTTTAGTCGCACATGCTTCCTACAGAGACCAAATCAATTTTAAACCTGGCTTCGACTCGAGAAATACAATGATCAGACGGGACCTTCTGGTGTACTACCTGGTTTTCTAGACGATAGAGATCCCAGCCACAAGTAATTACTAATGTGATGGAGGTGTATTCATCTCTGTAACAATATAACTTTTGAACCCATTGCTATTAATGGTGGTGGCTTGGAGAAATGTTTATGTTAAGATCGACGCTTTCAAGGTTAGCCTCATCATTCCCAGGTACCTCAGAGCGGGCTGTGAGTGGATAATCTGTTCCCCTACCTTTATCTTTACGGACACTAGCTTTCTCCGTTTGCTGATCAGCACCGCTCAGCAAGCTTCAGCCCAACGCGTTCTAGCCAAGCTTCCATTTCCCATATCGCTTCGTTCGCATACAATTCGATGTCATCTGGGCGTCTTTCTACGATAACTACCCCTATGTTATCCGCGAACCCGATAACCACTGCTTCCTTTGGAGGAAGAAGCCCCAACACATTATTGTACATTGCGATCCTCAGGATAGGATCCAGGACGGAACCGTGCGGAACACCGCATGTCGTGCCGAACACGTTCGGACCATCTTTCCGATCACAATGAAGCGACCTACCCTGAAGGTAGGCGGCCACTACTCGCACTGGATACTTTGGTGTGCCAGCTTGGTCAAGGGCTCAACTATTTTACTCGACCTCGCTGAGTTGAAAGTATTTTTCTCGTCGAGGGATATCAGTGCGCAGCAGTGATTTTCCTCTATGGCGTCTCTTGCTATGCCCCTAAAGGCCTGAGTCCCCTGTTTCCATTGCTCCGGGAAGATCTCCTCTCTCAGCCACGCCGTTAAGACTTCAGCAAAGCGGTCTGGCGCGTCGGAGTCTGCTTTTCTAAATCTGGACGGTTCCGATATCTCTGAGCTCTCCTTCTCGCTTTCATGCAAGCATTCGTCGATCTCTGTGTTCCACCAGAAGTTTGGTGAATGCCGACGGTTACCGGCGCACCGCGGCATGGACGCGTCACATGTCTGCTTTACGGAGTCTTCACTCCGCTTTGCCCATTCCGTCGCACCTCCTGCCGCCGACCTCGCATCAAGCAGGAATACTTTCTCGAACACCTCTGCGCCGAGTTTTTTAATGCACTCGTTGCACCCCTATAGTTTCTCTTTTCTATACCTTAACCCACCTCGAAGATGATGGCTTTGTGGCTACACATCATTCACCCGCCACTGTAGGTCCTTCGACGCTGCATCACTCTTTTAATTGATGTCGATCGCAGAGGTTCTCCCACCCCTTTGGAAAGTGTTTACTCCTCCGGTGTTATCTAACCCCACGTTTAATCGTGAGAATACTTCTAGAAGTATGCGCCATCTTGCATTCGTTTGTCGACTGCCCCATTCGGCAGCCCAAGCATTGAAATCGCCCGCTATATTATTGGGCAATGGCGACTCGCCCGGAGCCTAACCTTTCCAAGATGGACTCGTAATCGTCTAGTGTCAGATTTGGCGCCGTATAGCACCTGTTAAGACGTGTATTCCGCCTACTTGATCGGGGTGAAACCATTCTCTGGGCTTGCTTGTCTTGGTATCTTCCATGGCTCGGCTGCCGCTTGACAGTGGTTCAGGTTTATCTGTAGGAACCTTATCTTCTCCTCCTTTTCAGTACCTCCTTGAACGCCGGGCATCTATTACTTCCGGTCACGTGCCCACTATCCCTGCCCTCTATTTCCCCACAAATGAAGCATTTGGCAGTTTGGTCGCACTTCTTTACCTTGTGACCCTCTACCCGGCAGCCTTGCTTTTCCTGGACCGTCTACAGACCTAGCTGGGTTCTCGCAGATCTTTTCTTTGGTTGTGATCTCAACCTTCTTTTTTTCTTTCTGCTCCTTTAATCCCTCATGGAACATAGGGCGGAAACAGCTGCCCTCCAGCGAACTCGGTTTTGCGCGACAGTTCTCAGCTCTGACCAGGATCTCCCAGTTGTTGCGGCCTCTGCTAGTATAATCCAGATCTCTGCATTCGATCACCACCGTATTTGTACTGGTCCCCACCTCAGCCACCCCACTTATCGATTCTTTCACCTTCTGCTCTAGGTCCTCTTTCTTAGCATCTTCCCTTTTTGATTCTAGCAGAAGATCACCCTTTTGCGTTCGCCGGGCCCTATTCACGCTGTTGCCGAGCTCCGCCAGGGAGGCATCCGTAAAGTATTTCACCTTGTAAAGTATTTCCTTGCCTTAGCTCGTTGCCTTCTTTTTTTTCTTCTTCTCGCTCCACCTTCTTCCAGGCAGAGCCTTCCAGGTTCTTGCTCTCGTTTTCTACAGGTAGCGGGGCTCTCTCTTTTGTGGCAAATCTTCTGTTTGAGCCGACGTCTCTACCAGCTCTCTCGCCCTCTGCTGCTTCATTGTTTCTTCTTTCGCTCTGAGGTAGGTCGACCTGACCCACCTAATTTTATCTTTGATAGCATGTTCTACATTTTTTGCGCTCACGTCCTCATTGAGGCCCCTTATCAAAACCTTAACTGGGAAGGACTTTCGTGGGAAGAACAAGTTGTCATGAAACAGAAAAGTTTGCAAGGATCTCGTTTACTGAACAACACATCAATCGCATTGAAGAAATCCTGCCATGGACTCAAAAAACAGAATAGCCAGGTTGGTGAACAAGTACTCCGTGGATGTGTACTCCTTTGTCTTTCGTCGGTTTCAGCGAGATGGGGGTTAATTGTGTTATCATAGATAATTTTGCCTTCCTTTTACTGTTTCTTTGTATTCAAAATTTAGTTTTTAATATGTATGTTGGTGTAAATAAATAAATAAATATACTTTCTCTTTAAACAGAGCCTTGCAATTGCTGTCATCGGGTCTTAATTTAGCATCGCAACAGTTAAGAAGCGGAAATCTTAAGCCGTCAGCTAATGTTAAAAATGGTAATCTGAATTATTTTTGATAAATATGATATATTTTGCTAAAAATCTTCACTTTTAGCGTTACTATCAATGAATTCAAAATATAAAAATATATTGTATGAATCCAAAAGGCTTAATGGGAGTGGACTTCTACAGAAAGCGAATGCATTTAACATAACAGCTGACAGAATATTGTATGACTATGCAATAGATATGGTAAACCTTAATTTTAATTTAAAAAATTGTAAATTATTTTAATTACATTTATTTCATAATAAATTTTAGTGCCAGTCTGCAGCTCTGGATGAATTATTTAGTAATACTAAAAATTGCTTTGAACGCTATAATACAGCGCATATTCTTTTGCATTCACTTGCTCAAAAATGCAATCATCCACAGGACAAAATGTTGCTTTCGAGATGTAAGATGGCATATAGCCTATTTTTTAAAACGTAATTTATTAATGCTCTTTTCATTATTTATTTTTAGATCGTGATGCCGTTGAAAAAAGACTAAATATCTTGCAACAGCAAGGGTATATATACGTAACTGATGACTCTTCGTAAATTTAAGGAACAAATATAAAAAAAACAGACGAAAAATGGTAAGAGATGTGTGTAATGCAATAAATTGCAATCTACACTTCGAATATAGTGCACAAATTAATTATTAGGAGGCAACATGAAATTATTCCTAATAGAAATGAAGTTAGAGAAGTCTATCTAGCTATCTAAGTATGTACTTGATCTTTCTGCGCCCTCAATGAGGCAGGTTTTTTTTATGTGAAAAAACCAAACTTGAAAATCCCCCTTTGTACCTCTAGTCTGTCATGTCATTCTGGTGGTGGTGCAATGTCCGGTAGTAATGCTTATTTTGAAGGATAGAAGAAAATATGAGAGGTTAGGGGAGATGTAGAGGGCGTTCGAGCAAATGGCGCTGAACCTTATGCTTGAATCCGGGAATCCTGAGGTCCGCACCCAGACTCATACTGACTAAACTCACCAACCCTTTTGCCTGACATTTGAATCTAGTCCGGTAAGAGCCTTAAAGGCCTTATTTCGGCCTGCCGTCATCAGCATGACCCTGAATGGGTCGCTCAATGGCTATCAACCGAGCCGGGATAGTTCACAAATCGCAGTTCGCAATTTACGTAAGTGTCCGTAGGTGGACAACATTCTACCGAGAAGCTGTTGCCTTTCGGTTTGAGAAAAGAAGCACCTCCTTCTCAACTCTCGCCACTTGCCCGGCTTACGCCATTTCGGGCTGAATCAGCTGTCTAGCTGCCATCACTCCAGGTATTTCTTTAACTTTTTCTACTTCTTTAGACTTCGTATTACTTAAGCCTCTGATGGATGGCCCTCAGCGCCTAGTTTGTAGAATACGTGAAAAGGGGGCTGTAGTCAGAATGAATGAACCAAAGGGTCCCCCTAAGAAAAATCCTGTTGCTGCGAGTACAGCAGCGGCAGGTGGATCACAGCCAAGCCCAGAAAATCTGCTGAGCGAGGTGGACAGAGATCACCTGCAAGTAGCTTTGATGGACGAAAGGCCTTTGGGGGACGCATCACCCCCGAAACCTGGGTAGAGGTGGAAACCACACTACCGGAGATGGTATTGGACCACATCTTCTCAGGCAAGGGAGGAACAACGCCCTGCTACGACTACTCGGAGGTAGTCAGAGGGTTCAGGGTAATCAGATGCGAAGACCAGGCTTCAAGAGACTTCTTAGGCGAATGAGACGCATGGGAAAGGATGAGATTCAAGCTAATCCCAGCTGCGTATGTCCCGAGGAGACCTAGCACTCAAACTGACGCTCGTAGAAGAGTGCTTAAATTGAGTCGATTGACCGATTGTCCCGGTCTTCGTATAATGGAAGAATTTATGGGTCTTCCCAAGCAAGATGATTCAGCGCGAATCGTACGTTTACTGAGCCAGTAAAGAATACTGCCTCTCGGGAAATACTTGTCAGCCCGAGGTGGAATTTAATTCACAGACTCCCTGGGAGGTCCCTAACAATTTCCCATTCAAAAAAGGCCCGCTCCTGAAAGTTTCCAAAACCGCAAAATATGCAAAGGGGTACCCCTTGGGATAATTTCGACGGATTTTCCGAAAGTGCTCCGATTTAGAAAGGGCTCGCCCTCCTGAATCCAGACTAGTTGAGTTTGCCAAAATATACCAAGGGGTTCTGGAGTTATGCGCTCTTTTGTGATTCCATAAAGAGGGGCTGCAAAGTACCCAATATCTCGGCAAATACTTGTCAGCCCGGGGTGGAATTTAATTTACAGACTCCCTGAGAGATCCATAACAATTTCCCATTCAAGAAAGAGCCGCTCCAGAAATTTCCCAAACCCGCAAAATATGCGGAAGGGGTACCCCTTGGGATAATTTTGGCCGATTTTCCGAAAGTGCTCCGATTTGGAAAGGGCTCGCCCTCCTGAATCCAGACTATTTCCAAAATATACCAAGGGGTTCTGGAGTTATGCGCTCTTTTGTGATTCCATAAGGAGGGGCTGCAAAGTAGCCAATATCTCGGCAAATACTTGTCAGCCCGAGGTGGAATTTAATTCACAGACTTTGTGGGCCTCTGTAGTCTAGGGGTAAGGCGCCTGACTACTATCCCAGAGGCCCCGGGTTCGATTCCCGGCGGTGCCACGGTCCTAGCCTTTCCCAATTTCCCACCTACATAACTTTCCTTCTTTCTTCTTCCCTCTTTGCATTCCTAATTCCTCCTGTCATAGCCTTCACTAGTGGTTCCCTGATCCACCAAGCGCATGTCATCGGTTGGTTGATGAGATTCAACTCGTTTCAGGAGGCATAACACTCCAGCGAGTTGTTCTCGATACCCCGATGTCAGAGCCGCAAATGGTTGGGAGTAGGTAAAAATAAAAATAAAAAATACCACAGCTAGGTTGTGACAGTTCTTTCCTTCACTTCTATCTCTATCTTCCGACTAGAGCTGCTGTTCGACATTTCAAAATAAATACATGGTCGACAATACAAAAGGGCCTTCCCTAAGTCTCTAGTGTGTCACATAAAAAAAAAGACTCTCTGGGAGGTCCCTAACAATTTCCCATTCAAAAAAGGCCCGCTCCTGAAAGTTTCCAAAACCGCAAAATATGCAAAGGGGTACCCCTTGGGATAATTTTGACGGATTTTCCGAAAGTGCTCCGATTTGGATGAATGGGGCATCGTTGGACGGGGCTCGCCCTCCTGAATCCAGACTAGTTGAGTTTGCCCAAAAATACCAAGGGGTTTGGGAGTTATGCCCTCTTTTGTGATTCCCTAAGGAGGAGCTGCAAATTACCCAATATCTCCAGTAAGTTACACCGCTCATTTGATTCAAGCCAGGTGAGAATAAGGAATTGAGAAAGAAGGATTCCTTAAAATGAACGTTGCCTTCAGTGTCGTAGTTATCGTCATCTTCGTCAGACACCTACTGAATATTGAGTAAATTGCTGTAATCTGCTGGAAGATAACAGCACACCAGGAGGAGATTAGAATTAGAAAAGGAAATTTTGAAAGCGACAAACTCAATGTCAAGATGGTTAGAGATTAAGGGGAGGGAGAGGGGCCTAGCCAAATCTCACGACATCTCACCAAGGGGGAGGGGGTTCGAAAAATCACAAAAATCGCCTCACGTAACAGCCTGCTACGCTTAACTATCGTCTTCGAGATCGTTTATGCAGGGAATCATGAAGTCAGCTGCAGTCCATGGATGCCGGATGCCTAAAGTCCTCAAATGCGTACATTCGTAACATCCATATAAAGGGTATAAAGGGTGACAACTAAGCTTAGACTTTTACATAAAAAAACATTGCCTAGAATAATGAATAGAACACGGGAAAGTTGCCTATTCTTTATATGATATATTTGAGCTTATGTTTAATGATAACAATTTATTTTATTTCTTTCAGCAAAGTATTCCTTCATCCTATTCAAACCTACAAAAACTA
Source organism: Thereva unica (assembly GCA_949987705.1). Lineage (NCBI taxonomy): Eukaryota > Metazoa > Arthropoda > Insecta > Diptera > Therevidae > Thereva > Thereva unica. Next base: position 9,657,531 of record OX465282.1, read on the forward strand.
ATGATAAAATATAAGAGGTCTACACTACACTAAAATGAAATAACAATATTGTAGAAACAGAAAAAAAATATGGTTTTTATACATTAATACAAAACAAAAACGAATTATAAATGAAGAAAGAAAATGCTTTTATTTGAAAACTGTATACTGTACTAGAAGAAATATATTATATTATATTATAATAACAAAATGAGGAAAACAAATAAAAAAATAATAATAATAATAATAAGTGAAACGAAAGGAAAGGAAGAGAGGTGTTGCGGATTAAATATGGCAGGAGAAGAGATTCACCTTATCTTAGGCATCCAATTTACCCGAAAGCAGAATATACCTTACTAAGGAAACATGAAATTAATGTATTTAACCTTCAAGAATAAGCAAAAAAACTAAAGATAATAAAAATTAATACCAAAAATAGACGGCAAGAAATGGCAGTAGATGAAAATATAACAACAACAACAAAAAAAAACGGATTGACAGTGCTAATTAAAAAAAAGAAGTAAAATTCAGGAAAGGGAGGCAATGGCACTCAATATCCCTCGAAACGTAATTTAAAAACAGCATTAATCTGGAAGCTTTTTAGTTAATTTTTTTTGGGTCATCATAAACCTTTACAGATTATATAAAACCTTAAGAAAATCAATCTAGATTCGCTACTTCACTAGAAGCATCCCTCTGTCATTGCTTTGCTTTACCTTAAGAAGTCTCCGCTCTAGAAACAAAAAAAATATATAATATTTCTTTGCAGAACAAAATTGATTAAAAAAAAATTATTTTATATTTTTCACAAATTAATTAGTTTTTAAGTATTTCTATGTAAATAATTTAACAAAAAAACAGAGTGATATAATAAATGTGAGATTGGTTAAAGCGGATGAGAAATGGGCAAAAATAATACAAGAACACGGTTTGTAGTGATTAGAATTTATGAGTTTGATATGCGAACGTGTATTAATAATTAAAATAAAGAATGAAAGTCGAACGTGAAATACAGTAGTGTAATGAGAAAAAAAAATAATTAAAATAAATCAAATAATGAAGGGCTATCGTAAATTATATTTCTATATTTAACATTCAATTATAAACAAAATATTATTATTAAAAAAACAAAACTCAGACGAAAAAGTGATTAAAAAAATTATATCGGAGTAGAAATCGTTAGCGTTTAATAAATAAAGGAAAATGAAAAAAAAAATATAATTATTGAATGTAAAAGGAAATTTAAAAGAAAACCTTTTTTTTCTTTCGAATATTTTATTTTAAATTTTGGTTTTATTTTCCTTTGATTACAATTAATTTTATAGTTAATTTTGTCGTAAATTTTTTATATAATAAATAAAAAAAAATAAATACAAAACTATGTCGAAAGGAATGGAATGTCTCAATAAAGAACAAAAATTCGTTGAGAATATAAAAATATATAACAAAAAGTGTGATTTTTTTTTCTAAGATAAACATTAATTAAGTTTTCACCTTAAATAAATTATTTCAGTTTTAATTATTTCAAAACTTAAACGATCTACACCAAATCGTGAACTGTGCAACGCGAGAGTTTCGGACGTTGAAGGCCATGGAGCCCATCTCCTTGACTTATTTCTTACAACATTACTACATTTATTGATTGCTATTACATTTACTGATTGCTATAACAGATTTTGTTTACTCCGTTTACCATGAAAACTTCTCTGGCGAGACCTCCAGCAGACTAGAGAATTCAGCGATCGGCACCGAAGAAAACCTGGCTAAAGAATATAGAGGGCGACTCGAGAAATCGCCAAAAATTGTCAAGAATGAAAACGAATCGTGAATGGAGTTCGAGACCCAGAGGCACCGACCACTGCGTATCCGTTGCGGGGACGTCCCGCATTCAAGTGTTACAAACATTTTTGTATGAAGAGGTCGATTGAAACAGGGAGTTCGTGTATGTCGAAAATGAAAAAAAATTTTCGTCTCGGGTTCGCGTTGGTCGGAAAATTGAAAATTTTTGTCTGAAGCCGACGAAAGGTCTTGGGTTATCGAGTTTTTGCATTAGGACATGAACAATTTTCCTTCGACCTATGCGAACGCTAAAATTTTCGTCCACAAAATTTTTCGACTTTTTTTCGTACGATTATCGTCGTTCTCCATACACGAACCGGCCCCAGCTTACGTGCTGCCACCCCAGGATTAGTAAGTTTGTTTCTCTAGTGTCATCATTATACTTTCGACGGGGTTTTATATGGGTTCTGCAGCTTTCTAAAAAATTCCTTCCATATTTTATTGACGTCTTCACTGCCAGTGACTGTAGCCCCTTCTTTTGTTCTACATACATCGAAAGACTATTTAAAGCCTAGTTTTCTTCTATGCTTCGCGTATTTTGTTTTGTGCGAAGGGGCACTTTTGAAAATTCACCAGTGGTAGCTACCTTTTTGGTGACGCTACCATATTGGTAAGCTGATCAGGGTTAGTGTGGTAAGTTTTTACCGAGTGGTAGATGTGGTTAATTTTCGAACATGGTAGATTAACTGCTGGTTGGACCGATAGCTACCACGGTGAATTCTCGAAAGCGGCCAAGTTTTCCTCTGTCCTCAGATTATAATATTTAAGGAATTGTCCTTTCTTCTTCCTCCTACAACTGTTTTTTACAACCTTTTTCGTTTCTTCGTGTCCTTCTTTCCTCTTTGACGCTTGTCGATATCAACAAAGGTTTCGACAAAAATATCAATTTTGACAATAAGAATACGATACTTCTCGATGCAAACTTAGATCAAGATTTGATAGTTTTGTATGGCCACACTTATCTGTCGATTCGCATTGATTCATCGCACCGAGAAACCAAATACGGCCCCTGCATTATTTATATTTAGAATTATCCTTACTGCTAGGGTTGCCTGATATCTAATAATACATTCTGTGTTCTTGGAGGCGACCATCGTCAAATTTCTTTTGTTTGCTGTTTCTTTTTATTTCCGTGGCCAACCGACACACAGTGGTCTGAAATTCCCAAAACCTGGACAGAAGTACCAAAACGAAAGTTTATATTTAGGGACTTCTTTCACGTGGGTTAGGTATAGTGGCCCCCTGGAGTAGTTCAGCGCCCTTGGTAAGAGGCAGATGCTCGAAATCTCTTTTGTATTCCATTTGGAAAGTGAGCGTCGAACACGCTATACGCAGGGCGCTCTTTCAGAGGAAAAGCACGTGTTAGGTTTTCGCGGGTAGATTTCAGTACGTTTACCTATTTACTTTTGTGTAAAATGGATCCTTCTCCAGAGAGAAAGTACAATTATACTGTATGGAAATGAACATAAATAAATAATTGTATTGTTTATTTATGATCAAAAATGTAGTAAATTGTGGTGATTTGAATAGCGGTTCGGCTTATAAATTGATGGCTAAGTACAAACTTCCACCGACTTCCAGCATAAAATACGAATGTAATTGTTTATTAATCATCTCTGCAAAACATATAAAAAAATCTGCTGCTGCTTGCTCCATGTCATTTTATCCACCACGATATACTACATACATATATGCTTAATTTATAGTTTTGAGCGTCTCATTCAGGAACTATACAGGGTGTCCCACATAAACTTAACAAAAAATCGTATGGGTGGGGGAATCGTAACGGTTTAGCCGCTAGGGCGTTTTGAAGTTTTTTTTGCTAAAGTTTTACATATCACCCTGTATTTTTGTAACCGTATAACCTATTTTCATGGTTATGGTACCAGTGCACGCAGAATTCCTCCACCTATCTACAACGGTAAAAACAATTGGTCCTATCTTACCAGCTTTTGGAGTTATGAAAAGCCAAAATTTTGTTATTTTTTCAGTAAAATTTCAACTAAAACCACCTTTTTCTCCAAAAAATACGTGATAAACCAATATTTTTTTAAAAAAAATTGGAAAGCTTGGACAATTTCCTATGAATAATGTAATACAACTTATACGCTACGGCCTCCAGTTTTGAAGTTATAAGCATTTTTAATGTTGAAATTGGCTGTATTTCGTCCTTCTTTAGTACTTTTCCATCTGAGCTTTATCGAAAAGTACCAAATAAGCACTTAATTAGGCCCCCCCACCCATACGATTTTTTGTTCGTCTATCCAAGACCTATCCACAGCCGGCCGCTTTGTAAGTTTATGTGGGACACCCTGTATATTAACTTTTTTCATCTTTATAACAAAATATTTGTAACAAATCTTTCCAAAAAATAAGGCCTAATGTATTTAAACTTGAAAAACAGTTTGCGTCTAAAATTAATTTAATAATTGTTTAATTAAATAAAATGACGTAAACTTTAAAAAAAATTGTTTTCATTAACAATCCTAGCACATTTTTCGTGAGAAATTATTACTGAGCAAACCCCCCTTATTATAGATTTGCCTTAAATTCTAATTAACAAAATTAGCCGCCATATTGGATCTACCATTTTGTTTATTAAAAATATAATGACGGATTAATAACACCGAACACCCATTATTACATAATTTCATTCAATTAATTCTGAACAATGTTGGTCGCCATATTCGATGCGCCATTTTTTTAATCTGATAACGGATTCTTAAACAGGGTTCCTGAGAACCCCCATATACCGATTTTCATCAAATTTGCTTAATTTGTCATAAAGTTGGTCGCCATGTTGGATCCGCCATTTTGTTTTTGTAAAATCTGATAACGGATTCCTAGGGCCGTATTTGGTTTCTCGAGTCGATGGATCGACTCGACAAAAAAAGCTTCTCGATTTTCTTTAAGTTTCGTATTTGGTTTCACGACCAAATCGACAGCTAAGCGCAGCCATACAAAACCATCAAATTGGGTGGTATTACTCCAAGGCAGCAAATCACGTATATTTAATTAAAGTAGAAATTGTTAAAAGTCTATTTCATGCATAAATTGAGCTTTTTAATAATAGTCAAACGTCTTTATCGACACCTCAAGAGACGATATCGTGTCGCCTAATGCCAATTTTTATTTATCGACAGACGACAATGCCGACTCGAGAAACCAAATACGGCCCCTACTCAGCTACCGCGAAAACCCCCATATACCGATTTTTCTTACGGTAGTAAATTAATTTTGTCCAGGTTTTGGGGATTTCCGACCACTGTGCGACATCTGAATCTTCCTTTTACTAAGGAAGTATCTTTCCCACTAAAAACTTATTTAAGTATAGTTAAAAGTAAGAAAAAACACATTTTTAAGATTTTATTTAAATTGAAAAAATATTTATTCAAGTTAAAAATTAACATTTACGCTCTTGGTGCATATCGGATAATGTCATCTCATTTAAAAATATACTTAAAATAATTCTAGAAAAAAAATTAGACCGAAATTTCAGGATCAATCCTATTTTATATGCGAAAAATGTCGTTTAGCTGATTAGTTATGTAATATCCATTGTTGCCTAAGATATGTACAAAAATATTTTTAAGAATTTCTAACTTAGTTATATCGTCGGTCTAGAACCAGAAGAACGTAACCACCAATTTTGAAATTTTACAGGAGAGCTATTAAAAGGTGAATGTTATGCATTATCTCTTATGTGAAATGGAGATACGATAAAATGGAAACTACTATTATTATAAAATGTTATGGCCGAATTTATATAAAGACGGATAAAGTAACTCTTCTACAACCAGAAAATTCAAAAAAGGAATTATTTTTTTTTTTGGACATACGTTGTTCTGGTTCTAGACCGACGATATATTTTATTGGCAGTGTAACGACTAGAATATCAATGGTAATTATGATGATCTTATTTACATGATTCGTTGGCA